>JARHVA010000531.1:192500-920000 GCA_037957365.1 Torreya grandis
ATCTACATAACTCTTTTGTTGATCAGAATCAAATTTCAATTTTTGGCATATTATAGCCATCTGCTTATCATATTTTTACAAAATTTTAAGCTCGACATAAACCCTATTGTCCAAACCATCCCAACAAAGTCGTGTTTGGCATTTCCATGCATATAAGGCTTCAAAAAGAGCTATTTTTAGAACTAAATATTATCAAATGTTTTAGGCAAACTCAACCAAATGGAGGTAGTCCTCCCACTTAGAATGTTGGTCCATAACATACATATGTAGCATGCCCTTAACTACTTGATTCAACCACTCAGTATGACCATCTATTTTTGGATGATATGAGGAACTAAAATTTAGTCATGTACTAAAGGCTATAGTCAAGGTTCACCAAAACCTTGAAGTGAATAATTTATCTTGATCTAAAATAATTAATTATGGTATACCATGAACTCATACCACCTCTCTAATGAAGTGTTATGTAAATATAGAAGCATTATCCATTAAGTTGCCAGCTATGAAATGGTCAACTTTAGTTGCGTTATCAATTACTACCAAAATGGTGTCATGCCTTCTATAAGATTCAGGTAGCCTTGCAATAATATACAATGAAACTAATACCCATTTATCCTTAGGTATATCATGCAGGTACAACACACCTCCCAGGTGGCAGTGTTTAACTTTCACATGCTAACACTCTAAACATTTTACCATAAAATTGGCAACATCTAGCCTTAACCTAGGCCAAAAATAGTGCCTTTTCAGCTCATAAGTCATCTTTATGACACCCAGATGGGTAAATGTTCTATCCTTAATGATTCATCTTTACTACTTTGTTATTGGGTTTTATCCTTACTCTCACATTGGATTTCTTTTTGATTGATTCAAAACACCTTTAATTGCATGTGGAGGATAAAAATCTACTCCCAAGGATGAAATCTCATTTAATTTAATAAATTTAAATTTCAAACATTTCCTTTTTGGAAGGAAAACTCATATAGACAATATGAACTATTAACAAGAGAGAGGGAAGATTGAGAGGGCTTACTTACTGTGAAACACACCACTTAAAACCATAAAATGGCTTATGTAGATTTTGAATGTGATGCTCTTTCATCACAAATGTTGTCAAGTAGCATATAAATTTGGCATTAGGTATAATTTTTTTTTCAATTAATCTATATAAATGATTTTGGGTAGAGTATAAGATTGGTTTTGGATTGAATGTAGAACTAGCTTTGAGTAGAATATATAGTTAGTTTTTAGCTAGTTGTTTGAATTATTTAAGTTGAATTCACAGGCCAATTTGAAGATTTATTTTTTCACAGTCAATCCCTTTAAAAGTAACAACTCACTCCACATACTTGGCATGATAGTTATATTCTCTTTAATTAGCTAACTTAAATTCAATGCCAGAATATTAGAGGGTAGAAGTTATAAGGTTGAGTTGTGACATAGGACCTGATATTAAGTACTTGACTCTCAATAAATGTTGTTTTTATCATATTTTTTTATGACTGTGAAAACTTAGACTAGGGTTTGTGAAGAAAAAAATGACTATATCAATGTATACACAATTACCACAAAAGGATTGTGTCTTACAAATGAGTCATGATACTTCTGTACATGTTGGTATAATTAGACAATAAGATGTGTCTAAGGTGATTAAAGTGATTATAACTCTTTAAATCACCTAAAATATAGGGTATTACTAATTGTGTTGGTACATATCTTGTATAAGGCCTTAAAATAGGGTTTTATTGCTAGTTTTCTACATTCCTTGAAAGATCGAGCCAATAAAGGGTTGTGATCCTATTTCTTGGAATGAATGATTAGAAAATGAATGTATGAGAACCATGTGATTATTCCCAAAGGCCTAAATTGTGAATCATACTCACATAAGTAAACAAGATCAAGATTAGAAGAAGGATTTCAGTTGCATAAGACTATATTAGTTATCAAATGGAAGTGAACTACCAATAGTTTTTTATAGAAGGCTATAAGATCAAGTGTAAGATTACTATGTCTATAAATATTAATTTCTATTCAGACAAAGTATACTCATAATTTAATATTAGTGTAAGATTGATATCAAACATATAGAAAGACACAAGTGTCATAAGAAGAACTAAATATCATGAAAATATAAGCATAAATATAGCCCTATAAGGCTACAAGGCCCTAAAGGAATGTCATAGAGGCAAATACAAGTTTATTTAACATGATGAAAACTTGGGAATGATAAATTTATTTTATTTTATAAGAAATCAACATCAAATTTCAATGTGGTGTGGTAAACATTTGAACCATCTCATTAGAACATAGTAACACATTTAGGAAATCATAAGTTTACCTCATCTAAAGACTTCACAAGACATGTCATTTTGCAAAATAAAATGTGAATAAGAAAGTGACTGAAAACACACATTGATTTTGTAATTTAAAATATGAATAATCAAGTGTTTTAATTCTTTTACATCCAAATGCATAAACATACGTGAAATACTGATCACACAAGTCATTGGGCACAACAAATTATCCTTGTTTCTTTATGGAATACCACGACTATTGAGAGACATCCCATTAACTTGTGTAAATAATATCTTGTACTCTACCTTCAAAATATTTATTTGGTGCTCATATATGGAAACTATTCCTTGGTGATTTAATTATATGGCCCTCACAGTCTCTACCCTTGCATCATAAAGTGCTTTCAGGTAGGCATATGTAGCTTCTAGATTAACAAAATTATTTCAACATCCCTCAAGGTGAGAAGTGTATAATATAAATTATTGACCTCTGCTCTTCTCAAATAGTGTACTTTATAACTTATTAACCTTTTTCCTTTCACTATCAAGAACCTCGTATAAAAATTGGTTTCCCTCTCAAGTGATTGCTTTTAGAGTCCTTAGGGACATATGTAAACCAAGATGTTTTTATGCACCCATTATGTTCTCATATCTCATACTTGAGAAAATTTATTCCATGTCCTCAGGCAATTGGGAATCTATATTCTCATCTAGATTTGGGAATTCATCTATAGAAATACATGTGAAAGTCAATAATAACATTCACTTTTTTAGCAATGATAAATTAAAAAAACTAGTCGTAAATGAGGGTCCATGAGATTAATGCTTTGTTTGAGAATATGAAAATGATAAGAACATAATTTTTTTTAAGATTATGCATAATTTCCTTACACACACAATTTTATAACTTCAATTAAAATAATTAAAATAATAAATTATCCCACTATTGATAAATGATAAAATTAGGCAAGTGAAATCAAAAGTACTGCATATTATACTAGATAATCGTGAATGTCCAAAATAGTTAAAAAAACCAAAAAAATAGAGAATACCATTATTATTTACCTATGACATGGTCATTATGATGTATTGGACTATTGCATTCCTTCTTGTATGCCTTGAACCATAACCCATAGACATCAACCTTTGTTGTTTCAATTGCCTAAATAGACAAATAATTGATGTGAGATAAAGGAAGGTAAAAGATACAAGCCATGTATACAAATATTATATTACACTCCTTCCCACCATATTTACTTCTCAATAGATATAGAGACATGCAAACATGTGCACTTTATAACCAACATGTGAAACATTTAAAGGATAATAAGGTAAATATGTGAACACAATGAACCACCTATCAATAACATCACATACCATACACATAACAATGATTTCATGAATACATGGGAAAAACATTGCATCATTTAACCATGCATTATCCTATAATACATTAGTAAATTAAAAATTAACCACTAAACCATTACTTAAGTTGTACATAAATAAAAAACTTTGTATCCAACACAAACAGGAAATGAAACACTTGTATTGAAATCTCAGGTCCAAATAATATGTTTGACCACACATCATAAATGTGTGTGTGTGTGTGTGTGTGTGTGTGTGTGTGTGTGTGTAGAAAGAATAAAATCCAAGGTATTAGATGCATGATAATATCAATGTTCATGCCCTAGACATGAAGCCTCTTTAGGAGGATAAATAAGTGTAAGTGATCGACCACTAAACACGCATATATGCATATGTCACCCTGCTATGAAGTCACCTATATTTGAAAATGTATAGGTTAGAAATCTTGATGAAAATCAATAATAAGACACCAACATGAATAATATACTTGTTAGTTTGTTAAATAATAAGTGACTATCATACCTCTAATAACTGGTTCATAATATTTAGGACTATGCCACCTCATCTCTATCAAAATCCTATATGAAATAACAATATACAACACTATGAAAATATTTAATGGTAGAGTTCAACTAAAGGTAAGGGGAAGAAAGAATAGTGCATACAAGACATAGTCATCATAAGAATTATAATATAAATTTGTGAGGTAACCTATCATGTACATTTTATTTTTTTATAGTCCCCCCTGATAAACATGTATACCATTATGCAAAATGATTTATCTCAAAGGAATGTGATCATCATCACTAAAATGGGATTGAGGGTCATCCCTCTAAAATTTGAATGATGATCATTATAGAAATATCAATGTTAATATTGAGTAAGTTAAATTAAACTTAACTTTAACTTCATGAAAACCATTCAAAAGAATACATCTAACTTGAGGTCCACTTTGCATGCACCTTGTTGTTGCTCCACCTATTCTCATTCTCACTCCATTTATCGATGATATTATCTTTGCCTAAACTAGGATTCCTTATCTATCCCAAGTTTTCACTTGAATCATATGCAATCATCTCATCATTTATAGCCTTCAATGCTATCTCACTAAGATAACATAATTTAGAGACATTCACCCTAGCCAGCCATGATCTTACCAGCCTATCTCTCTTCCTGATGCTCTAGTTTTTCAATAGTCACTTAAATAGACTCCTTTATATTTGTCTTTTTGTGATTTCTCTTCCTTTCAACTTCCATTTCACACTTATGGCATACCCTAGGGGCCTCCTTGGAATAGGCTATTGACCATAAATTTTACGATGATGAGTGTTAATCCTATCTGATGACCCAAATGTATGGCCAAATTGGCACTAAATATGTCACATGGCCTTTAAAAATAAAAGTGCACATTTTACCTCATAATACCTAGATGCATAATACTATACTTAACTACATACTATCATTCAATAAGGAAGGTATGTGAGGTTATAAGCATAAATAAATAAATAAAATATAACATCCTCAAAGATAGTAAAGTGTTCTTATAGTATTTGATTCCTCCTCCATTTCATATTGTGAAGCATCTAGAATCGAATCATGATCATCATCAACATCCTCATTGACATTGTCATCAAGGTTATCTAACTCCACCTCCTACTATCATAAATGTTGACATATGTATGTCACTCCAAACATATATGGAAAAATAAATAGGTATGAGCATGGCAAAGGAAAGATAAAGTAAAATAAATATGTATATTTTTAGGGAGTAAGTCATTATTCAAGTGACTATCAACCACATTGGCATGGTTCTACTCTACCCTGTTGAACTAGAAAACAGAAAAAATAACATAGAAAAATAGATGGTGTGTAAAAATTAGTCTAATGTTGACTATTTTAAGAGGGAAAAGAATCATTTTTTAACATGAAAAGTGATCAAACATTAACGTCAACCAAAGGTCCTCGTACATCTCATGAAACATTCATTGGGTGCTTCATCAAGACCCTCTTCACCTTTGATATGCTCCACCCTTTCCACCTACAATATAAAATAAGACAAGATAAATAAAAATTTGGATGCAAAGTTTGTAAATACTAAGTATTTTACATATGTGGTAGGAATATTAAATTAGGGATGGAAAATACACAAACCATTTATAAAATTACTTGTGTTATCTACCTGTCTACATCTTTATTTGGTAAAGAATCAATTTTAGACTAGGATTCCACCCCTAGTTATTCACAAGTAAGGGATGTTTGTCCCAGTATAGTGGGAAAACCATCCCCAATGGTTGATGCTCTATTTTAAAACCTTGTTTGATGTCAGAGGAGTGGAAGGGAATGTCTAAACTAAGCCCATACATGTAATGAGGACCTCCCACTAGCTTATTTCTCCTAAAACAATGTATGTCATAATAGATTAGCATAAATAAGAAAGAATAAAACTCAAATTCACCTTCCAATATATTAGCTAAAATTACATACAATTGGTTTGGTCTTAGCATAAAGTTGTTTCAGAAAATTGTCTAATTTCTAATCATCCATCTTAAATCTAGAGAAGTCAACATTCCTAGTATTATTTGCCAACATACAATAATTTTCATATAAAAAATTTTAAAATATGCTTTACAACACTCACCCTTACCTATAAACTACTTAAATAATTCATAGTATTGGTCATCAGAAGAGTACAATGGTGTGTCAATGGAAAGGAAAAACTAAGTAGTTGGAAACATAACATAACATTCATGGAATAATAGGGAAACAATTATTCATAAAATTAACATCCTATATCGAAAGTATATATTATGAGCCTCCAAGAAGGAAATGTACATATCAGAAAACATCAAAGTAATTGTATATGGTGTAATGTTCCAAATTAGAGATTATATTTTCACATTATAGAAACATAACATTTCAATTGATTTGGAAGTAATGTATATAATATGGAAACAACTTATGTGGAAATTCAAGGACAAGTTAATATAAAATTTATATGAATTAAATGAGATAAGTAAAATGTAGTAAATACATTATATTTTGAAAACTTTAAAACAATCAAAACATGCTTGTTATAAATTTTGAACATTAGCAATGATATTTTTGAAGCAAGGAATATTAAGTCCATGGAGAATATTATTTAATAATTTTGTATATAGCGTATCTTTATATTCTAAGGACTATAATATATCATTCAATAATAATATATCTAATGAATGGATTACCAATTTTTTTCCCTCCTTGTTGAGGGATTAATGTTGACTTTTTTTAAAGTATGTAAAAAACATTAAGATGGATCTTCTTTCAAAGAGGTTGATGAAAATATTTAATAATCTCAGTGAATATTCTAAATGAAGAAGTCAAAAATAATAAGTAAACACTATATAGTACAATGGGTATACAGTAAACATGGATTGACACACTCTTACAAAGTGGTTGTTTACACAAACACATCAAAATATGATAATATTTACCCTTTCAATGTACTTAAAATCACACATACATGATGACCCCATTACAAGGAATTATGAAGCTTCATCTACACACCTCTTAAACCAAAATGGAGTGTATTTAGGCACTTTCAAGGATAAATACATGTGAAACAATGAAAATTTCAATAACATGTTGGAATTTATTAATACTAAATAGAAAACAATTGACTTTTTCTCTTTTACTATTAATTTCAAGTGATTATAAACCATATAGAAGTGAATAAAACATGTTGTAGTGGATACAAGGGAGCATAACATTCAAAACTTAAAACCATGCCATAAAAATACCATGCACCTAGGGGCTAATAAAAATAAACACTTATGAATCAGTCCCATAATTAATATTATGCTCATATATATATATATATAGACACACACACACACACACACACACACACACACACACACACACACACACACACACACACACACACACACACACACACACACACACACACACACAAGACAAAGTAAAAGAAGTGCACATTTTCTTTGGTTGAGAATATAAATGAATTTTTGTATGAATTATGTACCAAAACACCCATCACCATGTTCTACCTTGTTCTAAAGCTTTGTTTGTCAAATTCCTTGTCTCAAACTTCATATGCACATTTACTAACCTAGAATATTTTTTTTAATTCAAATTCAAGTGTCAGATTGAAAAGGACATTGATCAATTATTTTTTAGACATGTATGCTATTGGAAATCTAGGTTTCACTAATCCAACAAATAAAAAGTCAAAAAAGTCTGGCTGATGCCAACGTGCACATAGTTTGTGTGTGTTGGTTAAGCTCAGCCTTATATAACTCAACCCTCTCTTTTTTATCAACCATATAAAACCTATTTGTCATAGATAATATTAATACAAAAATGGTACAATAGATTACAGTGGTGAAGGCATTATTTGTATCATTCCATGTAATGGGTAATTGTTTAAACACATGTGATTGAAATAGACACTCCCATATTCCAAAATACTAAAAGATGAGCTCATATATTTGTTACATGGTATGGGGTGAAAAGAAAGACCTCGCTTTGTAAAACAACATAGATTGACAAAAATTCCAAATTAGTATGAAAAAATCATCATCATTATCTAAGATATGGTACCATTATCCACTCTCCTATAGAAACATATCATGGCCTCACCTTATCCACAATCTCATCACATATTTACCGAAAACTCTACTTATTTACAATTTCACATTATCCATAACTATGTAATACTTGATGTGCATATTTAGATGCATATTTCCTAATGAAGTATGAATATTTTGTCCATACTTTACCTTTGTAAAATAATGTATTCTATATATTACCTCATTTCATGTGTTTATTCTATATTTATTAAACTTGTTGTATTTGTTAAGGTTGTAAATAAATTGGTTCCCTTTTATTAAAAGACAAATTCAATTTTTCTATCATGTATAAATTGGTTCCCTTTTAATATCACTAGTGAATTCTCCTTTTCAATAAGCCTTTATTTTTTTAGAAAATGAAATTATTGAATTTATGAATATAAAAATCCACATAAGTGTGCCTCAAGGTATAATGGAGAGGTTTGTTTTAGTTAAGATTCAATGAGCACACATTAGAGTGGCTTTAAGGATAAGTATGGTAGAGGAGATGAAGATGTTTGAGGGAGATGATAATGATCCCTAAATTTGGGGCATGCCTCTACCTCTTATAAATCAAGGAGCTCTCAAGGATAAATATGGATGCTTCAATCATTTCAAACTATCAACCTTCTTTTAGCTCAACAATAATGCTAAAATAAGGTAATATTTTTCCTATCCTCATGCTTAGCCTCTTAATTGGTTAAAAAAAAATTAGGATTAACTTCTTGACTATAACTAGAAATTGATCTTATCACTTAAAATATTGATGCCTAATCATCACTTGTTATTAAAAAATTTTTGATGGAGAAGCATCCATGTCCATGTGTAATCTTTCACCAACAAAAACATGAGTAGTTATTTGATAATAAATTATTTTACATTTTTATTATTCTATCAGTCTACGACATATTTTCAAGCATAAAAGTTCTTATTTGAGTCACTACATGTTCTAGTTCTTCATTGTTTAAGTTATGCAATGAATTTTAAGTCATTTGAAAACCCTATGATAAAATGGAATGTAATTATTGTGTAGATAAAAGGATCATGATGCAAAGGTTTTCATGATAATTAGTGGTTATAAAGTCTTACAATTCTATGTGACTTCATTCATTTTCAATTAATTTGAGCACATATATACTATGATGCATTCTTTGGGGATGTATTACCATTAAAATTCTATGCATTAAAAAAGTTTAGTACATCTTGATGTTTGAAGAGAATTTAGTATTTGTGGCTTTAGTATGTTGTTCAAAACAAGTAATGTAAATGGATGGATTGTGTATCTATACAAATACATCCTCCTCAATTGAAAAAGGAATTCAATTTTAGATTGGAAAGAGATTTTAAGTGCGGTTTTAAGGAGTATTGGAAATAGTTCTGTCTGAAAATATGACAAGGATTAGTAGAACCGAGTCATTTGGAACCACACTGCAGTTTTGGATTAATGTTTATAAACCCATGGGATATGTTTATAGTTATGTGTTTAACCATTTTAAGATTGTATCATTGGTAATTAGTTTGATTTTTTATAATTTATCTTTGAAGAAATAAAATTATGTTATTGTTGTGATAATTTTTATTGTACATTTATGGGATATATGATAGAAGGAATCTCTTAATTGAGACCTCTAACTGTGACTAAACCATTTGGTATTAGAACAAGGAAAAAAAATTGTGATTGAGATATTGAGTTTTATAATATCTATTATTTATGAAGGTGAGTAGAGAATATAGGAGTGTGTAAAAGAGGTTTGTGTAATATTTAAAATGGCTCAATAATAGATCTGAAGGTTATGAAAATTCAAGATGTTGCTAAGAAGAGTAGGATGAGCAAGCACAGTAGTTCTAAATATGAATGTAAATCTAGATGAGATTGTATAAATGTTGTAAACTATGTAGAAAAGATTGGTTGTGGTAGAGGAAGATAGAAGAAGAGGATTCATCTCAAGGGATGATCTAAGTAAACATGTTGGTTGAATCATAATATGAGGATAAAAAATGAGATCCAACACATGAGTGAATGGATGAGAGAGGAGAAAGGCTTAATAAATCCACATCTAAGATTTGAAGAGGAACATGAATGAAGGTTTCATGTTTTACTGAAACATTTAACCAAGAACAATTGATAGATTAGTTAATAGAGAGGGAAGAATATTTCAAATTTGATGAAGTAGTATATGAGCCTATGAGAAAGGTCCCACAAGGAAATTTGAATGGGAACTTTTAAATATGTGGTGGAAGGAGGTAAATATTCAAAGGAATCATAAAGTAAAGGCAAAATCATCCATTGGGAAAGGATTTTTGTGAAATTGAAGGCTAAGTTTCTTCCTACAGATTATCAGTTGGATTTGTTGAATAAGTTACAAAATCAAAAGAAAAATGATATAAATGTGAAAGAGTATATACAAGAATTTTACAAGATCACTATCCTTGTATGTAATAGTTATATGGACCAAGAAAAGGTAGCACACTACATTAATGGATTGTGATGGGTCATCCAAGATGAGATCAACATAGTGAGTTGTAGATAGTGGAAGAAGCATATCATTATGTGTCATGAGTAGAAGGGAAGCTAAAATGTAAACATATTATTATTAAATGCAAAATAAGGGCCAATGGTAAAAAAAATAACCAATGAAAAATATCAATGATAACATAAACACTACGTAAGTCCCACAAGAAAGGGGAGGATCATGATCTATGAGAGGTGGCAGAGGAAGAGACAGATATGGAAGACTTAGAGGAAAATTTTTTACATGTGGGGAGGTGGGACACCACACATTTGGATGTTGTAATGCAGATTTGGGGGCAAGAGAATAAGTGCTGGTATAAAGCTTTTACAAATAGGTGCATAATTTAAAGAGATGCATATACATCATATAGATGAACATGATCAAGGGGAAATTTCACTATAAATAAGAAGAGTTTTGAAGGTCATTAGAAAGCATTAAGATGTGAGGTAACAATGACATATTTTCTAGACCAAGTGTAGGATAAGAAGTGAATGCTGTATAATTGTGGTAGATAGTGAAAGCATAAATAATTTGGTATCTAAATAAATGGTGAAGTAACTAATATTGGTGATAAAGGAACATTTAAGACCATATATAATGTCATGGTTGATAGAGGGTCTAAATAATAATATGAAGGAAAAAAGTGAAACTTGGATATGATGATTGGTAGTTACACAAACAAGGTTCTACGTGATGTGCTAGAGATGGATGAATGCCATGTTTTTTTGGGGGATGTTGTGGAAGTATGAACACAGGATATTACATGATGGAAGAGGAAATGAAGTTCAAGTGAGGAATGATGGATTAATCCATATCCTAAATCCACTAAAGGTAGAGAACATGGAGGTTGCACATAAAATTCACTTGGTTGTGCGTGGTAGTAAAAAACATTTACAATAAATAGAATGTGTGAAGATGTATAATAATACTAAGAAGTAGAAGGTGAATGAGAATGGAAATAAAAAATGAAGGATAAATTCAATGGGTAATGTCATATTAGAGGAGTGGAAGACTAGATTTCATAGACAAAGGAGATCAACCTAGGGGAGTTAGAGCTAGCACAATACTAAGATGAAAGGAGTTTAGAGGAGGAGGTAAGTTTTTAACCTAGTGCAAACATGAGACTCATCTCACATGGTTAAAAGGCATACCAAGACCTTTTTATGGGGTCAAAAGAGTGGGTTTCACACTTAGCATAAGTGTGTGAGCACCATGTTCACATAGTTTCTTACTCGGGGTACATGATGTAAGAGCTTCCATGTCCATGCATAATCTTGCATCAACCAAGAACATGAGTAAGTTGATAACAAATTTTAGTAAAGTATTTTGTTGTTATATTGGTCTATGACATATTTAAATGAATTAGGGTTATTATTTGAGTCACTGTAAGTTTTAGTTCTTCATTATGAAATTAATGTGATGAAAATCCCATGATAAATTATGGTGTTATTCTTGAGTAGACATAAGGATCATGACACAGATGTTTTCATGATAATTTTTGGTTATAAATTCCTATAATTTCATGTGACTTTATTCATGTGAACTTTATTTGAGCACATATATATTGTGATGTGTTATTTTGAGATGTATTAACATTAGGACTTATGTGTGTTTAATGATTTTAGTGCATTTTGATGTGTGAATGTCATTTAATATTTGTGGCCTTAGTGGGTTGTTGAAAAAAATAATGTAAATGGGTGGATTGCATATCTATATTAACACATATTCTTATTTTGAAAAAGTCATTTAATTTTTGATTGGAGAGTCTAAGTGCAGTGACAAGGAGTACTACAAATAGTTGTATACACATTTATAAGAAGGACTAGTGGAATTGAGTCATTCGAAAGAACACTATGGTGTTGGGTTGATGCTTATAATCTCGTGAGTTATGTTGTGTGTTTGATCAATTTGAGGTTGTATCTTTGGTGATTAGTTTGATGTTGTCTAATCTGTATTTAAATCAATAAATTTAGGTTATTATTATGTGAATTTTTGTTTTACATTTTGGGAATGCGTGGTAGAATACATTTCTTAATTTAGACCTATAACCACATATGCATTATTAAAAATTAAATCTTTGATCATAGATATCCAATATAGACACCATCAACCTAAATTATGTAGAAAAGAGAGAAATTAACCAATAAAACCAAATTTTATGAACTATGTGTAATATATAATGTATGTGTATAATCAATAATGGTTACACTATAATAATACTCTCTATAAGAATACATCTCCACTAGCTTAGGAGATGACTCTACGTTGCATTACTTTCCACTAGAACACAAAGGGTTCTTATATAGGAAAACTAAGATGTGAGAGATTATTATTTGTGGAGTAAAAGGTGGGATCATTACCCAAGTTACATCTAATCCTTCTCACACATGTGAGGATAATTACCACATTAATTTTGCATTTAATAAATGTGTTCTCATAATAAATCACACCTTGATAACACATCTACTTAAGGTTGACTTCACATCAATTGTGAATATGACACACTCCAACATGCATCATATTTTATTTATAAGTACTACATTAGTTGTTTAAAATTTTAAACATATTTCCTTGGGTAACTTATCTTCGATATCGTACCAAAAAAATTAATTGTAAACCATCATTATTGTGATCACCCTTATTTATTATGATGATTCTCTATAATGCTATTAGATTTGAAAAGGTGAGAAATTTATTCCTCACAAAGACATCAACATGTAAGCATGTTTCATAATCAATAATAAGTTCTTAAGATAAGGATACCTCATAAATGTGCTCATTATGCCAAAAAAATTATTTTTTAACAAACTCACTCCAACTCTCCACTAACATCTTGTCCTTGAAAAGAGAATATACCACAACCAAATAAAAAATAAATGGATTTTTTAGCCTAAGAATATTTACAACCCTCCACATGATATCTTCCTTGATACTACCACCTTCTCTCCCTAGGTGTTTGTGTTTGTGATCTAAAATTAGATGAAGCATACCAGTTAAATATGAAATAAATAATACCTAAGACATGCATCATTTTTAAAGGATAATTTATTTTTATTAAAATAGGTATCATCACAATAGTACTCTATGTGAAGTTTCTATTTTTTGTTTGTATTTATTGATAAATACATGTAGAGATAAAACTTTTTTAATACATCAAAGAGTGAATTTTGTTGTGGAATGAAGTATTTCCATTTAATTGAGCTGAATGTATACACTATTTTTCATTTTCTTGTATCATTAAAAAGAGAAATCAAAGGAAATGTGAAGGTACTACAATGAGCACACCCTTGAGATATCAGTAATAGTTAGTTCTTATCGATCAATGTTGTTGATGTTGATTTTTTATTATTGAAATATTAATCCATTTAATTTGTGTATTTTTAAATCACAAGCCATATCTTGACTAAATGACTATGATTAACACAATAAAAAAATGTGATTGGTATATGTTTTGGTCTATGAACATCCAAGTCTGACCCAATGTAATTTATGAATTGAATAACCAAAAACACTATAAAATTGGGTGATTTATCCCAATTTTCAATAAGATAGGTTGAACCTCAATAAGTGTGCCATTTACTAGTCCATCTTCAACCCATAAATTGGTATTAAACATAACTTGTTTTCCTTTACATAAAAGGTTGTGTTTTTTGGTCTTGTATGCTCTAGATTTCTATGTGTAATTGACACATTCAATAATTTTAACATTTATTTATTATGGATGTAAAACAAACTCTTTGTTGTATATAATTGTTTAACCCTAAATTTAGATAGTGTAGAGACAGGTTTAAGATATAGAATAACCTATATACTAGGATGAATAAAACTATTATATTATAGACCAATTAATTATAAAAATAAGATAAATGAATATTCTAGATTAAATTATTGAGACATGATAAATATAGAAAGTATCAAATTCAAAAGATGTTATATTGATTGCAAAGCCAAAAAGAAAATATACTTAGATTTATAATGTGTAGAGAAATTTGAGTTATACATAGGAAATAATATGTTGGATCAAGATTTCAAGAGAGTCATTAAATTTTACAAATGATGTTTCTAGAGCTATGAACACTACTGTTGATCTTAGAACACTACCATCGACACTACTATCTGGTTAAAAATATGCACTGGATTGTGATGTGACAAAAAAATTTGTTATAAATTTTTTGTCACCTTTTTGCTAATGTATTTAGGTTTGTAACATAAGTTGTATATATCTGCTTATGGATCAAACCTTGGCTCTTCACCGTTCTTCACCTTTGGGATGTGTGTTCCAAAAATGGGTTAGTATGCTCATAGTGTCGAGCTAACCTCAAATCTAGCTCTATTAATGATTGTAACCTACTTATCCAATACTCCAAGGAAAACTCCAAGGAGGGCCTTAGACTTATATAGTTCTCCCCTATGTGTGGGAGCATGTATTAACAATTGTGTAATATGCTATATGTAGATGCATATAATGATCTAGGTAAATTGACAAATATTTTTGATGGAATGATCTTTGGATGCTTTAGAAATCTTGTATGACTGATATTATGACTTATAAATAAATAGGGATGAATAGGGCCGAAGAAAATAATTATTTGAACTTATTTTTTATAAAATAATTTTTTTTTTAAATTTGGAATTTTTTGAAACCAAAAATCAAAAATCATGGAAATGATAAATCAATTAATCCTAAGTCAAGTTAGGGTTTTGACATCAACATCTAGGATCATGATATGTTTAACTCTAAATTTAGATAGTGTGGGGATAGTGTTAAATATATAATAACCTATTATACACTAGGATTAATAAAACCATTTTATAACAAGCAATTAATGCTTGAAACCCTATTGGCTATGATTATGGTTATTTGTTTGACCATTTTAATATTGTATCATTGGAAATCAATTTGATGTTAGGTAATATCACTTTAAAGTAATAAAATTATGTTATTATTTTGTAAATTTTCATGGTACATTGATGGATTATGAGCTAGAAGACATATATTAATTGAGACCTCTAACTATGACTACATCATTTGGTATTAGAGTAAGGAAAAAAACTTTAGAATTTAAAGATCAAAATTTGTGTTTTCCATTCTTTAGAAAGGCAGATATAGAACATGAATATTGATACATGTTTTGATATGTGAATATTATATTTCTATCAAGTATATTTTATGAATAAAATAACCACAAACATTATAAAATTGAAGGATTTATTCAAATTTTAGAATGGATAGCTTGAACTTCACCAGGTGTACCATTTACTAGTCCAATATCAACCCATAAAATGACAATAAACATAAGTTGATGTCCCTTTTTCAAAAGATTATATTTTTGAAAAATTATATACTCAAAATTTCTAGGTGTAATTAACACAATCAATAATTTTAATATTTATTTAGAATCATTTAACATGAAATTTTCAATAATCTCCACAAGTGGCTCCATTTTTTATGCATTTTCAAAACAAGGTGCTGAAAAATTGGTAGCTTTTATTATAAAGGATTCATTTGGTTTTCCTCCAAAGAAAATTTCATTAGAATTATCCAAAGTTGTTTCCTTAACATCATTTTCATTATCATGGAGTTGTGCTCTGTGGTGGTCATTATCATGGAGCTGTGCTTTATGAAGTTGCCAAATCAAATATGTAATTGGTTGGTTGTATTTCCAACTATAACTCCAACAATAAACCACAATTGTAGTGATTCCATCACATTCACATATTACTTCTTCAAAGGTGTGCAATGACTTTTCTATGATAAATAATAATATACACACCATGTAAAAAGGGTAAGATGAACTACCAATTTTCTCAAATCTTTGTCACAAAATTTTTACAAAAAAATATTTTCAATAATTTTGAATTGGCAAAGTTTAAAATTCATAATAAGATAAATTTTCCCCAATAATGCAAAATAACCAATAGCAGATGCATGGCTCATAAGAGTCAACTCAATGAATGCCTTGACCATGGAATTTAGTTTCATTAGTAAATCCTCCATATCCTTCATTTCAAGATGGAAATTTTACAAAGAAGCCTCCATGTTTTCCCCTATATTCCCCTGCCAACCAACTCTATTCAATATTTTATGATGTGGCCATCAATTTTCATTTGATATTATTTTATTTCAAATGCTTTTGTTTAATTTACTTTCCATTGTTATTTGTAAATTGTATTCATTTTAATGGCTTTTCTCACTGCACTTAACACATCACCTCTTTGTTGCCTTCATCACCTCCCGCTTTCATCATCACTTCTCTATTGTAGGTAATGTCAACCTTGAGTCAATTTTAGAGAGAAATGAGATTAATTTATGTTTCAAAAATATGTAGAGAGGATTAAAAAGCAAGTTAGTCAAGCATTAATCCATAAATAATGAAACATGCATAAATAAACAACTAACCAAGCCTATATACTCCTATGGGAATTAAAAAGGATAGAAAGAAATAAATGAAAGAAAGCAACACAATATTACCTTCCTAAACGGATTCACCATACCCATATGGGTCAAAATTATGTTCTCCCTTGATCAAGTATCCTTGTCTTTATCAACAATGGTGGTAAGCTCCTCCAATGCCTCAAGAACACTCCATAAAACCTAGGCTCATGATTTTAAATCACTAAACTAGCCTATCAATGAAGCTTAAAAATAAAATCTATGATCAACTACAAAGCCTTGTGGAAATAATTTAACATTATAAATTTTCAATATTCAAGCTTTGAAGATATTTGAGCATAATAAACTTGCACCAAAATAACTTAAAATTCACATCCATGACCTCTCTATTTATAGATTTTTGAGATTGGTCAGGATCAACCATGACTGTCCATCTCAAGATTGAGATGTGTGTCCATGTATAATCCTAATATTTGAAATTAAATATATAATTATCTTCATCATGACCTTGGAATAAGGGGCTTAAAAGAGGCATGGGTGACCCATAATCTTGATATTTGTGGCATTTATGGCCTAGGGATGTCTTCCCAAGAAATGATGTCACTTAATGATACAGTTAATAGAAATCAATTTTCAAAAATAAATATTAAACAACTCTCATGGAAAATCCACTTAAGCTCTTGATTTAGATTAATTAGCCTTAAACAAGGTCAATCAACATTTGTGTAATTATTTGAAAATTAGCCCTTAATTAATCAAAATGGTCAGAAAGTCATATTACTGAGTTATAATTTGACTCGAGAAGAACTAGAAGTGACATTAGATGTACTAGAATTGTATTTCCATTTAGGATGTTTCCAAATCCAAATAACAAAGGTACATGGCATGTACCAATGAATTTAGGAGAAAAGAGTGATCTAGAGCATAAAAGGTGAAATCATCATTTTGACTTGAAATGAATGGATCAAAGTTAGCTGACCCATTAATTTCATTTCCTTATTTAGGGATACTTTGACCTAAATTGGCACTTGTAAATGACAAGTTTGAAACATTTAGCATGTTTTATGGATTTTGACCTAAAATGTACATTTGAGTGCAATTTGAGTAAGATTGACAATTTCAACATAAATGGTGTTAGGAATTATATGTCTAAAAAATCTACATATGGGGAGTTCAAATGTCCATTAATCATTTTGAAAGAGTAAAATAAACTTCAAGAAAACTTGTTGCATGCAAAGCAACTATTGACTCAATGGATTCAGTGGCTCAGATTTATATAACAACTATTGATTAAATGAATTCAATAGCTCATATTAATGATTATAAAAGTTAATTAATTTCCACATTATATGTTTAGTGATTGTCATTAGAATTAACTACATATTTAAACCCTAAAAAATGGGATATGTTTAGTGATTGTCATTAACATTAACTATATATTTAAACCCAAAAAAATGTAGTAACCTACCCATGAAAATGCCTCTGGAATAAAAAAAGAATTATATAGATTGATGAAAAAAAATGAAAATGATGTGAATATATTTATATTTTGTATAAAGTAGAAAAAATTACAAGTTGGGACTGTAAGGGAATTTGGAAGGGTACGCCCCTAAATTTGGAATTTGGAATTTGGATAGCCCTTCAATGTTTAGGGGAATTTTGAGGTTGAAACAAAATAAGAAGAAACCATATCCCTTTAACTCACCTCCCTGGTTGGGGATAAGATATTGTCAATAGCCCTTCAATGTTTAACTAGGAAGGAGCCCAATAATTGAGATACATGACACATCTCAGTGACTCTTCACACACTTTTTTCTCTATTATTCTCCTCTTATTAATTCTACTCTTCACAATGTTATCTTATTCTTCACCTTTCACCCAAAATGAAGAGGGGCTTAAAATAGAAGAAGCAGTATCAACAACAACAAATGATAGCTTAGCCATGAGACTATTTAGATGATTGAATTTAATGCCCTGATCTCTAAATCCCTGAATCAAACCTATGCTTTTAGTGATAAATACCTTGGAATTACTTATTTTCCAAATGATTGAGATGTAAAAGATGTGATGCAATGCTAAAAGATGAATACCTAGATAAGAAAATTTAAGTGTAATGTAACTAATTAGAGTGATGATATTTAAGGAAGAGGAGGATGAATATAAAGAAAGGGGTGTATCCACATCAGTAGAGTATGTTGTTGGATGTAACAAACACTGAAGGTAGTCAATACCAGTGGAAAAAATTATGATGGAGAATCGAAATGGAATTGAAATCCGAGAAATGGTTTGGATTTGGGGATCAACTCCACCATAGGCATTGCCCATAATTTGCAATCACCATGGGATCAACACATGTCAATTATTTTCCACCCCTCGACATGGTCGGACTCGAATATAATAAATTTTGAAGTGTATTTTATAAATAACACTAATTATCAAAATAAAAAATAATCAACTATTTATAAATTTATTATTGAAAATTTGTGAATTTTTTCTCTTTTGATTCTCTATTTAATCTTTATTTTTTTATTCTAAGTTTTTTTAAGTTTAGCTAAAACTTTTTGTTTGTTCCAACATTTCATATTGACATAGAGCATGACTAATATAAAATGACAATTCTTTAAAATGCGTGTTCTTTGGTCTATGTCTTCCATTTAAGAAAGGAAAATTTTAAACAAATGTAAATGGGAGTAACATATGTGAAAAATATCATTATGTTAGGTATTTTTATATTTATAATTAATAAGTATTTTAAATTTATAAAATAAATAATTATAATTGATAAATGTAATAATTGTAAAATAGAAAAAAATAGAAGGTTAATGTTGTTTTTAAAATATATTAAATATGATGCTCATTTTTATAGTGAGTGATATTGATATGTGATTCATATTTAAAAAAATATTGATTGTATAACAAAATTTATAATGGAAATGGGAAATATAAAGTTGTATTTTTTCGTTAAAAAATAAAAGATATTGATTGATTTAAATTTCAATTTATGAAAATCTTGTTAGATGGGTCACTCATGATGAAACAATTATCATACAAAATTATTATGAAAAAATATGTTTAACTTGTAATATAGTATTAAGTTGGTGTGTTTGACCACAACATCAAAACTAAATGAAAACTATATTAGTTGATAACAATTATAAAAATAAATAAATAGGGAATAATAAATAATGAATAATGAATCTTAGTTAGGGAGGAGGGATAAATTGATGAAAATAAAAATGAAACGATATGATTACAATTTTATATTCTGTACAAAGTAATATTTAATGATTTTTTTCTTGTGGAAGGCTTCAACTTAACATAAAGTAATAATCTAAATAATAAATTAAAAAATATAAATATACAAATTATAAATAAGTTTATATTTTATATTTAATAATTAATTTTAGATTTATTAGTACAAATTTTTGTTCCATTTATATTTATAAATTATATAGTATATATTTTATTTTGATATATATATATATATATATATCAACACTTATAACTTTAAATATGTAAATGGTATTTATATTACAAAGCTCTAGGCAAGTTTTGTCTCTTAATTTATTAGATTAGGTATCTATTTTCCATGTCCTTAATTTGAGCCTCCTCATGTCATTCACATAATCTTTCACACATCATTTTTATTGTAATGATAATAAATAATTTTACAAAATAAATTAAATGTGAAAACATTGATGGAAGAAGTGAAAATTTAGAACTCCATGCATGATAATGGGTTTGAAAATAAATCAAAATAAGAATCTTGATAAGTTACAGTAATATGTAGTACAAAAAAAACAAATGTATATAAACATGAATTTCTCATAAATTATCGGTAATCTCAACAAGTGGCTCAATTTATTCTACTTTATTTTGAATTGAGTACTTTAAAATTGACATTTTTTATTATAGAAGATTCATTTATTTTTCCTTCAAATCAAATTTCACCAAAATTCTCCATAGTTGTTTCTTTATCATCATTTTCATTATCATGAAGTTGTGTTCTATGACATTGCCTAATCAAATATGCAATTGCTCTAGGTGTAATTCCAACTACAACAACTCCACCAATAATTCTTCCACATTCATAGATCACTTTCTCATAAGTGAGCGATGGGTTTTCTTTGATAAATAATACAATGCACACCTCATAAAAAAGGTAAGCCAAAATGCCAATTGTCTCAAATCTATCATAATTTTTTTACAAAATTTTGTTTTTAATAATTATGAATAGGTGAAGCTTAAAATTTATAGTAAGGTTAAATTTCACTAATAATGCAAAATCACTAAAGAAAGATGTATGATTCACAATAGCTAATTTAAAGAACACCTTGACCATGGGATTCAATGTTGTCCATAGATCCTCCACATCCCTCACACCATTTCCCTTCTATTCCCCTCTCAACCAAATTTATTCAAGATTTTATGATGTAGTAATCAATTTTCATTTCATCTTGTTTTTCTTTCTATGAATTTATGTTGTGGTCACATTTTCACTAAATTGACATGGTCAACATGTTGCATACATAATCCATCACATTATGGCACTTATTGCACATTCTCAAGGATAAGTGTGTTTGTGACATGCCACATGAACACGTTACATCTTAGAATGTCACTTCAATATATAATTATAATTATTACAAAAAAATAACTCAATGTAAATTAATATCTAATGAAATTTTCTTATGGAAGGCTTCAACTTAACTTGAAATAATAATCTAAATAATAAATTAAAACATATAAATATATGAAATTATAAATAGATTTATATTTTACATTTAATATTTGATTTTAAATTTATTACTACAAATTTTAGTCTCATTTATATTATAAATTACATAGTATAAATTTAAAAAATATATTTTATTTTGAAATATGTATAAAAAATAATTACAACTTATAACTTTAAATATTCAAATGGTACCTATATTACAACACTCTAGGCAAGTTTTGTCTCTTCATTTATTAGGTTAGACATATATTTTCCATGTACATAATTTGAGCCTCCTCATGTCATTCACATAATCTTTCACACTCCATATTTTACACATGCCATTCTTACTATAATGATAATATTTTTTTTCCAAAAGAAATAAAATGTGAAAACATTGATGGAAGAAGTGAAAATATAGAGTTTCATGCATGATAATGAGTCTAAAAATAAATCAAAACAATAATCTTGGAAAGTTAAAATAATATGCACTGTGAAAATAATAAATGCACATAAACATGAAATAAATATTCCTAAAATTCTCGATAATCTCAACAAGTGGCTCAATTTCTTCTACATTTTTTGAACTAGGTACTTTCAAATTAACATATTTTCTTATAGAAGATTAATTTGTTTTTCCTTTAGATCAAATTTCACTAAAATCCTCCATAGTTGTTTCCTTATCATCATTTTCATTATCGCAAAGTTGTGTTCTGTGGCATTGCCTAATCAAATATGCAATTGCTCTAGCTGTAATTCCAACAACTCCACGAACAATACCTTCACATTCACAGATCACTTCCTCATGAGTGAGAGATGGGTTTTATTTGATAAATAATAAAATTCACACCCCGTAAAAAAGGTAAGTTAAAATTAAAATCGTCTCAAATCTTTATCATATTTTAAAAAAATATATATATTTTCAATAATTATGAATAGGTAAAGCTTAAAATTTATAGTAAGGTAAAATTTCACCAATAATGCAAAATCACCAAAGGTCGATGCATGGTTCCCAAGAGTTAGCTGAACAAACACCTTGACCATGGAATTCAATGTTGTCAATAAATCCTCCATGTCCCTTATTTCATGATGGAAATATTGTGAATAAGTCTCCATGATTTCCCCATATTTCCCTACCAACCAAATTTGTACAATATTTTAAAATGTAGAAATTAATTTTCATTTCATCTTGTTTTTCTTGCTAACATTTTGTTTTTAATTTAATTTACATTATTTTTGTATTCATTTCTAGGGCTTTGCTCATTGCACTTCACCCATTGCTTATTTTTTGCCTTCACCATCACCCCTCTCATCATCTCTTCTTTTTTTTAGAGAATGTCAACCTTGAATCCTCAAAGAGATGAATAGGGGTTGGTGTGCCATGTGGTGATTTTAAAGAGAAATGAGATGAATTTATGTTTGTAAAAAATATACGTATGGGATTTCAAGTGTTGATCAATCAACATGCATAAAGTTATAGCTCGCCACATCATGTATTATAAAAGACTATTTTTTTAAATGAAAACCAATTGCATCCAAGGTACGGATTGACTAAATAAAGTCAATGACATAGATTAAAGATTATGTCAGTGGATGAAAATTAAAAGAAATGGAAATGATGTTAATGTAATTTTAGTACTTGTTTCTCTAACTTAATTGTAAATTAGTACTTAAAATACAAACATACCCTATCTAAAGTTTCATCTCTAGCATGAGTGTTATATTTACATGTACTTCATATTTATGGAAAACCCCATTAATCCCAACCAAATAATTTGCATCTTTATGTTAATTGCTAGTTGGAACATGTATAGAAACATATATAAAATTGCATACCGAAATTTATAATGGAGATGGGAAATATAGAGTTATAATTTTTTGTTAAGAAAATAAAAGACAATGATTTCTTTAAATTTTGATTTATGAAATTATGGAATCAAGTGCAAGTTAGGATTATATTGGAATTTAAAAGGGTGTGACCTCTAACTTTCTTCCCTGGTTGGGGATAAGATATTGTCTAGTTAGGAAGGGACCCAAAAAATGATATACATAACATGTCTTAATGACTCTTCACACACAATAATCTTTATTAATCTCCTCCCAACTCTTCACATCATTATCTTATTTTTCAACTTTCACCAAAAATGAAAAGGGGATGAAAAAATAAGAGTAAGTAGCAATAGTATTGACAAATGATAACTTATCCATTAGAGTTTTTAGAGGATTGATCTTAATTCCTTAATCTCTAAAGCCTGTAATTGAACCTACATTTGCAGTGATAAATTCCTTGTAAATCTCATTTTTAAAATTATTCAGATGTAAAACAAGTGATACAATGAGAAAATAAAATTTAGAATTTTAACTAGAATTGATTCAAACGATGATAATTAGGGAAGAGTAATTCAATAATATAAAGGGTGCATCAACATCATGGATAAGACATAAATGATATGCAATCAATACTAATGAAAATAATTAGGTAGGGGTCCTATGTTGGGGGCTAGCTAATTATTTTTAAAGGGGCATTGTTGATAAAATTTAGGAGTCTTTTTCCCTATTAGTGGTCTCATGATTATTTAAATGTTGTGCAATACATTTTTCTTACAAAATTTAGCAACATTTTACTTTAAAACTTTTTTTTTTTAAGATTTTTTTTTATTGGTTACAAACATATAGTTGGCAACCAAAAAAATAGGAACAACCATGAAAATTTCTAGCTCCATATTGCTTTCCACACTTCAAAATCTTCCTCCTAAATAATAGTTACTCCTTATTTTAAGGTGTGGATATTTTGCATGAATTCTCTAAACTTGTGATGATGCATGGGACCACTCTACCCAAAATTATAGAGGCAATATCCCCCACTATGGGACTCCTCTATTATTATGGATAAATTGAATCCAATGGAATGTTTGTAAAACAACTCCATTATGGGTAGTGTGCCCACCATTTGTAATTGTAATTTATAATGACCATGGTTTGGATAGATTAATATCCAAACCCTATTGTCCACACCTCCCCTTGGGAGAAAAATGGTGATAAAAAAATATCAATGTGTTTCTTTCATTTAAATATCAATCCATAATTAGGTGAGTTGTGCTAACAAAAATTGATATAAAGGTTGGATTATAAACATTTTTTTTTCATTTTGAGAAAAAAATTATTGCGTAGAAATAGGATTAAGATAGTTCCTAAACTTAGTTTTCAATTTCATATTTTCCATCTGAAATGTCATTTATAATTTGTTAAATGTTTTTTAATGGTAATACTACTAAGATCATTCTCCCCCTTAAGAAGTGATGAGCCCCCATTATGTCAAGATATTTAACCAAACATGTAAATTTTTGTTAAATCGTTATCATTTCTTGATGAGTCATTATCATTCCTTGGTGAATTGCTTATTTTAATGAGAAAATTATCATTCTTTGATAGTTTGATATAGTGGAATTTACTTATATGGGGTGCCTTTTACCATTGCATATATGACATGATCAATAGTGACTGGTGTTGAACAATCAAGATTTTATATTATGATGTATAACTATTTAAAAATGTTTAAAGTGTCTAAGAGAGTTAGAAAGTATGGTTAGATTAGTGCCACATTAAATAGTAGATGCAACATAGTATAATGTGGTTTCTACAAGTTAAGATTAATGCACTAGTCTCCATTTCTTTAATGATTATGTAGAACCCTTCTTTGAGAGGCCAAACTTTCTTTTTTGAGCCTTCAAATGTAATTTATGAAAATGCAACCATACCTTGTATCCAAGTTGAAATGGGTGAAAGGCTCAATTCTATAAAATTCACCCAAGAATAGATGTCCATGATTGATGACAAGAAGATCAAACACATAAATCTATTGAAACTAAAAAAATAAGAAATGAGTAGAATCTACAATAGATGTATTCATATAATGGATATGGATTGTATAACAAAGGATAGAATCTTACAACTCACTAAGATCACATCTCTCATAACTCTCAATGTTGTCACTACTCACAACTTATATAATTCTTAGCTAAGTAACTCATCACAATCTAGAAGACTGAAAATATTTCATGTCAATAAAACTCACAAAGGGATATACATATAGGTATAAGTTAGGATAATCTCAACCATACCATACATGTGGAACTAACTTCTCCAAAATAGATGGAAGAAAGGCAAGGAACCAACATCATAATACATGTGGGATAAACTTCTCAAATGTACAAACACAACTAAGAAAGTTAAATGGTAAAAAAAGAAATATCCTACACCAACACCCCCTTAAGCATAGTTTAGGTGGGTATAAGAATTATGACCAGACAATGAGGGTTGATGAGGTACCCAAGTACATATAAACTCTCATAAAGTGGATAAAATGAGAAAACTTTTAAGAAACCCCCCCCCCCACCAAAAAAAAGAGAGAAAATAGAAAACTAACATTGCTCAGTAATGAGTCCCATCATCCTGACTAAGTCTACCTATATTTTGTAGATGATGACCTCTAAGTAGAATAAGATATCAAATATATAAGAGAAGATATTGAGGATAAAAGTGTAGAAAAACCCTACATGCCAACATCCCCTAAAACTAATCAACAATGACACCTCAAATTTGGCACTTTATAATTTTAGTGGAATTACAAAACAAATGGTACCAATGGAATGGGCATGAAAAACCATGCCCTTTTAACAAAATTGGCATTCAAATCTGAGTAACCAATCAAAAGTCATTACTAAATCTATTTTTCCATCATTAATGACTTATTTTAATGAGTTTTCACAAATTTAAATGCACTTGACTAAAAAATAAGTGGACATAACCTTGTAACCAGTCGTTGGAACTAAAATTAAACCACAAAGCATTATAAAGTCTCAAACTATCTACCCATAATATACTATTTTTATTTAAAAAACAATAAAAAAATCTTTATCAACAGTCACTTGCTATATTTTTTTCTTTTCCAATAGTAGTTAGTAAAACTATGATAACTTTTGCATTTATCAATGAAATTCAAAAATTTAAATGATTTAGAAAGATAAAAACAAGGCGAAAAAAACTAGAAAAATTTTGGCATGATTTTATATAGTTAGAGAGTAGTTTGCAGAAGAAAAGACATTTTTGATAAAAACCATAGATCTACACTTGCAAATGGATAAAAAAATATGGTTTTTTTGTTTTAAATCCCTCAAAAGCAAATAAATGTGGCATACCAACTATGTTGGGGATATAATAATGACATCCTAGCTATAATAATGGTACCACAAGAGAAAAAAACAAGTATTTCCTCAACTAGAAATAAGAAATTTCAGATATTAAAAAAACTTTGTTTTTTGCAAATCATAAACTCAAGATTTTATGATGTAGCAATCAATTTTAATTTCATAATTTTTTTTTGCTAATATTTTTTTAATGTAATTTACATTGTTTTTTATTTATGTTTTTATTCATTTCATGGGCTTTGCTCACTATACTTCACCCATCTAAAACAAACCCCAAAATGTTTATTGAGCATCACTTTGTTCAAAGTGCAAGTAGAGTTATGAATGAAGTTCACTATGCATGGTTGGGATTTGTATAATTCACCCACAATCCATAACCAGAGTTACACATTTACAATTCTCTTAATTAGGGTGATTACCACTAGAAGATTCTATGAAGAAGATTATTTCTTTAAGAAATGCATGTAGTTCAAGGTGTATAGTCGTGTAATCTATAAATATAAGCCCTAAAGTGAATAGGAGTAGACATCATCCCAATAGGACCATATATATGTCCTTCATCTACATAAGAGACTCACACCTACATAAATTAGGGTATTGATTCAGGTACAACAATTCTTGCCTCACTTGGGATAATTGGAAGGAGCATTAAGTGCCCAATCATTAACTCATGTGAACACTATTAAAGGTGAAGGCAATGATAATATAGTCTTTCCAATTTTATTCATACATTATATCCAATATTTAAGTAATAAAAACATACAACATTGCATTTAAAAGCCAAAACTCATAATGCTAAAGAATCATTTCACAAACAAATTCAGGTCTTAACCATAATTAGATCAGTGAAGACAAAGCATGCCTAAAGAAATCTATGAGAATTAATAAGCTTCCAAGGATGTCCTTTCTCATTTAAACTTCATACATATAAGATATATGTAATTGTATTATCCTATATGGATCTTTATACCAAGACCATTGCACCATATTTATTTTTACACTTAACACTAGACACAAGTTGGGATATTATTTTATTATCTGAGGATAATTTTATATTTGTATTTGATCCACATAAAGGTTAATACAAAAAAAGATGACATCACCTGAGTGATTTTCCATCATGCATTTATCATTAATTATTCAATAACTAGTTTATTTATGTCAATGCCATAACCATCTCATAGGTCATCAACTCAGGTCCTAGCCCTTATGTTGATTTTCACTTGTCATATGGTAGCCAAAAGCAAACTAATTACACTCAATCAAAGAATTTAATTATCTTGAAGGACCAATTAATTTTTATCCATCTTTAATTCATTCAATGTTTCTACTACATATCCAAATTAGCTTGGTATGGAGATTTCATTATATATTCATGCCTTAATCAATTTAAGGAAATCCAAACTTGCAAGTTATATATGCATAACACCAATTGAGTTTACAACACCAAATTTCCAAAACCTTCTTAGGATAAATATGCATGTTTGAAATATCAAGTCCTTTAATTCAACTTAAATGAAATAATTAAATATATATCCTTTTCTTTTTAAATTACATGAATGCCAATCACTTGATTCAAGCATGCATAAATTCACAATCACATACTTCTTTACACCTGTTAAAACCATACAAAAATTCAAAAAACTCTTAATACAACCATACAAATAATAAAATGAATAAATTTCACAACCTAAGAATTAAATTCTAGCACACTATAAATTTAAAATAATTCATACACCCAGATAGAAATCAGCTCAAGTTTATTTTAACTTGGTTGTAACAAAAATTATTCATAATAGTGCAATTATTCTAAAGAACACAAATTTTACCAAGTACCCTATAGGATCAACACTGTACTTAATTCGAATCATGTTATGCACATGCACAACAATGTACAAAGTTTTTCAAGATTTTTGTTTAAACATGCCACCAATATTTTCAAGCTAATAATAATAATTTGTTTGCATCCATCAACTAGATTAGAAATAAGATAAAATTATCATTAAATAATGCCATAACAACATTATCTAATTTTCTATAAGCTTCCATAATTAAACCATTTGAAATTAATAATGTGATAAATAACTTTGAAATATCACAACTAGGCTAAATTTTCCTCACTGTATACTATTCTCTTGTCTCTTTAACTGAATATAAACACTATCAAACCTTTAACATGATATTCATGCTAATACTATAATTTGCAGTGTTAAAAAATGAGATAATGATGGGTTGAAAGTGACTTAGTCATAACAATTAAGAGCACAAAACTCATATCCATATATTATTATTGACATAATTCTAGAAGTATATTAAAATTGAGAAACTTTTTACATTACAAGTGAATGCTATAAGATCAATAAGTAAAAACAATAACTTCAAAATCATACTACAGGTAGAGCATTTAATTAATGCAAAATATTTATCTTTTGAAATAACAAAAATATAGTCATATTAGAATTTGATTTTATTTCTTAATAATCAATAAAAAAAAATACTTCTAATATGTATTTTGAAGGTTAAACAAAGGAGAATAAAACTCAGAAATCATTTTTTCTATCCCTTTATCATTTAAGAGTAGCAACAACCTTAATTTTGGGTTTATGTGAAGAATGCAATATTTTATTTTATATTTTCAAGAGAATGCTATAGGAATAATAAATAAAATGAGTAATTTATAAACATGATACGGGTAAAACATTTAATCAATGTAACCATGTAATAATAACACCAAAAAAATCATGAAACTCCAAAATGAGAAAGCAACCACCAAATGATCTGCACACCAACCCAACCCATCTTATGAGCCCCCCAATCGGTGGGCCTTAACACTCTAACCATTAGTTGAGTGGTGGAGTCAAGCATTTAATCTTTGGGCGAAGATGTGAGCAAGATTTTTTTAGTCATCATTGAGCAATTCATAATAGTTACACAACATCATCAAATAAAATAATCCTTAACATCATGCACTAACAAAGCCAACAACTCTACACTAAAAATTTCACAAGTTACACTTACATAAATGAGCCTACCAAATCTATTGAGCATCCAACATAAAATAAAACACCTAGGTCTGCAATTTTTAACCAAGACCAAAGTAATGAGCTCAATGACATTTTAACCCAACCAAGTGAAATAAAAGAGGTGAAATAAGGGAAAATAACACCTTTACGCCAATACTTTTAAATGCACTAAAATCTAGGCAAAATAAGCCAAGATAGAAATATACAAGCTTGGCCATGGTGCCATATTTACACAAAATGTAAATAAGGACCAACAAGGTTAAATATTCTCCACCCAGGTCAAATAAGCAAGTAATAATAAAAACCCAAAAACTATAAAATGAATATAATAGAAAAGAAATACCCATTTGGTCATTAATTAAATATAACAAAGAAAAAAAGACCTAGCTCACCATTTTAAAGCAACACATCCAACAATGAATAAAATACAATAACTAGCTAGGCTTTTAATATCTTATCTATAAAGGCACTTCAATAATAAAAGCTAATTTTTAAACCCTATACACTAGGTGTAAATTTAACCCAATGACCAAGTATGAACTCCAAAATATTTAATTGATTTTAAACCAGAATAAAATAAATTGCAGAGATTTTAACTAATTTTGGGAGCCTTACAGGTTCACGGGGAAGCCTCATGACTGCCTCTTGAACTAATAATTATTTAATAAATATTAAATGAGTTTATAGAATCAATCCAAGCTTACACAGACATAAAAAGATAAAACTCTAGAAAGAATTAAAAATGCAATAATTACTTGGCATAAATCTACCCTATAAAGAAGAAAGTAAAATTTTCCTTGATTACTCTTCACAAAAATGAAATTATTTCCCAACTTCATCCATTTTTTCATGGCTTGATCTTATTTTTCTCCCTTCTTCCCAGGCATGAATTTTTCTAAGCCATTAAAGTCTACTGGGGTGAATTTTGAGCCTCCATTACACTCCATGATCACCATTTTTCCTCTAGGATTTCTCCATAAGACAACACAACAAAATGACATTACTTCTAAGAAAAAAAATCAATTACTTGTTTTGGGTGAAGAGTCACCCCTAATGCCATTATTTACCTTAATGATTAAACTTTTGATTTTTTCTTTTCCTACACACACTGTGTGTGTGTGTGTGTGTGTGTGTGTGGTTTATCCATAATACAACACGACAAAATGACATTACTTCTAAGAAAAACAATCAATTACTTGTTTTGGGTGAAGAGTCAACCCCCAATGCCATTATTTACCTTAATGATTAAACTTTTGATTTTTTCTTTTCCTACACACACACACACACACATATGTATGTATGTATATGTATGTATGTGTTTGTGTATGTGTGTGTATATATATATATATATATATATATATATTTGTGTCTGTGTGTGTGTGTGTGTATAATGATTAAACTTTTGATTTTTTATTTTCACACACACACACATGTATGTATGTACACACACACACACACACACACACACACACACACACACACACACACACACACACAGACATATATATATATATATATATATATATATATATATATATATATATATATATATATATGTATGTGTGTGTGTGTGTGTGTGTGTGTGTGTGTGTGTGTGTGTGTGTGTGTGTGTGTGTGTGTGTGTGTACATACATGTGTGTGTGTGTGAAAATAAAAAATCAAAAGTTTAATCATTATACATACACACACACACAGACACACACACACACAGATATATATATATATATACACACACACACATACACATACACATACACATACACATACACAAACACATACATACATATATATACATACATACATACATGTGTGTGTGTGTGTATGTACACACACACACACACACACACACATATATAATGCATGGCCAAAAGTCCACAATTCTTTTTTGATCATCATGACCTAACAAAAATTTATTTAACCGATAACATTATGTATGGGTTATTTCTTGCCCATAGAGAACTAAATTAAGACCATTATGAAATTCCAAGTCATTCTAATGTGTAGCATTAACCAGTTTAAAGCCTCTTTGAAATAAAACCAAAACAAAAAGACTTAAATTAAATAATTTTAATAATAATATGATCCATGGTGGGTAATGAGTTAATAGGCTTGATATGATATTTAAAGTATTTGGGCCCCTTTAATGACCAAAATTATATATATATATATATATATATATATATATATATATATATATATATATATATATATATATATATATATATATATATATATAGTTGAGATAAAAATGCAGCTTATTTCTAAGCTAACACACACAAGACACCAATCAAAAAATTTAAAAAAAAATAGATACAACCATAATCAAGAGAAATAAAAAGACAAAAATATCAATCTAGCTTATACAAATAAAATGAGACAAAAAGAGAGATATCAGACATGCTAAAACTATTTAAAGACTAGATGACTCATTACCATTATATATTTTTTATCTAGTGTTGGTTTTATCCAACTACTCACTGCTTTCACCATTATTACCCTAACTACTAAAATCCATCACTAGCCTAGCTCATATACCTATGAGTCTTGCAACCACAAAAAATGGCATCAATAGTATTTTCTCTACCTAAAAAACATATATACAAGTAAATATGAACTAAATAAACACAACAATGTAAGACTATATTGATGAAATCATCAATATACATGATTAGAGTATGATACTACATTATAACATCAAAACAGTATCTATATGTAAGCATCAAATGATTAGTACTAAAAAATATGCTAATGCATATAACAATGTCTATAAAAAAGAGTAAAATAATAGGTTATGACATCCTCCTCCCCTTAATGAGGAGCCATCCCAATGACAAATCAAAACAACCATGGATAGTATTTTTTGAACAATTACGTATCTTCTCATGTGGTACTTCTTTCACTCAATAGGTCCCATTGTACTAGGATTTGGTGAATCTCTTTATTCTTTAATTTAATATTATGATGACCCAAGATTATCACTGAATCTAGATGCATCTTTTCCTATTTTGTAACTTGCATATTTTTTCAATCCAACACATAAGATGGATTAAGTACATATTTTCTTAGTAATGCAATGTGACATACATCATGGATTTTGGATAGAGAAGGTGGTAAATACAAATGATAGGTAAAAAGGTTGATCTTATCCACAATTTCAAATGGTCCAACAAAATGTGAAGCCTACTTGGAGGTTTTTCCAAACTTAATCAAAATTTTATGTGGTCTTACTCACATAAATACCTTATCAACAACAATAAGCTCACATGGTGTTCTCTTTTGATCTACATAACTCTTTTGTTGATCAGAATCAAATTTCAAATTTTGGCATATTATAGCCATTTGATTATCATGTTTTTGCAAAATTTTAAGCTCGACAATAACCCTATTGTCCAAACCATCCCAACAAAGTGGTGTTTGGCATTTCCATGTATACAAGGCTTCAAAAAGAGCTATTTTTAGAACTAAATGGTATGAATTTTTTTAGGCAAACTCAACCAAATGGAGGTTGTCCTCCCACTTAGAATGTTGGTCCATAACATACATATGTAGCATGCCCTCGACTAATTGATTCAACCACTCAGTCTGACCATCTATTTTTGGATGATATGAGGAACTAAAATTTAGTCATGTACTAAAGGCTATAGTCAAGGTTCACCAAAACCTTGAAGTGAATAATTTATCTTGATCTAAAATAATTAATTATGGTATACCATGAATTCATACCACCTCTTTAAGGAAATGCTATGTAAATATAGAAGCATTATCCATTAAGTTGCCAGCTATGAAATGGTCAACTTTGGTTACTTTATCAATTGCTACCAAAATGGTGTCATGCTTACTACAAGATTCAGGTAGCCTTGCAATAAAATACAATGAAACTAATAACCATTTATCCTTAGGTATATCATGCAGGTACAATAAAACTCCCAAGTGGTAGTGTTTAGCTTTCACATGCTAACACTAAACATTTAGCCATAAAACTGGCAACATCTAGCCTTAACCTAGGCTAAAAATAGTGCCTTTTCAACTCGTATGTCATCTTTGTGACACCCAGATGGGTAAAATAAGGTATTGTATGCACTTGATTTAGCATCATATATGTTAATTACCTATTTGAGGTACAAAAATTCTACCTTTATACCTTATAAGGCCATCTAATTCAATAGAAAAATCAATGAATATTTTTGCTACAAGGTTAACAACCAATTTTTACTTATTTTATTGTAATATTTATCCTCCCACTACTATTTTAATACAGTGTTTATAAAATTTCCTAGTAGTACTAATAGGGAAACAAGGTAGACATGTTTGTTAAGCATATTAGCCACTAGATTTTCTTTCTTTCACATATGATATATCCATGTCAAAATTGTTAATAAATTCCAGCAACCTGCACTAGTGGGCATTCAATTCATCTTGTGAAAATAGATTTTATAAACTATGATGATCTGATTTCACCTTAAAAGGTTTACCTAGTAAGAAATGTTTCTATTGTTTAAGTGTGTGTACTATGGCAACATGTTCTAAGTCATGTATAGGATAGTTATTTTCAGTTTACTTCAACTTGCATGACTCATAGGCTACTACCTTACCATCTTGGGTCAATATGCCATCAAAACCTTTTTTAGAGGTATGAGCCCATACTTCAAAGTTTTCATTAGGGTCAGGTATGATAAAAATAGGTGTTGTAGTCAATAATTTTGTACTTGCTTATTGAAGGGTTCTTCATACTAAGATGTCCACAAAATTTTCTTACCTTTTCACTATAGGGATGTAATGGGTTTGGCTATATGGGAGGAAATTTTGACAAACCATTGATAGTACCCAATCAAGCCCATAAAACTATGTATTTCATGCACATTAGATGGAACATGCCACTCTCAAATAGCTTTGAATTTTGGTTGGGTCCACTGTAGTGCCTTTCTTATTGATTACATGACCTAAATAATGATTTTAGTTTGATAGAAGGCACATTTAGACAACTTTACATATATATTGTGTTATGTCAATGTTTGTAGAGCCAACCTTAAGTGTTGAACATGCTCATGTACATTCTTGGAATAGATAAGAATGTCATCAAGGAACACTAAAACAATTTTATTTGAGAACTCCCTGAACATTGTATTTATTAGATTCATGAATGCAACTAGTGCATTTTTTAGGCCAAAAGGTAAGATAATAAACTCATAATGACTATATCTAGTTCAAAAGGCAGTTTTGTGAATGTCTTCCTCTTTGATTCTTAGTTGATGAGAGCTAGATTTTAGATCAGTTTTTAAAAATACTATTGCACCCTTCATTTGGTCAAATAAATCATCAATTTAGGGCAATGGATATTGATTTTTTATCATTACCTTATTGATCATTAGGTAATCAATGCATAGCCTTAAGGTACCATTTTTCTTCCTTACAAAGACTACTAGTGCACCCTAGGGTGATGCACTAGGACTGATACTTCCATTATCCAAAAGTTATTCCAATTAGACCTTTAATTCTTGTAAATCTACCATGTTCATCTTAAAAGGAGCTTTTGACATAGGGGCAACCCATGGAATAAGGTCAATGGAGATTTCAAACTCATGTATAAATTCTCTTATAATAGAAAAATCTTGGAAAATTTTCTCTTTTTTAGGGGTTATTTTATGCAACTGAACTGCATAAAGCTTATAGCCTTTTCTTATAGTCCTCTTAAATTTCAGAGCTAAAATTAACTTTTGTGGTTTAGACCCTTGTAGGCCTTGAATTTCCATGAGTTTTTCATGCTCATCAGTGATTGTATTCTTTCCCTTAAACAATCAATAGATGCATGGTGCTGCTACAACTAATCTATGCCCCATATCACATCATAAGACCCTAAAGGGGCCAAAAAAGGTTTACCTTGGTTATAAAAACACCAAGATCATGTTTAGTTTACTCCAAGCACTCTTGGATATGTACCCTTTTTCCATTACTAAACTCAACTTCCTAACCTTCTCTTAAATGAATAGGTTTTTTCTTGAAAAAATTTACTATAATAGGTGCAATAAAGTAATCTATTATACCAAAATCAATTAAAATAGTAACAGGGTGTCTAGATAAAATACCTCTTATCTTAACTGGGGTAGCTTGAAAATTAGCTTTGTGATTTTCCACTATTGTATACAGTCGATGCTCAATTGGCTATCCAGATTTCAATTTTGGGTAGTCCTTGCAGTAGTGATTATCATTAAAATCTCAACACATTATTGCTCTTTATGGGGATACAAGAACAATATTAGCCACTGTGGATGGCCCACGCTAGTTGTTTTGATCTTATTACTTCTTGAAAGACCCTGTTTTGATCTTGTTACTTATTCAAATTTAATTTTTTCAAATGCAAGCATACCTTATCTCCAACTTGAAATTAGTGAGAAGCTTGATTCTAGTCATTACACTCCTTATTTTTCAAGTTGGGTTTCTATAGGATTTCATGCAATTTCTATTGAATTTACATATCTATTCATATAATATGGTGGTATTTTCTAATTATTTCTTTACATTGGGATATGATTCCATAAATACAATAGGTAACACCACATCAATGGGTTCTAGCAAATGAAACCCAAGATAGACTTGAAAGGGCCATATCCTATGGAGCCACAAAGTGATTGATTATAGCTATGTTGGATGTATGGTGAACTTTCATCCCATGTTAATTGATATTTAAAGTTATACATATAAAACATATGCATGATAATCTATTAACCAATTTTATTTTTCCATCTTTCTATGGATGACAAATGATTGACTTGGTCAACTTGGTTTCTTTCATGAATCGTAATGAACACTAGAAAGTGCTAAGAAATCTATTATCCCTATCTAATACAATGGTCTATTTTAATCTGAAGTGGACCAACACATGAAAAAATTAGATCTTAACATTACATTTAGATTTTAACCCCTTTTTATAGGATAAAAACACTATCATCTTGGAAAAAATGTCAACCAAAATGAATAAATAATCATAACCGCACCTAAAACATAAACACAATCATGACCACACCTTGTCATAGGTAACCCTAATATGAAATCCATAGATACTAAATCCCAAGATTGCTAATATTTTGGTAAATACACATATAAGAAATACGTCATGTTGTCTAGTTTCACTATTACACATATTATGCTAAATATAATATATGTGATGACATCCTGACAAAGCTTCATCCAATAAAATTGTTTTTTAAGTTCTAAAACTATTTTTTATATACCTTAGTCTATCATCTAATTTCAATCACTATAATAACATCCCAAAAGTTTTTAATCTTTCCTTATCTAATACCCACATACAAAATTCTAAAAAAAAACTATACACAAACCCTTTGGTGACCAAAAGTGTGGTCACATTAAATACCCATCTTTGCATTCCAACAACCCTCTCTTAATTCATTTATGATTTTATTGGCATTTTCTAGGACATGCATGGGATATGGATATTATTATTATTATTATTATTATTATTATTATTATTATTATTATTATTATTATTATTATTATTATTATTATTATTATGGTGGGATGCAAACATTTATACAAAAGCAATAAACCAGATGTGTCTACAAGGATGAGGAATATTCCAAGAGGCTTATTAAAGTGTAGGGGCTTATGATAATATCTTTAATTTTTAATAATAATAAAATAAAAAGAGAAAATAAAAATAAGATGAAAAGTGGGGTTTATTTTTAATGTTTTTTGGGCCCTTACCCACTTAACCACATGAATGATACTATTTTTTTTGGTTAGTTTTTTCTTCTTATAAACCCACTTAAATGAAGGCAATGCCATTTTTTCCCTCTACTCTTAGTTTTAGATTTATGTATTTTTGGCCCTAAAACCCCACATAAGTGAAAAACAAGTAACTTGTTTACTTTACTTTTTTCCACACCTAAAATCTTACTTCTATAGATTTAATGAAACTAAGTTTTTATTTTGGTGGTGGTGGTTTTTTTTTAAAGATCTAAACCCTATGATAAAAAACTTGATATATTTTTTTTTTTTTTTGGGAATAGTATAGATTTCAATCTATAACTCTATATAGATAATTCTTAATAAAATTTTATATTTTTGGCTCTATCTATTTAAATAATTATTCATAAATAGAAGAATTATACATCTCAATTTCCTTTAACAATTGAGGGATACAAGTGGTGTTGGTCCCATATAAATGGTCATGATTTGGTTATATAATCTTTGAATGTGTCTTAATGTTGAGAAAATATTACTACATTCTTTTAATTGAAGAAAACAAGTCAAAAATGGTAGTGCAAGTAGAGATGGAGGCCATTTCTTATTCCTATCAGATAACAATAGATGATAAGCTACAATTAGAAGAGCCAAAATAAAAGGACATGGTGCATGAAAGAAATGGATGGCCTTAATATAACTAAGGATGGGAAGTCTTTTTCCCAAAGGAGTAGATGGGTTTAGTATTTAAAAAATGAATTATATTCATGATATGAGTGTAATAAATGTGTTAAGAAATTTTTTTGGTCTCACAAAAACTATACGTGCAATTAGAATATATATCATTAAGTGTTGCATTATTATAGGGAGTTACATGTCGACTTGTTCTATCTACCTAAATTCTCTCTGCTCTAATGATTCTATGCATCTAGTACCTTTTTGTAAGGGTAGCATTACTTTCATTGGATGAGATGTGTGCATGGGATTCCAAAGGCTTTATGGTTAGAGGAAAAATTCTCCAATGATACTCCCCTTGTATGTTTTTTATATGGACTTTTAGTAACAATTATGATCTACATAGCTCTAGTGGATTTCCTTATGAAAACTTATTCACATGTGAATATTTTTAAAAATGAATAAATATATTAAATATTATATTTTAAAAGAAACTATGTGATATAAAATTTCAATAAAACATTATAAGTTGTATTTAGTTAAAATTATGAGATTAAATTAGATTGTATTCTACTTTGAAATTGAATGTTTTAGATTAATTACTGAGTATAGTTTTTTCTTTTTCATAGAGTATAATTAAATATGGTTGCATAAGTACTTGAAATGAAGGAATACATAGACTCAATTATCATATTTATCACATTATTGATAATTTTATTCAAACTTCTAGAAATGAACATAAATCCAAAATGTGAAGGTATCATTGATAGGATACAATTGTACATCTCATAAAGGAAGTAATATTGAAATATGTTCATAAATGTGTAGTATAATATGAAAAATTGTAATTGAAAACACAATGGCATGTATTCAATATGAATGGTTGATGTGAAAACTAAGTTTTTAATGACAATGGCATAGATCTAGTCTTATGTCCATAAACATGTACATTGAGGAATGTTCTATTCCTTATTTTCATATACATTGGAAATGTATAATTTTTAGTTTTTTTTCATCATCATACTTTCCTATAAATACATGGATTATAGACAATATTTAGTTATGCTCTTTATCATTTTTCAGATTCAAAGACACATTTCTTATGAAAGGGGAGGCCAATTTTTGTGTAGGAGATAAGTACAAAGAACCTGAGAGGCTTTACGGGGATTCTTCCTAGCCACATTTATTCTTCAGTGATGATCTCTTATGTTCTTGATGTTTGTAGAAAGGAAAAACTTGTTGATAATGTGTATCTATTATAAATAAATGTTATAATAAAGGAAATTTTAGTCATTTATTTCAAAGTAAGAGAAATAATTTTAATTATTTAAATTATAAAGTGAGATTTTTAACTTAAATAATGAATTTAAACCATATTTTTTTCCTTTAAATAGAAATTCAAATGGAAAGGGTGCACCCCCAATTTTGGAACATCATGCTCATAAGGTCTTCACTGATCAACAATATAGTTGGATTAATATGAAAAAGTCTTATAAATATTTTCCCCATTTTTATAACCAAGCTTCTATTAATTAAGCAATAGGAACAATGTATTTTTTAAGAGGGGAAGGATGTCACATCCCAATTTTCCCATGATAGATTTTGAAGGCACTTACCTGTGATTAGAATCATAGAAGTAAGATTAATGATGAAAATTTTGATTTATTTCTATACACTACATTTTGATTTATGTATTAGGGAAAAAATTGGTTCTTTACTTTGTATATTCATGTAATACAATTAAGGAGATTAATTTTCATTTATATAAATGAATAATTAGAAATAATTTGAATTATATATGAGTATGCTTCTACTATTTCATATTCTACAGATTTGATATCATGAATTGGATCCCCTAGATGTGAGGGAGAGTATCATTATAGAGAAAGAAACTAGATGTAGACTATGGGTAGTGAAGAGAGAATTATAAGAATTGATTTTCATTATTTGAATTCTAGACTTATGATTTTACCATTTTTTATGGGGGAAGTGACCGATGGTAGGTGATGAACTTGATTGCTATTTTTATCTCATCATGACTATTATAGTAATTGATTTCTAGATGTCATAAAATTTAATAGGATAATAAACATGATATTTATCATGATAAACACATATTATACATTTTCCTCTTGTGTGTGTATGTTATGAGGTATCATCATCCTTGTTATAAGACCCATTGATATAGGTATTATAGTAAATGATAAATACCATTTAGGACTTACATGATTGTTTGGTCATGTCACCAAACAAAAATCAATAAACTTGAGTTACCATTGCTACTCAAGGTCTTTATAATGGGTACCAATAAGCATGGTTGGTATGAAATAAATATGGTATTCTTTTTTATTTGACTAATGTCTAGTAAAAATTTAACAAAAAATGTTAATAAAGCATAAAACAAGAAGTTATGTGTATTTTTCCCCTTGATTTAGATATTTGGAAGTGTTTATTTATCAAACACTTTCCTTGTCATATGTGTGCTTAACAAACCCTATTATAGGTATGTGTTATAGTAATATGACTCAAACTCAAGTTCAATTTTCCCACTTAAGTGTGTGCATGAAATGGTGAATGTAGATATAGATGTTCCTTCTCCTAGGTTATCCTTGGGAGAAGCATACAAATGTAATAGTATTTATGATATAACTCTGGTAATTTAGTACAAGTAATGTATAACTTTGTAAAAATCTTAAAATGTGAGAGTGTATGTCTCTAAATGTCTTCTAACAACTCTGTATATATATGTGTGTCTATATATATATATATATATATATATATATATATATATATATATATATATATATATATATATATATATATAAGAATTTGAATTAAAATTTTAGTGGGACAAAAAATAGACCCAAAGACATAAAAAAGGACCCAAAAGTAATGGTTAAAATGCGAAACATGTCAAAATAAAATTTAAAAAAATAAGGGTTAGGATCATTTGGAAGGGGTCAATAACTATGATCATTGTTGACCATTTTTAGCCTATCCTCTCTTGAGATGAAAATAATTTTAAAATGATAAAAGAGTTTACAGATCTCTATTTTTATATTGAATCATTCCTTAATGAATCATTATCATTCCTTGGTGAACCACTTATTATGAGAAAATTATCATTCCTTGACCATTTTCTATAATGGAATTTGCTAATATGGGTTGCCTTTTACCATTACATCTATGACCTAATCAATAGTGAATGGTGTTAAACAACTAAGATTTTATGTTGTGACCTAAAATTTCTCAAAAATATTTGAAGTGTCAAAGAGAGTTGGAAAGTATGCACAGATTAGTGCCACATCAAACACTAAGTGCAATCCAAAATAGGTTGTGAGTGAAATTAAATGCACCAGTCTCAATTTTTTTGATGATTGTGTAGAGCCCTTCTCAGAGAGGTCAGAGTTTATATTTTAAGCATTCAAATGTAATTTTTTCAATTGCAACCATACCTTATTAACAAATTGAAATTGGTGAGCATTTCGATGCCAATTATTACATTATATGTGTTTCAAATTTACTTTCCATAAGATTTCATGCAATTTTTATTAAATTTATAGATCCATTCATCAAATGAAGTGGCCTTGTCTGATTCTTTATATACATGGGGAGATGCTTCCTCAAATACAATAGGTGATTCCACATCAATGGGTTCTAAAAAATGAAACCCAAGATAGACTTGCAAGGGTCATGCCCTATGGAATTGCAAAGTGCTTGATTATAGTTATGTTAGATGTATGGTAAACTCATATCCCATGCTCATTGATATTTATAGTTATACATCCAAAATATATGCATAATAATAAGGTTAACCACTTTTATTTTTTCATATTTCTTTTTGATTAAAAATGATGGGCTTGGTCGACTTGGTGGTTATCATGAACCATATTGTAGATGATAAAGTGCTAAGACATATATTGTCCTTATTTGATACAATGGTATATGGTAATTCAAACTGGATCAACACATGAAAAATTATAAATTCATAGCGTCTTTAGATTTTTGTGACTTTATATAGGACACCAAAAATGCCATCTTATAAAAATTATCAACCAAAACAAAAACAAAATCACAACCACACCTAAAATAAAGAGACAATCATGACCACACCTAGTCATTGTAACCTTAACATGAAATATGTACTAAGATGTAAAATCTTAAGATTGATATGGTTTGATAAAGATGGGTATAGGAACTATTTCATGTCATCTAGTTTCACTATTGCACAATGTTGTGCATTACACACTCACACACACACACACACACACACACACACACACACACACACACACACACACACACACACACACACAAACATTATGACAAAGCTTCAACCAATAGATTTTTTTTAAATACTAAAACTATTTTTTCCACTTCAAAGCATCTTGAAACATGACTCTAACATGCCTCCCAAATAATTTTATGTTGTTCCACTAATTGAACATAGATGTATCCCAAGTGACACATAAGCCCACCCTATAGATGGTATTTTACAACTAATCATCCTATTTCTAATTTTGAGATAGTATAAATATAAATATCACTACCATACAACATGGTCCATTCAAAAATATCCTAGAAAAATAAATGAAGGACTATTATTTTCCATTACTATCCATTAATTATTTTATGCATTTTCTCTTAGGGGAAAAGTGGTAACCGAATAATCTTAATACATTTCTTTAATTTAAATATAAATCCATAATTAGGTGAGTTGTGCTAACAAAAATTGATATAATGGTTGGATTATAAACTTTTTTTATGTTTTAAGAATGAAAATCTTGGATTAGTTTTTAATTTCATTTTTTTTAAAATTTGAAATGTCATTTATGATGTGTTCAATTAATTTTTGGACAACTTCCATTTTTTCAAAAATATCTTAAATTGTTATGTAATAAACTTGAGTCACTATCAAAATCATTCATTCCACCTTAAGAAACAATGGGCCTAATTGCATTAATATATTTAACCAAACATGAAAATTTGAGTGTTTATAATGGGTTGATTAACGTGAAATGCAACTTGGAAGGAGTAAATGAAAATACAAGTATGACCCCATTATTATCAATGATAACAAAATGAATAAAAATATGTAGATACATACCTACTCTCCATCTTCCTTATCACCCTTGCTCACCCAAAATTATATATAGAGAATCTTATGAAGTTTTCAAAATTTTAGTTCAAGAAGCTATATTTTATGTAGAACCTAAGTTTGTTACTTGATTTTAATCACTCCAATCACATCCCCAAAGGTTTTAATATTCCTCAAGATAATACCAAAATGCAAATATTCTAAACAAAAAAGTTATGCACATATTCTATATGTTAGAGAAACATAGATAAGTGTTGATCATAAATATTTTATGATTTGCTTGGAAGTTTCTAAATATGTGGGTGACATTTCCATGTTAGTTGATTGTAATCACTACAATTGATTTATTTTCAATGTTTTCTTGGGCTTAAAATTCTACTTAAACAAATGAAATGATGTTTTTCTAGTTAGTTTTTTGGGCTTGTAAATTCACTTAAGTGATTGGATGCCAAATATGAAGATGAGGAACTTTGTAATTTAAAAAATATGGAAAAAGATAAATTTTACATATAATAATGTTTATCGATCCTAATTTTTTTACTTTAAGATATACATTTAGATTTGTTTACAATACCAACAATAATATAGTAACATGTCCTTATTTTAAAAGTTTATATATTATATTTAAATAGAATATTATAAATTAAATTTAAATAATTTTATAAAAAAGGTTAAATGTTTATCATAAAAAAAGGATCTTCAAGAAAATTTAAATTAAAATCAACTTGAACATTTATAGACATTTATCTTTGAGATTTGTAAACAATTATCTTTGATATAAGAATATTTTTTAGTTGTAAAATCATATTATGTTAGAATTTTTGTGTATTTATCATTAACAAGTATTTCACATTTATAAAATAAATAATTATAATAAATAATCCCAATAATCATAACATGGAAAAAATAAAAGAACAATGTTGTCTTAAAAATGAAATAAAGAAAATAATGACCCCTCTCCTCACGAGTGTTATATTGACATGTACTTCACATTTATGAAAATACCCAGTCTCATCCCTCCAAACATACTTTGCATCCTTGTGAAAATTTCTAGTTAGAATATGTTGGAGAGTATGCGTAGAATTGCATAATAAAATTTATGATGGAGATTTAAAAAATATGATTATGTTTTTTATTAATAAAACTAAAAACTCTAGTTAGGCCATAATCTTGAAACACTATTGAAAAGAAAAATGAACAACATTGATTGATTTAAATTTCAATTTATGAAAACTATGTATGATGGGAATCAACCCATAATTTCTTGACTCATGATCAAGCAATTATTATCCAAAATTATTACAAAAAAACACATTTAATTTCCAACATAATATTAGTTACATGTTTAAAGGCTTAACTGAAGGTTGAAGGTGGTGTGTTTGACCACAATGTAAAAACTAGATGAAAATTATATTAGTTGATAAAACTTAAAACAAAAAAGCATGAAAATAATGAATACTAAATAATTAGTTAGTAAGGGGAAAATGTGTTCAACCCACAACATAAAACTAACAAGTTTTCCCAAAGGTGTATGTTACATCAGGTGGGGTGTGACCTTGACATTGTTTCACATTTTATACACATAATGTTAGGCAAAAATAATATGTTATTTCTAGTGGAGGTGATGATGAATGACAAGGTCATATAGAGCATGAAAATAGTGATATATTTTAAGGTGATATGGGTAGTGATGGTGAGGTGTAATGACAAGGTATTTTAGGTGATGGACTAAAAGAATACTAGGCAGATACATGTGAAAATTTTAATGACATGTCACATCTATAAATTTAATAATAGATTCCATTAAATTGTTTTAGCTATCTAATACATGATAAAATATGTAGCATCTCAATATAAACAAGTGGATGTTGCATGCATATAGCTCATGATTCAAGAGGAAGACTAGTGCAGTCATAGAAGATTATTCCATTTTATTTATATTGACTTTTGGTTTTTTATTTATTAACATAAAACTCAATATATTATTTTTTAGTCATTTTATTATATTACTTTGTAAAATAATTCATGTGCTCTCCCTACCCTATTCCAAAGCTCTGAATATTTATAGATAATTAAATTAAATTAGGATCCTAGTGGTGCAATAAAACTAACATACAATAACTATAAGATAAAAAGATGGAAAATATCCAATGAGTTCACCTTGACTTGGTGAAGACCAAAAAGAGGGTCATGAGTATTGGGGGTGTTATATATTTACACAAGAGTGCTAATGGTCTTTTTAGACACTTAGAAGCCAAAAAATAGAGAAGTATGGTGGTTGAAAAAAAGAGGAGACACAATGAAGCTTGAAAAATGTGACAATAACATCTATTTTAGACCAATTATCAACAAACAAAACATACTATAACATCATGCAATTTAACGACTAATGAAAAAAATTACGAGCAATTTTAATTGACTATAATGTATTATTGTACTATATTTCATGATCAAATTTAATATGCTGATAAATTAAAAAATAACCATCAATTCTCACTCTTTAGAGACAATAATATATATTTTACTTTTCCCTTGTTTCCACCCTCATGCTCATTCCAAACATACAAGGATACGTGTAAAAAATATAATAAGAAAGTGAAAACTGCTAGGTAATATATAAGATATAATAATTATAATATGTATGTTATAGAAACATCAATTAATTCATGTCGAATGGAAAAGAATTGAAGTAGGGTCTTAAATTTTATTAGTTGATAATTAAAATAAACACACAAATGTCAAAATTCAAGAGAAACATTAATTCTATATAACTTTCCCATCTTTTTTATCAAGCATTTTAAACTGACTTTCTATCCATAATATTATTGCAAAATTTTCACTTTAGATTATAGTGGTGATGGCATTGTTTGTATTTTTTCCATGTAATATGTAATCATTTCAATATATATGATTGAAAAAGATGCTCCCATATTCAAACATACTAAAATACAAGCTCATGTATCTCTTATGGAGTTTGAGGTGAAAATAATGATCCTGCTTTGTAAAAAATGATAGATTGACAAAAACTCCAATTTAATATGATAAAGTCATCATCATTGTCTAAAATATGGTACCTTTATCCACTCTCCTATTTAAACATGTCACGATCTCACCTTATCCAAAATATCATTACATAATTGCTGAAAACTCTAGTTCCTTACAAGTTTTCTTTCATTTGTATGTTTTGTGTTCCATATGAGAGCTTTGGATCAACTACAATGACCATTTTATGAATGTTTTTCCTTCAAAACCCTAGCTTATTGACATGTGAATACCAATTCAAATCAATGGGATAAAATGGGTGATCAATTTAAGTTGGGCATGACCTCAACACACTGTATGCTAAACATTGCCTACATACCAATACTATGAAGAGGGATCAAACTTCATGGAGTTCTCCCATGCTATGGTGTTGTGTGAATAATTGGTGAAAGGTGATATATTTTGGTGAAATACTATTGTGATTAAGTGTATTAATTGTGAAATGTGACCTTTGAGATGTATTTAGACTTTAGCTCTAGGCTACTAGTGTTGTATGTAATCAGAATTGGTAGAAATAGGGAATTTGTTCTCAATGTGCAATTTAAATTTTGGTGTTTTTCAATGTGGAAGACTCTTGTTTAAAAATTGGTTTTAAATGTGTTTATATATTCATAACTTTTAAATTCCTTTGAATGGTGCTTATTAGGGACATAGGCTGATCTTTCCATAGCTTTGAATTTCATAAATTAGTTGTTATTTGGCGAGAAGATAAAAGAGGGTGATTGGACAATAGAGCTGTGCATTCCTTTCCAATAGGGTATTATTATCTAATTGGAATAAACAAAAATTACAAGGGTCTAACACAACTTTCATGATGGGTGCATTATGGGGTCATCAGTCATCTTAGAAGAATGAGTCTTCCACATAAAAGGTGGTCAAAAGTGATCAAAAGGGCCCTAGGATAGGTACAGAGCTAAGAGTGTAAGGGGTTGGTCACAAGTGTACTATTTTTATCTTAAATTTTAATTTATGTGTCTACTATTTTTCCCTCTTTTATTCTAGTAATGCAATAAAGCAAAATTAGTAGAGTAAAAGGAAAAGTGTATACCTAAACTTACCTATGAAGTGTAGTATTGAGTGTAGGCCACACAGTTTAATTGTGTTCCATGAAAGCCTACAATGAAACATATGTAACATCAGTATTTACTTAAGATAAATATTAAAAATTAAAAAATGAGAAACTAGAGAATGACAAGGAATGAATACACTAGATTGAGTACATGAACTATTGTGTTTTCCTAGTGAAAAATTGAGGACTGTAGAGGGTAAGACCCTTAGAGTTTTCATTTGTGTTGAATATCTCCGACTTGAATATGCATTCTCAAATCCTCATCAATAGGAAAGTGCTCTTAAGAACTCAAGGTGTGCTTAAATCCATCATCACATACCCAGAGTAGTGAATTAATTTGGAATCCATGTATGAATCTCCTTAGATTGTTTTGGAGTAAAACTAGTGTAAATAGAAGTGCAAATACTAGTGTAAATATTAAACCAACCAATGAATATGGAATAAATTTCAATTATGGTGCAAAATTGGCACAAAATTGATTATAATCTAGGTCTAGTATATGCAATGTGAAGAATGACATGGGTTTTCCATTCCATCTACGAAACTAGTGTAAAAACTAAGTACTGAGGAAGCCATGTGCCATGCACATTATCTCAAACTAATATTTGTTGTATACATATTTTTAAAATAAGTGATAACAACCATGATCTTGAGAAAAACCTATGTGTTAAGTTAGAACATCATGTCGCATATAATTCCCCCAAATTAAACAAATCTGAGATAAAACTGAGTAATTCTATAAATTAAGATTGTAAAACTATTGCATGTTATCCTAGGTAAATTAAGATTCATATAAATTATATAAATAAATTTTTTTAGGCATTTTGACATGAGTAATAGGAAGGAAAAGAGATCAATTATCTCATGTCAAATAGGGTGCTCATATCTAAACTCACTTTCTTTATATTTTTTGAGATTAAAACTATGCTATGTTATAACTACCAAGTTTTGTATGTGTGTTGATCTAGGAGGTCTTGCCTATAAGACAAAACTTTATGAATTCCCCCTCTTTGAGGTGAGTTTTTGAGGCTATGTAATAACTTAACTCAACATAAAAAGTTATGCAATATATTGTTATGTAATAAAGATGCAAATTTGAGTAATAGTGATAACATGTAGAAGCATGGCATGATCATATAGATAAAATGAGCATATTAGTAATGTGATATCCATATAATTTCAAGCATTAATAATAAGATTTTTTTAAATATATGTTAACATTTAGGCATGTAGATAAGTGATCAAACAAATTATATAACATTGAATAAAATTACTTTGGTAGAAATGCATGATATCCATCATGGCATTACAAGGGTTGGGTGGATGTATGATGTCCATCTTGGCATTGGAATTAGACATAATAATCAAGCAAGGTTTCATGGCCATGATGCACACAATCTAAGAGTACATGAATAACACATAAAACATGGAATAGAAAGCCAAGGGGCCACATATAAGGGACATGTTCAAAGACATATCCAAATGTCATCACAAACATAGAAATAGAGAATACACACATAAACACATCTTCAAATGTCACAACATGTATAGAAATATATAATTAAGGATTAAATCCATGCACAAATGGCATTTTCACATGTCCTCAATGGCAAAGAAAGAGTGCATACAAGCCATAACATGGAAAGTAAGCATGATAATATGTGATTGATCAAAAAGAGCTAATTTGTAACATGGGTAGCTCAATAATTGAGATAACCAGTAGTATATCAAGATGTTAGTGAGTGAGAAATATTAAAATATGTAATTCTATGTAAATAATTGAGTTGTGAATACAATAATGTAGCCAAAAAATGATAAAACTTGTGATGTATAATATGCCTCTAGTGCACTTATTGATGAATGTGCATGCTATACAAAGCCTATGTGTGGTTTGTAACTGAGTAGTGATAGTCTAAGCATAGTTGGACAATAGTGGGGTGATGGACATGAGATCAAGGCACTCCTGTCACATAGGGTGCTCTTATCCAATTACAATTTTCAAATGTGTAATATTCATATTACCTTAAACTGAGTCTGAAAATGGTGTTGTACATAAATTTTAGTCACTCATGTACATTGGTGAATTATATATGATATAAAATTGGATAAAACAAGTATTGAATAACTACACATAAATGAACTAATGTATTAAAAAGTGCATATAAACATGCATAGGTCATGATTTTTTCTTTTTTTTGGATATTTTACTATTTTTGTATTTTTACATATAGAATCAAGATAAACAAATAATCTATGTACAAGAAAAGGTGCTATTATAAGTCAAGGAATATGTCAATGAGGTGAATTTGTAATGGTCCTATGTCATTATCATATTCATATTCTACATAATCAATGTCATTAGGATCATACCAATTTGTATTGTTATAATTATCATCATCTAGATTTTGGACGTGTAAAATGTGTAACATCCCCATAGGGATTTACTTGAATAATGCAATAAAAAAATTAATACAATATTTACTAAACACTATTATTTCATTATCTTACACCACAAGAATCTAATTAGTGATATTCAACATACTAGTTAATCATATTAAACATAAGTAAACATGTAAAAATAACATTTACTGATCACTAGCAACTTATGTAATAATAATAACTGCATACAAAAAGTAATCATATTAAAATCTAGCCATGGATGGTACAACAATACAACCACTACTATTAATGTATAAAACTTAATTAATTACATTTGCAATAGGCAGGATGCCTCATCATCAATACAATTATATATGCAATGCTCCACAGAGCTCGAGTCACTCTAACTCATGTATCTTTGATAATATCAAGTGCAGTCTCTAAGTAAGTACTATAGTGGGGAGGGAGAGAATCACCTAAGTGATTTTTTCACCAACCATAGACCATCGATCCCTTACACAATCCCCCAAATAGGTAATGGTCCTCCCTTCATAGATGGGTAGTTAGTGTCAGTTCAGGAAGCTAGAGAGAGATGCTAGTATTTGTATGATATAATATTTCTACTACATTATGTGTACCATAAAAAAAATACATTCTAACATGATATCACATAAACATGTAAATCATACATATGAAATGATAATGTCTATTTAACATTAATTTGGCCAAAGTTTTCAAATATCTATTGATCTCTAGGATCAGTCAAGTTCACAAACACCACTTGATCAGATTATCTTCATCTAGCATTAGTGATGCTAACTACGTTGATGAAGTATATCTCACTACTTAGATAGAACCATCAATGCTAGAATTGGCTAACATTAAATATAACCAACCGATTCATTTAATTATTTATACTAACAAGTACAAACACATGCTAATTACATAAATAATTACTTTACATACATTTAGTCCATCAAACATATGAATGAACCTCATTATTATTATTTATCACATAAAAAATAATCATGACAAATAAGTTTATTTATCAAATGGGTAAACACAACTTGTTCTATAGAATATACTTTCCTTAAGTAAATGCTAAAGATATTAAATAATCATTTTCATAATAGAAAGCTCATAGTGCTTAATTCAAACCAACAATCATAAATTATATAATGATTTTTAATAAACTCATAAACATACACTTATTAATCCATTTAGGAACTTAGGCTACATTCTTATAGTTATAGTTACTTGTCCTTTAGTATTTTGATGACTTATTTGATTAGTCACTACTATAACTATAGGCACGATACCTATTCTATAAATATAGGCTATACACGTGTAAGAGGAATTAGGTTCTCTTATACACATATTCTGTATATTTATATGATTACATAAATCCCATAATATATATAATGTAAAACAAACTTACTATTTTAATCCACACGAGTTTACATAACTATGTATCATCTCGTAGTTTATAACCATTTTACACAAATCATTTCATGTAAATACTTGAAGTGTTTTCATACACATCTTTAAAGATGTATATCAATAAAAACTACAACCTCAGGTATTTGATATATACATATACAATTGAATATGTATATATATCAACCTTAGTGATAATTTATAGTCACATTTTTTTTATAAATATAAATACTCTATTCCATCGATAATATGTGACATTAACTCATTCAATTTTATCATCTTTGACTTCTTTTTACATAAGAATATAGTTTTCCTTGTAATTTATATAATAACAAATTGATGTGTGTGTGTGTGTGTGTGTGTTTGTGTGTGTGTGTGTGTGTGTGTGTGTGTGTGTGTGTGTGTGTGTGTGTGTGTGTGTGTGTGTGTGAGAGAGAGAGAGAGAGAGAGAGAGAGAGAGAGAGAGAGAGAGAGAGAGAGAGAGAGAGTGTGTGTGTGTGTGTGTGTGTGTGTGTGTGTGTGTGAGAGAGAGAGAGAGAGAGAGAGAGAGAGAGAGAGAGAGAGAGAGAGAGAGAGAGTGTGTGTGTGTGTGTGTGTGTTGATTCTTAGAGAATACCCAAAAACATAGTCAATTTTTCCATTTAACATTATATATACTCACTGCCTAAAACATAGTCAAAAGTAAGTATTTGTATATGTATTTTTTATTTGTAATGATACAATCAACTTATATATGTTGTCATATATATATATATATATATATATATATATATATATATATATATATATATATATATATATATTTCTAAAAGACTTGTTACATAGTCTTCAATGTGTGTATATATAAAAAACCAATAGTCCATTGTATAGTAAAAGGGTATGTGCACAAAGTTGGGGGACAATTCCAAGGACATTTTAGTTAATGTGATTGTATTATTAAATAACATGATTGCATTATTAAAATTATGGCTTGATAATTTTCAATCCATAATGCATACATGTTATTAAGAAAATAATAACACGTACACATTATTGTAAATTCAAATAATGCGTACGTGTTTTATAACACATACACATTATATATTGTATTATACAGCATGTACACATTAAATAATGCATATGCATTGCTTTATTATAAGTCAAAAACTAATTCCATGAGCATTTGGGAGTGCACGTGAAGCCAACTTTATCCATAAGCTTATATTTACTACTCTAAATGTTAAGTATAAGTTTAATTTTTTATACTCTAAATTTATTTTATTAAATATAATAAATTAGGGCCACTTAACATCTGATAGAGTTGGTCTCATAGTTACATGCCTTATGATGTGGAAAATAGTTTTTCAAAATCTAATCAAGTCAATACTTAGGCATTTTTAGGGTCTAAGTATTAAACCTAGGGGTTTCAAGACATAATTTTTGTAATTGATATCCATTTTTGGTAAACAAATAGTCATTTTTTAGGTTTTTGTGCCTTTTGGATTGATTCTTGGCATTTCTAGAATTTTCAGGTTTTTCAAAATTGAAGTTTTCAAACCACTCTCTTTAAAATTGATGAAAAGTGGTATGATTGGGGCAGCATAAGTCACATTGATGACCTGCACACATCAAACAACCACTTTGTGTTAATTTCACTTGTTCATCATCCTTCCCTCATCCTCGATCACTTCCTACTCATTCCTCATCATCCCTAAACACTCTCTCAATCATTATTCATTCTCCCTAATCACTACCTCATTGACATTAACTATCCCTAGTCATCTCTAATCAGTCCCTCATGATCCTTGATTACTATCTCATTGACTCTCACTATGCCTCATCATCCCTAATAACTCACTCCTTGTCCCTCCTCATCCCTCATCACTCCCTCATTAACCCTCACCATCCCTCATCATCTTTAATCACTCCCTCATCCTGAATCACTCCCTCATTGGCTCTCACCATCCTTAATCATCACTAATCACTCCCTCATTGGCCTTTACCATCCCTTATCATTTCTTCATCATCCCTAATCACTCCCTCCTCATCCTTCATCATCTCTAATAACTCCCTTATTAACCCTCACCATTTCTCATAATTTATAATCACTCCCTCACTGCCCCTCACCATCCCTCATGATGTAGAGCCCTATTGCATACTCTGCTTATCTAAGTTCTTTGCCAATATCCACATAGATTTCACTTTATCTTTTCTTACCTGATCTCTATCTTTGGACCCTACACACATTTTAAATTCACATCTACTTTTTATTCATTTCATTTATTCTCCACCATTCTTTGGATGGTCTCACTAAACTCTTCAGTCTATTCTCCTTACTCAATGCATTCAATCTCTCTTACTTTGAGACTATCCCCCTTACTAGTATTTATGATTTATAATAAATTGGATCAAATATTTTATCTAGTTCCTTAGGCTTTAATAGGGATTTTACAACCTTGTTTCCACTCCTTTAAGTTCTCTCAACTTCTTCTCAACCCTACTTAACTTCTCAAGACAATCCTCATATCATACATTACCTCTTACTATATCATAGACTCTTCTTGTACAAATTCAAATCATAAAATCAACCTCATTCATGGATACCCTATAATATATCCCATTTATTCACAAAGTTATAGGCTTTTGTTCAACTATTTGATAACTTCTTTTGGCTCTTTCTACTCTTAGATTAGGTCTTTAAGTTTTCCTTCTACCTTATCTACCACACCGTCCTCCCTCATACATACTTATCCATACCTACACAACTTAAAAATACAATATTATCTTTGTGCTTGTTTAACTCAAACTTTTAACCAAATTTCATGAACTATTGATAGTTACAACTCTTCAAACCCCACTTTGAAAGTAAAAACCCTAATACAGGGTTTGGACTAGTTTCATAAACCTGAGAAGGGTCAAAATGATATTTCAATATTCCAAAGTAATTTATAATGAATTTTACTATTATATTAGGTTTTATTTGACCCTATTCACATTTTCCAAGTGTTATATTTCCCTTTTTAAGCTATAGTAGATTGACTTAACCAAATTTGAATAGACTTTGTACTTAATCACAGGTCTGTAGTAATCTAAGAAGAGTTTATTTATTTAATTTAATTCAAAAAAAGGTTATAAATCAAAATTAAGGTTTAAAATCCTCTGTATAATGTTTAAACATTTTAAAATATCAATTCCTTCCATCTATAATACTCAATTTTCCAATTTCCATGAGATACCACTTTAACTGTGTTAAGTTTCTTGATGATTGCATGATTGTGTTAGTTTTCTTTTTACTCATCCAAATATATGAAATATAATTGAAATAATACAAGACTTAATTATCATATGAGAATAAACTCATGAACATATAAATTTGAATGTTCACTCTAATACATGCATATACCTTCTCACATAGTTGTATACTTAAAAATTTTGCTCATAGAAGACAGGGTTGTGTTGTTTAACATAGAATGTCCTTAGTATAATAATAACATACAATGTTTAAATAATATTAAGTATTTATTATTTCAAGTTAAAACTTACGCATACATTCCAAAATTCCACCAAATAGAATCTCCTCTTCCATAAGACTCTGACCTTCACTTAGATTTCAAGGCATAGTTTATAAAAGCATAGGATATATAGTTTATAATTTGAACATTCAAAATATTTGAAACTCAAATGAAAAGTTATATAATCACCATCAAATAAAATGTATTTTCAACTTACCACTCACACAAATATCACAAATAACTTGTTACTAATCATGTTTCATGATCATGCACACTGTCAACTACCTTTGCACATATTCAAAAAGATGCAAGGTCTATTTGATTTCTTGTATGCAAATAATCAAAAATTGTCTTTATTAAATTTTTTGGGGTTATTTACATTCATCCTTTCAAATCTTACCCCCTTAAATTCTCTTTAATCTGACTCTAAATATAAAATAAGACATAGATAAGACTCTTATTACCAAATAGCCATCAACTGAATTCTAACTTCTTTTGTATGTTGAGAGTGTCCTACACTAACTCAAATAATAACATATTTATAAAATATTAATTTAATTATATGTGTTTTAACATCTTAAAATCCTTGCTAAACTCTAACCACACCAAATTCAATGTTGAGCTTCTTGAAACAAGATTGAAGTCTCTATGAAAGTTCAAAAATTCAAATGAAAGATTTGGTAGGAAAGTCCAATACAACTCTAATTCAAAATTGACATGAAAATATAAACTTATAAATACTCCTAAAAACTTCTTATGACCTTTAACACCTTATAAAGACTCTAAACATGTAAACTAGATCACTATTTATATTGGGTAGTGTTGCTCTTGCATCACCTCATCATCCCTAATCATTGCTTCATCATACCTCATCATCTCTAATCACTTATTCCTCATCCATAATCTCCCATAATCACTCATTAATTAATACTCACCATCACTTATCATCCCTAATCACTCCCTCATCCTCCCTAATCATTGACCCTCACCATCCCTCATCATATGTATTGGATTGCTAGCATAAAATATAAGACATAGAGATCAAAATGATGTGGAGGCAAATTTGAAACACAAATATTTAACACTTATGAAAAAATATGGGCCTATTATAAATAATGTAATTCACAATTGAAAATCAATCAGAAAAAGAGAAGCAAGTAAAACCACCATAGCACCAAAAATGGGTAGTAAATATATGAGGATCACCAAGCTATGCAATTTCCTAAAACCAATCAATTATTTTTAATATGAGTACATTTTATGATCCAAATAATTATATTTAAGTCCTTATATTTGTATGTATATTTATTGATTAATCATACCAGAGAGTGGAAAATAATTTTCAAATGATTAGAACAAGTAGTCCAAGATTGGAAAGTGGTGCTTAATTCATAACTTCAATATTCAATCCAATAAAGAGCGTCACACTATGAGCTTTTTACTTGCACAACTAAATAAGTGGGTACTATTTATCTATCACTATAAAAATTTAATTAGATCATAAATTATGAACCCAATGATATGGTTGGTACTAAAAATATCTCTACTTCCTCCAACAAGAAATTATATGAATTAAAAATATTGTTTCATTAACAAATGTAGATCAATGGTGAGGCAATACACTTCATCATTTATAACGGAAGTTAAAAGAATTTAATTTCTCCTAAACCATATTTTCAAAAATTGAAATTGAAATTTATACTTCATCCATAACCATACGCTAGTGTATGGTCTAGTGTAGGCCTTGAGAAATGGATCACCTAGTAGTGTCACTTGGTGTACAAAATCAAATATTTAAAGATGCAATCCTTTGTGAAATCTCACCATTATAGGTGTGTTATGTTTTACATGTGGTTAAACATGTATTTACCATTGACATGTAGTCTATGAAGTAAATCCTTAAAATTCTGTGATAGATTGTCTAGATCTGAAATACCATATATTGTAGTTAGTTTATAATCTTTCAGTCATTAATACCAAGAAGTGCAAGAATATTATCATTTATAGCAAGAAGTATACTCTTAATGGTAATAATTAAATGTTTAATGGCATCCTTATGTCACCATATCATAGTGTGGTTTATCCAACAATAATAAATATGAAATAATTGAACCATAAACTAGATAAATATAAGGATATCTTTCAATCACCTAAATAAGTTCCTACATACAATACACTAAACAATATTATTGATTTGATCCTTTAACTACCTCTACCTAAAACCTCATTATATAACATATAATGTTTAGATAATTAATAAATAAAGTGGTAGATCCATGAAATCATGGATAATGGACACATTATGCCAAAATCATTGCCTTGCAGAAACCCAATTGTGTTTGTGCCAAAGTTGTGAATAAAAATCTTAATATTAGCGTGAAGAACTATTATCTTCATTTAAATATTAAGGCATTTTTCTACCATATTCATGGTGTATAATCCTTTTCCAAAATTGATCTTAAGTTTGGGTATCATCATATTCATGCTAAACCTTTAGACATTTGGAATATAGTCTTAAAAACAAAGGAAGGATTGATTGACTATTTGATTATGCCTTTTAAGTTAACTCATATAATGAATTCATTCATTTCAAGATTTTAAATGACATCCTCAGGCCTTTTATCTATGCCATTTTTTTAATCTACCTTAATGACATCTTAATTTTTAGAAAACATGGGATGAACATCTACACCATGTTGAGCTATTGTTTCACATTTTATAGAAACATATTTTGTTGATAACATGAATAAATGTTCATTTTTCATGCAAGAGATAAAATATTTGGGACACATTACACACACAAGAGAGTGAATGTGTGAACCTAACCAAGATTCAAGTTATATAGGAATAGGAAACACTAAATAACTTTGCATCTGACTCAAATCTTCTCAAAATTAGAAAATTATACAATATATTTGTGTTTAATTTTTATCTTTTGAGCCAAATTACCAAAGGTGAAATCAAATAAATTTTCATTTAGTCAGATGCATAAAAAAGATAATTAGATGAACTAAAATTTAGGCTCTATTTTGTGTTAATACTTATGTTACTTGACTATAAATTTTGAAGATCATCCATTTCATTCAGTAATAAAATTGACTATCACAAATGGGTATTACCAACACAAGTCCTAGAAAAGAGTTAATTTCTATTATAATTGATTAAACAACATATGGTTGGAATCAAAGATATATTTAGATTATATACCTACACTAGATGATGAGGCAGTGATTAGGGATGGTGAGGGATGGTGAGGGTTAATGATAGAGTGATGAAATATGGTGAGGGATGGTGAGGGTCAATGAGGGAGTGATTAGTGATGATGAGTGATGAATAAAGATTGATTAGGTATTATGATGGATGAGAAGTGAGTGCTTAGGGATGATGAGGGATGGTGATAATTAATGGAGTGATTAATAATAACCCTGAGTGATTAGAGATGATGAGAGACAACTAAGGTCAATGAAGGAGTGAATGGGGATGAGGAGGGAGTGAGTAGGGATGAGGAAGTGATTAAGTATGATGAGGGATCAGGAAAGAGTGATTAGGGATGATGAGAGATAGTGAGGGTCAATGGAGGAGTGATTATGGATGATAAGGGAGTGATTATAGATGACTATGGATAGTGAGGGTCAATGAGAGAGTGATTAGGGATAATGAAGAATGATGAGAGAGTGATTATGGGTGATGAGGCATGAGTAAGAAGTGATCAAGGATGAGGTAATGATGATGAACAAGTGAAATTAACACAAAGTGGTTATTTGATGTGTGTAGGTCATCAATGTGACTTATGCTACCCCAATCACACCACTTTGCATCAATTTCAAAGTAGGTGGTTTATAAACTTCAATTTTGACAAACCTAAGACTCTTATAAATGTCATGAATCAATATGGAAGGAAAAAAACCTAAAAAATGACTACATGTTTACTAAAACTGGATATCAATTACAAAAGTTATGTCCTATAATCCCTAGGTTTAATACTTAGATCCTAAAAATGCCTAAGTACTGACCTGATTCGATTTTGAAAAACTAGTTTCCACATTATAAGGCATGAAACTATAATACCAACTTTATCAAATGTTGAGTGGCCCTAATTGTTACATTTAATTTCTTATACTTAATATTTAGAGTAGTAAATATAACCTTATGGACAAAGTTGGTTTCACGTGTAACTCCCAAATGCTCATGGAGTTGGTTTTGAACTTATAACAAAGCAACACGTATACATTATATAATCCATACACATTTTATAGTACACTATATAACATTTACACATTATACAATGCATACGTGTATGCATTATTTGAATTTAAATTGAAATTTGAGCTTTTAGGCTTAGAAATGGCTTGGATTTCTAAACCAAAGGCTTGGGACTATGCATCTACAGTTGAGATCAAGATTTTTAGGAAAAACTAACAAAATTCAACTTCAATCACCAAATACACTATGGATTTCAACATCAAAATTCAAAAAACTATTACCGTTACGATGAGCGCATTGCCCTCTTTCTAAATGTATGATTTTTATAACTTTTGGGATATTTCAAGGGTTTAAAATATATTTATTTCTAACAACACCTTTTTTAGCCCCTTACATGCCTCACCCATACATGCCTATTCATGTTTATCTAATTTTTTTCATTTATACAAGTGTAAACAAATTCTATGGTAAAAAACTAGGCCTAATTCTACACACATTCAAAAAAAATCATTTTTTGTTTTTTTTGAGGTAGTTAGGGTGGGCCGCACAACCGGCCATCCATTTTTTTATTAGTTTTCAAGATATAATTAATTGAAAAATCAATAATAATAATAAAATATTCATCAAAAAAAATATTAAAAATTTTCATAACACACTATAAGATCGTATATAAATATTCACCAAAGGGTTTCTAACAATATTTAATGATGTTCAAAAAATGATGGGCCGCATGGAATGGTACAATTCAAACTTTATTTTAAAAAGGAGGCCCTCTTCAAAATTTATATGTTTGACCTATTTATACTTAACCATTTTTCAAAAAATAGTTTTTTGGAAACTAGACTTGAAATGCTATAATTCATGTTTTTATACTATCTTCAAATTTTGAGTGTAGCCATCTCTAATTATCTGTAGAAGTTCACAATTCTGAAATTTTAGAAAAATCATGTCTATGAGTAGGCCCTTTTTTGTTCCCCATGTTGTTTCACTTACCCAAAAACCAAATGACTTAACATAAAATCAAATTTATTTAACTCATAAAAATTTTCAAACATTTACAAATATCCTAAATTGGACATATAAAAGCCATAGTTTTTTTTTAAAATACCAAAAGGTATATAAATCTAAGTACTGTTGATTCAATATCCATCTTAAATTTGTATCACACCCTCTACCATAGGTTCAACAAAATTCATTAAATGAACCTAAGGATTATGTAAAGAAACATAATTATAATACAAAATGCAAGAGGATCGTACAAACTTAACTATAGGTGTCAATTCACTATAGTTTAACTAAATCAAATTTCATATTTATAACACAACACCCTATGTGAATGCTTATATATACACTAGCATGTATATGCAAATCCCAATACCCTAGTAGGGTGTAAATATTTAAATACCCATGTATATATTTTCAAACTAACCCAGATTCATAAATTTTCTAGTGACTATCTTAGGTTTTTATTTAACACAAAATGTCTCCATTATGATTCTAAAAATCTATTCCTAGCCAAGCCAAGATTTTTAACATATTTTCAAACAGGGTTCCAAAATTGAACAAAACATAGTCGTGTGTGTGTGTGTGTGTGTGTGTGTGTATGTTTATATATATATATATATATATATATATATATATATATATATATATATATATATATATATATATATATATATATATATATATATATATATATGTTTATATATATATATATATATATATATATATATGTTTATATATGTATATATATATATATATATGTTTATATATATATACATATATATCTATATACATATATATCTATATACATATATATCTATATACATATATATCTATCTATATATATATATATTTATATATATAAACATATATATATATATATATGTATGTATATATATGTATGTATATATATATATATATATATATATATATATATATGTATGCATATATATATATATATGTATGTAACATACATACATACATACATATATATATATGTGTGTGTGTGTGTGTGTGTGTGTGTGTGTGTGTGTGTGTGTGTGTGTGTGTGTGTGTGTACACACACATACACCCAATTTAATAGTTTAATAGTATACTCATGGATAAGACTCTAATTAATTTTGAGTATTTACATAGGATTTAAAAACTTATTCCATTTGAATAAAATCATTACTTAATCCTATTTATCAAGCTTAAGGGTTTGAGGATAATGATTTGGTTCTATGGATGGTTGAGCCATACATAGGACCAAATCCTTATATCTAATTACACACACGCACGCGCGCGCACACACACACACACACACACACACACACACACACACACACACACACACACACACACACACACACACACACACACACACACACAACATTTTAATAAAAACCCTTATAATAAAATACATAAAAATTTTGAGCTTTAAACAAACAAGAATTAGAATACATCACTAGCCTTTCCAATTTTCTTCCAAAATCTAAAAATTAGTTGAATATATATATATATATATATATATATATATATATATATATATATATATCCCTTCTGTTTGCTCTATATTCTCCTTTTCTTCTCCTTCCTCCTCATCCTCCTCATCCACAACTCCCTTTTATCATTTTCTATTTCTTCTTCATGATTTGCATGCTCATATTCATCTCAATCCATAGTCCATGAAAAAATCCATGGTTTACCATTTGAACCCAATATCAATCACTAGTTATTTTCCAATAACTAGGCTTAAGAAATCCCTAATTCCCACTTAGCTCAAGTTTTTACTATTTTATAAAACATTTAATATATTAATTTCAAAGTTATGCATGCTACTCTACATTACAAGTCCAAGTAATCTTACTCTAAAGTCCACTTTTTTAATCATTTACAAACTGATAATTATACCTTCAAATTTCAATGTAGTCCAAGCATAATAACTATATTGTACTTAGCTCTTAGGTAGGTATTTTAGAATAGTTTAATATCCTTAAATATAAAATAAAAGTAATTATCTCTTTATCAAAAATATATATCAATGAATTATTGATTCCAATTATAACAAGATAATTTTTTTAGTCAATTACTAGTGTATATAGGCTATATTACATGTCTTTCTTTATTTTAATAGCTTAACTTATATTTATATTCCCAAATATTAATAATAGTAAGCTTAACGTTCAATAATGTTTTAAAGTCATTTTACTAATCTATATAAAATAGTATTTAAATATATTATAATAGATTTGTGTTCCCATAAACATACACGAACATGAGTAAAGTAATCTCATATTATCATACTACAATTTAAACACTAATTCTATGTATAACAATCATATACAAGATTTATTCCATAAATACGTAATAACATTTAAAACATGCAATTTTAATATCTAACTATAATTAACTATTAAAATGTACTAACTCTAACAATCAAACATAAAATACATATAACATTTTTAATTTAATGTGGTGTGTGCATGGGTCTTAGCATTTTTCTTTGTCATCCTTCACCATCTCCATCTATGTCACCCTCTCCAATGATGCTCTCTCTCCATCATGCTCTGAGGGATGAAGTCTCCTGCATCCAACTCATGACAAGAAGGTAATTGGTCAAAAACATCATGATATAAATCATAAAACAATGTTATTAACAACAAATGTAACATAATCATTATGTACAAAATTTATAATTAGCCATCTCATAATAATGAGCTCATGAAATCTAAGTAACATACATTTGTCCCATAATAGCATATGACTTATAATTTAGTTAAAAAGTAACAAATCAATTTAACAACCATAATAATCCATTAATAATTAGGTAAATAAGTTTAGTGAGAGAATTAAGGTGTAACATCCTTCTCCCTTAAATCTGATCATCCTAATGACACTTATTTATTCAATAGTTTTAAATAAAAAATAGAGTTTAGTAGAATATAACATAGTATCTAGCATCAAATCAAGAAAAAAAATGTGGAAATATCCTATAGAACTCATCATAGTCCTCCCAAGTAGTATTATCCTCAGAAAAATGGTCTCATAAGACCTTACACTATGTCACTTATCTATTACACAAATGAAATTTGTGAGTGTCAATTACTTTGATTAGTTCTACTATGACCACCCTGGGATCCATAACTTGAAAAGAATTCCAATCCAACACATGTGAAGCATCAACTATATACTTTTTAAGACAAGATACATGGAAGACATTATGCAATTAAGCTAGGGCTGGTGGTAATCCAAACTTCTATGCTACAAGTTTGAAAATTTCTAAAACTGTGAAGGGTCCCACATATATCAGTGAAAGTTTTACTAACTTCTTAAATTTAATCAAGCTCTTTTATGGCTTAACATGCAATAATAATTTATCACCTACTGAAAACTACCTAGTTATTCTCTTTAGATCAGCATAGCTCTTTTGCCTATCATTAGCCTTGGCCAATCTCTACCTAATTATTCTAACTTTATCCTCTATTTTTGATAGCATCTCAGGTTCAAAGACTACCCTGTCTTCCAACCTGTCCCAACTGATTGGTGTCCCACACCTTATTTCATAAATTACTTCAAATGGTGTCATCTTCAAAGCAATTGGGTATGAGTTATTGTATGAAAAATACACTAATGGAAGGTATTCTTCCCATTTATTTTTTTGATACATGTAATACATACAAAGAAGACCCTATAACCCCTGAATAACTCACTTAGTTTAACCATCAAACTATGGGCAATATGTAGTGCTGAAGTTTAGTTGCATACCCAAAGCTAAATTTAGAGTCAACCAAAATCTAGAAGTCATTCTAAGATCATGATCTAATATTATCTTCTTTTTAAAACCATGAAATCAATACACTTCTTTTACGAATCTCTTCACAAGATTTGGTGCATCGTCTATCAAATTACCGAGATAAAATGTGCTACCTTGTTAGTTTATCAACTACAACCAAGATCATGCCATGCTTGTTTCATTATAATGGCAATACTTGGATAAAGTTCATACTGATCACCTATCATTTTCACTATGGTATGTCATGTGGATATAACAATCCATCTGGATGCACTTGTTCAACTTTCACTCATTGACATTTAAAATAATGTGACACAAAGTCCATTGCATCTTTTTTGATTCTTTTTAGAAATAAAGTGGTCTAAGCTCTGTCATAATCTCTGTTACTCCTAGATGTCTTAAATATAGGGAATTATGAAATTATTTAAGCATTGTTCTCCTAAAATTCTCCTTATTTGGCACATACATCCTTTTATTGTATCATAAAAGACCATTACTCTCATAGGTGTATCCTTTATACCTAGGATTCTAAGCATTCTCAGATAAAGCTTTCTTAATCTAATAATAGAATTCATATCTTGGTGAGAACTCAATCACATGATCCTTGAAAGTACTCTTGATAATAGCCATAATTATTATGTACCTTCTATGACTCAAGGCATCAAATAATTTATTCTCTTTGTCTTTGATGTAACTAATATCAAAGTCATTGTTAAATAAAAACTCTAACCAATACCTCTAACAAGCATTCAAATTTGGTTGGGTAAAGATGTATTTGAGTCCTAAGTTATCAATTTTGAGCTCAAACAGTTTTTCAAACAAATAATGTCTCCAAAAATGAAAAACATGAACAATTAATGTAAGTTCAAGATCATGACCGGCATACTTTACCTCATAAGGCTTCAACTTCCTTGACTCATAAGCTACTACTGCACCATCCTGCATAAGGACTCCTATTCTATCCCCAAACACACCTGTGATCACTAAAAATTAACACTAGTGTTGAAGTAACCCTTCTTTTCAATTCTTGAAAGCTACTTTGTACTTATCTTACTAGATAAAATTTTGATTATTATGCTGTAGAAAGGTAATTAGATTAGCTATCTTGAAAAAAATGAAACAAATTTCGTATAATATCTTGATAATCTCATGAAACTCCTTACCTCATGAACATTTCTTGGTGTTGGCCACTCCATATTGGATCTTATCTTAGTTGAATTAATAGAAATGCCATCCATTAATATAAAATGTCTCAGATATTGCATTTTATTTTATAAAAATGCACACTTGGATAATTTTCCCTATAGCTTGTGCTTTCACAAATTTTGTAAAACAAGTTTCAAATGTTGAAGATGTTCTTCTTCATCCTTGGAATATATAATAATGTCATTTAAAAATACCAAAACAAAATGATCTAGGTAATCTCTAAACATATTATTCGTAAGATTCATGAATGGTGTAGGTGTATTCATCAACCCAAATGGTAACATTATAAAATTATAATGCCCAGAGCAAGTTATAAATGTCATCTTTGAAATATCCTCATATTTTATCCTTAACTTATGATATCCAACTCTAAGATCAATCTTATCAAAAAGATCATTTATTCGAGGTAGTGGATTCTTATTTTTTATGGTCTCTTTATTCAACATTATATAATCAATGCAAAGTTGAAGAGTTACATCTTTATTATTAATTAATACAATTGGTGAATCCCATGGTGACACACTTGGTCTGATCAATGCTTTGGATAATAATTTTTCAATTTGTGCCTTCAATTCAACTTATTCAGTGGTTGTCATTCTATATAGAGCCTTAGACTGAGGTTATGATCTTGTTTTGATATCAATAGATAAATAAAATTCTCATTTAGGTGGCAATCCTATAAATTCTTCTAAAAACACATCATGAAAATTCTTTAAAAAAAAAGATAATCTTTAATATATGGTTCTTTAATTTTCTCCATTTCATTTATCTTAATGATAAATGATTGACATCCTTTACTTTGGGCCTTCCTGAGTTACATTATACAAATCTGCCTAAGCCTTAACTCCCTTTTCTTACCCTCAATTAGTGTCTAATTTATAGAATCATCAAGACACTCAACCCTTTTCAAGTAATAGTCAACTTTGTCCTTATGTTTCACAAGTCAGTTGACTTTTAGGATCACATCATATGACCCTAGTGATGATATATAATGATCCAACACTATTATGAATTTCATAAATCTCATTTTTTATTCTAATAAACACTTGTCAGCTTGGACTTTAGAGTCATTCCCATATAGTACCAACATGCATTTGCCATTACACCAAATTTTCTAGATAATTCATTTAGAATTCTAGGAGCTATAAAATATTTTTAGCCCCTATATCTATCAAAATGGAAATTAGATGTTTAAACAAAATACCTAATATTTCTATGGGTGAATCTTGGAATTTGACTTGTTGATTTCAACCATCACATGAGTACATTTCTAAAAAGTTCCTTGTTGAGGGGTCGTACCTTTATTTCTCAACTTATCCTAGGTATATTAATGCAAAAAATGGTCACCTCCATAAATGAAGCAACCTCCTCGTGTCCCTTTCTATCTAACTATTATTTTTCATTGAAACCACCTTTAGAACCATTACCTAGTTTATTAATACCTAAACCATTTTTGAATCTAGTATTCTGATTCTTGAATTAACTCTTAGACTCTCCACTCCTCTGCTTATAATTCTTCTTATTGAAAGTTGGCTTAGAACTTCAAAACTTTTTCTTAAACTTATCCCTGACCTTGAAACCATTATCTAATTTCTTAATACTTGAACCACTATTGAATCTAGTATTCTGATTCTTGAATTGACTCTTAGAGTCCCCACTCCTCTACTTCTAGTTCTTCTTATTGAAATTTGGCTTAGAACTTTCAAAGTTTTTCTTAAACTTGTCCCTGACCTGAACAAGAGATTTCAACTTTTACTCTTATTTAATTGCTTTCTCAAAGACTTGGTCCATGGTATATGGTCCATGAACATCCATTTCTCCACCAATATGGGGTTTTAATCCCATGATAAACTTCCTAATCCTGAACCTCTCATATGCATGATACTAAGGTACATATTTTAGAAGTTTGGTAAATTGTTCCCAGTACTCATTCACTGATAAGTCTCCTTGTTTCAGATTTTATTATTCTATAAGCTTCTATTCAGAATATAATTATGGAAGCCACCATGATCTAAATAATATCACAAATTACTCCTAAGTAGTGGTGGTCGAGCTCAAATTCATTTCCAAATTCTTATTGGCCTACCATGTAAGTATTTTTCTAGCCAACTAATAAGCGACCCAAATGGCTTTGGTGACCTTAGAGTAGTTTCAAATCTCAAAATACTTTTCCATTTTAGTCAACTATGCTTTAGATACATCTCTCATAATGGTTCTATTGAACTTGGGTGGATTCACATTTTTCATATCCCTTATCAATTATGTGGCTACACATGATCTCGTATCTTGAGGCACTTCCTTGTATCTCTACACTTGAGGAATTTCCTACTCAACAAGATGATATTCAAGATCATCCTGATGGGCTTCTTCTTCATGTCCATGAATTTCTTATTCCAGTATTATGATTCTATTCCTAGTCTAATTCATGGTTGTAATAATCTGATCTAATGTTGTTTCTTATTTAGTAGCAAATTAGTTAGGATTTAATGGAGGTTTATTGTTATTGGCATTTGAAAGATCCTCACCTGATGCTCTTGCTTACACCATTCTTATTTTTAATATTATAAGATTATGAAAACATTATTAGACTCATTAAGTCCTAGAGTTTGAGCCACAAAACTGATACCACAATATAACATCCCTACAAGGATTTACTAGAATAATGTACTCATTTTTTAAAAATATATATTTACTAAACACTCATTGTTTCATTAGATTACACCATGAAAATATAATTAGTGATATTCAACATACTAACTAAGCATACTAAACATAAGTAAACATGTAACAACAACATTTATTGATCACTAGTAACTTATGTAACAATCATAACTACATAAGGAAAGTAATCATATTAAAATCCAGTAATGACTGGTATAATAATACAACCACTACTGTTAATATATAATAATTAATTAATTACATTTTTAACAGGCATGATGCCTCATCATAAATACATGATAGATACAATGTTCTATGGAGCTTGAGTCACTCTAAATCATCTATCTCTAATAATCTCAAGTGTAGTATCTAAGTAAGTACTATAGTGGCAAGGGAGAACATCATCTAAGCACTTTTCCACACCAACCACAAACCATTGATCCCTTGCACAATCCCCCAAATAGGGAATGGCCCTCCCTTCATGGATGGGTAGATATTGATAGTGTAGGAATCCAAAGATACATGTTAGTACCTATGTGCTATAATATTTCTACTACATGATGTGTACCATAAATAAAATGTGTTCTAACATGATATTGCACAAACATGTAAATCATACATATGAAATGGTAATGTATATTTAAGATTACTTTGGCCAAATATTTCAATTATCTATTGATCTCTAGGATCAATAAATTTCATACACACCACTTGATCGGATTACCTTCATCTAGTATTGGTTATGCTAACTAAGCCAGTGAAGTTCATCTCACTACTTAGTTAGAACCATCAATTCTAGATTTGGCTAATATTTAATATAACCAACTGGTTCATGTAATTATTTATACTATCAAGTATAAACATATTCTAATTATAGAAATAATTAATTTACATATATTTATTTTTTCAAATATATGAATGAACTTCATTCTTATTATTCATCACAATTTTATTTATCAAATGGGTAAATACAATTTGTTCTATAAATCTACTTTCCTTCAGTAAATGCTAAAGATACTAAATCATTATTTTCATAATAAAAATTTCATAGTGCTTAGTTTAAACCAGCATTCATAACTTATATAATGATTTTTAATAAACTCATAAACATACACTTATTCATCTATTTAGGAACTTAGGCTGCATTTGTATAGTTATAGTTCCCTATCCTTCAGGATTTAATGACTTATCTAATTAGTCACTATTATAACTATAGGCACGCTACCTATTCTATAAATATAAGCTATACACTTAATTTTTTAATCAACATGAGTTTACATAACTATGTATCATCCCATAGTTTATAACCATTTTACACAAATCATTTCATGTAAAAACTTGAAGTATTTTCATACAGATCTCAAAAGGCGTATATCAATAAAAACTTACAACCTCAAGTATTTAATATATAAATATATAACTTAATATGTATATTTATCAACCTTCGTGATAATTTATAGTCATAATTTTTTTATCAATGTAAATACTTTGTTCCACCAACAATATGTGAAATTAACTCATTCAATTCTATGATCTTTGACTTCTTTTTGAATAAGAATATAGTCTTCCTTGTAATTTATATAAGAACAAATCGATACATACATACACACACACACAAACGCACAATTTTATATATATATATATATATATATATATATATATATATATATATATATATATATATATTCTCAAATAATACCAAAAATAATAGTTAATTTTTCCATTTAACCTAATATATACTCACTTCCTAAAACATAGTCAGAAGTAAGTATTTGTATATTTTATTTTTTTGTTCAAAATGATACATTCGACTTATAGATGTTTCCATATATATTTATCTATTTCTAAAAGACTTGATACAAATTCCTTTGTGTGTGTGTGTGTGTGTGTGTGTGTGTGTGTGTGTAACTAACATTCCATCATATAACAAAAATCAAATGACTTAACAAAAAATCAAATTTCTTTAACTCATAATGATTTTTAAACATCTATAAATATCCTAAATTAGACATATAAAAACCACAATTTTTTTTAAAAGATCAAAAGATATATAAATCTAAGTGTTGTTGATTCAATATCCATCTTAAATCTGTATCACATTCTCTACCATAGGTTTGACATAATTTATTAAATGAACCTAAGGATTACATAGAGAAACAAAACTATATTAGAGAATGCAAGAGGATCATACAAAATTAACTATAAGTATCAATTCACTATTGTTTAACTAAATCAAATTTCAAGTTTATAACATAGTTCCCTATGTGAATGCATATATATATATATATATATATATATATATATATATATATATATATATATATACAATGGTATGTATATACAAATCCCAGTACCCTAGTAGGGTGTAAATATTTACATACCCCTATATATATTTTCAAACTTACCTGATTTCATAAAATTTCCAGTGACTATCTTAGGTTTTCACTTCACATAGAGTGTTTCCATTATGATTCTAAAAATTGAATCCCAACCAAGCTGATATTTTTAATATATTTTTGAATATGGTTTCAAAATCAAACAAAACACAATCTTACACACACACACACACACACACACAACTTTTAATAAAAAACCTTATAATAAAATACATATAATTTTTGATCTTTAAACAAACAAGAAATATAATACATCACCAACCTTTCTAATTTGCTTCCCAAATCTGAAAAACAAGTTGAATCAATATATATCCCTTCTTTTTGTTGTGTATTTTCCTTTTCTTCTCCTTCCTCTTCATCCTCCTCATACACAACTCCCTTTTATCATTTTCCATTTCTTCTTCATGATTTGTATGCTCCTGTTAATCTCAATCTATAGTCCATGCAAAAATCCATGGTTTAACATTTCAACCCAAGATCAATCACCAATTATTTTCCAATAACCAGGCTTAATAAATCCCTAATTCCAACTTAACTTGAGTTTTTCATATTTTATAAAACATTTGATATATTAATTTCAAATTTATGCATGTTACTCTATGTTACAAGTCCAAGTAATCTTACTCCAAAGTCCACTTTTTAAAATCATTTATAAACTAATAATTATACCTTCTATTTTCAATGTAGTCCATGCATAATAGCTATATTGGACTTATCTCTTAGGTAAGTATTTTAGAATAGTTTAATCTCCTTAAATATAAAATATAGGTAATTATCTCTTTATCAAAAATATATATCAATCAATTATTGATTCCAATTATAACAAGATAACTATTTTAGTCAATTTTTAGTGTATATAGGCTACATTACATGTCTTTCTTTATTTTAATATCTTAACTTATATTTATATGCTTGCATATAAATAATAGAAGCTTAACATTTAATAACATTTTAAAGACATTTTACTAATCTATATAAAATAGTAATTAAATATCTTCTAATAGATTTATGTTCCTATAAGCATACAAAAACATGAGTAAAGTAATCTTATATTATCATACTACAATTTAAACACTAATTATATGTATAAAAATCATATACAATATTTATTCCATAAATGTGTACTAACATTTAAAACATGCAACTTTAATATCTAATTGTAATCAACTTTCAAAACATACTAACTCTAACAATCAAACACACAATGCATATAACATTTTAAATCTAATGTGATGTGTGCATGGGTCTTAGCATTTTGCTTTGTTTTCCTTCACCATCTCCATAAACATCACCCTCTCTAATGTTTATCTCCCTCCATCATGCTCTGAGGGATGAACTCTTCTGCATCCAACTCATGACAAGAAAGTAGTTAGTCAAATACATCATGATATAAATCATAAAACAATACTATTAACAAAAAATGTAACATAATCATCATGTGCAAAATTTATAATTAGCCATCTCATAATAATGAACTCTTGAAGTCTAAGTAACATACATTTATCCCATAACAACATATGACTTATAATTTAATTAAAAAGTAAGAAATCAATTTAACTATCATAATAATTCATGAATAATTAGGTATATCATTTTAGTGAGAGAATCAAGATGTAACAAAATGCCACTCTTGTCTTCTATTATATCTAGATATGGATATGGCATTGCCCCATATTATGGTATTGGTGTTTATAATTTCTCTTTCATAATATGTAGTGTATCATGTGCCTCTATTGACATTCCATTACTTGTGTTTGTTTGAATGTTAGCAAAAAGTATGCTTTATTTTTATTTCTTTAAATCTAAAGGTGTTCATTCTTGGGAAAAGGATTTGGCATTACCTTCATAATCAAATGATATGCATCCTTTTTTTTTAAATCAATTATTGCTTCTATTGATTTTAACATTGATACTCCAAGCATATTATTATAGGCACTTGAATTTGACATAATATGAAAATTAAGATATCATTTTTTTGATTCAAAATAAACTGTTAACTTGATTGATCCCATACATGTTGTAGATGCACTAGTGTTATCCAATTGTTAATGTTTATTTTCAAGAGACATAAGAAATGGTAAAGATCAAAAAATGATTTCTTGATACTCCTTAACCTTAACATCTAGAAATTTCTTGCCATCTGTGTGAGCAGTGATAGTGAAAGGGTCTTGATATTAGGAAAGGCTTGGAATTATCACATTTAAAACATTATCTTTTGTAGGTAGTTCTTGGTTTGAAGTCTCTTTTAATTTAAACCTTCTCTTTTGCATACCTTTATTTTGCATTTTTTACTTATGTTATTATTCATTTTTTAACATTGCCTTTGTGATACATTGGTTGTGTATTTTTTGTTTTTTATTTGTGCCTTTTATACTCTTGCTTGTTGTAGCTTATCTTGTTGAATATTTTATTGTTCTAATTATGCCTTTCTAATCTTTTTAGGCTCTAAATTATCCTTTGGTATCCATTTTTATAATGATTTTTATCTTTTCACTTATGATTTAGTAGATTCACTCATAATGTGAGTGGGTTACTTACATGATGTATCAATCATAGGATCAACACTGTCAATTATATTTTGTATTTAATTCTTCAAAGATAAACAATGATATGTATGATGCCCATTCCTAATGTGATATGCACAAGAATATTTCAATCTATTTGGAGGATGTAGAAGAGGTAGTTTGATTAACTTGTCTCTAATCATTTCTCCAAAAATCTCACTTGAACTCTTATTATCAATTTGCATAATTTTTGAATCAATTATTGTATATGTATTATGTTGTAGCTTCCTATTTTGATATTAAGTCTTGTTAGGCACAAAATTACTAGATGAAGATATAACTGCTTGATTAACACTAACATATTCTGGATTCTTAGAATATGTGAGATGACTTTCCAAAAATTTGATCTTTGCACTAAAACACTAATCTTGATTTTTCATCTATGTTATTAACTTTCCCATAATGATGATTTGATCCTTTAGAGCCTCACAATCACAAACCTCAGGTATTTCAAATTGAAAATGCATACATACACCATCAAGAGGAGATGTGGGAGGTGGAGGGGGGTGAGGAAGGATAGGTTGGTTACCTTGTTTTGGCACCATAGGATGGGATACCTTACCTCTTTGGATAGTGAAAGTGTGGACCTGGTTAGAGGGAAAGTAGTTATCACAACCTTGAGGGTTAAGAGGAGGAATACATTCTTTGTTAGCCATTTTTTATTTTCTAACGATTAAAAGGAAAACAAGAAAAAAGAGACATACAAATGCACACCTTTCTAGTTTCAAGGGAAAGCTAAAATGTCAGTGTTAAGAAAAGGTATTAGATCCAACAAGTTTCAAGAAAGTTTAATTTTTTAGAGGATAATTTTTTTAATTAAAATAGGTATAATCACAATAGTACTCCATGTGGTATTTTATGTTTTTGTTTACATTTATTGATAGATACATATAGTGATAAAACTTGTTTAATAAATTGAATAGTGGTGTTTGTCATGGAATGAAGTCTTTCAATTTTTTGAGCTAAACATAGGCACTATTTTTCATTTTTTTATATCATTGAAAAGAGAAAGCATAGGAGATACAAAGGTACTACATTGAACACAATTTGGATATATCAGTGACAGTTAGTTCTTATCAATCAATATTGATGATGTTGATTATTTTTTGTAGTAATATTACTCCCTGAGAGTTATGTAGTGTTGAATCCCAAGCCATCTTTTAAAAAAGTTGTTTGTGATTACCATAGGAAACAAGCGAGATTGGTAAATATTTTGTTTTGTGAACATCCCTGTTTGACTTAGTGTATTTTATTAATCAAATAAACATGAACATTGGAAAATTGGGGTATTTGTTCCAATTTTGGAAATGATAGATTGAACTTCACCAAGTGTGCCATTTATTAGTCTTGCTTCAACCCATAAATTGGTAGTAAGCATAAATTGATGCCATTCACATAGAATATTGTGTTTTTTGGTCTTTTATGCTCTATATTTCTATGTGTAATTGACACATTCAATTATTTTAAAATTTATATAAATTTATTTAACATGATTATGTTTTACTAGAACATTGAACACATAAGAGTTGATATATTAGTTAGCAGAGATGGAAGCATATGTTAAATTTGATGAAGTAACAAATGAGCCCAAGACAAAGGTCACACAAATAAAGTTAAAGGGGCACTTACAAATTTGTGTTGGAAGGAGGTACTAATTAAGAGGAATCACATGGGTAAAGACAAAATAACTCATTGGGAAAGGGTGGTTGGGAATTTAGAAGATAAGTTTCTTCCTTGAGATTTTTAGTTAGATTTGTTGAAGAATTTTTAGAATCTATGATAAAAGAAGATAAATTTGAAAGAGTATACAAAGTAATTTCACAAGATCACTATTTGGGCTAGGCATAGTGAGATATACTAATAAAAGGTATCATAATACATTAAGGGATATTGATGGGTCATTCAAGATGAAATTAACCTAGTGAGATTGTAGACAAAGGAGGAAGAATATCAATATGCACTAAGAGCATAAGATAAGTTGATAGATAGTCAAATTAATATGAGAGGAAAAGTAAGGGCCAATGGTAATAAAGAATAACTAAAAGAAAATAAAGATGAAGATGCAATCATTTCATTAGAGTTGTAAGTAAGGGAAAGATCACCTTATACAAGAGATGGAAAAGGAGGAGGTAGATGTATAAGATTTAGAGGAGAATGATTTAGATGTGGGAAGGTAGGAAACCATGTATTTGGATGCCCTAATGTGCATTTTGATAGTGGCAAGAGAGGAAGTGGTGGTGTGAAAGTCTTAAAAACATGTGCCTAATTTGAAGAGATGCATGTAAATAATATAGATGAACATAAACAAGTGGAAATTTTAATGCTAACAAGATGAGTCTTGAAGGTCACTAGAAATAATGAAGATGTTAGACAATAGAGATATCTTTTATAGACCAAGTGCATGACAAGAGTAAATATTGCATAATTATGGTAGAGAGTGGAAGCATAGATAATTTGGTATCCACATAAATGGTGAGTAAATTAGATTCATGTGAAAGGCACATCCAAGACCATATAGAGTTTTGTGGTTGATAGAGGGTCTAGGAAATGTTGTGAAAGAACCATGAAAAGTGAAGATGATGATTGATATTCACACAAAAAAGGTAGTATGTGATGTACTAGAGATGGATGCATGTCAAGTTTTTTTGGGAGGTCATGCCAGCATGAACGTGAGATATTATTATGATGGGAGAGGAAATAAAGTATGAGTGAATAAGGATGGACAAATCCATTTTATAAATCTATTAAAGGTAGAGAATAGGGAGGATGCACAAAAAATTCTTTGTATTGTGTGTGGTAACAAAAAAATTATGGGAGATGGAGTGGGCAAAGGCCAAGAATAATTCCAGGCAATGGAAGGTGAATGAGAATGCAAACCAAAAATGTAGGATTGCTTCAGTGGGTAATATTGTAGTTGAGGAGTGGAAGAGTGGGATCTACTGTAATAGTGACATGAAAGGATTTTAGAGGAAGAGCTTAGTTTTTGACCTTGTTCATTAGCCAAACTAAATTAAAGGAGATAATCATCTTGCATAGTGCAAAGGTGTACCAATACCTTTGTACAAGGTCAAAAGAGCGGGTTTCCCACTTAGCCTAACTATGTGAGCACCATGCTCACAAATTTTCTTACGTGGGGTGTATGATGTAGGAACATCTAGGTCCACGTGTAATCTTACATCAACCAAAAATATGAGTAATTAGTTGATAATAAATTATGGTAAAGTATTTTGTTGTTCTATTAATTTGTGACATATTTTCAAGCATTAATGTTCTTGTTTGAGTCACTGTAATTTTGTTTCTTCATTGCACAAGTTATGTGATGAATTTTAAGTCATTGAAAAGCCTACAATAAAGTATGGTGTCATTCTTGAGTAGTCATAAGGATCATGACACAAAGATTTACATGATAATTTATGGTTAAAAAGTCATGCAATTTCATTTTCTTTTCTTCATGCACACTTGATTTTTGAACACATATATATTGTGATGTGTTATTTTATGATGTATAGAAATCAGGACTTATGTGATTTTAATGATTTTAATGCATCTTATTGTGTGAAGAGTATTTATTATTTGATGCCTTATTGGGTTGTTGAAAATAAATAATGTAAATGGGTGGATTGCATATCTATATAAACACATCCTCCTCATTTGAAAAAGGTATTCAATTTTAGATTAGAAAGAGAGTCTAAGTGTGGGTGTAAGGAGTAATGGAAATAATTATATGCACAAAATTAAGATTGAATAGTGGAATTGAGTTATTGGAACCACACTATGGTATTCGGTTGATACTTATAATCTCATGGGCTATGTTTATGGTTGTGTGTTTGATCATTTTAAGGCTATATCATTGGCAATAAATTTGATGTTGTGTAATATCTCTTTGAATCAATAAAGACATGTTATTATTGTGTGAATTTATATTGTATATTTGTAGGTTGCAGATAAAAGACATCTCTTAATTAAGACATCTAACCATTATTGCATTATTAGAAATGAAAACATATCCCATAGATATCTAACATAAACACCATCAACAAAAACTATTCAAACAAGAGAGAGATTAACCAATAAAAATAAAATGTATTAGCTATATGTAATATATAATATATGTCTACAATAAAAAATGGTTACACTATACGAAGCTCTCTACAAGAAAACATCTCCACTAGCTCAAGAGATGACTCTAAAATGCATTACTTTCCACAAGAACACAAAGGGTTATTATATAGGAAAATTAAGATGTGAGCAATATATTGTTATTGGTGGTCATAAAGGTGGGATCATTCTCCAAAATACACTTAACCCTTCTCACATATGTGAGAATAACTCCCACATTAATTTTGTATTTAATAATCATGTTCACATAATAAATTACATCTTGATAAACATCTACTTAAGGTTGACCTCACATCAAACATGAATATGACACACTCTAAAATGCATCATATTTTCTTTGTAAGTGTTATGCTAATTGTTTAGAGTTTTAAACACATTTCCATGGGTAATTTATCTTTGATGTCATACAACCAAAACAAAATTCAAACCATTATGACTATGATCACCCCTATTTCTTATAACAATTCTATGCAACGCTATCATTATCATGGAGTTGTGCTCTATGGTGTTGCCAAATCAAATATGCAATTGCTCTAGATGAATTTTCAACTATAACTCCTCCAAAAAACCACAATTACAAAAATTCCATCAGATTCACAAATCACTTCATCAAGGGAGGGTGATGACTTTTCTATGATAAACAATAAAATGCACACCCCTTAAAAAGGGTAAAGCTAAACTGCCAATTTTCTCAAATATTTGTTAAAATTTTTTGACAAAATTTTGTTTCCAATAATTTTGAATTGGCAAAGTTTAAAATTCCCCAATAATGCAAAATCATCAACAACAGATGCATGGCTCGCAAGAGCCAACTCAACTAATTCCTTGACCATGACATTTAGTTTCATCAGTAGATCCTCCAAATCCTTCATTTCAAGGTGGAAAACTTGTAAAGAAGCCTCCATGCTTTCCCCTCTATTCCCCTGCCACCCAACTTTGTTCAATATTTTATGATGTAGCCATCAATTTTCATTTGATATTGTTTTCTTGGTAATGCTTTTATTTAATTTATTTTGCATTGTTATTTTAAAAAAATTGTATTCATTTTCAAGGGCTTTTCTCAGTGAGCTTAACCCATCACCTCTTTCTTGCCTTCATCATCACACCTTTCATCATCACTTTTCTATTGTAGATAATGTCAACCTTAAATCCTCCAAGAGATGAATAGGGATTGGTGTTCCATGTGGGAATTTTAGAGATAAATGAGACAAATTTATGTTTGCAAAAATATACATATGGGGAGTTCAAATGTCCATCAATTGGCATGCATGAAATTATAGCTGACCATGTATTTTATTGTGAAAAAGTAAAAGAAACTTTAAGAAAACGGGTTGCATCTAGAGCAACTATTGACTAAATGAATTTGGTGGCTCAGATTAAACATTATATGAGTTGATTAATTTCCAAATCATATGTATATGTTTAGTGATTCATTAACATTAACTACATATTTAGACCCCCAAAAAAATGTAGTAACTTGCCCATGAAAATGCTTTTGGAAAAAAAAATATATAAAAATAAAAACAAAACGAAAATGATGTGAATATATTTTATATTTTGTACAGAGTAAAAAATAAGTACAAGTTGGGATTGTATTGGAGTTTGGAAGGATATGCCCTTAAACTCTCCTCTCTAGTTGGGGATAAGATATTGTTTAGTTAGGAAAGAGCCCAACAACTGAGATACATTACACATCTTATTAACTCTTCATACTCTATCTTCTCTTCTAATTTCCTCATGTGACTCCTTGCCTCATCATTATCTACTTCTTTAGCGCTCACCCAAGAGGAAGAAGATGTTAAAATAGAACAAGAAGTAGTTGTAGCCCCTGAACTATCCTCCTTGATTGGGGATAAGATATGGATGATAGCCCTTCAATGTTTAGATAGGAAGGATCCCAACCGCTGAGATACATGACATGTCTCAATGACTCTTCACACACTTTCTTTTCTATTAATATCCTCCTCTTCACACCATTATCTTCTTCTTCATATTTCACCCAAAATAAAGAGGGGATTAAAACATAAGAAGAAGAGGTAGTAATAACAACAAGCTTAGGCATGGACTATTTAGATGATTGAATTTAATGCCCTGGTCTCTAAATCCCTAAATCAAACCTACATGCGTAGTGATAATGCCTTGGAAATACTCATTTTCCAAATGATTGAGATGTAAAATAGGTGATGCAATGCTAATAGATGTATACCCAGATAAGAGAATTTATAATTTTAAGTGTAACTGATTGGAGTGATGATAATTAAGGAAGAGGAGGAGGAATATAAAGAAAGGGGTGTATCCATATCAGTAGAGTATACCATTGGATTATATAGAGGAGGAATATAATTATGATGGAGAAATGAACAGTTTGAGTTTGGGGATCAACTCCAACATGGGATTTTGGTTTGTCTCTCATTTGGACACAAGCCAATTATTTTTCACCTGTCGATGTGGTCAGACTGGGATATCAAAAAGTTTTGAAGTGTATTTTATATACATCATTAATTATCAAAATAAAAAATAATCAGCTCCTATAAATTTATTATTAAAAATTTGTAAATTTTTTCTCTCTTCACTCTAGAACAACATTTAAGATGCCACTTATCAATTTTTAAAAAAATAACAACGCCTAATTAATAAAATTTTATATTTTTATTTCAAATGTTTAAATTCACTTAAAATTATTTGAGCTAAATCTATTTGTTTATCCCAGTGTTCCATATTGCCATGGTGTATGATTAAGTGTAGAATGATAATTCTTTAAAATACATGTTCTTTGTTTTGTGTCTTCCATTTAAAAAATGAAAGTTTTAAACAAATGTAAATGGGAGTAGTTTTTAGTTGTAAAACTTTATTCTTTTAGAGTATTTGTATATTTATTTGTTAATAAGTATTTTAAATTTTTAAAATAAATAATTATAATTGAGAAGTGTAATAATTATAAAATGGAAAAATAAAAGATTAATGTTGTCTTTAAAACATGATAAATGTGATATTCGATATTTTTTCTATTTTATTTTTAGTAACTAAAATATTAACTAGTACTTTTTAAAATTTTATTTCTATCATGAGTGATATTGATATGCCCTTCATAATTATGAAAAACACCATTTACCCATTTGATATATTCTACATTTTTGTAAATTTTGTTAGTTAGAATATATTGAAAGCATGTTCAAAATTGTATAACAAAATTTATGATGAAAATGGAAAATACAAAGTTGTATTTTTTTTGTTAAGAAAATAAAAGATATTGATGATTTAAATTTCGATTTATGAAAATCTTGGTAGATGGGAGTAAAATATATAATCGCTCGACTCATGATGAAGCAATTATCATACAAAATTATTATGGAAAAACACATTTAACTTGCAACATAATATTAACTACATCTCTATGGGCTTGAGTGAAGGTTCAAAGTGGTGTGTTTGACCACAAAATTAAAATTAAATGAAAACTATATTACTTGATAAAAATTATAACAAAAAGCACATGAATAGTGAATAATGAATACTGAATCTTAGTTAGGGAGGGGGAAATCTGTTGGAATGGAAACATTAAAACTAAAAATAAATTATATGAATTACTGAAAATAAAAATGAAATTGAAATGATGTGAATGCAATTTTATATTCTTTGCACAGTAGAAAATAAGTATGCATTGGGATTATATCAAAATTTGGAAGGGTGTGACTTGAACTATCATCCATAGTTGGGGACAAGATATGAACATCTCTTCAATGTTTAGTTAGGAAGGATCCCAACCACTCAGATACATTACACATCTCAATGACTCTTCACATTATTTCTTCTCCCCTAATCTCCACTTGCTACTTACCACATCATTTCTTTTTTCATCTTTCACATTTTTTTTATTATGGATTCTAGCCAAACTCTTTGTTGCATATAATTGTGTTGAAGGTTGAATAACAAATTTTTATTTTAGAGATAATGATGCATCTATTTTAAACATTGGCAACTCCCAATCCTAAATTTTGGGCTCAATATTTTGAAAATTGAGTACATAGAAGATTAATTAGGTAGAGTAAAAAAGAATGTTTCAATGATAAATCATTTAAATTTTTGCACCGTTCACACACTCTTTTTGTCACTATTAACATGTTGTGGTCACTTTTTCACTAAATCAACATAGTCATTGTGTTGCATATTTAATCCATCACATTATGGTACTTATCACTTTCTCTCAAGGAGAAGTGTGTTTGTGATGTGTCATGTGAACACAATACATCTTAGAATGTCACATCAATATATAATTATAATTATTACAAAAAATAATATCTATTGAAATTTTCTCATGGAAGACTTCAACTGAACATAAAATAATAACCTAAATAATAAATTAAAAAAAATTATAAATAAATTTATATTTTACATTTAAATTGATTTTAAATTTATTAGTACAAATTTTAGTTCCATTTATATTTATAAATTATATAGTATAAATTTAAAAAATATATATTTTATTTTGAAATATATATAAAAAATACTTATAACTTGAAATATTTAAATGGTACCTACATTACAACGTTCTAGGCAAGTTTTGTCTCTTAATTTATTAGGTTAGGCATCTATTTTTTATGTACGTAATTTGAGCCTCCTCATGTCATTCATGTAATCTTTCACACTTCATTTTTTACATGTGTCATTCTTACTATAATGAAAATAAAGAATTTTACAAAAGAAATAAAATGTGAAAACATTTATGGAAGAAGTGAAAATTTAGATCTCCATGCATGATAATGGGTCTGAAAATAAATCAAAACAAGAATCTTGGAAAGTTATGATGATATGTACTATGAAAACAACAAATGTAGTTAAACATGAAATAAACTTTCCTAAAATTATCGATAATCTCTACAAGTGGCTCTATTTCTTCTTCATTTTTTTGAATTGGGTACTTTCAAATTGACATATTTTCTTATAAAATATTCATTTGTTTTTCCTTCAAATCAAATTTCACTAAAATTCTCCATAGTTAGTTCCTTATCATCATTTTCATTATCGTGAAGTTGTGTCCTATGGCATTGCCTAATCAAATATTTAATTAATCTAGTTGTAATTCTAACTACAACAACCCCACTAATAATTCCTCCACATACATAGATCACTTCCTCCTGAGTGAGTGATGGGTTTTCTTTGATAAATAATAAAATGTGTACCCCATAAAAAAGGTAAGCAAAAATTCCAATTGTCTCAAATCTTTGTCATGATTTTTTTACAATTTATTTTCAATAATTATGAATAGGTTAAGCTTAAAGTATTTAGTAAGGTAAAATCTCACCAATAATGCAAAATTTCCAAAGGCAAATTCATGGTTCACAAGAGTCAGCTGAACGAACACCTTGACCATGGGATTTAACATTGTCAGCAAATCCTCTATGTCCCACATTTCACGATGGAAATCATGTGAAGAAGCCTCCATGATTTACTCTCTACTCCCCTACCAACCAAATTTGTTCAAGATTTTATGATGTATCAATCAATTTTCATTGCATCTTTTTTTCCTTACTAATGTTATTTTTTAATTTAATTTACATTGTTTTTTATTTATTTTTGTATTCATTTCAAGGGCTCTACTCACTTCACTTCATCCATTACCTATTTTTTACCTTCACCATCACCCCTCTCATCATTTCCTCTTTGTTGTAGGAAATGTGAACCTTGAATCCTCCAAGAGATGAATAGGGGTTAGTGTGCCATGTGGTGATTTTAGAGAGACATGAGATGAATTTATGTTTCTAAAAATATAGGTATGGGATTTCAAGTGTCAATCAATCAACATGCATGCAATTATAGCTCATCATATGTTGTATAGTGAAAAATTATTTTTTTAATGAAAACCAATTTCATCCAAGGTACAAATTGACTAAATAAAGTCAATGTTGACATAGATTAAATATCATGTCAGTGGATGAAAATTAAAACAAAATGGAAATGACATCAATTTAATTTTAGTACCTATTGCTCTTACTTAATTTTAGTACTTAAAATACATACATACCTTATCCAAAATTTTGTCTCTATTGTGAGTGTTATATTTACATGTACATATTTATGGAAAACACATTAATCCTATTGACATAATTTTGAATCTTTGTGGCAATTGCTAGTTGGAACATGTATAGAAGCATATATGAAATTGCATAACAAAATTTATAATGGATATTGGAAATATATAATTATAATATTTTGTTAATAAAATAAAATACATTGATTGCTTTAAACTTCAATTTATGAAATTATGTAATCAAGTGCAAGTTATGATTGTATTGGAATTTAAAAGGGTGTGACCTCTTACTTTCCTCCCTAGTTGGAGATAAGATATTATCTAGTTAGTAAGGGGCCCAAAAAGTGAGATACATAACATGTATACATGACTCTTCACATGATTTAATCTTTATTAATATCCTCCTGACTCTTCATATCGTTTTCTTATTTTTTAACTTTCACCAAAAATGAAGAGGGGCTCAAAACATAAGAGGAAGTAATAGTAGCATCATCAAATGATAGCTTAGAGATCAAAGTTTTTATATGATTGATCTTAATTCCCTAATTTCTAAAGCCTTGAATTGAACCTACATTTATAGTGATAGATTCCTTGGAAATACTCATTTATCAAATTATTAAGATGTAAAACAAGCGATGCAATGCTAAAAGATGTATACCTAAAAAAGAAAATTTTGAATTTTAAGTGGAATTGATTCAAGAGATGATAATTAGGGAAGATTAATTCAATAATATAAAGAGTGCATCAACATCATAGAATAGACATAAATGATAGACAATCAATACCGATGTAAATAATTAGGTAAGGGTCCTATGTTTGGGGCTAGATAATTATTTTTAAGAAGGTGTTGTTGAGAAAATTTAGGTGTCTTTTTCCCTATTATCGGTCTCATGATTAGTTAAATTTTATGTAGTACATATTGTTTAAAAAAATTAGCAACATTTTACTTTAAAAATTTTGATTAAAAAAAAGTTTTTTTTTTATTGGATACAAACGTACAGTTAGCAACCAAAAAAATAGGAGCAACCATGCAAATATATATCTCCCTACTACTTTTCACAACTCAAAATATTCTTCCTAAATAATAGTTACTCCTTATTTTAGGGTGTGGACATTTTTCAAGAATTTTCTAAAATTATGATGATGCATGGACCACTCTACCCAAAATTATAGAGACAATAGCCCCTAGTATGGGACCCCTCGATTATTATGGATAAATGGAATGGAAATTGAATCCAATGGATGGCTTGTGAATCAACACCACCATAGGTGGTGTACCCACCATTTATAATTTCAATTTATAATGACCATGGTTTGGATACATTATTATCCAACAATTATTGTCCACATCTCCCCTTGGGAGAAAAGTGGTGATCAGAAAATATCAATATGATTCTTTCATTTAAATATCAATCCATAATTATGTGAGTTGTGATAACCAAAATTGATAAAAAAGTTGGATTATATTTTATTTTCATTTTGAGAAAGAAATTACCAAATAGAAATGGGATTAACATAATTCCTAGGGTTAGTTTTCAATTTCATTTTTTCCATTTGAAATGTCATTTACAATTTGTTAAATGTTTTTTTTAAATGGTAATTTTTTTAAAATATCTAAAATTATTATGTAGTGGACCTGAGTTACCACGGGATCATTCATCTACCTTTGAGAAGTAACATACCCCATTACATCAAGACATTTAACCAAACATGTAAATTTATATTGAATCGTTATCATTCTTTGATGAACCATTATCATTCCTTGGTGAACCACTTCCCTTGATGAGAAAATTATCATTATTTGATAGTTTGATACAATTAAATTTAATAATATGGGGTTTCTTTTACCACTACATATATGACATGATCAATAGTGAATGGTGTTAAACAATCAAGATTTTATATTGTGACGTATAACTATTTAAAAATGTTTAAAGTGTCTAAAAGAGGTGGAAAGTATGATCATACTAGTAACACATTAGACATTGGATGCAACCCAAATAGTGATCTCTTAATTCCACATATTATAGAAGACTTAAGCTATGTAGATTAGTCTCGATCACAAATAATTTATGATTTTATTAGCATTTTCTAGGATGTGTATGGGACTTACTAATATTATGTTGGGATGCAACAACTGTATAGAAGGAATCAACCTGATGTGTATCCATAATGATGAGGAATATTCCAAGAGGTTTATTTAAGTTTAGGGGGCACATGAGGATATGTGAAGCAATTAACTACAATATGGAAATGAAAAAAAGACCCTACCTCCCACCCTCTTACCCCACATAAAACATAAACAAAAAAGTGGAGTTTATTTTCAATGTTGTTTTGGCCCTTGAAAAACTAATTAACCAAAGTAAATGATACTATTTTATTTTTGATAGTTTTTTATTCTTGTAAACCCACATAAATGAGGGCAATTACATTTCCCTCCTTTACTTTTAGTTTTTAGGTTTATGGATTTTTTACCCTAAAATTGTTGGTGTTGACTTTTATCCCACTAGATTTTGTCTACACAATCTAGTCACTTTGTTTAGATTTTTTTAAAGGTCTTTAGTGGAAAACAATCCCACATGTATGAGGATGTTGGGAAATGTCTATTTTCCACCTATATAAGGAACCTTCATATATAATTTTTGGTTTATGTTTGAATTCATAATAAGATAATGCTCTTTTAAACAACTTTCCTTGTGTGAGACATTTTTTCTTTTAGGTTGTTGGTGTAGGATATTTTTTCCCTACCATTTAGCTTGCTTAGTTGTGTTTGTACATTTGGGAAGTTTATCTCACATGTATGGATATGTTGGATCCTTAACTTTATTCCACCTATTTTATATAAGTTAGTCCCACATGCACGGTATGGTTAAAAATTCTCCTAACTTCCACCTATATGTACATCTATTTGTAAGTTTTATTGATATGGAATATTTGAAATCTTCTCTATTGGGGTGAGCTACTTAGCTAGGAGTTGTGTAAGGTGTGAGCTCTCATAACTTTGAGACTTACGAGAGTTGTGAGCTTAGTGAGTTGTAGGCTTTGAATCTTTGTTATGTAATTTATCACACCATTATATGAATACATTTATTACAAATTCTATTCATTTATTGTTGTCTAGATTCAACAGATTTGTGTGTTTGATCTTCTTGTCATTGGTCTTGGACATCCATTCTTGAGTGAATCTTACATGGTATCAGAGATCTAAGTGTTGGTAATGAACATCATTTTTAATGTTGTTATCAATATTTAAAATCATGAGTTGATTATTATGTTTTATTCTCCATCAATTGTTCAAAGTTACTCTATGGATCAGTGTGTTCATTTGTAATTTTTCTCCTCTTTACATGTGTTGATATTAGGGAAATCAAGTTTAATTTTTTAGGTTTGAATTCTAGTTTTTAAACTGTTATCTTGGACCAAGCAAATTTATTGATAGTTGTTTCATCCACCACTCGGTTTTCTCTCCCCAAGTCTCTAATTAAGTTTTCTTATCACTTTTTTACAAATCTATTTTTTTAATAAAAAAACTTGTTATTTTTAAAATTACTCTCAAACTATAAACAATCATTTCAAATCATTTATGGGCTTTATGCACTCATTTCAACTTTCCAAATCATTTTTAAATTTTAAATTTTATTGATAATTTAAAAAGTTATCATATTTGTATTGAATGGTGTTATTTATAAAAAAATGGGTTTAAAAACCACCTTCTTTGGTAAATCATGGCTTTCCCATATAATTAATGTTTTTTAAATAATATATGTGGTTTTGTCAAATAAGTTGGTTTGAATTTATTATATAGGAGACATAATCATGGTGTGGCATGGGATTTTTCTATTATTTGTTATTAAAAATAATAAATTATAATGTTGAGATATAAGAGAGATATTCATTGTTGCTTTTTAATATTACTCTAAACTCATCAATCAAAGGCAAGAGAGTGAGGCCTAGTTTGGTAGGAGGACAAAAACCCTCTCATACAAAACAATTTCCTCTTCTTACTTGTTGTACATTCCACATCTTGATCACTTTCTCTATTTGGAGGTCATCATCTACATAATGGAGGTAGACTTTATCAAGATGATGGGACTACTTACCGACCAAAGTTACTTTTATATTTTCTCTTTTAGGGAGGGGGGAGTTTTTCCTATGGATTTTTTCTTTCAGGCCTCATTTTCTAGACCTAATTCTTTAAGATATGCTTAACATGGGATGTTGGTGTAAGATATTTATTTTCCTACCATTTAACTTGCTTAGTTGTGTTTGTACATTTGAGAAAATTTTCCCACATATATTATAATGTTGTCTCCTTGCCTTTCTTCTACCTATTTAGGGGAAGTTAGTCCCACATGCATGGTATGCTTTGGATTATCCTAAGTTTCACCTATATGTACATCTCTTTATAATCTTTATTGATATATAATATTTGGAGTCTTTTATATTGTGGTGAGCTAATTAGATAGGATTTGTGTAAGTTATGAGCTATGACAACTTTAAGAGTTGCAAGAACTATGAGCTTAGTAAGTTGTAAGCTTCAATTTTTTTTATGCAGTCCATCTCCATAATATGAATACATCTATTGTAGATTCTACTCATTGCTTGATTTTTATCTTCAATAGATTTATATGTTTGATCTTCTTGTCATCGGTCTTAGACAACTATTCTTGGGTGAATCTTATAAAAACCCCACATAAGTGAAATAATTAACTTGTTTACCTTTACTTATTTTCCATACCTAAAATATTAATTACGTATATCTAATGAAACCAAGTATTTTTATAATTATTGTTGTTATTTTAAATATCTAAACCCTATGAGAAAAACCTTGCTAAAACTTGTAAAAATTAATTTTTTTAAATGTTTTTTAAATATTATAGATTTCAATCTATAACTCTATACAAATAATCTTTAACAAAATTTTATACTTTTAGCTCTGTCTATAGTCCCAATAGAGGGATTATACATTTCAATTTATTTTAACAAGTGAGGGATACAAGTAGCATTGGTTCCATTTAAATGGTCATGATTGGGCTATATAACCTTGTTATGTGTGTTAACACTGAGAGAAGATTACCACATTATTTTAATTGAATAAAAAACCCCAACAGTGGCAATATAGGGAGAGATGGAGACCATTTATTATTTCTATTAGATAACAATAGATGATGAGTTATAATTAAAAGAGATAAAATAATAGGACATGGTGCATGAAATAAATGAATATCTTTAATATAATGAAGGATGGGGAGTCTTTTTTCAAAGGAGTAGATGGGTGTAGTATTTTAAAAATGCATTTTATTCATGATATGAGTGTAACAAATGTGGTAAGAAATTTTTGTGGTCTCACAACAAACTATATATGTAATTAGAATATATACCATTAGGTATTGCATTGTTTTAGGGAATTGCATGCCGACTTGTTCTATCTACATAAATTCTCTATGCTCTAGTGATTCTCTACATCTAGTACCTTTATGTAAGGGTATCACTACTCTTAGTGGGTGAGAGGTGTGTTGAGGATTTGAAAGACATTGTGGTTAGAGGAAAATTCCTCCAATGATAGTCCCCTTTTATATATTTAAAAGCCCTTTTAGTGACAATGATGATTTATAGAGTTCTAGTGGATTTATTTATGAGAATTTATTCATATGTGAATATTTTTACAAATGAATAAATCTATTAAATATTTTATTTTAAGAGAAGAAACCATGTGATATAAATTTTGATGCAAACATAATACATTATATTTAGTTAAAATTATGAGATTGAAATAGATCATATACTAATTTGAAATTGAATATTTTGGATTAATTAACAATTAAAGTTGATTTATTTCCATAGAGTATACTTAAACATGGTTTCATAAGTACTTGAAATTAAGGAAAGATGACTCAATTATCATATTTATCCCATATCAAGAATGTTTTTCAAACTTATAGAAATGAATATAAATATGAAATGTGAAGATAGCATTGATAGGGTACAATTGTGTATCTCATAAAGGAAGTAATGTTGAAATGTGTTCATAAATGTGTAGCCTAATATGAACACATGTAATTGAAACCACAACAACATAGATTCAAGATGGAGGGTTATTTTAAAAACTAAGCTTCCTATGATAATGGCATAGATCTGGTCTTATGTCCATAAGCATGTATATTGAGGAAGGTTCTAATCATTATTTTTGTATACATTAGAAACATATCATTTCTAGTTCTTGTTCATAATCATACTTTCCCAATACTCCATGGAGTATAGGCAATATTGATTTATGATATTTGTCATTTTTTAGATTCAAAGACACCTTTCTCATGAAAGAAGAGGCCACTTTCTAGGTAAGAGAGAAGTACAAGGAATTTGAGAGGCTTTATGGGGATTCTCCCTAGCCACTTTTATGATTCATTGATGATCTCCTACGTCCTTGATGTTCATATAAAGGGAAAAAAATTTGATCGTGTGTATAATTTATAAATACATGTAATAATAAAGGAAAATTTAGTCATTTATTACAAAGGAAGAGCAATAGTTTTAGTTATTTAAATCATAAAGTGAGATTTTTAAGTTAAAGAATGAATCTAAACCATGTTTTTCCTTTGATAGAAAGTAAAATGGGAAGGGTGCACCCAAATTTTGAAATGACATTCTTCTAAGGTGTTGGCTGATCAATAATACAATTGGAAAAATATGAGAAAGTATTCTAAATATTTTTCCCATATTTATAACCAAGCTTCAATTAACTAAGCAATGGGGACAATATATTTTTCAAGAGAAGAAGGATGTCACATCCCAATTTTCCTATACCAGATTTTAAAGGCCCTTACTTGATATTAGCATTATAAAATTATGATTAATGATGAAAATATCAATTTATTTATATATAATATATTTTTCTTTATGTATTATGGAACAAATTATTTCCTTGCTTTGTATATTCATGTAATACAATTAAGGAGATTAATTTCCATTTATATAAATGAATGATGAGAAATAATTGACAATTTTATATCATTATTTTTGGAATTACCTTAATAATAGGGGGATGAATCAATTGATTAATAATATATATTCAATTTCATGAAGCATTCATTCATATAAAATATCAATGCATAAACAAATAACTACATAAGCATATCACAAGAGAACACAAGAGATATGTGGGAAACCCTCTTGGGGGATAAAACACATTAAAACATGCACATGGAATAAAATATTATAATTTCAAGATACAAAATTCAGTGAAGCACCAACTTCACAAGGATCTCTAACCCCTATCTAGATAAGCACCCACTTAACTAGACTTTTGTAAGCTCTATCTTGCAAGGAGGCTCCAACTCCCTAGGTAACTTAGCACCAAATAAGTCACCTATGATATTTGACCATATTATAAAACTTTTTTCTCACTAAAATATAGATGAAAACCTTATTTTTCACTCTTTATCCTTCAACATCACTCAAATAGCCTCTTAAGCCATCTCACTCAATTAGCCCTCTCTTTGGAAGAATTAGATCAAATGGCCTTGCTAAACACCTATATAAAAATAGTTAGATACTCATGTCATGTTCATCTCATCTATTTTAATATATTAAAGACCTTAAACTATTCTCCAAAATTCTATATACTTCACTCAATAGTTTAATATCTCAACTTGTCAAAATATGCCTATTAAGCCATCTTAAGTACTTGACCCTTGCTCTCACCCAACTTAGTCGGCCATGAACCTTTCCATAATAAAATAATTTTTTAATGGATCACCAAACACATTTAAAATATTAAAAAAATATTACATAATTATACCATACTCTATAAGGACCAAATTCACCATTAGGCCTAATGGAGACCTAATGCATTAGGTTTGTCTTATTCACATGTTACCATTATTGAACCTTAGGAACACTTATTATCTTAAAAAATGGATTAAAAAATTCATAAATGTATCAAATAGACCCATTATAGGTTAAATTTGTGTCCCCATCTCCATTTGGACCAATTCACTACTTGGACCTACCAATTAGGTCTCCTCACCAATAGGCCTTCTCATTGCCTAAAAATCTATCTTAAAATTTTTAACCATATACATAACTTTCCCACATAAGCCATGCATAAAATTATATGAATAGGATATTATATACTTAAACAAATTCCATAAAATTCTTTTGTATTAACCACATAGTCCAAAAGGCCTCAAAAACACTTTTACAAAAGCCTTACTTAAAAACATTAAACACTGTCAACACACTGTCAAAATTATTTGACACTCCAAGATTGAACAAGGACTTCCAATTAATAAAAATACATTAAATTGATCTATTATTCATTTATATAACACCTTAAATATCTTTATATCCTTCAAATTAGTGAATAATGACTCAGGAACATCATTTTCACAAACACACACACACACACACACACACACACACACACACACACACACACACACACACACACACACACACACACACACACAGAGAGACACAGAGAGAGAGAGAGAGAGAGAGAGAGAGAGAGAGAGAGAGAGAGAGAGAGAGAGAGAGAGAGAGATGAGGAGAGAGAGATGAGAGAGAGAGAGAGAGAGAGAGAGAGAGAGAGAGAGAGAAATTTGCCTATAGAACAAAAAACATGGTCAGGAAAATCAACTCTTAAAACACCTATGAGAACACTTATGTGATCTTCTAACAGATTTTTTTGAACATTTATAATCATTATAATATCTTTTTAAATATATATTTAATGGTCATATATCAATATTGGTCTTATAGACTAATCTCACTATGTCACTCTACACAAACTTTACTATGTTAGATAGACCAATTTGGTGACATCATTTTGCATAGGTGTAAGCATCATAAAAAATTTTAGACCAAGGGATTAGGAGGGAAATTTCTTTAATGAATAAAAATACATTAAATTGATCTATTATTCATTTATATAACACCTTAAATATCTTTATATCCTTCAAATTAGTGAATAATGACTCAGGAACATCATTTTCACAAACACACACACACACACACACACACACACACACACACACACACACACACACACACACACACACACACACACACACAGAGACACACACACACAGAGAGAGAGAGAGAGAGAGAGAGAGAGAGAGAGAGAGAGAGAGAGAGAGAGAGAGAGAGAGAGAGAGAGAGAGAGAGAGAGAGAGAGAGAGAGAGAGAGAGAGAGAGAGAGAGAGAGAGAGAGAGAGAGAAATTTGCCTATAGAACAAAAAACATGGTCAGGAAAATCAACTCTTAAAACACCTATGAGAACACTTATGTGATCTTCTAACAGATTTTTTTGAACATTTATAATCATTATAATATCTTTTTAAATATATATTTAATGGTCATATATCAATATTGGTCTTATAGACTAATCTCACTATGTCACTCTACACAAACTTTACTATGTTAGATAGACCAATTTGGTGACATCATTTTGCATAGGTGTAAGCATCATAAAAAATTTTAGACCAAGGGATTAGGAGGGAAATTTCTTTAATGAATAAAAATACATTAAATTGATCTATTATTCATTTATATAACACCTTAAATATCTTTATATCCTTCAAATTAGTGAATAATGACTCAGGAACATCATTTTCACACACACACACACACACACACACACACACACACTCACAGAGAGAAAAAGTTGCCTATAGAACAAATAACACAGTCAGGCAAATCAACTCTTAAAACACCTATGGAAACACTTATGTGATCTTCCAATATATTTTTTTTGAACATTTATAATCATTATAATATCTTTTTAAATATATATTTAATGGTCATATATCAATATTGGTCTTACAGACTAATCTCACTATGTCACTCTACACAAACTTTACTATGTTAGACAGACCAATTTGGTGACATCATTTTGCATAGGTGTAAGCATCATAAAAAAATTTAGACCAAGGGAATAGGAGGAAAATTTATTTAATAATTACCCCATGCTGTAGGATCCATCCCTAGTCCTCTGCAACTAATCCCTAATCTCATTCTCATTCTCACTTAGTTTTCTCACTATTCTACTCATTAGGCTAACTTCCATGACTAGTTTAGCACATTTTTTATCAAAAACCTAATAATAAGATTTCATGGAATAAAATATAAGTATTACACATCATCCTCCATATATTTTCATGGTTTGACCTGGTCAACCCTACCTGATACACAAAAATCCCTAAAAATAAGGGTTTTCCTATAACTTCTACTCATTGTCAAGACAAACCAAAACCACCTAAGAAAACCTTGAATAATCATTTACATGTTACAAGAATCACATTACATAAATAATACCATTTTGAGACAACCAATTGATCTTTCCTATCAGGTCTTCGTTAGGGTTTTAGAAGGGTTTTAACTACCTTACCTTCCTATAAATCATTCATAAAGGATTGCCCCTCAACTCCAAAACTAATACCAATAAATTTAAGATATGTAAATTCCAAAAATATCATGAATTTATTAGGCTCTCATGAAAAATTTTCACATGCCAAAGATCATGAGAAACTTCTTCTCAGGTTTGCAATACCCCATTTTATGCACACAATCAACCTTACCACCAAATTTATTGCTTTTTCCCACTGGTATTGACTTCAAAACTTGTCCACACACTTAACATGACATATAATACCCATATAAATTCTATAAATATCTTTTCCAACTTTTTAAATGATATTAACCCCTCATTAGGCCACTATAGGTCACTTTGCATACTAGGCCTTATACTGTCAATCATACTTAGGCTATGATCATGTTTTGAAACCACTTGAAATGTCTTTAAAGCATCATCCACATGTAATATAACATTATAACATGATATAACACTACAAATATTCCTTACAAAAGTCTCATATAGCTTATCTCACTAAGTCACCAAGTTTATACATTTTCACTAGGTCTCTTCATGCAGGAGATAAGCTTGAAAACTTGACCTTTGACACCATCTGAAGACTTATTTGCCTCTTTCCCATGTTTAAAAAACTTATAAAAATTACTCATGCATGTACTGACCCATAACACAAATCTATATCATGCATCATGTATATATTTTTTTCATAGAGCTAGACCAAGCTACTCAAGATACCTAGTACTCAAAGTTTGGACATAAACAAGCTAGTTCTCAATAATGTCATTATTTAAACATGATTTATTAAATACAAGTCCTTTCTCCAAAAAATTTATGAGCTTTTTCATATTAAAACTTTGTTTCAAGACCTCATATAGTATACAAGGACTTGTTGATTGATGTGCTTACCTTGTATGTTCCTTAGTACTTAGAGCTTAATAAAGATGCTTACCCTATATCTTGAACATGAACTTGACATATCATCAAACCATAAAAAGAATAATAGGTTGCCTTAAATTTTTCTCTCATCAAAGAGACAAAACTTATTTTTTACACACTACTTCTCCAATCATGACATCAATTCTAACTTTTGACATGAAGGACATTCAACTTAACTTTGATATCAATGCCTTAATACCACACTTAGGAACATATCTAAAAAAATCTCCACCTTTTTAATTAATGGAAAAAATTATTAATCATAGCATATCATTCTCATTCCTTTAAGTTGGATCTTCTTTAATACTTGATCTTTGAAACTAGAATTTTCTCCCCATTTGACATTAATGATAAAGGTTCACCTTCTTGGAAACTATTTAACCCTTAAACCTACTCATGAGACATGATTGACTCCCTTTTTCCCTTTGTCTCCATGAAATTTCAAGACATTTTCAAAATTGTGATTTGGTTTGATCAAGTCATCATACAAATGTTTTGTGACTTGTCTCTTGAGATCACACCTGTAGCAGACTTCTTAGACGTAGACTTGAATCTGAAGGACTCCTTAAACCATAAAAATCCCCCTATGACTGAGCATCTTTCATGATTCTTGCTTGCTTAGCTAAGTGCCTCCATGAATCTTTAATGTTTTAAACTTCGGAGTGGAAAGGACAGCAAAAGGTTAACCAAATAAGGTTATGAGAAATTGATGTATATTAATAAATAAAAATAAAATATTACATGTGGAATGTAAAGGTGATAAGTATGTACAGAGGGATTAGGGTAGGGGTGTTCAGAAGATAAATAAAAAAGTGAATTGAATATAATTGTATAATATTAATTTGAAAAAAAATGTTTTTATATAGTTAAAAGAGATGTAAATTTATAAATAGAAATGATGGTGCAAATATGGTTGTCACAATTAAATATTGAAAATATATCAAATTATGTTTTAATATTTGATGGGGTAAGGTTAGTTATTAGCATTTTAAAAAATTTTACCCACCTATGATAAATTATAATAGTAATTATCATGTAAAATTATACATCAATGTAGAGAAAAAATATAAAATATAAAATTATATTTATTCTAATTTTTAAAGAATAAATCCACACTAATAATATAGACTAAAAAGACATCGTAAATACAAATCTCTCAGTCTTTTACATTTCTTAAGCAAAGATTAAACTTATCTACATTATCTTATTTCGTGTCTCATTTGAATTTTGCTCAATTTTTAAATCCAACCCTAATTAAATCCTATCTTGTTAGAACATGAAATTTTGTTATTGAATTTAACCTTAGTTCGAGTTTGAGCAAGTGGAGATAACAAAGGGTTAATCTAAAACCATTTATCATTACAAAAAAATTAATCAACTTTTATTAGAAAAAACATATTGAATAAAAGAGGGAAAGTGTACATAAAAACATGCAAAAAAAAAAATGTTAGGCTCATCTTCAAAATATCATTAAAAAAGTTTAAGAAGAGAAATGTGCCTAACTACATTTTTGAAGACAAGATGTTTATTGTCATAATAAATACCATATAATAAAATAATTTAAGTCGTCTTCTCCATTGTAAATGGAAAAATAGGCAAAGAAAAGTGTAACAAATGTAAAAAGAGAGCAATATCAATCTAAATGATGAAAAACAAATAACATATAACACTATTTTTTATTTGGTTTCAAAGAATAAAATTTATTGTCTTCATATATATATATAATATATATATATATATATATATATATATATATATATATATATATATATATATATATATATATATATATATATATATATAATTTTTGAATATGTTAAAAACACAATTGATGTATATGTTGTTTTGAAAAAAAAAGGGGGTGTCTATAAAGAAAACAACCATTTTTTAATGTGCAAACACTGCAACAAAAAAAAAAAAGCTTGTCTTAGCTGTTTTTATTGTTTTTAGTTTTTTTACAAATAAATTATAGATTCAATATTTTGTTTTTCCTTATATATATACTTGAGATATAATATATTTACTGTGTGTATATGTTATAGTTGTACACATTACATGATTTAATAAAATGTATCATACAAGTATTGTTGTTGTAGTATTGTCTTTTCTTTGTTAATGGATATGGGATACAGGGTTTTTGAAATGAAAACATTTTACTCTTATGTTTTTGCATGCATTGTATTTATGCAATGTATATATTTTGTTTTTGGTATATCACAATGGAAGGAAAAATATATATTTATTATAAAAATGCAGTGCAAGTTCAAATGACTTTAGTTCTCAAAATATAATTTCTAGGAAAATATACCCTTTTTCATTTTTTAAGTAAATATTTATCTTTGATTGTATTAGTATAAATGTTTTCCTAATGTGAGAGTGAAATATTTTGCCATGTAAAAACTATTGATTTTCTAAAAGAAAAATACGTTTTATTTATTTGAAAAATTACACATAAGTTAAGAGAATATTTAGACCAATAAAAGTGCAGATAAATGATCATTTTAATTTTTTTAAAATATTTATTTTAACACAAACTATAGTTCAAATGTCAACCTTTATTTAATGCTCACCATTTCTAAGGGTCGCTTTTATTTAGAAGGGATGGGTGTCATGCTTTGCATTGAATGTAAGGGGCCGCGTATTGTGCCTTGGTGATTTTTTTCATACAAGGGTGATGCATTTGTTTAATCAATACTTGAAAGACTAGTGCAACTGACTTTTGGTGGAGAAATCTATGTCATACATCATATGGTTTTAGTTAATGTTTTGGATTTGAAGTCATCTATTATTTATATAAAGTGCTTTTGTGATTTTATGCTTCTATTAAGGTTTTTGGAAGCGTTAGGTGTTGAGGTTTACAATATCTTTTCCATTTCCTGAAAATTGTTTATGGAAATGTTTTTCCATTGAAATGGAGTTCTGTTGATGTATGCATTTTTCTTTGTTTGATTATTTATTTATTTATTCTTTGAAGATTAGGGCACTGTACATAAATCTCTCATTATTCTCTGAAATTATCCATTCTAAAAGGTTTTTGTTAAGAAAATCAAGCTTATATTCGTTGAGACTTTGGTTAATGTATAAATTTTTAATTTTTTTAATAAAATGTATTGATTCAATACTTGAAACCTTGGCGAAATTGATACTAATAAAAAATCTACCACATAATAATGCCTTATTGGTGATTTCAAGGATTGGTAACAAGAGTTTGGAGATTTCGATAGTGTTGATTTTCATGTCTATGAATCTCTATTAAAGCTTTGTTTTTTTACTTTGAAGTTAAGGCTACTATGTATAAAATTACTTTTTATTTGTTTGGGGTTAAAAATTGATGTGTTATGGTTTTTTGTATTTATGTGCAAAGAAAAATGAAAGCAAAGACTCTAGAATAATTTCATCCACTTTGGTCCTATCAAATGTCAAACTTGCAATAGTGCTTGATGAAAGTTGAAGGCGAAATCGTAAATGACAATTTTTCCTTTATGCATTTCAAAAAGTGGATTGATTTAATACTTGAAAGATTGGTGTAACTGATATTAATAAGAGTATGCCATGAGTTAATGTTGACCTAAACATGTTGAACTTGGATAATATCGAGGGCCACTATAACATCACATAACACCACTAAGCAACTCTAATTATATTTATATTTATATATGTTATGTTTGTTATCTTTCACTTAAGTAAATGTTTATATTTATGATATTAAGTGATTTCTACCTAGCAACATGAAAAGATCATTAGACTACTTCATAACAACTATATCAAAGGGAAAAAACTAAAATTTTAAGACACTTGATGATGTTACACTAGTGAAAGGATAATATATTGCTTACATTATATTTGAAGGTGCTAATATAAGAAAACATATATGTCTTGTGTGTTTTTAAAAAAAATTATTTGTGTTCTATTTTTTAAATTATAAAATTATAGTACGAATTTGCTTATTTTTCTAGTATATGTCTGTGTTTTGGGTGTGTATGTATTCTTTTATATGTACTTTAGCTGAAATGTATTTTATAATATATTACATATACTAAAACATATGAAGAGAAAAATATGTTCATTTCAAAAGATGGGTATGAAAACACAAGAAAGAGTATGAAAATGTATATATACATCACTTTTTCAAAATAATTATTTGTTTGGGAAACTAGCAACAATAATAAGCCCTTTTTTTAGTGGAATAATAAATAATGCATATTACAACATTTTCTGAAATCATTTTTCCTGCAGACATAGAAGGGTCATAGCCTAAGCAAGGATGCATATCCTTACTTTGTTCATAAGAAAAATATCACACAATAATATTTGGAATGATATTATCCAATTAGCGAATACAATCAACATAAGTAGTAATTATTATCGAATTGGAAACAATGATGAGTTTAGAAAAAAATACAAAAAATATGAAATCCATCTAATGCAGTGTTTTGGATAAAGTTATACTCAAATACATACAACATCATTATCAGTGACTACATATTAATTTTTAACTATTAGCATGTACTTATATAACACAAGCATTCTAACTAAGAAGTATCATATATAACAAGCTGCCTATCATGGACAATGATAACAAGTGAGTTTCATTATTATGAAATTGCACTCTTATATGTGCAATAAGTGGAAATGATCTTCTTGCCTATACTCATATCAATTTATATTTTCGCTTCTCCCATCCATATTTGCTCTAGGAACATAGGTGCCATAGCATTGACCAAATATGGCCCTTAATAATTGTTTTTGCCTAGCATATTTATGCAAGTTTTAAAAAGACACGAGTTATAAGTTGTTTTGTTGAAGGATACACTAAATGGAGTAGAAAAAGTAAAAGGTTTATGTCATAACTTGGACCTTGTATATATGGATTATTGAATCTTCCAAGCTAATTATAATGATGTTAGTGTCTTATGGGTGAAATATAGAAAAAGTACTTGTAGTTGGAGACACCATGAAATTTGTCATGACTTACAATAAAACACATCCATCAGTTTGTGAGGTTTTACCCCATAATGGAGAAGAGCCGAAGCTTGGATGTGCACAAGCATAATAGTCTGGTCAATCAACTTTCATTGATTTATTCATAGATGGAGATTATATTTTATAGTGTATGTTTCTCCTACAAACAAGGAGACAATATTAATATTTTATCCCACTTTTATCTCACACTTGTCTCTCCTTTATTCTCTCTATCTCCTAGAAACTCTCCCACAAACCTATCTATATGAGATGTAACTCACTTTATTTAATTTGCACACATTAATATTATTGTTCACATAATACAAAAGTGAACACTAACATAGATTTTCCTAGTATTCCCTCCTAATGTGAACATAGGAAAATGAACTAAATATCTATATTGCTCCCCATAAAATGGATGTCAAATTCGCTCGAGAATACGTCCTTACAAAATATGAGAGATTTATTACATTGAAAAAGAGAGGTTATACTTTATCCATGTTTTATTGAAAATTACATTTAAAGGCTTATTTGAAACTTTTATTTGAAACTTATGACTGAAAAAATAAAATAGAAACTATTACTAAAATAATAAACTAAAATGACCCACACTGAACTACATAACAATATAAACTACAAATAAAATACATAAACTTAAAAAACATAAATTCTAAACTTAACTTATACATAAAATGTACTAATTAAATTTAAAAGTCAAACAAATTAAAAACAAATAAAACTAAATTAAAACATAACACCACTTTAAACATAAATTATACCCACCAACCCAAAAAAAAAGAAAAAAACATAAACTAAAAATATGATACTTAAAAACTAAATATACCTAAACCACCTAAAAAGAACTATACCACGAATTTAATATTAAACCTACCTAAACTAAAATCAAAACCACATAACCATGGACTTAAACCTAAACTATAAAACAAAAACCACTTTTAATGAATAAAATAAAAACCACAACATACTAAAAAACTAAAAACAACACTTAACCAAAAAGAAACAACCCAAACTTAAATCTAATACCAAAAAAAAATAACAAACCTATAACCAGAAGGAAAACCACGGGCTGGGTGGAGAATGTCGCATGGAAGGTGGATGATTGCTGTGTGAAAAACAGTTGATGGAGGATGGATAAAGCTTGGTCGGCTTGGAACGTATCTTGGAGGAGTCTCGTGTGCCAGGTGAAAGTCGAGATGATCATTGGGTAGGAACAAGAATACGTGAGAAGAGGAGTCTACCATTTAGGGGAGGACATCAAGGAGAAGAATGGTGTTTTCATGGATCTAATATATGCACTTAAGGCCTTGTAGATCTCATAGAGTGTCTTTAATCTTCTTCGCCAACTGAGCGTATTTCCATGACTGCTTGTATGTATTAATTAATACAGAGAAACCAATTCCATGTATTTTATCATCATTGAAAGATGAGGGGGCTTTGTATAGGTTCTTCTAAAATTCTCATGGAGATGAAGGTACTGAAGTATCCCTCTGAGAGAGTTTATTAAGATCCTTTGAAGAACTGAATTTTTTCCTTTCTCTATAATTTATTCCTTGATCATTGGCAACAAAGTTCGATGCATGTTTAGACTGATTATTCTAAATAACTTGGCTTTTCTCATATCCAATCATACATTTTTCTACATTGTAAGGCTCTTCACCTTTTACAAGTTATTCTTGCTTCATTGCTTCTTTCATTGCTCATACAAATCATACAACAGACTTCCACAATTTCATGAAGAAGAAATTTACAGTCTCTTATCACCGCATGATGTTGGGTCACCTTCCGTTTTCACACTTCATATGTTAAACAATGCAAGGTAGCTCTTCTATGAAAATGTAGGGATATGCAATACCAATCCTTCAAACAAAGGCATCACACAAAAGACATACAAATATAATTTTTATTTTATTTTTCAAATAAAAAATTGCCAATCAAAATTTGCAATGGTTTGCATTGATAACCTATTGACAAGCACAAATACAAATATGGAGGACTAACACTCAATGGAATTTGAAAGTGGTCCACACTATAAAGCCATTATCTGCCTCCTTATTTAAGAGAGGTCCAATAAACTTGCTCTGATACCAATGATGGGTTTTACCCCATAATGGAGAATATCTGAAGCTCAGATGTGCACAAGGACAGTAGTTTGGTCAATTGACTTTCATTGATTTATTCATAGATGGAGATTACATTTTATAGTGTATGTTTATCTTACAAGCAAGGAGGCAACATTCATCTCTTATCCCACTTTTATCTTAGACTTATCTCTTGTTTATTCTCTCCATCTCCTAGAAACTAGTGTAAGGGAATACCTATAGGGTCTTTTATGACTATTTTGAATTCATAAAAAAGATTGGCTTGTAGTTTTGTTCTAGCCCTGATTCTATCTTTTATAAATATGGATAATAATCTTTTCCTGACTGTAGGTAACCCTAGAGCATTAATATGGATAAATATCAATTTAAAATGGATGTCAAGGGCTCCTTTTAATTGGGTTGATACCTCTACATACTCCCCTTACTCATACACATACTCTTTAGATTCAATAATCACAAAAGTTCGTAGAAAACCTTCTTATCAGACTGTATCACTTAAAATAGTATTTTCAGATTTTTGCAGACTAAGAACCATCATAAAAGCATAAAATAAGATAAAAAATGATAAATAACATATACTCACACATTTATAAGTATGAGAGTGCATCCAAAATCATAATAAAGTTCCCTTTATTTGTATATCTTCAAAAACTAATATACAGGCCCTACAAACTTTTTCACACATACCACCACCAACTTGCCACTTCTTGTATTTATCACTTACTTGGATCCTTTTCAGATAGTTCAAGATTTATCATCTTGTTACTTGATTCCTAATATTAGTCTCTTCTTTTTTCACACAACAAATATCTCTCAACCACCCTAAGACTCATCCAAACATGCCTAGTTTAGACATCAACTTACATTGCACATACTTTGATTGTGTTTAAGATAGGTTTAAAGTGAGTTAATGGTTGAAAAAAATTTAAAACATATGTTTAGAACCTAGCAACCCCTCACTAAAGGATCAATATCTTTAAAACATATCAAAACCTTCCAAACTCTTAGCAACAAATTCAAAATTTTGAATTTCTAATTTTGGCGAGAAACCTATAAATACCTCTAAAAGACCTTAAAATGACAAATGAAACCTGTAAATGGTTTCTTATTGACCAAAAATAAAATATTAAACCCTTATAAGATATAAACAATCATAATTTAAAACCAATATTTAAATGCACTTGCAGTAGAAACTCTCCCATAAACTTATCTACGTGAGATGCAACTCACTTTATTTAATTTGGACACATTAATGTTATTGCTTATATAATAAAAAAGTGAGCACTAACATAGATTTACCAATAATTTGCCATAAAACTAAATAAATTATATATGAAACAACTGAAAAATAACTCGATTAAGAATATAACTTCTAATTTTAAACTATCAATAACTATGTTTACAAGAAGTGGATATTGAAAATTCAAAAATACATATTCGAACCCTAAAGTTGAACACACCAAGAAATTTTTTAATTAAAAATACATGCCTTGAATGTTATAATATTTAATAAGGATATATTTTTATCATAAGTAGACATTATATAGGAATCGTTCTTAGACTAAACTATGCATGTAACATGTTTGTCAGCGTATGTGTCACTGATACCATTAGACATAATAATCCCACTAGCTAGTTGCCACATCAATGGTGGAATATTGGTTGTATTCTTTAGAAGAGATCACTAAATACTAGTCACTCCAAAATAAATATTATAAAAGATTATTTTTTTAGAAAGTAAATAGACTCACCTTTCTAAATGGATTCCACTAATTTTGTGACCATTTACATAGTTTGTGGAGTGCATTTGATGCTAATGCTAAAAAAACAACACAAGAATCGATTTATATTAGTCATGTAACATGTAATAAATAATGTAATACTAGTTGTATCAAGAAAATGTTTAAAAACAAACAAAATACAATGTGTGTTCTACTTTGACAATGGTTTTTTGACAAAGATGGAATCTTACCTTGCATGAATGCATCCTATCAGGAAAATTAAGAGATCCACATTAGACTTAATCAATGATTTGAGGTAGTTTTTAGTTATTGTTCTTGTTTGTACCATTCTCTAAAAGCCTTGGTTTAATGTCTATTGTCCGATTAGTGTCTATACCATTTTGTGTGTCCCAAACGTAAGATAATTATAATAACCATGCCAAAAAATGATAAACTGGAATATTATCAACGTCTTTTTCCTAGGTGATGTTAAGTAATTGAAAATATTCTCTACAAACATTCAATATAACATATTTGATATGATTTTGTGTTGAAAAAATAATCATAATAAGGAAAGGCTTACAAAGCCATTCATTGATATGACATGAAGCAATCAATTTTTATGTTCCATAACATTAGAGAAGGATCAAGCAGTGGTTTCTACAATATGCATTATGTTTACAATTGGAGATTTCATAATAAGAAACACTTCAGCTAGGGGTTGATTATTATAATCAATATCTAGGCAATTTTATGTTGAATGGACCTAACATCAATACTCTACCTTTGATGCCATTTCATTTGTTGGTAACCTTATTGCTTTAAATTTTTTATTATCCAACATATGAATTGAGAAGTGTCTATATGCATTAGCTAATATCTTGATGCCATTATCATTTGTTATGATTAATAGCAAACAACTCTTTTTTTTTGAAATAAAGTTGTGGACTAGCCTAAAGGTGGTGATAATATTATATAAGAAAAATGCATTGAGATATGGCCAAAAAATCATTAGAAACAAAACTCCAATTTATTATACCACTATAATTATTTGTTTTATTAAATTTTTATCATATTAGTCCTTAGAATTAAATTCTCACTAGTAAATTGCCTTCAACATCAATTTTTGTCAAAATATTAGTGTCATTCATATCTAAGAACCTAATTATAAATTCTTCTCCACCAACCAAAAAAAATGATTTATTGTTTATCAAATTGTAAATCACCCAAGGAAAGCTTCCAAAAAGCATAACAAATTTTCTTAAATACTCCTATACTTTCATTCAACTCATCCAAGATTAATTCACCTTTTTTGTTTGTTCCATCATAGAAAATCCTAATAGAAAAAAATAAATGTGTTTTATAAAACACTATTATCAATATTGGGAATGAAGTAATAGTGTTTAAAGAGATTCATTGTTGTTTTCTATTAGAACTATAATCCATTGCAGTGCACCATAACCTAGGGGCATCATAATCAACCCTAGATTCTAATATAACATACAACCAAGCTTTGGTTTCTTCATCAATGGCTATAGAGAAAATGAACAGTATGCAAACAAAAAAAATACCATCAATTTACTTTCCACATATTTTATTTATGGTGAGAACAAACCAAATAGATAGGTGCCCAATGGTGTTAAAATGTATATTCCTTTTGACTAGCTATTGGATCACATACATGTAACACATGCATAATGGTTCTCATTCTATTCTCGTACAAATTAATAAAAAAAATTAGATTGAACCTTGGCATGTTTGACATATTATATTACATTCATAGTCTTGTCACCCCCACATGGAATAATGCATAGTTGTTTGTTAGGGTGAGAAAATGAAATATCATTCATACCCCCTACATGTGCATCAATATGCATGGATTATATGAATTTGAATAATTTATAATTATATTAACAATCCATTGCTTAACCCTAAATTTAGATATGTGTGGATATCTAGGGTTAATGGGTATTATATTAGCTTTTACACAAGGATGATAAACTAACTTAATGAGCAGGCCAATTAATAGAAAACTCAAACAAATAGTATGTTGAATTTATACAATTGAGATTACTAAAAATAGTGAAGTACAACTATTGATAGATATTACAATAAATTAGAAACAATTGATACTTAGCTAGTTTACTATGTGCATGTAGGTTTGATCTAAAACAAGATAGAAGTGGACTGGAAGATGATCCTGGAAAAAGCACCAAATTTTGAAAATTTTCTTTTTGTGGCCTTGGATATTATGACAGATCTGGATAGTTGCATCAATATAGGTGTCTAGCCCTACCATTGGTGTCTTATATGGAATAATGAATGTATCTAGATGTAACCAAATGGAACCTTCTGGGTTTTCTATCACCTTTTTTTTTTATGTATATAGATCACATGCATATATTATTACTCTTTTTCAAATGATCAAACATTATAACTTCACACTTGAAGTGACTGTGGGAAAAATAGGTTAGTGGGATCATGGTGTCAAGTTTCTCTAAGGATCCCTCTATCAATGGGCACTTAATACATAGCCAATACTCCAAATAAGGCCTCAAAATTATGTAGTTCTCCACTTTATGTTGGTTTGTATGTGCACAAAGATGTAATATGTGATAAGAAAATACATGCAGTGACCTAACTTGTAACCTATAAAATATGGCTCATGAACTACTCTTTGAATGCTTTAGATCTATGGAAATATTACTCTTATGACTAATATATAAATAGGGATGAATAGGGTAGGTTTTCTCACTTGAATGCTTCTTGGTATGTGGCCTTGTGAGTTACATGTGTTTGTTAGGTTAGGAATGAATGAGGGTTGATTTTGTATATATATCAAATCCTTTTTAGAAATATCTCACACTAAAGCACTTAAGCCTAAATTTAGGATATATTTCATTTATAAATTGGATGAGTTTTGGGCACTAAATAATTTGTAGAAAAAGTGGACACTTACGTTGACACAGGTGTCTGTCTCAAATGCAAATGTCCAAAAAACTAGAAAATAAGTACATGTCCAAAACTGAAATTGAAAAATAATAATTAAGTTTAGATATTTTTACACATTATAAAATTGATCATCAAAATAATAATGGGTAAAATACTACATTGACATCATTACATTAAAAACTTGAGAAAGCCATTTAGTATTGCCATCTTTTTAATACCCTCGGTGTCACTTAATTGATCTTCGTGGTGGAGGAGCTACAACAACATTATTGTTATTGTTACTCTAACGTAGAACTACTTCATCCAATTCACTAATATGTGAAAAAAAGGGTGTAGTTATACATTATATTCAATAAATTTGTCGCATCATAATAAATCAAATTTATAAAACGTTTAAACCCTAGACTTCTCGCATCATAATGCATTAAAATTATATTTTACCCTAATCAACGCGCAGCCAGGGATTATAAAACTAATATAAAAATGTGGAAATTTTTAAATCAATTTATTTATTAAAACCGTCTTGTATTCAAATCCACCTTTTCATTGTAAAAGGTAAGATTTTGAATGATTATCCAAGGTCAATCAAACTTGGAGAAATGGTCAATGATACGGAATATTATATAGTTTTGAGAGATTTCATGAATAATGCCTAGGAATAATTATTTATTGTCATTTAGAAGGGTATCGTTAATTAGGAGGTACAATAATAATTGACAATTTGGGTACTGCAACATCACATGTTTTAACTTGTTTTTCTTTCAATTTTTTTGATTGGAAGAAAAAAAAAAAAAAAAATTAATTAAAATATATAAATAAATAATTGCAAGCTTTAAAAACAACGCACCACCCATACCAAAAAATTAAATTTTAGAGTGCAAGGGACACCAAAAGGTTAAGCAAATAAGGTTATGAGAAATTGATGTATATTAATAAATAAAAAGTAAATATTATATGTGGAGTATAAAGGTGATAAGTATGTCTAGAGGGATTAGGGTAGGGGTATTGAGAAGTTAAGTATAAATAACTATTCAATTAAATATAATTGTATAATTTTAATTAAAAATATATTTTTTTTTAAAGTTAAAGAGATATAATTTATAATTAAAAATGATAGTATTTATATAGTTAAATATGGTTGTTATAATTAAAGATTGAAAATACATTAAAATATGTTTTAGTATTTGATACAGTAAAGTCGGTTACTAACATTTTATTGTTTTTACCAATCTACAATAAATTATAATAACTGTTGTCTGCAAAATCATATATCAATATTAGAGGAAAATTATAAAATCAAAAATTATATTTATTCTAATTCTTTAGGAATAAATCCACACCACTGATATGAGCTAAAAACACATTTGTAAATATAAAGCCCCGAATCTTTTATATTTCTTAAGCAAAGATCAAACTTATCCACATCATCTTATTTCATGTCTCATTTGAATTTCGCTCAGGGTTTAAATCCAACCCTGATTAAACCCTATCTTGTTAGAACATAAAACTTTGTTATTGAATTTAACCTTGGTTAGAGTTTGAACAAGTGGGGAGAACAAAGGGTTAATCTAAATCTATCTATTATTACCAAAAGATTATTCAAATTTTATCAAAAAAAAATGTATAAAAATAATAGAAGAAAAATATTAAAAAAAACATGCAAAAAAAAAAAAAATGTTAAGCTCATCTTCGAAAAATCAAAAGAAAAGCTTAAAAAGAGAAATGTGTCTAACTACATTTTTGAAGTAAAGATGCTTATTGTCATAAGAAATATCATATAATAAAATAATTTAAATCATCTTCTCCATAGTAAATGGAAAAATAGGCAAAGAAAAATGTAACAAAATGTTAAAAGAGAGTAACATTAATCTACATGATGAAAACATATAACATATAACACCATTTTTTATTTGGTTTTGAGAAATAAGATTTATTGTGTTCATATATATATATATATATATATACTTTTGAATATGTTAAAAACACAATACATGCATTTGATGTATGTGTTGTTGTTTTTTAAAAGGGGGTTTACAGAGAAAATAATCATTTTTGTGTGTTGGGACTGCAATAAAAAAAGGTTTATCTTAGTTATTAGTACCTATTGTAAAGGCATGGTACTATTGTTTTTGTTGAAGATATTGACTTTTGTCAATGGAATTATGCAGCCAATGGAAACACTCTTTTATAAGAAAATTTAGTAATTATATAATATTTGTGGAAATGTCATTATTTTTAACGTTAAAATTAAATACCAATTATTTTACCTGTTGCTTGTCCAATAGAAATATTTTAGTTGGTTTTATTTTTCAAATCATTAAAAGTTTGATTGCAAGAAGTACGGGCAGGGGTGATGGTCTAGACAGAGAGCTGTTGTGGCAACTATGCTACTTGTAAATTTTTATTACAACCACTTGCAACAAAACAAGGACCAACTAAGGGACCCTCTATTTTTAATGGCTTCTTCACATGGACACTAATTTTTCACATTTGGATTATTATTATTATGCTACTACTGCAACCTGCCATTGGACAGTGTTGTTACAGGTTTGTTTTAACACCTTCTGGAGATAAATTTTATTTTTTCATTGACTATATAAATTTTTTGACAGAGTTATGAAAAATTGGATATTATAATCTGAAGAATAGAATGAAAACTTTATCAATTCAATTAATAACTATTTACATATCTAAATACATTTGAAAATAACCTTGTTTTTCAATCAAATATTTTTATTTGCATGAAAATACTATTTATACATATGCAAACCTCTGTTATGCTAGCATAGTCTTCGAAATGGTAAAATACTTTTTCAAGGTTCTGGTGTTGCTACCACACTTCAATGCTCTTCACGCTTAGCAGTAGGTATTGCCCCCATGCCCTCTACAATGATTGTTTCCAGATTTCCATCCAGTGGTGAGGTTGCAGGCAAAATAGTCAAAACAAATTTATGATTAACCGCATCCAATTCCAAAAAAACTTAGAACCCTACTTTTTGTCAAGCTTGTGAACTAGAGCTCTATGAGGTAGACCCAAAACACAATCTAGACTAGCTTTCAGGCATGTAAAACCATTACAAAGGTGATAATTACAGTAAAAAACTTGACCTAATTCTAAATTTGCACTTGAGCTCTATAAAACTATCATTATTACAACTTTCTATGGAGGAACTCTTGAGAAATAAAAAGGCAAACCTTAGCCTGGGGATCAAACTCTTTCTTGAAAATATTGAAGGTTCCAAGGCCACAGACTTTGTGAGTCATTAGTACATCGACATTCACCCACACATTATCCTTGGGACTCAAATTAGACCTCTCTGTAGCCCTTGTTAATATCTTTTCTATCATCATCATTGCATGTTTCACCTGAAAATAAATTTTAGGTCTTGTTAATAAAAAAAAACCCTAACAATTTTTTGAAAGGGTTTTAGCAGGGCACGAAATAGAAACTCATGGATCCCATGGAGGTGGGGGAGCATTGTTGCAACTACTGAGGAGCCATTACCACACATACAAGTACACTCTTCTTTTTTTTAGAAGTGACGCTTGCCTTCAGGTTTTGAGACTTTAAGCCACTCAGAGAGCTCCTCAGATTTTCATTCTGTGATCAAGAAAAGGAGAAATTGATGCACACTAAAATCTTTACTAAGACAAAAAATAAACCATATTTATTTTGTTTTTACCTTGGATATTAGCAGAGTGGACATGGAAGTAGTTCTAGTTATCGAAGCCATGATGAAATGGTGAGGTGATTGTCTAGGAGTGATTAGAATGTATTTTAAAGGGATAATTATTTAGGCTTAAAAGGGTTGGGTGTTACTACATTAACATGACACAAAATTTTCATTAATCTCTTGAAAAATAAAAAGTAGGTGGGTATTGAATAAATAGATACAAAACCTTCTTGTCAGAATTTCTAAGAATTCTGACTAGATGGGGAAGGACTCCATTGTCTAAAAGAGCTTCAACACCCACATCAACATCTCTAGCAATGACCACTAAAACAATAGATTCTATAATCAATGCAACATCTATTTCATTTGGCAATATCTCCACAACCTTAGGGATTGCACCTAGTTTAATATAATAATTATTTTTATTGTGTTTCCTATTATTTGATTCTTCACATCCCTTAAAGCCCTTAGCTTGGCGTTGTTATCGATAGAGCTTAGTTGCTTCACTAGCTCCTTAGGGCGGTTCAATGTTACCGATGAAGAATCCACTCTGCTTCACTTCTGTTACCATTTTATCAAAGTGAAAAATGATCCTAGGTGTCCTCCAGGCCCACTTTCCTTTAGTTGTATTTCTCCACTCTCTAGAGTTGAGAAGAGTAGGGGTTTTGCCAATGGTGGCCATCACTTTAAGGGGATTCTGATCCATAGGGCCACCATCTCTATACTACAGAGTTGCGTCCAGGTAATAAGCTAAAAACTTAGGTGATGAAATAAAATGTATATATCATCGGTTCCATCTCCATTGGGGTTGCCATACCAAGTAAAAGTCATTGGGCACCATTCTAGTTCATCTGCATCAAAGGAGGCCACTTCCACTAGGTTTATATCTTGTATATTAAAATTGCTTAGCACCTCTTCGAACCCAACAATCCTGTTCATTTTAGCCAAAAAACCAAAAAATGGTTAAATCTAAAAAAAAGATAAAAATAATGCAAAAAAAAGTAGCAAGGCACCCTAGTTTATGGTAGAAGTCGAGAACTTTGTAGAGAAAACTATGAAAACATTAGTAAGCAACATGTGTTCATTGCATTAGGTGCCAGTTTTCATGTTTCTACCATGCAACTAGGATGACCATTTGCCAGGAGACTATGAATGATAGGTGGCTTGCTAGGATTAGATGTGAATATTGTTTCAGTTAATATTATTAAATAATTTTATTGTTTTTTAATTATATATATTAAAATTCCTATGGTAATTATATATTTTTAATTAAATTTTTATAAATATTATAATAATACAATATTATATATATAATAATAATACATATAATATATATTATAATAATATAATATATTATTAATTTATAATATATTACAATATTATATTATATTATTAATAATATAATAAATATTTTTATTGTTTAAAAAAATTAAAAAACAAATTGTAGTAATAGTGTATATATATATATATATATATATATATAAGTAGTAAATAAAGACTATTTAATTTATTTATATTAAATTATTTTAATTTCAAAATATTTAATATTATTAAATTATTAATAATATTATTTTTATTGTATATAATAATTAGATCTATAAGTGATTAGAAAAAACATAATTTTACAAGTATTTAAGGGCATAAATAACAAATATTAATGGCTACAAACATTTATAACATTAGAAAATATTTTTCAATTTGGAAGTTGACTTTAACTATGAAATGAATTTTTGTGTTTGCTATTTGTTTTTTGCTATTGCAAATATATCCACCTAAAATATCATCTAGTTGCATGAAGGACAAGTAAGCATAAAAGGTAGGAGTTGGTGAAATAAAGTCACATAGATCCATCTTGATAGGTAGTTGAGATTAGCAGTGTGATCATCATAGGTGTTATAGTTATAAGGTAAGGTTACAAATTTATGAAACCCCGTCATGATATACATAGTACTTCATTGAATGAAGTTGTCAAATCATATATGGAAATCATGGAATAAGCATCCAAAATATTTGGGGAGTCTATATAAGGAGGATCTAGGCCAACTATTGAAAAAACTTGCTCCTTTAGGAAGATTTTACTAGATTGCAGATAGAAAGATAAAGAGAAGTTGAGAAGAAGATAAGCATGAAGACTTGAGTTTACATGAAGATCTGAGAGACTCCATTATTGTAGTTTGAATCTTAAATCCAAACATAGCCTATAACTTATGCTCTGTAAGTAACATTTAAACCTATTATTGAGTTTAATATAAGAATTATGATTTTATGTTTAGACTTGTTTGTGTGTGAGAGTTGTGTGTTAAGCTGCATGGTCTAAGGTAGTTCTTCATTAGATTCCATAACCATGACTGCATCAAAGTTTTTCCAACATATTGTAAGTAGATTTAGATGAAACCCAAAAAGAGGAATCATGCATGTAAGTGTGGAAACAAAAACCTTGGAACCATTCTAAAATTTTTCAATGAGTGAGGGAGGTTTGGTAAATGAATGTGTTAGATTTATTTCAAATATCTACACCGCATAGCTTCAACGTTTAGATTGAGAGGATTGAGAGTAAAATGGGATATCACAGAACTGTAACATCTCCCCATGAGAAATTCATTTCCCACTATACATGGAAAAATAACTAGTCTTAGGTCCAAAGAACTATCTATAGCAATTGGTTTTGCCCCATTTGATGCTTGACCTTGAAGTAAGACAAAAATCCTAAAGGTATTTCATGGTGATGGTAACCACTTATCTTCTTCAAGAATAGTGAGTATAGAGTTATCAACAAGTGAAAACTGAAAAGTTTAGAGCTAGGGGAGTTAGGGTGAGAGTTACCCTTGGCAAGTCCTTTAGAATCATAGTCACTTAATAATTAGCCAAAGCCTTTAAGAATCACATAGAGAGAAGGGGATAAAGCACATCCTTTCCTAATGGATCTAAAGATCCAAAATTTCTTAAATTATTGGCCATTGATATTCAAGTAGTGTGAAACATTTTTGAAAAGACTCTAGAAGAAGTGTAAAACACTGAGGTCAATGCATTCAACCTAGCAATGATGAAAGGCCACTCAATGCATCACAAGCCTTTTAAGAATGAATTTTAACATATAAGTCCTTATGAAATGAAGTATGGGCCCACTCCATGCATTCTAAAATAATAACAATGTCAAGAAACTACCTTGAATTAAGCTAGTATGTTTAGAATGAATAACAAAGGTAAGAAAATGCCTAACCTTGAGAACAAGGGATTTAAAAATGATATTGTTATTTGTCTCCAACTAGTGATGATCTTAGGGTCTCTAGTCTTAGGGATAAACTTGATGTTCCATTACTAGTGAGCTTACCAAAAGAGTTAGTTTGTAGGGCTTCAAGGTATACTTTATGAAAATTAGGTCAAAAAAATATCACATAGGGGTTGATAAAAATCACAAGGAAAAACATTAACATGTATTTCCATGGGCCATTTTATTCATTGCATCCTAAATCTCATTAACAAAGAGAGGTATACCACAAACCACTCATTGAACTTCAGTGAGCTTTTGATGCACAACATCAATGCATTTATCAATGGCAACTTCACACTTATCAGTGGAAGATTGAGCATGAAAACCTACTTTTGGTTGCTCCCAAACGTTTGAAGGATGTCAAAAAGACTTGTAATATGGTCACTAACTTTATTTTTTGCACCTTTATTTGATTATATGAGTGTTGAGCTCTAAGGTTTTAGAAGTAATCCTTGGAAACTATATCTCCAACTTTAAGCCAAAGAATGTGAGGTTGGTTTTGAATGCTATGTACTTGATGTGATTCAACCAACTTAATTTTTTGGTGAAGAGAAGCATACTGTAATTGGAGGGATTCACCCAAGGGAGACAACACCAACTCTTGAGAAAATCCACTTGAACTCTTTGATAATTGATTCACTATCTCTTTCTGTAAAAGGCCATTTATTTTCCAAATACCATAAAAAATGTGAAGTTGTAGACGATAACAACCTCCCACCACTGAATCCATCCCTTATCATTAGTAGGGTAAGGAACTAAGTTACATACCCATTGAATATGCATAAAAATATGATCCTACTCCAAATGAGTTATATTCAAATAGAATTGGTCCTTGAAGATAATAGTATGAGGGATTTTCCGTTATATGCAAAATTTGATGGGGCTATGGTCAAGGATGAGAAATAGAGAAAGAACACTAAATAACCTATCAAAATAATAGATGAAATAAAAATATCTTATTCGACCAATATGGAATTATCAAGTCATTTGAGAACCTATTTATTAACTTGGAAAAAATTAAACCAAGTAAATCAAGGGGTGAATGTAGAATATCCTAGTGGTGATTAAGGTCATAGAACCCTAATTTATTTCACATATGAAACTATGCCTCTCCCTCACCTACACACTAACACATATGGATAAGCCCTTCTTTATCTTCCATAGAATCCACCATATTATTATATTTGTAAACAACCTAATTAGAAATGTGAAATGCCTCCACTAACCATCCCCATAATGTTGTTTGCTCAAAAACATTTTTGAAAAATTAAGTTTGAGAAGGCCAACGAATTTCTTATAAAAATTAAACATTGTCCAAACCAAGGTCGGTGTATATCAGTGACATCAATGTGATGGTACCACCAGAGTTAGCTTCATGGTAGGACATTGGACAAGTAGAATCAAACCAAATCATCTTCATTGACATCTATAAAGGGGAACTGTTAATCTTTTATTTTTAAACACACAACACATGCATTTTTGAAAACTATCACATACTACCCTTAGCCATATATTTACATGTAGTGTCCCTTACTAATGGGCTCACTAAAAACACTGGTTTTATACTAAGGAATTTTGTCAAACACTTGCTAGGATCATCAGAAGACTAATATTGCCTTGTGGATTTTCGTCAAACAGTTGTCAAACAACTAAACTGCTGTAATTGTAACTAGATATGAAATTAATTCACTCAGCTTAATTAGTGCCAATATTTTAATTCACAATAAAGATTCTTTTATAATAAAATTTTGATCTTCAAAAATATGGGCAGAATACTATCTTTTCTGAATCGAATACAAAACTTGGCACATAAGTGGCACATAAGTAAATATATATATGCAAGTGTAAATAGTTTCTTACATTAAAATCAGGACCATTGCTAACTGTATGCTGTCCACTGCTGACTAGAGTGACTTAATATTAATTTGGTCTTTACTGGCAGGTGCGCCCAGCTCTCCACACAAGCACCCAGCTTCTAGTTGCACCACTTCCTCCAACCCCACAACCACTTCTACACTTTTCACTGACTATTGTAGGGGTGTAACCGTCCCACTAAACTCCTCTTGCCCCTAGCGCGACCACTCCCAGGCCCACAATAGCTATAGCAGGTATGCTATGATTATATCGTCTACCTCCATGTGCCAAAACATCTTTGCTAAGCGAACTGACAAGGAACTCATAGAAATTTGTGGCTAAAAACCCCACGACAACTGATATTCCCACACTCTTTTTGCGATCTACTAATCTAAATGCAAAATAACCCCAGATAAGTTCATTCAATGGCTGTCCACGATGAGGTCACGTGCTCGAACCCTAGCAGGGCCTTTATTTCTATTTTTGTCTACCTAAAATTCTATCCACAGAATATAAACGGTGAACTCAAGAGAACGTGAGGTGAAAGAATCGCGATTGTGGAGCTCCCATGATTCGAACCTGTGAAGCTGATGGACTAACCCTGGCACCGTCAGTTCTTGATCAAATGACAATGAAATGAAATGATATTCTGAATGCGAAAGAACCCTCCTCCCCAGATAAAGGCATACAATCGCTGTTATTTTATTAATCCCTCCAAATACAAAAAAATTGCTGAAGACCAAGACCCTGACCAAGATGTTATGCGTACGCCGTCCGTACGCCATCTGTACTATTTTGTAGGTACAGGCCGTACCTATATGGACTATTAAAAATATCAAATTTGGTAAACCCTTTGAATGGAATACTAATGCAGTTGCTTCACCAAACAGGACTCCCACATTATTTAGTTTTTGAAATGAAATGCAACATGAAATGTCCGAATAATATTCCAACCACTGAAAACACAAACCCTCAGACAAATGTTTGAGTACCAAATAAGCCCAACTTGAAGTAGCTAAATACCACTTCCAAAGTGCAACCCTTCGGATGATCTTTCACACCCTCAGTTATGCAAATTGCTTGAGAGGTATCATTCTCAAGGATTAATGTGACGATTTGCAGACTCTGCAGTCTTACAAATGCTCAAGGAGATTCAATAATCAAAAATAAACTCTGGATGCCAAATACTAGACCCATAGGGTCTATTTATGCACTTTTCAGAACTTCCAAGAGTTTCCATAATACATCATACAAAACTTGTTATACTTTTTAAATAAAAGTAATTTTAAAAATAAAAGTGCATTTTAAAATTAAAATATAACAATTTGGCCTCCATAATAAAATAAACTATCTCCCGGATCATCGTGAGCCGTCGAATTGCCAACAAGACCCTCTCACCACCTTTATCTACCTACGAGAGTCAGGAATAGGCAAAATCCTCATAGAATGTCACGCTAAATGATGTCAGCTGAATGGGGACATGACAATCCACCCTTCCTGAAATTGCTTGTCCCCAAGCAATTGCTGAACAACAAACCAATCAATCCACCTAGATCCCAAATGTAATCATGATCTATATTGCTGTTAATCAATGCAAGCTCCTGCATTATCCTTTGAAAAATAATCAAAAGAAATCCATAATCAAACTGGCAAATACTACTCAACCAAACTCCAAAACCAGCACTGCCATAGTCAGAAACCCATGAGAAACAAACTCTAAAAATCTCAAAATCCAAGTAGAGTAGACATCCCAAATTGCCAATACTATAAATACCATCAATGCATCCCACTGGCTTATGCAAAATGTACAATCCAAATCTGCAACAATGGTGAATACTCTCAAATGAAATTTTACCAAGTATGGAGAATCCACACACTATACAACTCCTGCAGTCAATGCAACTCTACAGATCATCGGCCACTGTCTCATAACCATAACTCCCATGTACCATTGATAGATAAAAAGAACTAGAACTCAAATCAAATCTAATGATCGTCAACTTCTCAATGCATGGATCAAATGCAAACTGATGAACATACCTTGTAGTATTATGTCGATACAAAAAATTGACCTTAGTCAATAGCTCACCATGCACAGGTGGTATAACCCACTATGACTGAAGTCGCTCTAACTCCATGATCACCTCAGTCAAATGAAAATGTGACTCCTCAAAAGTCGACTGTGTACTCTCAAGAATCCCATAAGTCACCTCGAGCTGCTGAGTAAGTCCACTCACCTCATCTTCTTTGGCCAATAATGCATCGTATGCGATGCCACCCCACTCCATAAGATAATCTCTATCGGCTACCAACTGCATATAATCCTATCTCAAAATCTAGATAGCCTCCCATAAAGAGTGGATCTCTATCAAGGAAAAATAACTGCTTCCTTGCTTATCGCTAGCAGGAGAACCCCATCCATAAACTGCTAACAACTGACGAGCAGCATCGAAATGCTCACAAGTGATAGCAATGTCTTGCTCACTAACTCTCAGTTGACTAGACACATGATGGTGCTGGCTAGATTGTCTCCTACAATCCTCCTCTGATGCACTGTCCAAAAGAGTAGATTCAAAATTACTGATCTCTGGAGTACTACCATCCATATTCTGTGAATCAACTCCAAAGCTCATATCAACATACAGAGTATCAAAAACTATAGCATCATTGTCCAACTCCTCTATACTGAAAGAAACTACTGAGGAAACTAAGTTCTCAAAACTGTCCACTGCATCTGCTTGGATATGATCCTGGGACTGATTTACAATCACTGATAATTGGGATGTGCCCGAATCATCATAAGTCCATTGTATCCTAAGTGGATGACTAGAAATGCACATAACTCCCAATACTGGTGTATAGAAACTAATACCAACATCAGACAAGCTGATGACAAAAAAAAGGGCAACACCGTGTAATATGCTAATCAAATCTATGATAGCACCCAGACAATCACTGTTGCCAATGAGTGATAAAGATTTCTAGTCATCTGAGTCCCAAACACCAATATAACAATCCCGAGTCCATATCCATAAACTAGAATCAGCTGGTAACTCAAGCAAACTCCTTACCTGAATAATATGGCTAATACCAACTAACTCCCCAAACCTATCAGATACTGTCCCTGAATCTAGGATGTGAAAGCAAGATGAACTCACAAGATTATTAGCGACCATATATGATCCACCTACTGTAGAAATTTGAGTGCAAGATGAAACTAATCTCAACTCCATGCCATGCTCATCCACATATCTCTCCTCATCCTGTAATGCCAATGGAGTACTCACCAAGGAATTCTGAGTATTCTCCAGCTCATGAGAAAGTTGGTCAACCTCTTCTTCCTTCATTAATGCTTTTAAATAGATTCCCACAAGATTAAGGAGATGATCACGATCTGAAAGTAGGTGTATATAATTTACCTTCATTGCCTCCATGCCCTCCTTGATCTGTTGTAAGTCATCACAAGATGAACCCACTGTGACTTCCTTTTGTCTCTCCTGCAGTTAAATCATCCAAATGTGATTCCCAATCAACCCATACATTCTATCATGATGGGATAAGGCCGCAACAATATCCTTTTCACTCATCTTCAGTTGCCTTGCCAAACCAAGGGAATAACTACTAGCCTCTATCTCATGTGAAGAAGCATCCAACTGTGCCTAATACTCATTTTTTGCAAAGTCCCAAATGCTCACTTTTTGATCAACTGTACTATCCTCAAACATGACAATATCCTCAATTGTTGTAACTTCATCCAGACCAATTATACTGGAATCACTATCTGTGTTAATCATGCAATCCAGTGTCCCTGTGATATCACCTTTTGATGCCATTAGCTCAATCTGCATGACATCTCTAACCGCTTCTACCTGTGAGGATAAATCATTACCTGAAGATGTGTTAATGTCTTCCTATACTGGATCAGCATTTTTGTCAAACTCATCATTCAAGTTTTTCCCTGACATAAGGAAAGTACTACAATCCTTAGGCCTATCAATTAAACTCTTTAACCATGTACATGCCATAGGTGACAAATTCCTTTCTTTTGTCCAGACATACCATAAATCTTCTGCCAAAGATTTAGAAATTTCATCCTCCTCAAACAAAATTGTGAACATGATAGAGTGCATCCATGCTAATACATTGCTTGAATGAAACTCATCTACAATATTCTAAAATGTATTAAACATCTTGCGAATGTCATCAATACAACCTAATGACAGCATAATGTTTTCAAATCTACATCTTGCAAATACTTCAAGTAATCTTGCCCTCTTTGTGAAATGAGGGTCCTTAATGTCATCTAATTTTTCAAAGCTTTTCACCATGGCATGAAGTACCTTTCTCATAATATGATCATCATAAGACTTAAAGCCAGCTAGTATCTTCATGATTTCACTAATGCAAGAGAGAGTTTCAAGTCTTACCACCTCATCATGATGTTTCAATAATCAGGGCTTCACCAACGAACCAAATGCTAGAGATAACATTGTTTGCATAGTATTAGAATCTGACTGATCAACCTTACCTAAATAAGTTTCCATCTCCTCCAAAGTTCTTAAAAGGTCCTCTATTCATTGAAATGGACGTTCTAATTTCTCCTTTGCATTGTGCATTCTTTCTTCCAAATCCTTGTCTCCTGTTGTTGCCATACTGCTTAATTGAATTCAATCTGAAATAACCCAATCAGGCTAGCAGGAAACCACTCTGATACCACTGTAATGTCCCTTACTAATGGGCTCACTAAAAACATTGGTTTTATACTAAGGAATTTTGTCAAACACTTGCTAGGATCATCAGAAGACTAATATTGCCTTGTGGATTTTCGTCAAATAGTTGTCAAACAACTAAACTGCTGTAATTGTAACTAGATATGAAATTAATTCACTCAGCTTAATTAGTGCCAATATTTTAATTCACAATAAAGATTCTTTTATAATAAAATTTTGATCTTCAAAAATATGGACAGAATACTATCTTTTCTGAATCGAATACAAAACTTGGCACATAAGTGGCACATAAGTAAATATATATGCAAGTGTAAATAGTTTCTTACATTAAAATTGGGACCACTGCTGACTGTATGCTATCCACTGCTGACTAGAGTGACTTAATATTAATTTGGTCTTTACTATCAAGTGCACCCAGCTCTCCACACAAGCGCCTAGCTTTTAGTCGCGCCACTTCCTCCAACCCCACGACCACTTCTACACTTTTCACTGACTACTGTAGGGGCGTAAACATCCCACTAAACTCCTCCTGCCCCTAGCGCGACCACTCCCAGGCCCACGATAGCTACAGTAGGTATGCTATGATTATATCATCTACCTCCATGTGCCAAAACATCTTTGCTAAGTGAATCAACAAGGAACTCACAAAAATCCATGGCTAAAAACCCTGCGACAATCGATATTCCCACACTCTTTTCATGATCTACTGATCTAAATGCAAAATAACCCCAGATAAGTTCATTCAACGGCTATCCACGGTGAGGTCACGTGCTCGAACCCTAGCAAGGCCTTTATTTCTATTTTTGTTTGCCTAAAATTTTGTCCACAGAATATAAATGGTGAACTCAGGAGAATGCAAGGTGAAAGAATCATGATTATGGAGCTCCCACGATTCAAACCTGTGAAGCTGATGGACTAACCCTGGCACCATCAGTTCCTAATCAAATGACAATGAAATGAAATGATATTCTGAATGTGAAAGAACCCTCCTCCCCAGATAAAGGCGTACAGTCGCTATTATTTTATTAATCCCTCCAAATACCAAAAAATTACTGAAGACCAAGACCCTAACCAGGATGTTGTCCATACGATGTCTGTATGCCATCTGTACCATTCTGTAGGTACAGGCCATACCTGTACAGACTATTAAAAATATCAAATCTAGTGAACCCTCTGAATGGAATACTGATGTATTCGCTTCACCAAATAAGACTCCTACATTATTCAATTTTCAAAATGAAACGCAACATGAAATGTCCAAATAATATTCCAACCATTGAAAACACAAACCCTCAGAAAAATGTCTGAGTACCAAATAAGCCCAACTTGAAGTAGCTGAATACCACTTCCAAAGTGCAACCCTTCGGATGATCTTTCACACCCTCAATTATGCAAATCGCTTGAGAGGTATCATTCTCAAGGATTAATGTGACGATTTGCAGACTCTGCAGTCTTACAAATGCTCAAGGAGATTCAATAATCAAAAATAAACTCTGGATGCCAAATACTAGACCCATAGGGTCTATTTATGCACTTTTCAGAACTTCCAAGAGTTTTCGTAATACATCATACAAAACTTGTTATACTTTTTAAATAAAAGTAATTTTAAAAATAAAAGTGCATTTTAAAATTAAAATATAACAATTTGGCCTCCATTATAAAATAAACTATCTCCCGGATCATCGTGAGCCGTCGAATCGCCAACAAGACCCTCTCACCACCTTTATCTGCCTACGAGAGTCAGGAATAGGTAAAATCCTCGTAGAATGTCATGCTAAACGATGTCAGCCGAATGGGGACATGACATTACAGGTCATGTTAGTTAACCCTCATAAATTCTAAGACAATACATTCATGAAATTTGATCAAGGTCCATATTCTCTCCATCAAAGCTCTTTAGTTTTAGATAACTATTATGATTAAAATTTTGTTATTAATTTATTGATAAAAACTCACCAAGCTACATTGACTACCACTTCTAGTTTGAATGTGGGATTCATGGAAATCATAAGGGGATAATTTCTTATTTTGTGATTTGTAGACTAGGAAAAAAAATTTAAATTAAGCTTTCAACATATTGATGTACATAACCCATTGGGTGAAACATTTACCTCTAACTTGAATATCAAATTTATTTAAGGTGTTGAGAAAGGTCAACTTAAACACATACTCTCTTTTTGGGCCGAGTTGAATAAAATTTGTTTTACTCAAAATAAACTTAACACCCTAATGTTTGATTGAGTGTTTTATGGTTTCTCAAAGGAAAAGTGGAAATCCAAGGAATCCAACCCATATGAGCAATTTGAACTTGGATTTTTTAGTGATGACAAAATTCTTAGACCTTAGGGGAAAAAAATAATGTTCTCTTAACAAATGAGGGGCCATTCTTGAGAATGGCCACACATTGATCATGGCTGGAAAACCTAAAAAATAAAAAACCCTTTGTCATATTCACCCCTCAAACTTGATATTGTATATAGGCTAAATAATGATAAAAAAATATAAGGATCCTCTAATATAGAAAAATGTAGAAGACCATACAAGATCCAACACATATACAATACGATGGCCCATAAAGTGGTTCAACACTATAGACGAAGGCCATATATAAAGGAGGTTGTAAGGCATATAGTATGGGAATATACACATACAATAGTAAATGAAGGCCTAACTAGATCTAATGTGTCATTATACGGTTACCAAGATGTGTAAACAAAGGTAATGTTGGATGGTGGAGCCTGATCTTATTAGAATGCCCAGTTCCTAACAGGGGGTATATAGGGCTTGTCCCCCCACTATTGTTGCCGTGGGAGTCTAGGGAGGGCAATGACCTACATGGAGCCCCCCTGGTGGGGGTTTGGGTGTAGCGCTCCTGAAGCAAATTTTTTGTGAAAATACATTGTAAAATATTGTAATTTTGTAGTAAATTTGGACCATTCACTATTAGGTTGTAGATCTGATAGTAGAAATTATGTTGGTGCATTTTTGCCCTAATATGTAACCCTCCTTTGATATGAGATAATTATAATCATGGTGGTGCACTATGTGTGAGTGAAGAGGAGATTGCAGTGGATGTATTACAAGTTTATCCCTTCATTTATTAGATTGAATAAGAGAAAAACTGGATGTTTTTGTGTGGACGTAACCCTTATTTGGTGAAGCACATTAAATCTGTGTCTCTCTAGTATTGTGTTTTTTTCATTTTATTTCTATATTTATTTCATTAATATTGCTTTGCATTCTATACTCCTAACATGTAATTAAAGTAAATTGTTGACCAATTTTACCCACAGGCAAAATTTTGGTCAACTTCTTCCCCTGCTATTTAAGGCCAATCATTTTCGGGTTCAGCAAGTTCAACGAGTTTAGTTCAACGGCCTTTGGTTCAAAGGGTCCATCTTCAAAGTTCAACATTGAACCGTTGAGCCATTGAACCGTTGAACCATTCTTGGTTCAACGGCTTGGTTCAATGGGCATGGTTCAAAGCGGATGGTTCAATCATTTGGTTCAACATGGCGTTTCAATCGGCACTTGGTTCATCCATCACTCAGTTCAAGCATTTTGGTTCAACAGTGTTGAACCATCATCCCATTGAACTGTTGAACCATTTTTTGGTTCAATGAAAAGGTTCAACGAAGAAGTTCGTCGGCTTGGTTCACTAGATTCATCAGTGCGCTTGGTTGAACCAATTGAACCGTTGAACCATTTTGGTTCAACGGCTTGGTTCAATAGGCCTGGTTCAATGCTTGGTTTAAGGGTATGCCTTGGCTGAAGGGCAACTTAAAGGTTCAGTGCCCTTCCAAAGGGCCAGCACTTCAACATTTACAAAGGAAAAATTGGGTTCAGTCCAAAGTTTAGTTCAAAGTTCATTTGGTTTAAAATTGACTAAGTCTCGCATATATCAAAAGTTTCAAGCAAGGGGGCAGGTACAGATTAGCACAAAGGCAAAGCACAGACAAAAATTTTGTAGACATTTTGTTCGCAAGAAAACATCCATGGACAAAAGTCTGCGAGGAAATTATCTGCAGACACAAAGCCTGTGGGAGCTCGAGAAAAGTCCACAGAAACATTAAAAAACCTGACAGTAGTTTAAAGAGCCAAGTGACCCACCGAAGTATACAAGGAAAGAGTGCCCACAAAGAAATTAAGAAGCCCCAAAGCCAACAAGCTATAGAAGAAGTCATAAGGCCTGAGGACGTCCTAGCGTATGTCAAAGTTTAACAAAAGAGGATAGCCATTTGTTTTAAAAGCAAAAGGGAGTGCTAACCAGAAGGAGCCCAAAATGCAGTGACCCACCAGAAAGTTCACCCCAGGGGCCGAATGAACCAGATAAGACAAAATGAAGAAAAGACAAAGCGACAACCATGGTTCTAATAGGTCCCTTCTAGAAGGATGACGTCGGTAATAGTGTTTTCTTCTTCCCAATGAGGGACGCAACATGCCCACTTGCATACAAAGAGCACCAAATGAGTCTCCTTGTTGTTTTTCCATATAAGATCGTGACTTGGTCATTTTGTAATGATATTTTCACAATTTTACAAGGCACGACCTTGCTAAAATTTCCACTTGGATCAAATAAAAGTAGTTTTTACCTCTTCTTGGATGGATATTCTGTGTATGTCCTGAATGTTAATTTGTGTTCAATCATTGTCTTTTGATGCTCTCACAGGTTCAACACCAACACACCAGCTATCTACAAGGTGCCATTTTCTGTAGCTGACAGGAGAAGAGCTCTATTTGGAAGTATAGATTAGAGGAAGTCACTTATAATATGTATTTCACAACATCTTGGTGAGTCCCTGTTCCTATGTTTTCATAAGAACCTCCCTACCATTTTCTTGCAGCCTGGTCTTTCTGCCAAGTCTGAGTGTATGTATGTTTCTTTTGTCTAATTCTAAGTGTGGATGTGGGAAGGTTGACTTATTTTGGTGTATCACCTCTTTAGAGTAGTTTGTTTTCTTGCATCTCTCTTTCTCCCTTTTCATCCCCCCTTTTATTATATAAATGTTCATATATCTCTATACCTATATGTATTTGCACTTACTAAAACAAACACGATACATCAAAGGGAGCTAGCCCTTATCTAGAGACTCTCCCCTCTAGGTTCGCCAGTCCCACTGGCGAGAGGGGAGTTTCCATGTTGCAAGGAGAAGGCAGGGAGTTCGACCTCCTTGCCCTGAGTGTAACTTCCTGTGTCAACAATTTTGGCACGCCTGATGGGACACACAGTTTGATAATGCAGTAAGGTATCAGGATTGATGCTAGTCCTATTATAGCAAATTGAGTATTTTCAGCATCTGGCGACTCTGAGTTAAATCTATTAGTTAAACACAGCGTAGTGCCATTCAAAAATTATTTTTGTATGTATAAGCCTTTTTCAAAAAATCATGGACTTTGTTGTCCTTCCTATAGTTTTGATCAAACCCAACCTCTTTATGGCATCGCCTCAAGCAGCCCTCCTAGTCGCCCTTCAACTAGAAGGGAAACTTCCAATCTTGAGATCTTTCACCCTGATGGTACGCTCCTGACTTGGAGGGAAATGATGAAATCATGGAATAGGAAAGAAGAGAAGCAAGGTTTTGCTCGAGACCTTGAAAAGGATAGAGCTGTTCCTACTCATGATTCCTATGATCTCCAAGAAAGGCTCTTCTAAGAGGATCTAGCTAAGAGAATTACAGAGTTGGAATCTAGAGAAAGATTCCTCGGCCAGTGTGTGATGGATGGTTCAGACCCAATGGCACATTCCATGTCTAAACACACCCCATCTACACACTTCCAAGAGAAATATCAGGCCACACTTGATATTGATGAAGTGCTGACCAAGTGGAAGGAGGAGAATCATTCGATTCTAGCTCAAGCACTGCCTCCTCTTCCACGTGTTTTTCCCACTTCACCCCTTCTCAAGGAAGAACCTATTTTACAAGAGGTAGGTGAGGATCAGAAGGTCTAATCTACAGTTCCCCAAGAGACTATCATGAGTGACAATGAAGGCATAATCATCATGGAGGCTTCTTGTGAAGACCTTATCAGTAGTGGAGAACATGCTGGTCTTGCATATATGCAAATGTTCCAACAATACGAGGAGGAACAAATGCATGGTGAGATCTCTTCCCCTCTATTTGATGAACTTCCTTGCTATTTTGATGATGAGGATGACTATGCTAAAGAGCCTGAGTTGGAGGAGGATCAAGAGGAGACCTTTGAACATCTAGAGGTCCTAATTTTCGAGGTGGAAAAGGAGAGGTCTATCTTCTTGGAGGAATGCCTTGAAGTAGAGAGCTTTAAATAGAGAGATGATGTTTTGTGGGATGAGCAATCAGTTTGTGATTCTATTTCAGACAACACCACAGTCACCCTTCTTCAAGAAGGCCAAGAGGGAGTAGAGGACGAGTCTGACAGGATTTTCAACGAGGCAGAAGGAAACAAGTCAGACCATGATACATTGCAGAAGGAATGTGCAAATCAAAGAGCTTATGGTGATGAGCTAGTAGCCATTGATTTCTTGATGAGGAGCACCAATATGAAGAACCAGTATTCAACAGGCCTCTAGGGACAATAAGAGTACATATATATCGAAGGCATGTTTGAATTCACTTGGATTCCAGCCAATGCAGGTGATAAGCAGGAGGAGCAAGTCACCAAATCCCCTTTTCATTCAGCTACTTGCCTGGCACCATAAGTCTTCTTGCTAGGAAGGGGACTTAAGAAATTTTCCTTTCGATCCAAGAGGGAGGCGAACATTCTTAGTTAGCTATATATAGTAGTTTGCTTTCAATTTCTTTCCTGCTTTCCCTAAGTGCAGTTGCACAGGTAGTGTTTTTTAGCCTTGTGTGTTTCCCTTTGCGTGTGGGGTAAAGGCTTCATGTTTGATTCTTGGATCTTTTGGCGCTGTTGCTAATTCTTTCATAGCTACATCTAACTTTGCGCCCAATGGACTGCAAGGCAACTAGATTCTAAGCATAGCATGGATGCTTCCCCTGTGAGTCACCAATTTGTTGACCAATTTTACTCACAGGTAAAATTTTGGTCAACTTCTTCCCCTGTTGTTTAAGGCCAATCATTTTCAGGTTCAGCAAGTTCAATGAGTTTAGTTCAACAGCCTTTGGTTTAAAGGGTCCATCTTCAAAGTTTAACATTGAACCGTTGAACCATTCTTGGTTCAATGGCTTGGTTTAATGGGCATGGTTTAAAGCAGATGGTTCAATCATTTTGTTGAATGTGGCATTTCAATCGGCACTTGGTTCATCCATCGCTTAGTTCAAGCATTCGGTTCAATAGCATTGAACCATCGTTTCATTGAACTGTTGAACCCTTTTTTGGTTCAATGGAAAGGTTCAACGAAGAAGTTCATCGGCTTGGTTCACTAGATTCATCGACGCGCTTGGTTGAACCAATTGAACCGTTGAACCATTTTGGTTCAATGGCTTGGTTCAACGGGCTTGGTTCAATGCTTGGTTCAAGGGTATGCCCTTGGCCGAAGGGGAGTTCAAAGGTTCAGTGCCCTTCCAAAGGGCCAGCACTTCAACATTTGCAAAGGAAAAATTGGGTTCAGTCCAATGTTCAGTTTAAAGTTCATTTGGTTTAAAATTGACTAAGTCCCGCATATATCAAAAGTTTCAAGCAAGGGGGCGGACACGGCTTAGCACAAAGGCAAAGCACGAAAAAAATTTCTATGGACTTTTTGTCTGTGGGAAAACATCCATGGATAAAAGTTCATAGGGAAATTGTTCATGGACACAAAGCCCACGAGAGCCCTAGAAAATTCTGTGGAAACATTAAAAAACCCGACAGCAATCTAAAGAGCCAAGGGACCCACCGAAGTATACAAGGAAAGAGTGCCCGTAAAGAAATTAAGAAGGCCCAAAGCCAGCAAGCTATAGAAGAAGTCATAAGGCTTGAGGACATCCTAGAGGATGTCAAAGTTTAACAAAAGAGGATAGCCATTTGTTTTAAAAGCAAAAAGGAGCGCTAACCAGAAGGAGCCCAAAATGCAGTGACCCACCAAAAAGTTCACCCCAGGGGCCGAATGAACCAGATAAGACAAAATGAAGAAAAGACAAAGCGACAAGCATGGTTCTAGCAGGTCCCTTCTAGAAGGATGACATCGACAACAATGTTTTCTTCTTCCCAATGAGGGACGCGACATGCCCACTTGCATACAAAGAGCACTAAATGAGTCTCCTTGTTGTTTTTCCATATAAGATCGTGACTTGGTCATTTTGTAATGATCTTTTCACAATTTTACAAGGTGCAACCCTGCTAAAATTTCCACCTGGATCAAATAAAAGTAGTTTTTACCTCTTCTTGGATGGATATTCTGTGTATGTCCTGAGTGTTAATTTGTGTTTAGTCATTGTCTTTTAATGCTCTCACAGGTTCAACACCAACACACCAATTATCTACAAGGCACCATTTTCTGTAGCTAATAGGAGAAGAGCTCTATTTGGAAGTATAAAATAGAGGAAGTCACTTACAATATGTATTTCACAACATCTTGGTGAGTCCCTATTCCTGTGTTTTCATAAGAACCTCCCTGCCATTTTCTTTCAGCCTGGTCTTTCTGCCAAGTTTGAGTGTATGTATGTTTCTTTTGTCTGATCCTGAATGTGGATGTGGGAAGGTCGACTTATTTTGGTGTATCACCTCTTTAGAGTAGTTTGTTTCCCTGCATCTCTTTTTCTCCCTTTTCATCCCCCCCCCTTTTATTATATCGTTGTTCATGTATCTCTATACTTGTATGTATTTGCACTTGTTGAAACAAACATGATACATCAAAGGGAGCTAGCCCTTATCTAGAGACTCTCCCCTCCAGCTTCGCTAGTCCCATAGGCGAGAGGGGAGTTTCCATGTTGCGAGGAGAAGGCAAGGAGTTCGACCTCCTTGCCTCGGGTGCAATTTCCTACCTCAACAGAAATATAATGTCATTAGGCAATAACCATGAGGTATCTAGACTAAGGTTATAAGGATGTCATTAGATGGTAACCATGAGCTGTAAAAAATAAAAATAAAGTATGAAAAGATAACAATATACTAAAAAGCTCATTTACTAATCTAAGCATGTAAGACATAAACATACCAAGACAATTTAACCACTAAAGGATGAAAGATAGAGCATATGGTTAGGATCCATAACTTAGGTTGACTTGTTGGCACATTAATCTCTACCTTTCTCTCAAATAGGATTTTATAAGAGATTGTTGTAGGTGAATTTAAGATGGAAAGAAGGAGATCTAATTAGATCTTAGTTGGGCACTCCAAATATTATGTGTACCTTGTTCCTTCAACTTCTCTTCCTGAAATCTTGAAGTCTTTGTGTAAACTAGTCTTCTTCAAGTGTAAGCTCATTAGCCCTAATTCCTCTTCCTCTTACTAAGGTGGATTTGTGTGAGCGAGCATAATGGATTTGATGTCTTGATTTTGAGAAATGAGAAAGGATAACCATATAAATATGGCTTAGAACCTTAAAAGTCACAACTCAAATTTGGTCAACGTCATCAACTTGACCTATGGCATAATTTTTTTTCCAACAAACACAAAACATCATTTCCTTCACTGATGACATCAACAAAGGAGGGGGCATTGCAAGATGTCATTAGCATGGCCAATGATGTCGAGAAGAGGTTAGCAAACAAGAAGAAAAGGAATGGAAGGGGGAACATTAACTATCATAGGATAAGCAAGTTGATGTCATGGCATGAATGAAGGAGGCAATAATAACAAATGATCATGATGGGAAAACTATCACAAAGCATCATGAACTGACCCACCCTAATCTCAATGTACTCCTTAAGACATACACATAAAGAAGATTAATGGGTCAAGAAGCCCTGTAAATAGAAAATGTCAGTGATCGAAAATAAGGTATATAAAAATACTATGAGGTTACCATGTGGATTACACCCTACTCTTGAACATAAACTCAAAGGAGATTATGCCTATAAAATATCTTATTATGATATAAGTTTTAAGCTATTGTCAAGCCTTTTTTAGGCATGATGATCTTCACCTTTAATTTGAACAACATCCAAAAATATACTCTTAAATATAATTCAATTATATAGAGAAAAAACTCTTTAAATGAAAGAATATTAAAATGAAACAATTAAATACTTAATAAATACAACTTCATCACACATGAGTAAAAATAGTGGCAATATAAAATGTAAAAAAACCTAAAACATAACATACAAATGTTACAAACACTCAACTGCATATTAAATTTTTCATTAATACCACTCAACTAAATTATTTATTTTTATTATTTATTTTTCATTTTTATTTTTTTTTGGGATCAAAAAATCTACCAACCAAGTTTAAATCAAACCATGGAAAATAAAAAGTTAACTGAAAAGTTATTTAACATGGAAAATGATTTTTTTTGGGGCATCAAAAGGTGATCTGCATATTTTCAGGACATTCGATGTGAAGGAAGAATAAATAACTTTTTTACACGTGGAAATAACTCACATGTGCAAATGGGACTTGTGTTTCAATGCCCACCCCCTTTTGGATGAGAAAAGGCTTTAAAGTGTGGCCGCTTAAAGTTAATGTTATTCATTGAATGGTCTATATCATTGGTACTCTTTTTAAACCTCACAAAGGATTTGACCTTATTTGATGCTTATTTTAATTCAGCTCTTAAGGAGTTCACTATAACTACATACCTTGCACATTCTTCTTATTTTGCTTTTAGGCCTGCAATCATGATTTCAAGTTGACTCTCCACTTGTTTGACTATTTCCTCTTATTCCTTGGAGTTGTTTCTTAGTCTAGCTTAAATCAAGTTGATTTTATCTTCATAGTATTTTATAAGGGACCTCATCACCCTATTATTTTTCTTGTCCATCTTCAATTCTTCTAAAGTATTCATTAACTCAGCCTCAAAATCCACCTCATCTCTTTCTTCATATAAATCACCAACATCACCTCCAATGCATATGGTTTCTTATGGATTTGAGAAAATTGATTCTTTATCCATGAAGATAAGCTCATTGACATCAATACCATCACCTTCATGATCACTTTCTGAGTCACTTCTCTCACTCTCATTAGATGAGTTGTAATCTTCCTTGGTGTAGAGACTCCTTTCCTTTTTGAAATTTTTTTTATTGTTGTCATATATTTTGAAGTTTTTATTTCTTTTATAATATTTATAAGACTTTATATCATCATCATGATCTTCACCATGCTCTCCATCATCCTTTTTATTATGCTTATGAGGACATTTACTGGTAAAGTGTCCAACCTCTCCATAATTGAAACATTTAAAAAGTAGCTTGCCCTTGTATTTACCTGAACCTATCTTCAACTTTATGACAAACATAGCTCTCAAATCATTATTCATAATATCATATTAATCATTATCTTTGATTTATTTACCTTGTGACTTCTTCTCTTTAGACTTCTTTTCTTCCTTGACTGCAACTTCCTTTTTTTCAAGTCTTCTTTCATTTGTCCTCATCTCATAAGCTTTTAGGGTTCCATGAAGTCCATCCATCTCTAATTTGTCTAGATCTTGCATTTCTTCAAACTAAACCATCTATCTCAAGATAGAGATGTGTGGCTAATGATTAATCCAATTATGTAATTAAAATCCATAAATAGGCTCATCAATATTTAGGATAGAGGGGAATTTAAGAGGATGGGAGGCATTGATGAGGCATGGGAGGGGTTAACCTTGATATTTTATGCATTTATGGCCTAGGGATGTCTTCTCAAGAAATGATGTCATCTGATGATGCAGATATTTAATATTCATTTTTAAAAATAAGTATTCAATAAGTTTTTATGGAATTATTAATTAGGCTCTAATTTGTTTTAATTATCTCTTAAGCATGATTAAGCACTTTGTTCACAAATTACTCAAATTGATCAGAATGCCTTGTTATTAGTCCAAAATTTGACTAGATTAGAATTAAAAGTCAATGTCAAATGCATTGGATCTATTATCCCATTTAGGATGTTGCTAACACCAAATAACAAAGGCATGTGTCTTGTTCAAGAGATTTGATAGGAAAGAGCAATCCAGAGCACCCAAGTGAAAAATTAGTATTTTGACTCAGAATGATCTGATCCAAGTTAGCTAGACCATAAATTACACTACCCCATTTAGGGATACCAAGGCCAAACTTAGAACTTGACTATATCAAGTTCAATGATTTTAATGTGCTTTAGTGGTTTTAAGCCAAATTATGCATTTTAGTAAGAATTGGTCAAAACCCTGATTGGAGGTTATCAGTGGCTAGATTTAGGTGTCTACAGTTTGCCCCTATTTTGGAAGGTGTCACAAGCTATAAGCATAGTAATGTATTCTCAAAGAATGAAAAGGTCATGCATGCCTAAAACTTTAATGATGATAAAATAACTTTATGAGGCCCCCTCGAGGGAATGGTTGGCACAAGCAAGTCACCAAATGGTCCTTCAAAAAGAAAGAAGTGACATGAGGGGACCAAAGAAAGGAAAGATTATTGGGTGAAAACACAATGATTATACCCCAATAATGGCAACATGGTATGATAACATAATGATTTACCCAAAGGTGGTTATAATCATTGAGAATATGGAGTTATCCCAGTTAGGATAGATAAAAAAGATAACAACATGCCCCTATATGGGCTAAAAAAAGTAAAGGGGTAACAACACAATGATTTTCACAAAGGCGGTTATAATAATTAAGAAATGTAGGTGGGACAATGTGAAATTATTTGCCCATAGGTGGTTATAAACATTGTACCCAAATTATGGAAAATATGATTGATTGGCTAATGATAAGGGTAACTTAATATAGAGGGAAAATGATGAATTGGAACAACCTGTTAGTAGGGAGATGCTCATCTAGACTAACAAAGGTTGAAATTATTTCATTTACTTAATTAATCTATTCAAGATATGAGTGGGATTTAATTGGAATTCTAGTGCCAAAGAGATGTTGATGCCATTATTTGTTGAATAGACTTCCTGAAGCTAATTTTTGTTATAGCACATGTCGGTAGGTATCATGGCATAACATCATGAGGACTTGGCTAAAATATGCATAAGGACTGACTCCTATAATCTAATACTTAATAGAAAACAATGCACTAATGATAAAAAAACATAATGTCAATGTTAGCAAATAAATATGTATGGGTTCAAGTATAGGTGCACATAAGGAATCACCTAATTAATGCACATAGACTAAATCATGGCAACAGTGCTAAAAGCAAATAAACATGCAAACAAACAAACAAAATAAGCAGAAACAAAAAAATAAATAATGCAATAGAAACCATAAAAATATTGCCCCTAGAAAATAGGTGACAACTTAACAAACAAACAAAAAAGGGGAATACAACAAAAAGGAAGGGGGTGGCTGAGCTATCTCTAGATACACTAGGAAAGTGGATGCTACCTACATAGTTCCATGGATGTAATATCCAAAAAAAAACATTAAGCCAAATGTAGTTCTCCCAGAAATGGGAAGAAAATGAGAAATGACAAAAATAAATAGAATTGATGTGATAGAAGAAAAGGAATGGTCTTGTAAAATGGTAAGTGCATGGGAGAAAAGGCCAAAAAGGATAGGAAAACTAAGTGACAAGTGTTTTTCTTGAAAATTAGTAAGGGTTCCTAGAATCATTAAGGCAAGGAAGTGGTCAGTGTTTTTGGTCTTTTCTATCAGTTTTAAAAATGTTTTTAGAATTTTTAAAGTATCTCAACTCAATCAAGAATGATGAGACACTAAATAGTTCAAGATCATAAAATAGAGAGAGCATGGCTTAAGTTTATCACAAAATGGTGAGAGCATTTAAACTTAGGTTGCTCAAAAAATGATAAGAGCATTTAAACTTAAGTTGCTCACAAAATGGTGAGATCATTCAAACTTAGGTTGCTCATAAAATGGCAAGAGCGTGGCATAGGGGTGACGGAGCTAACCTCAATAAGTATAAATAATTACCTACATAGTCCTAAAATAAGATCTCAAGTCACTATAATTTTGCCTTTATAGAAGAATAACCTAACTATTATAACCATCAATTCAAACAAAATAGGCATCGCTGGTAAAAAGGCATAGTATGGCATAGGAAATGACAAGTTGGTATGTCAAGGCTCAATAAACAAATGTTATCACTAGTTGGCCCATAGGTGGTTATAACTAGGACACAATGGTATACATCAATGGTACTAATTTTCACAAAGGTGTTTATAATTAGTAGCAATATTAGTGATAATAAAAGAACAACAAATAAAGGATGCAACTACCAAAACTTTTATTATACTACTCTAAAATATGATTTATGTCTGAAGTACTCAAAATAAATAATGAAATTGATCAGATTCCTTGGTGATGAAAATTTTCAATGAATGGTAAAAACCAAGGTTAAACAGGCTGGGTAGATAGGATTTAGAACATGCTTTATCGATAGAACAGAATGGTAAAGTTGATGGAATGGGCCAAGAGGAATGACAAGCACGATATTCATACAAAGAAGAAAAGGGACAAAACAACATAGTTGAAATGGTCCTTATAAATAATGCACCCTAGCGCTAAAGCATAATACCACTTAAGGTGAATAATATTCATCATCTCAAGAAGTTTATCTCTATTTGGTATGGCAAGCCTATATGCTCTTGATCCATAATCTATAGTAATGATGAAAGGCCCTATCTAGTTTGGCTTGAATTTACATTTATGCTTCTTTTCAACCATGGTATTCTTTTGGTTTTCTTTAAGAACAACATCACCAAGTTAAAATGTTCTATACTTGACATGCCAATTGTAGTGGCCTTTGGGTCGATTCTGATATGCTTGAAGATTATTGAATACAGTTATGCATTTTTCATCAAGCACGTCTAGCTCTTGTAGGCGAGCTACTCGATAGTCATGATCATCTAAGGCATGCTTAAAATATATGTGTAGTGAAGGTAATTTAACCTCAATAAGAAGGATGGCTTTAATACCATAACAATTTAGTATATAGTGGCTCTAGTGGGGGTATGATGATTGGTATGGTATGCCCAAAGGGCACAAAATATCTATAGGTGCCAATCATGACCAATATCATTAACAATATTATTAAGAATGTTAAACAATGGCTTTATTTGATGCTTTAGCCTGACCATTACCTTGAAGGTAATATGCCATATAAAAATGTTGTGTGATGTTGTATTCAACACATAGCTTAACGACATCTTTTTTCTTGAATGATCCTCCATTATCAGATATTATGTCGAAGGGGATATCATAGTTGCAAATGAGATGGTTATAGATGAATTTGGAAATTTGCTTTCCAATCACGTAAGTGAGGGGTATATCTTTAACCCACTTAGTGAAATACTTGATGGTGGTAAGGATATGTTTATGGTCATCAAATGAGGTGGGGTTGATCTTCCTTATGAGGTTGAGTCCCCATGTATCAAATGGCCATGGTGTCCACATTAGTTTTAGATTTTTTATGAGGGCATGAATCAAATTGACATTTCATTGACATTTTTTGCATTTATTTACATATGTAATTACATTTGCATCCATTGTGGGCCAATAGTAACTAGTACATAAGATATTTTTGGATAGGACAACCCCACTAGAATGAGCTACATATATCCCTTCATGAACTTCTCTTAATGCTAGTGTAGACTCTAATGAAGTTAAATAATGAAGCAGAGTTCCATCAAAACTATGGTAGTAAAGGGTGTATTCAAGTAGACTATAATGAGTAAAGTGATGAATAAAGGCTTTGGTTTATTTTTGAGATAGTTTAGGTGGTAAAACTTGGTCGTAAAGTTAGTTATAAAGTTATGAGTACTAGATAAAAATAGGACCAAAAATATCACAAATCATTACAATGGTTGAAGGTTCATGAGCTGGTGTAAAAAAATTCTTGACAAGGAATTGATACTTTCTAGCTTTATCTATTTATCAAATTAGAGAGATAATAGTAGCCATGGCATCTACAATTCTATTACTATCCCTTGGTATATGCTCAAATTAGATATTTGTAATTTGTTGTTTTAGGGTATTGACCATAGCTTTATATGGAACTAGCTTGTCATCTTTGGTTTAGAAATGGTATGTGACCTGATTGATGATTAACTGAGAATCACCATAAACTTAGAGATGAGATATGTTCCAATGTACTACCTATCAAAGTCCTATAACAAGTGCTTCATACTTATCCATGTTGTTTGTACAAGGAAACTAATTTTGAATGATTTAGGGATTAGATCCCCCTATGGTGTAATAAATAAGAGGCCTACCCCTGAGCCATGTGTAATAAATAAACCATCAAAATATAGCTTCTAGTATTACTTCTTAAGAGGTGTGTCAATGATGGTCGTTATTGATTCATCAAGAAATTAAAATGTGAGTGGATTTGTGTCTATAAGGGGTACTTTAGCAAGTTAATCTACAAGGACCTATCCCTTAATTGCCTTCTAATTGACATACTCTATGTCAAACTCACATGGAAGCATGATCCATTTAGCCATTCTACCTTGTAAAACTATTTTAAATAGTAGATACTTGAGCAGATCTACTTTTGAAATGACCGTGGTCTTATTATTCAACATGTAATGACATAGTTTCTAACCTGTGAAGACCATCGCTAGACAACCTTTTTCAATAGGTGCATAGTTGTGTTCATATGTGACCAAGGTATAGCTTAAGTAGTATACTACATGCTATTTTTCATTATTATCATGTTGAGACAAAATTACCCCCAAGGCATTGTCGATAGCTAATAGATACAACAAGAATGGCTTGCTTGACATAGGAGGTAACAAAATAGGTGGATTAGCTAGATAGTCCTTGAGTTGTGGAAAAGTGATTTGGCAGTGATCATCCTAGTGAAATATAACTCCCTTCTTTAGAATATGTGTAAATGGATGACACTTGTCTGATAATTAAGAGATGAAGTGTCTAATTGATTGGATCTTTCCTTGAAAACTATGGACTTGATTTAAATTGGTTGGTGGCAGCATCTCAATTATAGCATGGACTTTAGCCAGATTGACTTCAATACCTTTGAGAGACATGATAAAGCCAAGTAATTTAGCTGAGGTTATTCCAAACACACATTTATTTGGATTGATTCTAACTTTGTACTCACATAGTATTTCAAATATCCTATGTAACATTGTTGGATGGTCGATCCTAGTCTTAGATTTGCCTAATATGTCATCAACATAGTCTTCAATAATATCATGCGTCATATCATATAATATGATGGTTATGACCCTTTGATATGTCACTCTAGCATTCTTAAGACCAAATGACATTACCTGATAACAAAATGTTCCCCATGGAGTGGTGAATGTTTTTTTTTATGTTGGTCTTCTAGTGTTATTTTGATCTGATTGTATCCTCAAAATCCATCCATGAGTGAAAGCATTTCATAACCCATTGTGGAGTCAATGATCATGTTAATATTAGGCAATGTAAAGTCATCCTTAGGATAGGATTTGTTAATGTCTCAAAAATTATTATAGATTTTGATTCCTTCAAGCTTTTTGCTAACAGATATAACATTAGATATCCATTCTGAGTAGTTAATAAATCAAATACATCCTACTTTTAAGAGTTTTTCCAACTCTTTCTTTACCAAGACAAAAATGCAAGGATGCATCTTATGTATCTTTTGTTTCATCAATTTGGTATCATGATTGACCACAAGGTGGTGTAGAACCAAGGTGGGGTCCAAACTTGGCATGTCAAAATAAGCCCATGCAAAGATATGTACATACAAATTCTCTCAATAGAGCTATAAAGACTTCATGTTCCTCCTTAGTGAGGGATGTACCTAATTTTATCCATTTTGGGTCTGATGGAGTCCTAATGTTTACCTTAGTTGTATCTTTGACAATGAGGGTCAAACCATCTTCTAAGATAGTAGGCAAAGACTTGAATTATTAGACTATATCAGGGTCCTCTATTATGTATTTCTCTTCAACTTCTCCTAGGAATGATGAATCTGAGTCCCCCAATGGGAGATATAACCATGTGACAAAAATAGTTATAAATTATTGAAGAATTTGATTAAACACTTGTTGCTCAAAACTAAACTTGGATCCATAGGCAAGTTCATTTTTGGTGACCTCTTGGTCTAAAATTGAAGAATAATGAACACCCCCATCTAATGGTGCCTAAACAAAGTTTTAACCACTAGACTGGCCTTTATTTTTACATTTTCTCTAGTTATAAACTGCCTCAAAGAGGTTTTCACTTTGGGACCTCAATGTTTTATTTATTTATATTTGTATAAGGGTGTTCACCCGCTCTCCAAAATAGGCTTCAAGATCCAGTGTAATTGGGAATCTTGATATATGATCTCCCAATGAAACATTGTCTCTAAGGCCTAAAAAGTTAGAGAATGCCTCAATATTATAAACTCATCAATCAAAAAATTGGATTATTGTTGATCCTAATCTATCAGTTGGGGATAATATAATGAAAATGGGTTGTGATGAATTACTAGAGTAAAGGTACAAATGGCATTATTATCAAACAGGCTAGTCTTTGCTAGGTCATCAAAGGTGAGGCTATGATCAAACTTTGCTTCACTATTGACATCATCATCACTAGTCACTAGTGATGGAACTTGAATAAGATATGTGAGGTCACCCTCAAGTGGTTTAAATCCAAGTCTATAGGGTCTTTTATACTTGCTCATGAAAATTAGCTCCAGTATTCCTTGTTAGTTTGGTCGCAGACCTTATCCTTCATAGTCTTGACTCTCCATGATCCTAATGGGAATAGGATACTTTTTTCCTTTATAATAATTAGCTTATTTGTCATTGTACAACCATGATTCATCCCCTTTAAGAGGGTCTGGTTCTAGGCCAGATGTTAGTACAAACATGACAGGTCCCTTATCTTTACTCTTTTGTTACCAATACATGCATAGGGTAACTTTAGGTCATCCAAAGGTCTTTGGATTTTAAGGAATATTGGAAATATGGAAGGTATCATGGGTCACATATTCCCCTAGTCCATTATCTAAAATGGTGAAATGATTGGAAGCTTCAGGGGGTGGTATGTGGGAAAGGGAATCAAAGGTATTAGGATCTATGCAATTATCCTATGGATGATCAATAAGTATGGCATTTCCTTTATCTTTCTTGGAACTTGGATTCATGTTATATTGGTAATTATATATTTGAAAATTAGTCTTGAGGTGCTTGTAGTGCTCATATGGGTGCAAATCTCTTGGAATATCTACTTCTATCCCTAAGTGAGAGAACTTGATACATTGGTACAGCATTGACAAGACTGCAAAAATCTCATTTAACCAAGGCCTTCCTAGAAGCATATAATATGATAACTCAAGATCAAGCACATGGTAAAGTGTATCATGGGTCAAAGGCCCAATGATAACTAGTAAGCTAATGGTGCCTTGTGATTCTCTCTTGACTATCATAAGATTTGATAGTTATCATTTCTAGATGGAGATCTTCCATTCTGTACCCAAGAATCTTAATGAGCTTTATAGACACTATGTTAAGGCCTGATCCATTGTCTATAAGGACAAATTTCACTTTATGCCACTTTATATAAAATTATATGTATAATGGATTATTATGGAATAGGCCAAGGGAAGACATATAACTTTGGTTGAATGTGACTTGTTGGGCTGGAGCTAGGTGTCTAACCAAAGTGTGAAATTTATCAAGAGATATGTCACTGGCAATAGTAGATTAGGTTAAAAACTCATTCAAAATGTTCTAGTGTATTGTTGATGTTTGCAACACATATAAAATAGAGATTCAAACTGATGTCTTCTATAATTATTCCACAATATCAAACTTCTTATCTTAGTCAATGGTTGGTTGGATAACAGGTAAAGTAGCAAATAGTTGTGGGCCTGGGATAGTAATCTTTGACCTCTAAGTTGTGATTACACAATTGGGATTAGATGTTAGACCATGATTGCTAAAAAATGGTAGGAATTGTATGGGACCAGATAGGACAAGTTTTAGTTGTCAGTGTACTTGTATATGGTCACGTGACAATGGTGAGTTATCAGTATAAGGTCTAAAAGTGGAAGTGCCAATTTGTTGGTTTACTTTTGTGAAGTCCCAAGTCAAATAATGATTATCCATATAATTTGGTTGAGTGGTATAGTTTATCAATGGTCTATATTTATTAGTGCTCAGTCTAGGATTATTTGAGATGGTATTAATGCTACCCCCTATAATACGAACTACAACCCTATTGTAGTCATATGAAACTACATGGTAGGTTTGCTGGTTTTTATCGTATGACCTTGGTTTTGTCCATTATTTTGACATTATGGGTTATGTTTTTTATTCTACTAATTTTACTAGTTTTTGTTTTGATTTTGATACTGTTGATTTTGTTATTACATTGGCTGGTGTTGTTGTTGATTTTTATGTTTCTATTGGATGTTATGTTAGGGGAAGGGATTTTGATAAATCCCAAGAGTTTGATTGGAGGTTGAATCACCATTATCTAACATTATCTCCCCTTTCTCCAACATATTCTCAGTCAAATGCATGATTTGCACACATCTTCATAAATTATGCTCATTGACCTAATGATATTCATAGAATTCATTTTCATGGTACCAATCAGGATAAGGAATGCCTTGTGGATAATAATTTAGTATAGACCAAATAATCAGATTATAAGTGGAAAGTATATGAAATATAAACTAAATAGGCTCTCTCAAGTCACTAAAAACATGATGAGGTTGCATAATTCTTCTCGAAGGAGGGGTGTGCAATGGTAAAGGTTGTTGCATTTGTTGCATGGGTCTTGGTTGTTGTGCTTATGACATTGGTTGGAAAGGTTGTTAGGTAGTAGTAAGCTAAAAATGTGGTGCATATGATGTTTTCACTATTTGGACATGACATAACTTAGTTAATCTATTTCCCACAACATTCCTATTGTGGTTAAATTACTTTGGTCTATCATGGTTATTGGCATGTGCTAGTTGTGATGCTTACACTTGGATTGGATGTTGGTTTTGGCCACTTCCCTAATTGGTACCTTGATTCTAATTAGTTGAATTAATCTTGATGATACCTTTATTAATAAGGGCTTGCTCAATTAACAAGCCTTTGTCAATGATCTCCTTGAAAGTATGCACACATTGTAGTTCCAGATGATAAGCTATCTCACTATGCAAATTTTTAGTAAATACAATGGCTAATTGTTTATCTGGTAATTATGGGTGAATTAACTTGTAAGGGATCTCCATCATTATAGATAACTTACAAAAAACTCATCGGCTTTTTGTTTTACTTGTGTCAAGGCAACCAATGAAATCTCATGTTCAAGATTATAGGAAAAGTGTTGAACAAACTTATTGGAAAGATGATCAAAATCTATTACTAAATTCTTAGGAAACTTTAAGAACCACTCCAAGGCTTGTCCATCCAAGCTCCTTGAAATAAAAAATAAAAGGTATATATTGTTATATGCCACTAATTGACATGTGATGAAGAACTCAATTAAATGAGCCTTAGGGTCACCTTTCCCTTTGTATTTGTTGAATTTTGTTGGTTCGTATCCTAGAGGAAATGGTATTTATAAGTAGTTCATGTTGAATGGATAATAACACATTTCATCCAACCTAAACTTTTTAGTCTATTTCCCAGCTTGAATGGTAGTAATTACATCTTTCATCTGTTACAATTATTGGGCTAAAAAACTAGAGGGAACATTGGTTTAAGGGAGAACATTGGCCTGGGTAGATGGTTGAGAGGTCATAAGTGGGACACTTTGACTGGGGTATGATGGAGATATATGTTGGGGTATGTTGCTTTGGTTGGGAAATAAACCAAGAATATGCATATGTATATTAGGATGTACTTGAAATTACACATTTGGTTGTACAATATTCTAGTTTGGGTTGGCTATGAAGGTTTGACTTAGAGGATTTTATGGTTGGGATGGATGGATATAACTATGTTGTACCTATTGTGGTTGAAAAGGGACATGATGAATACTAATCAAACCTTGTTGTCAAGTGAGAACTTGTGCACCAAGACCCTATCTCTAAACTTGTGGCACATTTTGAACCAATTATTGCCTAGTAGGTACTTGATAAACATGGGAGCCTCCTTGTTTCATGGATCCTTGTTGGGAAGTGAATGTGTGTTGAAGATTTGACATCTGTCACCGACCAATATTTACATGTTGTTGGCTAGTCATTATTTGGTTTTAGATTGGTACACTAGTATGTGACTGAAGAGGTATGTTTGCCACTACTTGATGAGGTGGAACATTTGTTGCCCCTATTAAGGTGGAAATATATTTGGCCTCTATTGCATTGGTACACTATATTGTGCTTTCTATTGTGGAATACTACTCATCACTTGTTGAGGAGTAGGATTCATCACATTTTATTATTGAGGCACAACATTGTTTATTAGTTGACTACCTAATCATATATGTTGCACGCTTGATGAAGTAGTTGGTTGAGGTTGGGATGTATAAACTCCTAATTCCTAAATTTTAGAACCACTTGTAATATTAAATAAAATCACATTTTGTTGGATAGATACTGGCATATGAACACTACTTTGGTGTGGATTGGATATTGCTTGTGCATTGTCCACTATATTTTGGCCACTGTGTTACGTAGAAGTAGAAGAGATTTCTTTGATTTTTGTGGTATTAAATAAGTTTTCAACCAAAGTGTTTTACATAAATGGGTCTGAACTTTTATTATCTGTACTAGTTAACTCTATCAAAACTCTTGTCAAAGGAACTAAGTCAATAAGAGTTTTTCTCACCATGCTCATCTGATTAAAATTATGTTTTAGATTTAGGTAGGTTTGATATGCCATTTACATTTGGTTAAATTGGTCTTCCATGAGGTTTTTTCCATAGTTAGGCATATTAGGGTCATGATATGTTATTTGGAATAGAGCCAAAGGATTGTTAGAAGAAGCCTGTTGATCATAAATTATGTTGTGGGGAATTTTTACTAGGCTTAGTAAATTATCATGGGGGAAGTCTACCAAAAAATTGACCCCCAAATATATGGCTCAAACCAAAATATCATCTTTATTCTCCAATAAATGATGCTCAAATAAAAATGGATCATATGTGGAAGGAATATGAGTAGAGCATGATTGTTGAGGAACTAGTTTATCAACTGTGGGTATTATAGCTAGGTATTGTGTGGTTTGATCTTGGTCTTGTTTTGAATAAGGTGGTGTATTAAACAAATAGTTAGCCAATGGATCTTATCTTTGTGCCCCTAATTAAGTATTATACGAGGGATAAGGATCCATCTCATAAGTAATATTATTTGTGTAGGGGTCTTGCACCATTTTTTCCTATGCAACCACGTTAATAATCCTTGGATTGTACATGAGTCCACTACGAGTGTAGGAGTACATGTTGGGATCCATAGTAAATGCCTTACAACAAAGGGAGGTCTTCAAACTCTAAAAAGACACTATCTAAAAATATGATGTTCAAACTTGGTCTAGATTCATCAAAAGGATAAAAAGGTTTATGTAAAGATTTTTGATAACATAAGTTAACATTAAGTGTCTAACATTACACATTTTACACAAAAATCTTAAGTAAATGAACTAAAAATAAAAATTCCAAACACTAAGGTTGAAGTGTTTCAAATTAGTCTAATCTAGGAAATTAAAAGTTGCTAGGTCTTTTGGCCAAACCGTGGTATCAAAAGTTAGGCTCAAACAAGGCATGCACTAGGACTCTTGGCTAAATGGTGTCAAAAGTTAGACTTTTAAATAGATGAAATTTTTAATCTAACAGATTTAAAATACTTCTAAAAAACACTAGGCATTTGATTTTTGGACATGGACTCAATCAAATAGGTATAAGGTATAAAACAAAAGGCACTTTAGATATAGTTTGTTTTCTCATAAATAATGGCATACAACTTTATTTTGACAAATAAGTAGACAAAAGTGAATGATGTAACTATGCTAGAAAAAGTTTCAAAAATATACACTCGAATTGCTTTGAAAATATGGGAACAAATTTGAACTCTATGCAAGAGGGCTTATGAAACAATATCTGAAATTTTTTGGGTAGTGTAACAATTATAGACTACTCAAAAGATGTGACAAAATGCTTATTTCAAAAACTCTCTAATGCAAAGATAGTTTCACACAAAATTGACATCATAACACTACCTTTATCAATGCAACATTTTGCAGTGCATAGACTGAAATTGAAATGGTTTAGCATGAAATGACTTAATTCTATCAAGTGGTGATAATGATCATGAGTCTTAAATGACCTTCAACCCAAATTGTAAATTGAACCTAAGTTCCCTCAAGTTTAGTGAAAATGGCAAATCCACTTAACACATCAACCTTATGAACTTATGAAGGTGAAATTTCAAATTTATATTATAAATGAAGGACTTAAACAAACTTTGGCAAAGGGCTAGACTCAATTACATAATATAACTATACCAAAGTAGATGATATGATTCCAAGCTTTGATGAACTTTGAACAAGGCAAATTTATGATTCACACAGGTAACATAATGCCTCTTTATTCAAAGGAAAATGAGGACTATGTGTTATGGTTCATATCATTTGTTCACACCAAGTTTTAAATCCAAATAAAATATTAATCTAGGACAAAACCAACTAATTAATCACTCTTAGATCCTAAACTAACAAGGTTGCATGGTATTATTGGAATCCATCAATATACATCATTTGAGAGGATTTTAAGTGTTCATCCAAAAGTAAATGCACATTATATAGTAGGGATTTTACACCCCATTCTCTCAAATGACATTACTATGACATGGATCTTGAGGCACACGTTGCACCAATAATAATTCTATGATAAGTGGGTATTTGTCTAAGATCTATAATTTTTTGAATGTCTAGGGGTATCAATTGTACAATGACTTTCACGTTAAATGATGCAAAAGAAAAGCATGGACCCACTTAGTGAAATACTTGGTGGTGGTAAGGATATGTTTATGGTCATCCAAGGAGGCAGGGTTAATCTTCCTAATAAGATCGAGTCCCCAAATTGAAAACAACTGTGTTTTGGTCAAAGCATGAATAGAATTACCTTACCTTTGACATTTTTTACATCATTTTACATAAGTAATCACATTTGATTCCATGGTTGGCCAATAATAACCAATACACAAGAGATTTTTGGCAAAGATGACCCTGTTGGTGTGGGATCCACAAACTCCTTCGTGAACTTCTCTCAATGCTAATGTAGATTATACTAAATTTAAATAATGAAGCAAACTTACATCAAATTTTTCATTATTCACTCAGTGTAGTGCAATGTCCAAAGTGCAGATACGTCCTATGTGCAACTCCATCACTAAAAGGTGTTTTAACCACTCAAACCTTCTGATCCTAGTGAGAGTGGGTGAATTCAATGCTAGGAGATGAAACCCTAGGTCAAAGCTATGGTCATAACATTTGGCAAAACTTGAATTCTGATAAGAGGGAGAAATCCAAAAGGGAAAGTATAATGGTTTGATTTGTCTTTCATTTAGTTTTTTGGTCTCTTACTTGACCTTACTCAATCTGAGGACATGCACCTAGGATGTTTTGTTTGTATTATTTTGGTTTGATTTTCATACTAACAAAAAACTAACTTCCTTTGAAATCATGTCATAACATATGGCATACCTAGTGGGAATAACACTCTACATTCTCTTTTAAAACATCATAGCATCCTTATAATTTAGAAATTAGCTCAAAACTGATCTTGATTTCACCTCATTTTCTTCTAATTTTATCAAATTTCCATTCCCATGTTAGCGATGGAAATGCTTTGCTAATTAGTAGAATTATTATGTATAAACGGTGATATCAACTTGGTAATTTATGATATTACTTATTCTATGTTATCTATTCTATGTGCTTTCTAGGTAAATAACAAAATCAACATATAAATTTGTAAGATCGACCGTTGTAAATCAGTAGAAACACAATATGAAATGATAGATTTACTCTCAAGTTTCACTTAGAATGTGATTTTTCATTATTCACTCAGTGTAGTGCAATGTCCAAAGTGTAGATATGTCCTATGTGCAACTCCATCACTAAAAGGTGTTTTAACCGCTCAAACCTTCTGATCCTAGTGAGAGTGGGTGAATTCAATGCTAGGAGATGAAACCCTAGGTCAAAGCTTCCCTAAAGAACTCATAGGAGGTAATGATGTCCCCCTCTCAAGCCAAGATGTAATGAAAAGAAAGACATAAAAAGAAATACGTTAGGGTCATTTTCAAGGTCACCAAAACTTTGATGAGTTTTTGGGGAGTGATTTAGACGACATTCTTTCTAAGACTTGGACTAGGATTTTTGAAATAAGGATGATTCTTTTGATTCCAATGGTTCCCTAAAGGGGTCAAATAAAAGAGCATATATGCACAAACCTCCTTCTCTTTGCCAAACAAGTTTTAATTAAACAACTATTAAAAATAAGAATTGACAAGTGTGTTTAATTTTAGAACCCAAATGAAATATGCGGTGTTTTTTTGACCCATTGGTCTTAAGTTGTAACTTTGAAAGTCTAACTATCAAACATTTATTTTAAACACCTAAATGTTCCATTAAGTACTAAAACAAAGTTCCTAGTTTATTTTATAAGTATGCAAAAGATGGTCTAAAACATGTTTTAATAAATTCAAATTTTGTTGGTTACATGTCTACCCTTAAGGCATCACCCTAAAAGAAAATGTGTTAGATTAGAAAAATTTAAAGAGATTTTCAAAATTTTGTGAAAAAACTATGTAACTTGAGCTAAACTAATATCAAATTCTAAAAATTTGGAAGAAAACATGTGGTTTTAAAAAAAATCATGAAAAATAGAGTTCGTATGACCCCAACAAACATTTTTAAATGGTATCTCTCAGATCTATGTTTTAAAAAAAAACACAATGATGAGTGGTAGTTCACCTAACTAGTAATGGTTATATGACCATCGATGATTTAATCAACTGTTGATGGTTTACTTAACCATCAACAGTTCTCTATGTAAACCTGTGAAGGTGAAAATCTAGCTAAATAAAGTTAGATAAGCACTTACAAAGAGTTTTAAGCATCCAAATTAAAATTTTAAAGTTTCCTCATGCTCTCCTTTATTCGTGGGATGCATCTTATCCCATGAGCATGTAATTATGTGAACTAGGAATTTGACGATGAAGGAGAGATTAGTAATGTGTTAGTGGATAAATCAAATCAAAATCAAACTAAACTAACACCTTCATGCCTAGTTACTAGGGTGATCTTGATAACAAAAATAAATTAGAATCAAAACTAAAAAGTAAGGAAAATTAAAAATTCTTCACCTTATTTGGATTCTCTAAATTCTTTGTTATAGTGGCTTGCTCAATTTGTGCTCATAAAGTCTACATCAATAAAAGCTTGACTACCTCTATCTCTCCTTGGCACCTTGCTTGGCTTTGGCTTCAAAATTTTGGCATCATAACTTTGGCATGTGAGATATTTTTGTAATTAATTTGGCATAGTAACTTTTCACAAGTTAATCTTAAAATTCATTTGGCAAGGCCTCCTATTTATAGATTTTTGAAAATGGCTAGAATCAACCTAAACCATCTATCTCAAGATTGAGATGTGTGGCTAAGGATTAATTTAATTATATAATTAAAATACATAAATAGGCTCATCAATATTTGGGATAGAGGGGGATTTAAGAGGCATGGGAGGCATTGATGAGGCATAAGAGGGGTTAACCTTGATATTTTATTCATTTATGGCCTAGGGATGTCTTCCCAAGAAATGATGTCACCTGATGATGTAGATATTCAATATTCATTTCTAAAAATAAGTATTCAATAATTTTCCATGGAATTCTTAATTAGGCTCTAATTTGGTTTAATTATCTCTTAAGCAAGATTAAACACTTTGTACAGAAATTATTCAAATTGATCAAAATGCTTTGTTATTGGTTCATAATTTGACTAGATTGGAATTGGAAGTCAATATCAGATGCATTAGATCTATTATCTCATTTAGGATGTTACCAACACCAAATAACAAATGCACATGTCTTGTGCAAGAGATGTGATAGAAAAGAGCAATTCAGACCACCTAGGTACAAACTTAACATTTTGACTTCGAATGATCTGATCAAAGTTAGTTGGCCCATAAATTATACTTCCCCATTTAGGGATACCCTGGCCAAAATTAGCACTTGACTATATTAGGTTCAAAGCTTTTAAGATGCTTTAGTGTTTTTAGGCCAAATTATGCATTTTAGTAAGAATTGGTCAAAAGCCTGCTTGAAGGTTATTGATGGCTAGATTTAGGTGTCTACAATTTGATCCTATTTGGAAAGACATTGCAAGCTATAAGCACAATAATGCATTATCAAAGAATGAAAAGGTCCTGCATTCCTACAACTGCAATGATGGTAAACTAACTATATGTTGGGGAGATATTATGTTTGTATAAATCAAATCAAAAGTACACTAAACTAACACCTTCATGCCTAATTACTAAGGTGAGATTAATAAAAAAATAAAATGAAAATCACAACTAAAAAGTAAGGAAAGACAAGAATCCTTCACTTTCCTTGGATGCTTCAAATGTTTTGTTGTGGTTGTTTGCTCGATTTGTGCTCATGAAGTATGCATCAGTGGAAGCTTGACTACCTCCATCTCTCCTTGGCACCTTGCTTGGCTTTGGATTCAATATTTTGGTATCATAACTTTGGCATGTGAAATATTTTTGGAATTAATTTGGCATGGTAACTTTGCACAAATTAAGCTTAAAATTCATGTGGCAAGGCCTCATATTTATAGATTTTTCCAAATGGCTAGAATCAACCTGAACCATTCATCTCAAGATTAATATGTGTGGATAAGGATTAATATAATTATGTAATTAAAATCCATAAATAGGCTCATCAATATTTGGGATAGAGGGGCATTTAAGAGGCATGGGAGGCATTGATGAGGCATGGCAAGGGTTAACCTTGATATTTTATGCATTTATGGCCTAGGGATGTCTTCCCAAGAAATGATGTCACCTGATGAAGCAGATGTCTAATATTCATTTCTAAAAATAAGTATTCAATAAGTTTCCATGGAATTCTTAATTAGGCTCTAATTTAGTTTAATTAGCTCTTAAGCATGATTAAGCACTTTGTGTACAAATTACTCAAATTGATCAGAATGCCTTGTTATTGGTCCAAAATTTGATTGGATTAGAATTAGAAGTCAATGTCAGATGTGTTGGATCCATTATTCCATTTGGGATGTTACCAACACCAAATAACAAATGCATGTGTCTTATGTAAGATATTTGACATAAAAGAGCAATCCAGAGCACCCAGGTGTAAAATTGATATTTCAACTCAAAATGATCTGATCAAAGTTAGTTGGCCCATAAATTACAGTACCCCACTTAGGGATACCCTGGCCAAAATTAGCACTTGGATATATCAGGTTAAAATCTTTTAATGTGCTTTAGTGTTTTTAGGCCAAATTGTGCATTTTAGTAAGAATTGGTCAAAAGCCTAATTGGAGGTTATCAGTGGCCAGATGTAGGTGTCTACACCATTCATTTATTTTGAGTTGTTGTCATTGGCCTTCTTACCTAATGCATCCATAGGAGGAATAAGGGGTGCAGTATACCCATCCAAGACTAATTTCACAACATCATGACCTTGAGACATTAGATATATTCTCATTATAACACTCTAAAAGGCATAATTAGATCTATTGAAAAATGGAGCTTTGATGTAGATAAACCACTTAGTGTTTGAATATCCATCTTATCTTGTTTAAAATTTCCTTTAAGTTTTAAGACCTCATGTAAAGGACTTGATCTGATACCAAATGTTGGAATAAAAGATCAATGCATAAATAAACAACTATAGAAGCATATCACAAGATAACATGAGAGATATGTGGTAAAACCTCTTAGGGAATAAAACCCATTAAACTATGCACATATACTATGGTCCTAAAATTTCAATATCCAAATTTTAGTGAAGCACCAACTTTATAAGGAGCTCCAACCCCTATCTAGATAACCACCTATTTAACTAGTCTTTTATAAGCTCTATCTTACAAGGAGGCTCCAACCCCCTAGGTAACTTAGAACCAACTAAGTCACCTCTGATATATTATCATTCTATAACACCTTTTTCTAACTCAACTATAGATTACAACCTTATTTTTCACTCTTTATCCTTCAATCTCACTCAAACAGCCTTTTAGGCCTTCTCACTTAATTGCCCTCTCTTTGGCATAATTCGATAAAATGACCTTACTAAAAACCTATGTAAAAATATTTATATTCTCATGGAATTTTCATCTCATCTCTTTTAATATCTTCAATCCCTTAAACTTCTCTCCAAAACACTATATCCTTCGCTCAATAGTCAATATCTCAACTTGTCAAAATATGCCTATTAAGCCTTCTTAAGTACTTGACCCTTGCTCTCACCCATATTAGTTGGCCATGAACCTTTACATACATACCATAAATTTTTATAATATGAAACAAATATTACATAAGCCTTTCATAGTCCATAAGGACCAAATTCACCATTAGGCCTAATGGAGACTTAATGCAATTAGGTCTGTCTTATCCTCATGTTACCATCTTGACCCTTAAGAACACTTATTATCTTAAAAAATGGATTAAAAAATTAATAAATTCCTAAAAAATACTCTTTATAAGCTCAATTTGGGTCCCCTACTACATTTTTCCCATTTCACTACTTGGACCTATCAATTAGGTCTCCTTGCCAATAAGCCTTCTCACTATTTGAAAGTCTATCTTGTAAATTTGAACCATATACACAAATTTCCCACATAACCCATCAATAACTTAAACAAATTCCATAAAATTATTTGGTCTTCACCCATCAGGCCAAAAGGCCTAAAAAATACTTCTACAAAATGCTTACTCAGAAACATTAAACACTATCAACACACAATCAAAATAATTTGACTATACAAGATTAAAAAGGGACTTAAAATGAATAAAAACACATTAAAATTATCCTATGATTCCTTTATAACACCTTTAATATCTTTTTATCCTTCAACTTAGTGAAAAATGACTCGGGAACATCCTTTTCACACACACAAAGTTGCTTGTAGAATTAAAAACACAGTCAAGAAAATCAACTCTTAAAAAACCTATGGGAACACTTATATGATATTAAAATTTATTTTTGTGAACATTTATCATCCTTATAATATATTTGGAAATATATATTTCATGGTCATATGTCAATATTGGTCTTATATACTAATCTCACTATGTCACTCTACACAGACTTTATTGTGTTAGACAGACCAGTTTGATGACAAATTTTTGCATAGGTGTACACATCATAAAAATTTATATACCAAGGTCATATGAGGTATAGGTATTTAATAATTACCCCATGCCTTAGTATCCATCCTTAGTCCTCTATAACCAATCCCTAATCTCATTCTCATTCTCCCCTAGTTTTCTCACTATTATGCTCATTAGGCTAGTTTAGCAATAGGCTAACTTCTATGACTAGTTTAGGAATTTTTTTATCAAAAAAATACTCATAAAATTTCATGGGAATAAACTATAAGTATTGTATATCATCCTCCATTTTTTTTCATGCTTTGACCTAGTCAACCCTACTACTACATAAAAATCCCTAAAAACAAGGGTTTTCCTATAGCTTCTTCTCATAGTCAAGACAAACCAAAACCACCTAAGGAAATATTTAAGAGTATTTTACATGTTAAAAGCATAAAATTATGTCAAAATCACCATTATGAGACATAACTTATTATATTTTTACTATTGGGTCTTCGTTAGGGTTTTAGAATAGTTTTGACTACCTTACCTTCTTAGCAATCACTCATAAAGGATTACCCCTTAAATCCAAAAAAAATGAAAATAAAATAAATATAATAACCTCCCATTACTACCATGAAGTTATAAAAATCTCATTCAAATGTTTCACATGCCAATGAGCATGAGAAACTTCTTCTCAGGTCTGTAACACCCCCATTTTGTGCACACAGTCAACCTTACCACTAAATTTATTGCTTTATCCTTCATATATTGACTTAAAATTTTGTAAAAAAACTTAAAATTACCTATCATACATTTTTAAATTCTATAAATATATATTACACCTTTTAAAATGATCTTGAGCCCTAATTATGCCACTATAGGTCACTTTGCATACTAGGCCTTATCCTCAAAATCATACTTAGGCTATGATCATGTTTTGAAAACACTTGATCTATATTTTAATACTCATAAACATTTAATACAACATTATAACATGATATCACACTTCCAACTTTCCTTACACAAGTCTCATATACCTTATCTCACTAAGGTACCAAACTTGTATCTTCTCACTATGTATCTTCATGCAAGAGCTAAGCTTCAAAATTTGACCTTTGACATCATAAAAAGACTTATTTGCCTCTTAACCATTTTTAAAAAAATTATAAAACTTACTCATGATTTTATTGACCCAAAACACAAAGCTTTTCCATGCATCATGCATACATATTTTTCATAAAGCTAGACCAGGCTACTCAAGATACCTAGTACTCAGAGTTTGGACATAAACAAGCTAGTTCTCAATGATGTCATTATTTAAAAATGATTTCCTAAAGACAAGTCCATTCTTAATAGACTTTATGAGCTCTATCACATTACACCTTATTATCAAGACCTCATATAGTAAACAAGGACTTATTGACCCATGTGTTTACCTTGTATGCTCCTTAGTACTTAGATCTTAATCAAGATGCTTCCATTGTATCTTGAACATGATATTGCATGTCATAAAACCAAAAAAATAATACTATGTTGCCTTCAAATATTATCTTATCATAAAGAAAAAACTTATTTGTTACACACTACTTCTCCAATCATGACATCAATTCTAACTTTTGACATGAAGGACATTCAACTTAACTTTGACATCCATGACAATGTCAATGACTTAATACCACACTTGAGAAAATACCTCAACAATTATATTTATACTATTACATATTATTCATATTTTATATCATTAATTGGATAACTATCATTTGTGCATTTGTTTATGATATACATACAACCACCTAGATGTGAGGAAGATTATCATTAGAGAATAAAAAAATAGATGTAGACTATGGGTATGAAGAGATAATTCTTAGAATTTATTTGCATTAATTCTAGTTTAATTATTGACTTATATTTTTACCATTTTTTGTAGGGGAAGTGACTGATAGTAGGTGATGAACTTCTTTGTTATTTTTCTCTCATCATGACTGTTAGAGTAATTGATTTCTAGAGGTCATAATAGTCGATAGGATAATACACATGATATTTATCATGCTAAACATAGAATATATTGTCCTCTTGCATGTTTTTGTGATGAGGTATTGTCATCCTTGTTATAAGACCCATCAATATAGGTATTGTAGTAAATGATAAATATCATTTAAGACATACATGATTGTTTGTCTGTGTCACCAAACAAAATAGATAAACTTGAGTTAATGTTGAGACTTAGGGTCTTTAGAATGGGTACTAATATGCATAGTTAGTATGAAATAAATATGCTATTATAATTGATCTGAGTGAAGTCTAGTAAAAAATTAATGGATAATGTTAATAAAGCATAAAATAATAAATTGCCTGTATTTTTTCCATTGATTTAGATATGTGGAAGTGGTTATTTAGTGGGTACTTTATTTATCATCTATGTGCTTAACAAATCCCTATTATAGGTATGTGTTATAGGAATATGGTTCAAACTCAAATGTTGTTCTCCCACTTATGTGTGCATAGGAAATTGTGAATGTAGATATAGATTCTCCTTCTCCTAGGTTACCCTTGAAACAAGCATGCATATGTAATAGTACTTACAATATAGCTCTATTAATTCAATGCAAGCAATTTATAACTTTTTAAAACTCTTAAAATGTGTGTGTGTGTGTGTGTGTGTGTGTGCACGCGCGCACGCGTGCGCATGCATACACATTTACGTTCGCATGCATGTGTGTGTGTGTGTGTATTTGTCAATTTGAATTAAAAATTTAGTGGGAAAAAATGGACCTAAAGACATAAATGGGACCAAAGAGAAATGGTTAAAAAGGGGAAACATGTCAAAATAAAATTTAAAATAATAAAGGTTAGGATCATTGGGAAGGGGTCAATAACTGTGGTCACTATTGACCATTATTAGTCTATCCTCTCTCAAGCTGAAATTATCTTCAAAATGACAAAAGAGTTTAGAGATATTTATTTTAAAATGTGACTTAAGTAATGTAGATGGAAAAAACAAGTCATAAAGTCATAAAAAAACAACAATTTAAAAGAATAAAATGTGAAAGACAGGCACCATTAAACATTCAACTACTAGCTAAGATCCATATAAGTAAAGTAGCTAGAAGGAATTGTAAAACATGGATCATACCAACTTTAAGAGTCTACACTCTTTTCTACCTTAGTTCCATAGTTTGACAATTCGAATGAAGAACATCTTATTTCATTTATTTTTAATAGATGGAATTGACTATTATATCAACAAGAAATTTTCCCCAATTGGTTTTTTTAAAATACTCAAATTAATGACATGTTTTATTTAGTATTCATACTAGATTTATTTGCATATTCTTGTTAAATTATACGTATCCTTTTTTTATTGAATTTTAAAAAATCATTAAATTAGGTAAACCAAAATGCCTTTTTTCTCAAATCTTTGTCACAATTTTCTTAAAAAAATTGTTTTTCAATAATTATGAATAGGTGAAGCTAAAAATTTATGGTAAGGTAAAATTTCATCAATAATGCAAAATCACCAAAGGTGGATACAAGGTTCATAAGAGCTAGTCGAATAAAAATCTTAACCATGGGATTCAACATTGTCAATAAATCCTCCACGTCCCTCATTTCATGATGGAAATCTTGTGAAGAATCCTCCACAACTTCCCCTTTATTCCCCTACCAACCAAATTTGTTTAATATTTTATGATGTAGCAATTAGTTTTCATTTCATCTTATTTTTCTTGCTAATGATTTTTTAAATGTAATTTACATTGTTTTTTATTCATTTCAAAGGATTTATTCACTCCACTTCACCCATCGCCTATTTTTTTCCTTCACCATCACCCTTATCATCATATCCTCTTTTTTGTAGGAAATGTCAACCTTGAATCCTCCAAGAGATGAATAGGGGTTGGTGTGCCATGAGGTGATTTTAGAGAGAAATGAGATGAATTTATGTTTGTAAAAATATACATATGGGATTTCAAGTGTCAATCAAGCAACATGCATGCAGTTACAGATTGCCACATGTTTTATTGTGGAAGACTAATTTTTTAATGAAAATTAATTATATGCAAGGTGAAAATTGACTAAATGAAGTCAATGACATAGATTAAAGATTATGTTAGTTGATAAAAATTAAATGAAATGGAAATGATGTCAATGTAATTTTAATAATTAAAATACAAACACCGGTTGTCCAAAGTTTCATCTATATTGTAAGTGTTATATGTACATGTACTTATTTATGAAAAAAATACATTAATCCCATTGACATAATTTGCATATTTATGGAAATTGCTAGTTGGAACATGTATATAAACATATATAAAATTGCATAAAAAAATTTATAATGGAGATGGGAAATATAGAGTTATAATTTTTTGTTAAGAAAATAAAATACATTAATACTTTAAATTTAAATTTATGAAATTCTAGATTCGAGTACAAGTTATTATTGTATTGGAATTTGAAAGGGTGTGACCCCTAACTTTCCTCCCTGGTTGGGGATAAGATATTAATGGTTAGCAAGGATACCAAAACATGAGATACATAACATGTTTTAATGACTCTTCACACACTTTATTATTTGTTAATCTCCTCCTGACTATTCACATCATTATCTTCTTCTTTAGATTTCAACCACAATGAAGAGGGGATGAAAACATAAGAGAAAGCAATAATAGCATCGACAAATCTTAGCCATCAGAGTTCTAAGATGATTGTTCTTAATTCCTTGATCTCTAAAGCCTTGAATCAAACCTATATTTGCAATGATAAACTCCTTGGAAATACTCATTTTTCAAATTATTAAGATGTAAAGCAAGTAATGCAATGCTAAAAAATATATACCTAAAAAAGAGAATTTGGTATTTTAACTAGAATTGATTTGGGTGATGATAATTAAGGAAGAGTAGTTAAATAATATAAATGGTGTATCAACATCACAGATAAGACATAAATGATAGACAATCAATACCATCTAAAATAATTAGGTAGGGATCCTATATTACGAGCTAGCTAATTATTTTTAAAAGGGTATTGTTTACAAATTTTATGAGTATTTTTCCTTATTAATGGTCCCATGATTCCTTAAAGTTTTTGCAATACATGTTGCTGAGAAAATTTAGCAAAATTTTACTTTAATACTTTTGTTTTAAAAAAATGGAAAATTATTGATTGGATATAATGTATCATTGGTAACCAAAATGATAGGAAAAACCATGAAAATATCCATATCCCTATTGCTTTCTACACATCAAAAGCTTCCTCCTAAAAATATTTAGTACTTATTTTAAGGTGCAAATATTTTGCAAGAATTTTTTAAATATGTGATGATGCATGGGATTGCTCTGCCTAGAATTATAGAGGCAATAGCCCCCAACATGGAACCCCTCTATTATTATGGATAAATCGATGACACTATGGGCATTATAATTGCAATGGATATGGTTTGGATACATTAATATCCATCAATTATTGTCCACATCTCCCTTTGGGAGAAAAGTGTTGATAAAAAAATCTACAAATGTTTATTTCATTTAAATATCAATTCATAATTAGGTGAGTCATGATAACCAAAATTGATATAAAGGTTGGATTATAAACCTTTTTTTTTTCATTTTTAGAAAGAAATTATGGCATAAAAATGGGATTAAGATAGTTTGTAACATCCCCATTGGGATCTACTTAGAGTAACGTGATAAAAAAAATAGTCAACATATTATTTCATTAGATTTCACCATGAGAATATAATTAGTGATCCAAATATAACACTCTAAGTATGTTAACTATGAAATAAGCATGTAACATCTACCTTTTATTGATCCCTAACATCATATGAAATAAAACATTACTAAATAAGGAAAGTAATTACATATTTTCCAGCCATAGCTGACACATACATACAACCACTATTATCAATGTATAATGAGAAAACAACTACATTTCATTAGGGATAGTGTTTCAATAATAATAAATACAATACAAAATACAATATACAAGGCTCCACAAGGCATGAGTTCCTGAACTCCAGTATCTATTGCAATATCAAGTGTAGTCTCCAAAGAAGTATTGTTGTAGAGAAGAAGAGCATCATCTGAGAAATTTTTCACACCAACCATAGACTATCAATCCCACGCATAATCCTCCATCATGGAATGGCCCTCCCTTCATAGATGAGTAGATAGTGATGGTGCAGGAATCTAGAGAGACAAGCTAATACATGAGTGCTGTAATATTTTTAAGAACATGAAGTATACCATAAAGAAACATGTTTTAACATGATATCACATAAACATGGAAATCATACATATGAAATGACAATTTCTAATTAACATTACTTTGGCCAAAGTTTTCAAATAGTTATTGATCTCTAGGATCAATCAAATTCATACACACCACTTGATCAGAGTACGTTCATCTCACATTAGTGATGCTAGTAAGCTAGTGAAGTCCATCTCACTAAATACTTAGTACCAACAATATGAGATTTAGTCAATATAAATATAACCAATAGATTCATACAAATGACTTTCTACTAGCAGGCATAAAACATGCTAAACACAAGAATAATAAAAATGCATACATTTAGTTCGTCAAACATATGAATGTAGCTCCACTATTTTATTTATAATATAAACAATAATCATAACAAGTACAATTTATACCAATTGGGTATATATATATATATATGTATGTATGTATGTATGTATGTATGTATGTATGTATGTATAGGCTACGTATTTCTAATTTATCATAAATAGATTTAAATATAATGCACTATATGAAAAATGATAATATCATAGTCCATTGTTCATATATATAACTACTCAATTACAAATAACTAGTCATGATAAAAAATAGTCATAATTATCATGAAAACATAATCTTTCATTTAAACAACTTTTTATATTTTTAGGAGGTTATATGCATATATAAATAGTGTCATATCCTTCAAGAATATGTGACTTATTTTTTAAAAATAAATAGAACTATAAATATAGGAAATCATTATATTACACTAATATACACTATATATGTATATATACTTGTACATATTAATATACTCATAGTATATACTATACACTAGTTTTGAAACAATATATAAATACTATATGAAAATGCCAATAGTCATTTATAATTCTAATCAAGGACTTCATATGATTTCAATAATAATTATAACTATCCAATTCTTAAAATACATTAACGATCTATTATGAGATATTAATATTCCTAAAATATTAATGAACAGAGTATTATAGTCAATAGATAATTTATATCCATATTCAACTCTTCTTAAATCAAATTGACATCATACAATCACTCCCATAGTTTATGTACGTATTTAATCTTCCTAAGTTTAGTTCAATGTATATCATAAGTGTCAAACTCATTTTCTTAACCCAATAGATAACTAGAAGTTGTATTATCTGAATAATACATAGGTAGGATATGAGTATGTTTCAATTTAATGTAAACATTTATTTCCAATGAATGATTAGAGATTATATAACATGTTACAGGTCTTCTACCAGAACTTACATATATCACTATTTACACTTAAGCCCCATACCATCCATACACCCTGTACACAGGTGTATGAGAGAATTAATTATTGAATTTCCCAACTTGACACTAAATTATGCAATATGTATTATGTAAATAAATCAATCACCTCTCTTCACATAGGAATCCTATACAACTTATAAATGAGGTAGACTTATTAAATAAACATACACATTATCTTATACAACTTAGAAAGGAATCCTATACAACTTATAATTGAGGAATCTTCTTCTTCATCTTATTCTAGGTATACTCCCAATCATAATGGTCACCTCCACAAATGAATCAACCTCTAGATGGTCCTTTCCTGTTAGACTATTAGTTTGCTTTGAAACTACCTTTTAAACCATTACTTAGTTTTTTGTTACCTACACCATTATTAAATATAGCATTTTGATTTTTGAACTGACTCTTGGAGTCTCCACCCATTTACTTCTAATTATTCTTTTTGAAAATTGGTTTAGAACTTCTAACATTTTTCTTAAACTTGTCCCTAACCTGAGCAAGAGATTTAAACTTTTGTTCCTACTTAACTACCTTCTCAAAGACCTAATTCATGGTAGATGGTCCATGAACATCTACCTCTCCATTGATCTAGGGTTTTAATCCCATGATGAACTTCCTAATTCTAAACCTCTCATCTACCTTGAAATGAGGTACGTACTTCAAAAATTTTGTGAACTCTTCCTAGTACTTATTCACTAATATTTCTCCTTGCTTTAGATTCTATAAATATATAAGCTTCTGGTCAAAATATAACTGTGGAATCCATCATGATCTAAAGAATGTAAAAAACTACTCCTATGTAATGGTGGTTGAGTTGAGATTAATTTCCAACTTCTTATTGGCCCACCATGTAGTGGTTTCACCATTGAACTGGTATGCTTCCTAAACTACTTTGTGATTTTAGAGTAGTTCTAAATATCTAAATACTTCTCCATTTTAGTCGACTATGTTTTAGCTCCATCACCCAAAATGGTTCCATTAAACTTAGGTGGATTCACCTTTTTCATATCTCTGGCCAATTATGCTACTAACTATGTTCTTGCATCTTAAGAGTTTTCCTACTTAGTGAGATGTTATTCTAGTACATCTTGATGTACTTACTCCTCATGGCTATGAACTTCTTATTCTAGAGCTGAAATTTGGTCCCTAGTTTCATTAATGGCTGTGAGAATCTGATCCAACTTTACTTCTTCCTTAGTAGCAAATCTATTAGGATCAAATAGAGGGTTATTTTCATTGAAAACTGAAGGACCCTCTCTAGATACTCTAGCTTTAACCATTATATTTTTTGATAAACAAAAGGATATGAAAATGTTAGTGGACTCATTAAGTCTTAGATTTTGAGATACAACTCTGATACCACATGTAACATCCCCATTGGGATCTACTTAGAATTACATGATATTTTAAGTCAATATATTTTTTCATTAGATTTCACCATGAGAATCTAATTAGTGATCCAAACATAACACTATAAGTATGTTAATTATGAAATAATCATATAATATCTACCCATTAGTGATTTTTAGCATCATATGAAATAAAACACAACTGAATAAGGAAAATAATTACATATTTTCTAGCCATAACTAGCACATACATACAAAAAAAATTGTCAAAGTATAATGAGAAAATAACTACATTTCATCAGGGATAATATTTCAATAATAATAAATACAATACAAAATACAAGATATGAGGATCCATGAAGCATGAGTTTTTGAACTCCAATATCTATGATATTCTCAAGTGTAGTCTTCAAAGAAGTACTGATGTGGGGAGGGAGAGCATCATCTAAGCACTTTTCTACACCAACCACAGACCCTCGATCCCCCACACAATCCCCCATTAGGAAATGGCCCTCCCTTCATGGATGAGTAGATAGTGATGGTGTAAAAATACATAAAGATAAGCTATAAACCATGTTCTATAAGATTTATAAGAACATGAAGTACACCATAAATAAATACATTCTAACATGATATTGTATAAATATGCAAATCATACATATGAAATGACAATGTTTAACTAACATTACTTTGACCAAAGTTTTTAAATATTTATTGATCTCTAGGATTGGTGAAATTTATACACACCACTTGACTGGATTACCTTCATCTTACATTGGTGATGCTAGTAAAATTGTGAAGTCCATCTCACTACTTAGTACCAACCATATGATATTTAGTCAATATAAATATAACCAACAAATTCATATAGATTACTTCCTATTAGTAGGCATAAAACATGCTAAATATAAGAATAATCAAAATGCATATATTTAGTTTGTCAAATATAAGAATAAACCTCCATTGTATTATTTATCACATAAATAATAAGCATAACAAGTATAGTTTATACCAACTAGGTATAATATATATTTAGGCTACATATTTCTAATTTCTGTAAGCATATTCAAATATAATGCACTCTATGATAAATGATAATATCATAGTCCATTGTTCATATATACAACCACTCAATTAAAAAAAAACAATCATGCTAAAGAAAATCACAATTCTCATGAAAATGTAATCTTTCGTTTAAACAACTTTTTATATTTTTATGAGGTTGTATGCATACATAAATAGTGTCCTATCCTTCAAGAATGTATGACTTAGTTCTTAACAATAAATAGAACTATAAATATAGGCACTCGTCACATTATACTGATATATACTATATATGTATATATATTTGTACATATTAATATACTCATAGTATGTACCCCACACAACTTTTCAAATAATATATAAATATTGTATGAAAATGCCAATAGTCATTTATAATTATAATCAAGGACTTCATATGATTTCAACAATCATTATAACTTTCTTATTCTCAAAATACAATGACAATATATTATAAGATATTAATATTTACAGAATATTAATGAACAGAGTATTAAAGTCAATAGACTATTTATATCCACATTCATCTCTTATTAAATCAAATCAACATCATACAATCACTCCCAAAGTTTATACAAGTATTTAATCTTTCTAAGTTTAGTTTAATGTATATCATAAGTGTCAAACCCATTTACTCAACCTAATAGATATCTAGAAGTCATATTATCTAAATAATACATAGTAAGGATCCTAGTATGTTTCAATTTAATGTAATCATGTATTTCCAATGAATGATTGCATATTTTGTAACACATTATAGGTCTACTACTAGAACTTACATCTAACACTTTTTATAGTTAAGCACCATACCAGCCATACAACCTATACATAGGTGTATGAGAGAACTAATTACTCAATTTCCAAACTTGACATTATATTATGCTATATGGATTATGCAATTAAATCAATCATGTCTCTTCGCACAAGAATCCTATACAACTTATAACTGAGGTAGACTTATTAAATAAATATACAATTGTCCCTTGTTTTCCTTATAAATGATCATGGTTTTAAAATAAATTAAACTCAGACCTCTACCTATTTACTTGTTTTCAAGGATGATTGCACATAATCCATGACATACTTCCATCAAATAAAATATAGATAATTCCATTCTTTTATAAAGGTCGCACGGTCCATTTACACATATTACTATTTTGAATACCACAAACTTAGTATCTATATTAGCTATATGTTATGGGATTCATACCATTTTCTAATTTTTTTGATAGACCTATACAAAGTACATATATATACAGCCTTACCTATATTCATTGCCATGACCTATAGAGCAAAGGCATTGTATGAAAACATATAAGTTAATTATTTTCAATAACATAATACACAACTCACTATTTTTTACATAGTTAACTATACACAGTTCGCTATATCATAAAGCCATATATATATAATATATTGTCTCAGTTTTGAAAAATAGGGATACACAATGCTCATACAAAAGTACACAACCCATACATATCAATATTATAAATGCACTTCCAAAAAATCACCATACAAATTGAACATATAGATCCATTTAATTAACTAAGTCATTCAACCTTTTTGCATAGTTTGCTATGTTCATATATACACTCAACCATATGGTTTTATTTAACCAATAAACACAACTTACATATATTTATCACCATTATTTATAACAAAAAAGGTGCACCATACATAGGTATATATTCATAGTTTTTTTAATATTACCATGACCTTCATTTATATTTTACACTCATGGTTTTCTATTGATAATACACACACATTGCAATCATATAGTTTCATAGTTAAACAAGAATACATAGAAGTTTATTTTTTGAGTTAGAATAAATAAAATCACCAACTTCTTGATAGTGTGTGATTGAAACCAGGTAGTCTATGCTTTTCTTCCTTATGCTCTACTTCTATCTCTTCTCCCTTTGATTGACTCTTTCTTCTCTACTTTATGTTGCATCCTTCCCTCTTCTTTATACTCCCCTCTTCTCCTCTTATTTTGATGCCTCTTTCCTTTATTTTTCCTTGCACCTATCATGCATTTTATTTAAATCTCAAATTTTTAGCTTCCCATTCTTTTTTCTCCAAGGTAAAAGCTTGCCATTTTTTCCTAAGGCTTGACATTTTTTCCAAAATTCCTTAATCCTAGATTTATTCACTTTATTTCATAATTATAATATAATATAATCCAATTTCTTTATTTGTTTTATTTATTAATTATTATTTTTTATTTCTTAATTACATAAATACACTATAATTTCTAATTATAACACAATTGCTTTATTTGTTACTAATTTAGTATATGTAAACAATAATAATATGACTAATGTAAGTCGATAATATTCTTGTAATTTGAAATAGTAAATCAACAATTATTATATTGAAACAAAATGGTTATTATAGCAACGTAATAATTGTTATTACTACGTTCTATAGATTATTTATGTGTTTTGTCATCTATATATAATAAGGCATTAAGCTATATAATGGTATTTCTTGATATTATAAAGATAAATGGCTAATGTTCTCAAACATTATCAAGACATGATGGTTAGGCTATATGCTATAGTAACCAGATACGAATCATGCAAATTTACATTCTGATAAGCATTAACAATAATGAATTTCATAACATGACATAATCATACTGCAACATTATACATCCAATCTAAGTATAATATCCATAATTCATTCACACAAGATTAATTCTACATAAGCATTAAATTGAGCTAACACATAACTAACATGCATAAATAATTATTTAAATGCAAACATAATAAAAAAGTACTAAAGTTAACAATTCAAACTATACATATAGTGTGTATTATTTAACGTGGTGTGTGCATGGGTTCTAGTTGTTCTCATCTACATCACCCTCTCTGATGATGCTATCCCTTTGTCATGCTTTAATGGATGAATCTCTCCTACATCAAACTCATGACAAGAAGGTAGTTAGTCCATAAAATCATGACATATATCATAAAATATTGTTGTAATAACAAATAAATATGATTATAATATAAGAATATACCATACAACTAAACTCATATCAATGTAATTATGTAATCAAAATAGAATTCAACTATCACATAACAACATATGAATTATAACTTAGTTAATAATAATCCAATCAAAATATTAACCATAAAAATCCATGGATATTCAAGTAAATTTACTTAGTGATAATCAAGATGTAACATCCTTTCCCTCTAAAATTGGTCATCATCTCAATGACACTTATTCAACAATAATTCTAAATTAAAAACATTATTCAATAAAAAATTAACATAGTATGAAGCAATAAATCAAGAAAACAAATATGGATATCAGCTGTAGAACTCATCATAGTCCTCCCAAGTAGCACTATTTATAGAGTATTGGTCTTAAAAGACCTTACACTATGACATATCTCTATTACACAAATAAAGTTTATGAGTTTTAATTATTTTGATTGCTTCTACCATGACCATCCTGGGATCCATAACCTATAAATCATTCCAATCCAACACATGTGAAGGATCAACTATATATTTTCTAAGATAAGAAACATCGAAGACATTATGCAATAGAGTTAGGGATGATGGAAATGTAATCCTATACACTATAGAATTGATCACTTCTAAAACCTCAAAGGATCCCACATATTTTGGTGAAAGTTTTTTTGACTTCTTGAATTTAATTGATCTCTTTTGTGGCTTAACCCACAAAAACACCTTATCACATACTAAAGACTAGTTATCTATTCTCTTCAAAACAACATAATTTTTATGTCTATTATTAGCCTCGACCAATCTCTACCTGATTAATTTGATTTGATATTTTATTTTTGAAAGCATCTGAGGTTCAAAGACTACCCTGTCTTCTAACCCATCCCAACTAATTGGTGTCTTGCATGTTTTTCCATATAATTCTTTAAATGGTCATCTTCAAATTTGATTGGTATGAGTTATTGTAATTAAACTCAACCAACAAAATATATTACTCTCACTTGTATTTTTGATCCATGTAATACATATGAAGGAGATCCTCTAACACCTAATTAACTCGCTCAATCTAACCATCAGTCTCTGGATGATATGTATTGTTGAAGTTTAATTGCATACCCAAAATGAAATGTATAGTTATATAAAACTTATAAGTCATATTCAGATCATGATCACAAATGATCTTATCCAAAAATACATGTAAATGGTACACTTCATTTACAAACCTCTTCTCAAGATTGGGTGTATCATCTTTTAAATTGCTTGGTATAAAATGAGTTACCTTCATTATTTGTCAAATACTACCAAGATCATGTAATGCATGGTTTGTGGCAATGATAACCCTTGGACAAAATCCATGCTAATCACCTATCACTTCTATTCTAATATGTCATATGGATATAACAATCTAGCTAAATGCACATGTTTATCTTTCACTTGTTGACATTTCAGACAACGTGACATAAAGTTCGTTACATCTTTCTTGATTTCCTTCTAGAAATAAAGCGGTCTAAGATCTACCATAATCTTAGTTACTCTTGGATGCCCTAAAAATGGAGCATTGTGCAACTCCTTTAGCATTGTGCTACTTAGATTATCCCTATTTGGTGCATACATCATTTTTTAATTTGATTCCTTTGTACTTAGGATTATGTGCATTCACAGATAATGTTTTCCTGACCTGATCATAGAATTCATCTCCTCATAATAATTTGATCACTCGATCCTTGAAAGTAATCTTGATAGTAGCCATGATTGTTATGTACCTCTTATGACTTAGGGAATTAACCACTCTATTTTTCTTACCTTTGATATAGTTATTATCAAAATCATAATTAGACAATAACTCTAACCAACATCTCTAATGAGCAATTTGATTCGATTGGGTGAAGATGTAATTGACTCCCAATTTATCATTCTTGAGCTCAAATAGTTTTCCTAACAAATAATACCTCCAAACTTGCAAAGCATGCACTATTGATGCAAGTTTTATGTCATAAGTGGCATATCTCACCTCATAAGGCTTCATATTCCTTGATTCAAAAGCTACCACTATGCCATCCTGCTTAAGGACTTCTCCAAGTCCATCCCCAGATGCATCTATGATCATCAAAAATTGACCATTGATATCAAGAAATCTTAGCAATGGTGATAAAGAAAGCCTTATTTTCAATTCTTAAAAATCTACTTAACACTTATATGACCAAATAAAACTTTGGTTCTTTCATTGTACAGAGGTAATCAGACTAGCTATCTTAGAAAAAATTAAAATAAACTTCTTGTAATAGCTTGCTAATCCCATGAAACTTCTTTCCTTGTGGACATTATTTGGTGCTATCCACTCCATAATAGCTCTTATATTTGTTTGATCTATTGAAATACCATATATAAAGATAATATGTCCTAGATAATGCACTTTCTCCTAAGAAAATGTGCACTTAAACAATTTTCCATACAAATTGTGCTTCTGTAACTGTTGTAAAACTAGTTCTAGATGTTGAAGATGCTCATCTTCATTCTTATATTATATAAGTATGCCATCAAGAAAGACCAAAAAAATGATCTAGATAATATCTAAACACACTATTTATAAGATTCATAAATGCTACCAAGGAATTTATCAACCCATATCATAACATTGTGAACTCATACTACTCATATCAAGTTTTAAACATTATTTTTGGAATATCCTCATCCCTTATCCTCAACTGATGATATCTTTCTCTAAGGTCAATCTTAAAAAATACCATTTCCCATTACATATGATTAAAAATATCATCTATACGAGGTAGTAGATACCTATTTTTGATAGTTGCCTTATTCAACATTCTATAGTCTATGCAAAGTAGATACCTATTTTTGATAGTTTATTTATTCAAAATTCTATAGTCTATAGTCTTATTTTTTATTGGTGCACCCCATGGTGACACACATCTCCTGATCAACCCCTTTGAAAAGCATTCCTAGATTTGAGCCTATAATTCAACCAATTCAGTGGTTGTCATCCAGTATAGTGCCTTAGATTATGGTTCTAATATATGTATGACATTGATAGAGAAATTAAACTCTCATTTAGGAAGCAATCCTAATAATTTCTCTAGAAACACATCATGAAAATTCATAAAGAATGGATAATATTCAAGTGATGGTTTCTTAGATTCACCCATTTCATTTATTTTGACAATAAATGCTTGATACTCTTTTTTTTTATCCTTCTCGAATTGCATTGTAAAAATTTGCCTAAGCCTCAACTTTCTCTTCTCAACTTGAATTTGTGTCTGATTTCCAAAATCATCTAGACACTCAACCATTTTTACATAAAAATCAACCTTGACCTTATACTTCATAATCTAGTTGACTCCTAGGATCACATCATATGACCTTAGTGGTGTTGCATAAAGATCCACTATTATTATGAATTCAGGTAACCTAATCTCTATTTCAACTAAATATTTGTCAACTTTGACTGTTAAATCATTCCCATATTATATTGACCATGCATTTTTTATTACCCCATATTTTATAGATAAATTGTTTAAAATTTTAGGAGCTATAAAATATTTTATAGCCCATGTATCATCAAAATGGAAACTGTATGTTCAAACAAAATACCTAATAGTTCTATGGGTGAAGCTTTAAATTTGGCTTGTCAATTATCAACTACCACATGAATATATTACTAAAAAGTTCCTTACTAAAGAGTAGAACCTTTTTTATTTGTCTTATCTTGGGTACACTCATGAGCATAATGGTTACCTCCATAAATCAAGCAGCCTCTAAGTGGTCTTTCCCTATTAGACTATTGGTTTCCTTTGAAACCATTACCTAGTTTCTTGTTGCCTACACCATTATTGAATCTAGAATTATAATTTTTGAACTAAATCTTGGATTTTTCACCCCTTTTCTTCCATTTCTTCTTTATTAAATTTGGTTTAGAACTTCCAAACTTTTTCTTAAACTTGTCCCTGACCTGAGAAACATATTTCTACTTTTGTTCCTACTTGATTGCCTTCTCGAAGATTTAGTCCATGGTAGATGGTTCATGAACATCCACCTATCCACCAATCTAAGGTTTTAATCCCATGATAAACTTCATAATTATAAACCTCTCATCTACTTGGTATTGAGGTACATACTTTAGAAGTTTGGTAAACTATTCCTAGTACTCATTCACCAATAATTCTCCTTGGTTTAGATTCTAAAAATATGTAAGCTTCTCATCAAAGTATAACTATGAAAGCCACCATGATCTAAACAATGTCACAAACTACTCCCATGTAGTGGTGGTCAAGTTGAGATTCATTTCTAACTTCTTGTTAGCCCACCATATAATTGCTTTAACAACCAACTGGTATGCTCCCTAAACTACTTTAGTGATTTTGGAGTAGTTTTTAAATATCTAAATACTTCTCCATCTTAGTCAACCATGATTCAAATCCATCACCCAAAATGTTTCAATTGAACTTCGTGGATTCACCTTTTGCATATCTCTAGCCAATTTTTCCACTACTTATGCTCTTGTATCTTGAGGGTTCTCCTAATCAATGAGATGCTCTTTTAGTACACCCTGGTGTACTTTCTCTTCATAGCCATGAACTTCTTTCTCTAGGGCTAAAATTTGGTCCCTACTTTCATTCATCATTGAGAGAATCTGATCCAATTTTACTACTTAGCCAACATAAAATTGATTAAGATCAAAGGGAGGGTTATTATCATTGACATTTTAAGAACCCTCTTTAGATAATATATATTTCACCATTCTCCTTTTTGGTAAATATAAGGATGCAAAAATGTTAGTGGACTCATTAAGTCTTGAAGTTTGAGTTGCAACCTTGATACCACATGCAACATCCATACTAGGATCTACTTAAAATAACATGATTTTTTTAAGTCAACATATTTTTTCATTAGCTTTCACCATGAAATTATATTTAGTGATCCAAGTATAACACTCTAATTATGTTAACTATGAAATAAGTATATAACATCTACCTATTACTAATCACTAACATCATATGAAATAAAACACAATTGAATAAGGAAAGTAATTACATATTTTCCATCCAAAGCTGGCACATACATACAACCATTATTGTCAATGTATAATGATAAAACAACTACATTTCATTAGGGATAATTTTTTAATAATAATAAATATAATACAAGATACAAGGATCCATGAATCATGAGTTTTAGAACTCTAGTATCTATGGAAATCTCAAATGTAGTCTCCAAAGAAGTACTGATGTAGGGAGGGAGAGCATCATTCAAGTGATTTTCAACACCAACCATGGACCATTAACCTTCCACACAATCCACCATCATAAATGGCCCTCCCTTCATGGATGAGTAGATAGTGATGGTGAAGGAATCTATAGAGACAAGCTAGTACCCATGTGCTATAAGATTTCTAAGAACATGAAGTGTACCATAATGAAATACATTTTAAAAATGATATTTCACAAACATGTAAATCATACATAAGAAATAACAATGTCTAACTAACATTATTATGTCCAAATTTTTCAAGTAGTTATTGATCGCTAAGATCGATCAAACTCATACACACCACTTGATCAGATTACCTTCATCTTGCATTCGTGATGTTATAAAGCTAGTGAAGTCCATCTCACTATTTATTACCAACAATATGATATTTGATCAATATAAATATAACCAACAGATTCATAGAGATTATTTCCTACTAGTAGGCATAAAACATGCTAAAAATAAGAATAATCAAAATGCATACATTTAATCCATTAGACATATGAATGAACCTCCACTATATTATTTATCACATAAATAATAAGCATAACAAGTACAATTTATACCAACCAGGCATAATATATATTTAGGTTGTATATTTCTAATTTCCTTAAGTAGATTCAAATATAATGTACTTTGTGACAAATGATAATATCATAGTCCATTGTTTATATATACAATTACTCAATGACAAACAACCATTCATGATAAATAAAGTCATAATTCTCATGAAAAGATAATCTTTAATTTAAATAACTTGTTATATTTTGAGGAGGTTATATGCATATATAAATAGTTTCTTATCCTTCAAGAATATATGACTTAGTTGTTAACAATCAATAGAATTATAAATATAGGCACTCATCACATTGCACTAATACACACACACACACACACACACACACACACACACACACACACACACACACACACTTGTACATATTAATATACTCATAGTATGTACCACACACAAGTTTTCAAATATTATATAAATATTGAATGAAAATGCTAATAACCATCTAAAATTCTAATCAAGGACTTCATATGATTTCAATAATCTTTATAACTTTCCTATTCTCAAAATACATTAACGATCTATAAAAGATATTAATATTCTTAGAAGATTAATGAATAGAGTATTATAGTCAATAGACTATTTATATCAATATTCAACTCTTCTTAAATCAAATCGATATCATACAATCACTCCCACAATTTATACAAGTATTTAATCTTCCTAAGTTTAGTTTAATGTATATCATAAGTATCAAACCCACTTATTGAACCCAATAGATAAATAAAAGTCATATTTGTTTCTTGGGCTAATTCGCTTTCTACATTCGAAAAGTTGAATAAAGAAACTAGAGAAAATGGACGAGGTTAGGAATACCTGGATGTCGACTGCGCACCGTGATCCAGACGCTTGTGAGCACTCCTCTTTGGCTGTGGAGGAATGACACCTGCAAAAGAAAGGAAAACTTGGACAAGGGGATGTTAGATAAATAGACGGTGGGTTGCCAAGCGAAAGCTTGTCCCCGGAAGTGTAAAAACTTCCTCAAAGGGAGGTCAACCCACAGATGAAAGACAGATGAAAGATTGAGAAAGTATAAGATGCCAGAATACAGGAATGATGAATAGATTAGAAATGAAAGAAAACACCAAATGGTTACCTAGAGGAAGCAGCCGGGCTGAAGACAGTCGCCGATGTCGGAAGTGATGCCGGTGTCGGTTAGGAGGTCTGCCGACGTCGGTTATTCTGTCGACGTCGGTTGGGGAAGTGACCGGCGTCGGTCGGGGTAATGGCCTGTGGTCGGGTCTGGGACGTGTTCTGGACTGTGGACAGGTCCGGGATGCTGAGGATGTCGAGACAGAGTCTGGGGATGGGTCAGAATGGCCTGTGGGATAATCTTGCCCTGTACAGGGTCTTTTGTGGACAAAAAGGGGACGGGGGAATTGTCTGGAACTGGGATGAAGAGTGGGACAATGTGAGAGGAGGATGGACAGGGGACAGGTCCTGAGAAGGCCTTGCAGCCTCTCAGGGGGGAAGGGTAGAAGGAAGGCAAGAAACAATAGATAACTGAAAGCAGGGATAACAGAATCAAATAATAGACTTGCTTACCTCTTTGCCTGCTGAATGAAGAATTGAAGGAGCTGTTGTTGGAGCCAGGGAGGATTCTGCAAGAAGAGAATTCTGATGAAGAGCCTTTGCACCTGCTGTTGTTGTTGCACGAGGTTCAAAACGAAGACAAGACGAATGCCAAACGCCAGGAGAGTTCTGTTTGCGAGCTCAGGAGTCCAGGGGTTGCAACGGATACAGAACGGGGTCTTGAAGGCTGCCGACGCCGGCAGTCTCGCCGACGTCGGCCGCAGGGTCGCTGACGTCGGCAGAGTCAGAATGGAGACAGAGGCTAAAAATAGCCTCTGCCCATTCTTGCACGCCGCCGGGTGGGGGATTGTGGGAAGAACGGTTATGAGCATGCTAAAATGGACGCGGGAGGAATATAATGGGGGGATTTTGGACAATAAATGCTAAGGGGAAGGTGGAGGGATTCAAGGGAGGATCCAAGGAGGCAAGGGTAGGGTGGAAAAGGGGGCCTCAATTAATTAAAAGATGTTAATTTTTAATTAATAAGACCTAGGTGGGTTAGGGACCAAGGAAGACTAGGAGGGAGAAAGGACCAAGGGGGAGAACCAAGGTGCAGACACGTTTGCGGTGTCTACATTTGCCCCTTTTTGTCTTGTTGGTTGTTCTAGACGAACTGCAAGACAAAAACAGGAGTTGGTTGCCCCAGAGAAAGGATGAGGTGTTCCCCCCTCAAAGCGATAGTCGAGAGAAGGAAACCGAAGATCGAGTGTCGATTTGACAAAGAAATGGATAGAAAAGAGTGAGTGAAAACGCTGCCATAGTCATGATTGCGCGTAGTCCACTTCACGAGAGGGTCAGGTCAAATTGTCGCATGGTCAAGGGTCAAAGAGTGCCAAAATTGAAGTAACCGGGCCCCAGCATTTAGTCGTCTGCTGATCGGGTCACTCAATCTAAGCGGAAGCTCCAAATGGTCATCGTGTCCCAGGTATCCAGGGCTCAGGAAGTGCTCCCAGAAACACGAAAAAGGCCACAAGTAGTAGGGATCAACTGGCTCGTGATCCTACACTTGTGAAGGGTCAAAAATAGTCTGCGAACAATTCTGCTAACCAGCCGTGGAATAACATACACGCAAAAACAACCAAGGCAACATTGTCTTGGAAGAAGGTCAAAGAAGAAGGAGATAGGCATGGTCGCCAATGGTCATTGGTCAAGAGGATGGATGGACGAAAGGATGCGGCCGAGCTAACCCCAGAAGACATGTTATCTGAGTGCTGCCTACATAGCCCTGGTGACAGGGCCTCAGGCCGATGTAGTTCTCCCTAAAAGGGAGGGGGGGGTCGGAGGGATTGATAGGTCTTGGTCAAAGTCGATGATTGGTCTTGGTCAAAGGAAATGATTAGTCTTGGTCAAAGGTCTATGATTGGTCTTGGTCAAAGGAAATGATTAGTCTTGGTCAAAGGTCTATGATTGGTCTTGGTCAAAGGGAATGAAGTTGGGTGTGATAAGAGTCAAAGAAGAGAAGGTTTGTCCATCATAGAGATGAACAAACGGGGGTGGTCGAGCTAACCTCAGAAGATGTGGTATCTGAGTGCTGCTTACATAGCCCTTGTCCTAGGGCCTCAGACCAATGTAGTTCGGACTAGGAGACAGAGTGATTGATGGTTGGATGTGGTCAAGTGTCAAGATGATGCTACAAATGTCACAAGAGTCGAGAGTCTTTCATCTCTAGCAAGTTTCCATAGTCGTGATGGATGCATGCTAAAAATGAATGGAAGTCTATTTATGTTTCAGCAAGTATTGGTTTATGCTTGACATAAATTGGGTCAGGTCGGTAGTTTCCATGTGTATTGGTGTCCATGGAAACTATGTGAAATAGACGAGGATGATGTCTGAAAATGATAAAAAAATGACTTGGTTTGAGTTGAGTCGCCAATTGATGCGGTTAAATGTGACCAAAGTGTAGAGAAAAGATGGAAGGCAAATTGCTCTTTCATTGACAAGGACCAACAGGAAGTATAGATAGGGGTTATTAGAACAAAAAGCCCCGTTCATGCATTACGTCGTGGACCAGTGTTGTGTCAGTACGGTAAGCGAATCACTTTGACATTAAAGTGAGCTCGAAGTCCCTTGAGCAGGTGATGGGAGGAGGATAGGGTAACCCAGTTTAAGAGCAGGAATAACCTTGCCCCTTTTGTAGGAGACCCTGAGACAACTACAAGCCAATGTCCGTGACTCGTTTTTTTTTTTTTTTTTTTTTTTTTTTTTTGTGTCAGGCTGATCGATGCGGGAAGCCTGCATAGAGATGTCACTTGATGTAATGGTCATGTTGGGAAGCTGATCGATGCGGGAAGCTTCTAAAATAGTTGCTGTTTATTGCCAGAGTAGTCATAGCCATCCTTCGAGGGAGTGGTCTATATTTTTGCTTGATAATGTTTGAAAAGTTGGCCTAGCTGTCCTTCAAGGGATCAGTCTAGTAATACAGCAATGATAGTACAGCTGTCCTTCGAGGGATCAGTCTGTCTTTTTGAATTGTCTTGACTTGATTTAGTGACCATGGATATGTTTTGACATCTTGATTTGGATTTATTGATAGGAATGAGAGTCACGGACAAGACTGTAGAAGCTCAAGGACGCCCTTTTTTATTAGGACAAAGCATCACTGCATCCTAAAAGGGTTGTAGAGGACTTGTTAAAGGGGAATAGGGTTGAAAGGGATGAGGATTAAGGGGACGAAGATTGCTCAAGGGACGAGCTCAAGTTACGTGTCAAGTAGACGAGTACTCGACTAGCAGAAGAAAGGTCGTAGAATGTTTCTTGGGCTAATTCGCTTTCTACATTCGAAAAGTTGAATAAAGAAACTAGAGAAAATGGACGAGGTTAGGAATACCTAGATGTCGACTGCGCACCGTGATCCAGACGCTTGTGAGCACTCCTCTTTGGCTGTGGAGGAATGACACCTGCAAAAGAAAGGAAAACTTGGACAAGGGGATGTTAGATAAATAGACGGTGGGTTGCCAAGCGAAAGCTTGTCCCCGGAAGTGTAAAAACTTCCTCAAAGGGAGGTCAACCCACAGATGAAAGACAGATGAAAGACTGAGAAAGTATAAGATGCCAGAATACAGGAATGATGAATAGATTAGAAATGAAAGAAAACACCAAATGGTTACCTGGAGGAAGCAGCCGGGCTGAAGACAGTCGCCGATGTCGGAAGTGATGCCGGTGTCGGTTAGGAGGTCTGCCGACATCGGTTATTCTGCCGACGTCGGTTGGGGAAGTGACCGGCGTCGGTCGGGGTAATGGCCTGTGGTCGGGTCTGGGACGTGTTCTGGACTGTGGATAGGTCCGGGATGCTGAGGATGTCGAGACAGAGTCTGGGGACGGGTCAGAATGGCCTGTGGGATAATCTTGCCCTGTACAGGGTCTTTTGTGGACAAAAAGGGGACGGGGGAATTGTCTGGAACTGGGATGAAGAGTGGGACAATGTGAGAGGAGGATGGACAGGGGACAGGTCCTGAGAAGGCCTTGCAGCCTCTCAGGGGGGAAGGGTAGAAGGAAGGCAAGAAACAATAGATAACTGAAAGCAGGGATAACAGAATCAAATAATAGACTTGCTTACCTCTTTGCCTGCTGAATGAAGAATTGAAGGAGCTGTTGTTGGAGCCAGGGAGGATTCTGCAAGAAGAGAATTCTGATGAAGAGCCTTTGCACCTGCTGCTGTTGTTGCACGAGGTTCAAAATGAAGACAAGACGAATGCCAAACGCCAGGAGAGTTCTGTTTGCGAGCTCAGGAGTCCAGGGGTTGCAACGGATACAGAACGGGGTCTTGAAGGCTGCCGACGCCGGCAGTCTCGCCGACGTCGGCCGCAGGGTCGCCGACGTCGGCAGAGTCAGAATGGAGACAGAGGCTAAAAATAGCCTCTGCCCATTCTTGCACGCCGCCGGGTGGGGGATTGTGGGAAGAATGGTTATGAGCATGCTAAAATGGACGCGGGAGGAATATAATGGGGGGATTTTGGACAATAAATGCTAAGGGGAAGGTGGAGGGATTCAAGGGAGGATCCAAGGAGGCAAGGGTAGGGTGGAAAAGGGGGCCTCAATTAATTAAAAGATGTTAATTTTTAATTAATAAGACCTAGGTGGGTTAGGGACCAAGGAAGACTAGGAGGGAGAAAGGACCAAGGGGGAGAACCAAGGTGCAAACACGTTTGCGGTGTCTACATTTGCCCCTTTTTGTCTTGTTGGTTGTTCTAGACGAACTGCAAGACAAAAATAGGAGTTGGTTGCCCCAGAGAAAGGATGAGGTGTTCCCCCCTCAAAGCGATAGTCGAGAGAAGGAAACCGAAGATCGAGTGTCGATTTGACAAAGAAATGGATAGAAAAGAGTGAGTGAAAATGCTGCCATAGTCATGATTGCGCGTAGTCCACTTCACGAGAGGGTCAGGTCAAATTGTCGCATGGTCAAGGGTCAAGGAGTGCCAAAATTGAAGTAACCGGGCCCCAGCATTTAGTCGTCTGCTGATCGGGTCACTCAATCTAAGCGGAAGCTCCAAATGGTCGTCGTGTCCCAGGTATCCAGGGCTCAGGAAGTGCTCCCAAAAACACGAAAAAGGCCACAAGTAGTAGGGATCAACTGGCTCGTGATCCTACACTTGTGAAGGGTCAAAAATAGTCTGCGAACAATTCTGCTAACCAGCCGTGGAATAACATACACGCAAAAACAACCAAGGCAACATTGTCTTGGAAGAAGGTCAAAGAAGAAGGAGATAGGCATGGTCGCCAATGGTCATTGGTCAAGAGGATGGATGGACGAAAGGATGCGGCCGAGCTAACCCCAGAAGACATGTTATCTGAGTGCTGCCTACATAGCCCTGGTGACAGGGCCTCAGGCCGATGTAGTTCTCCCTAAAAGGGAGGGGGGGGTCGGAGGGATTGATAGGTCTTGGTCAAAGTCGATGATTGGTCTTGGTCAAAGGAAATGATTAGTCTTGGTCAAAGGTCTATGATTGGTCTTGGTCAAAGGAAATGATTAGTCTTGGTCAAAGGTCTATGATTGGTCTTGGTCAAAGGGAATGAAGTTGGGTGTGATAAGAGTCAAAGAAGAGAAGGTTTGTCCATCATAGAGATGAACAAACGGGGGTGGTCGAGCTAACCTCAGAAGATGTGGTATCTGAGTGCTGCCTACATAGCCCTTGTCCTAGGGCCTCAGACCAATGTAGTTCGGACTAGGAGACAGAGTGATTGATGGTTGGATGTGGTCAAGTGTCAAGATGATGCTGCAAATGTCACAAGAGTCGAGAGTCTTTCATCTCTAGCAAGTTTCCATAGTCGTGATGGATGCATGCTAAAAATGAATGGAAGTCTATTTATGTTTCAGCAAGTATTGGTTTATGCTTGACATAAATTGGGTCAGGTCGGTAGTTTCCATGTGTATTGGTGTCCATGGAAACTATGTGAAATAGACGAGGATGATGTCTGAAAATGATAAAAAAATGACTTGGTTTGAGTTGAGTCGCCAATTGATGCGGTTAAATGTGACCAAAGTGTAGAGAAAAGATGGAAGGCAAATTGCTCTTTCATTGACAAGGACCAACAGGAAGTATAGATAGGGGTTATTAGAACAAAAAGCCCCGTTCATGCATTACGTCGTGGACCAGTGTTGTGTCAGTACGGTAAGCGAATCACTTTGACATTAAAGTGAGCTCGAAGTCCCTTGAGCAGGTGATGGGAGGAGGATAGGGTAACCCAGTTTAAGAGCAGGAATAACCTTGCCCCTTTTGTAGGAGACCCTGAGACAACTACAAGCCAATGTCCGTGACTCGTTTTTTTTTTTTTTTTTTTTTTTTTGTGTCAGGCTGATCGATGCGGGAAGCCTGCATAGAGATGTCACTTGATGTAATGGTCATGTTGGGAAGCTGATCGATGCGGGAAGCTTCTAAAATAGTTGCTGTTTATTGCCAGAGTAGTCATAGCCATCCTTCGAGGGAGTGGTCTATATTTTTGCTTGATAATGTTTGAAAAGTTGGCCTAGCTGTCCTTCAAGGGATCAGTCTAGTAATACAGCAATGATAGTACAGCTGTCCTTCGAGGGATCAGTCTGTCTTTTTGAATTGTCTTGACTTGATTTAGTGACCATGGATATGTTTTGACATCTTGATTTGGATTTATTGATAGGAATGAGAGTCACGGACAAGACTGTAGAAGCTCAAGGACGCCCTTTTTTATTAGGACAAAGCATCACTGCATCCTAAAAGGGTTGTAGAGGACTTGTTAAAGGGGAATAGGGTTGAAAGGGATGAGGATTAAGGGGATGAAGATTGCTCAAGGGACGAGCTCAAGTTACGTGTCAAGTAGACGAGTACTCGACTAGCAGAAGAAAGGTCGAAGATGCAAGACAGAAAGGGGGGCTCAAGGTCTGATAAGTCCCTGGGCCATGCTAGTGTGTTAAGGTCTGAGTCGATTAGGAGCGGACTTGCCCCATTTGGCTCTTTCTAGATTGGTCAGATGTTGATGGTGGATGAGAAGTTGACTGATATGGTTGTTGATTGGTCGAGACTTGGTTGAAGATTGGTTGAATGGTATTTGGTTGTTGATTGGTCGAGGATTGGTTGAAGTGTGGTAAAATGTTTGGTCAAAGTTTGTTGAAGGTTTGGATCCCCCCAGTCGCTTAGGGAGAATGTTGGATAGATTAGTCAAAGTTGACTGAGGCTTGGTGATTAAATGGACTGTGTTAATGTCAAATAATGGGGTCAAAGGCGGTAAAGAGACCATAGTCTGCCGTGGAGATCTCGATTTAGGCGATGAGGTTGGAGAGGCACGGGTCGGGGTTGATGTTTTGTCGAAGAGGTGGTTAAGAGGGTCCTTGGTGGGAAGGAAAGCATTTCTCCGTTGTTGACGAATGACAGCTTTGAGAGCACAACAATGCTTAGTGTCATGTCCCGGAGTGTGATGATAGTTGCAAAATTTAGAGTTGTCGAACCAAGATGGCCTTGATCCGAGAGTTGATGAATGGGGCGGAGTTGAAGGTTTGTTGATGACGTGGTCGAGAAGAGAGGTGTCATTCGCCAGACATTGGCGAATGGCAACCTTGAGGGCATGACAATGCTCCGTGTCGTGCCCAGGCGTGCGATGATACGCACAAATGCGAGTGTGGTCGAACCAAGGTGGTTTAGGTCCGAGAGATTGATATTGTTTGAGAGGCGGGAGGTCGAGGTGAGATGACTGCAATAATTGCCGTAAAAGCAAGGTATAAGAACCTGCTAATGGGTCGGGATATTTTATTGCAGTAAGGGTTGATGACGTTGGTTTGAGAGGTGTAAGAGACGTTGGTCGATGGTTTGAGGGAGATATATGTTTGACAGGTTGAGGAAGTAATGGAGGCGATGTGCCTCTGAGAAGGACGGGAGTAGGCAGTACTCCTATTAAAGTGGATGGATGTGGGCCTAAGATTGAAGGCAATGATGAAGGTGGGGGAGAAATTCTCCGATGTGGTCTAGTAGCTTTCGTTAGTTTGGGTCGAGGGCCACTATTATGTGAGGCAAGGTTGGATGTGGGTTTGGGTTTGGATGTGGACGAAGGTGAGTGAGATGTAACAATCTCAGGCAAAGGGCAAGAGGAAACCGTGACTGGGTCTTCCTCGGTTGAAATGGGTAAAGAGACTGGTTCTTCTCTTGGTGGAGAAGAAATAGGAGAGGGTGGCCCCTCCAGATGGCAAGAGGTAGGGATGATTATGCCTTCTGCTTGTGCTTGAGGAGTAGGCAAGGTATGGTCATTGGATGAAGGTGCAGCTAATGGTATAGGTGTGGTCAAGGCGTCCCCCAATGTAGGAGAAATAGATGGAGGACTAACAGGAGAAGAGGGTTCTTCATCTTGTGATAGATGAATAGGAGAAAACTCTTCTGCCTGTGAAAGAGATTGATCAGAGATAAGAGGTAAGATAGTGTTAATCGTGTGAATGTCATGGTCATGAGGATCTTGGGTTATGGTATGGACGTTGTTTTGAGTAGGCGGATGATTTGGAAAAGGGTGTTTGAAGATGTCGATATGTTGATTAGGTGGGGCGTTCGGGTTATCTAAAATAAGATCCCCCTTGTCGATCATGTCTTGGATTATGTTTTTGAAAGTTCGGCAGTTGTCAATGTCATGGCCTTGGACGCGGTGAAAGTGGCAGAAGTCAGCCTCTCTTTACCATGTAGGGAGGGCTTTAGAGGGGTCAAATTGAGGTGGTCGGATTGGAGGGAGATTGAGGACCCCCTGCTTGAGAAGTTTTTCCAAAACGAAAGCGTATGGTTCTCCAAGTGGAGTGTAAGAACGCTGGATATACCGTTGTTGGAATTGTCTGGTAATGCTGGAAGATGTCGAAGGTTGGGAATAATTCGTCGTTGTTGAGGATGGTGATCTAACGACCACAGTGTTGGCCACTCCTTTGGATTTGGAGTTGGCAGAAGAAGAAGGTCTGAAAGAAGAATGGTCAGTAGATTTTGCGTTGGTATTACGCAATTTGACCTTATCTTCTTCAAGGGCACGGAGTTCGAGCTTTCGCGCCATGATGAAAGCTTCATCAAAAGTGCGAAATGTCTGAATCCGCAAGGTAGAGGAGATGTGGTTGGCACATGCTCGAGAAAAGAGCTCGATGAGCTCGGGTTGAGGCAAGGAGAAGGAGAGCTGGTTAATCAGGGCTCTCCAACGAGTGATAAAATCGACTACAGATTCGTCGTCAAATTGCCTTATGGAGTAAAGGTCTGTGATAGAGACTTGTTTAGTGATGTTGATTGAGAAATGGTCGAGAAATAGTTGGGCGAGTTGGATGAATGAAAAGATAGAATGTCTGGTAAGAGAGCTATACCAGTCAAGGGCTGGGCCAGAAAGAGACATGGGAAACGTGCGTAAAAGTAACGCATCGTCATGGGCGATAAGGTGACAGGCATGTCTAAATGCCCGTAGATGTTGTTGTGGGTCTTCCTTGCTGTGAAAGCAAGAGAATTTAGGAAGCTCCCAATGGGTAGGATATGGTCGAATAGGGACGGAAGGATGAATAGGCTCGTTGCAAATTTGCTCATATGACAAAGTATTGCTTGAACCGGAAATAGAGGCCTCGAGACTGGACATTTTATCCATCAGCATTTTAATGATGTTTGCTAACGGATTGGTGGGTTGAGCGCCCCCTAAGTTGTAAGGCGCTTGGAAGAGGTTAGAGGAGGTGTGCGACATAGTCGGTTGTACAATGTACGGATGACTAGTCGCAGGGGTGGAAGTGGAGGCTAGAGGTGGTTGCGTTATGAAGGTTGAAGGTATAAGTTGACTGGGCACCACCAAAGGTGGTTGAATGGCGACACTGGTAGAGGGATAGGTTGACACTCCTACATTTGTGGGCGCAAGAGTGTAAGGGGTCGAGACAATCAAGTTCTGATATGAGGTAGAACTTGGTTGAATTGCAGGTGGTTGAGGGGGTAATGAAACCCCGGTGGAGGTCGGTCTAAAAATAGACGGGGAGGCCAAACTTTGCGTATTGGCCATGGTTGGGTTAATAGTTGAGGCGAAAGGCTGAGTCAAAAAGGGTTGGGTGGCGAATGGTGTGGATGTTGTCGCTACGTCACCCGAAAGGTCTCGCGTTGAATTTCTTGCGAGATAGTTTTGGAGGGCTGCGGTATTGAGGTCCAAGAATCTCTCGAAATCTTGGTCCCCTTCAGGAATGATGGGAATTTGAGTTGGGGTCGGGGTCGGGGTCGGTCCTGTAGGAGTTCTTTCAGTCTCTGAGTGGAACTCCATGATAGGACTGGTTAGAGGCAGGATAGACGGAAGCGGCTGTTGGCTAAAGTGGTTAAGAAGAGAGTCCTGATTCCAGAAACTGTGTTTTTGCAGTCTCAGAAAACCAGATTGGAATTTTTGACAGAGAAGGGATAGGTTTCAGGCTGCTGGTTTTGAAGACAAAGGACAGTGACAGAGACCGACGTCGGTTAAAAAACCGATGTCGGTATGAAATGAGGCCGGCGTCGGTAACAGATGAAGCCGCCGTCGGTAGAAGAACCGATGCCGGTGACAGGGGAAGCCAACGTCGGTGGAAGAACCGATGTCGGTGACTGTGTTTTCCAGAGAGCCAAAAGGTTCTTTGGAAAAACAAAGAAGAAAGCGCCTTCACACACTCAAACAATCAGATGAGAAGAGGAAAACAGAGAAAGACAGACAAGCCTAAGCGATAAATCCTAGGAATTAACCTTAGAAATTTGTGGCTTATGCCTTAGATGAATGTTTGGAGAGATTGGCTGAAAAATGGGTCCTAGAAGAAGGCAGTCTAAAGATAGTTTTAGGTGTTGTTTTAGGTGCTCAAAGATCTGTGTTAGGGTCTGGTACGTGGCCTGGTGCTAAGGAGCAAGCTCCCCTCACTTCACGATTCCAGTGGTTAGCTGGTCTCGCTTAGCCAAGATATACCTCGCCTAGAGTTTAGACTCCGCCAGAGAACGGAGTGGGCTTCCCCCTTGGTGATGAAATCCAAGTGGGGTCACCGGGACGGGTAAGGTATCCGCTGGGGGATGAATTCCCAGTCGGGCCTTGTCTCAGGTATGTTATATGTGTGTTTTAGTGCATGTGAGTCGGTAGTGTAACATCAAGTGTCTAGATTTATTCAATATGCGTTTAAGTTACTAGATGTGGACTACGAAGATGCAAGCACAAGCAGAGATGAATGCAAAGTGTTTTAATGCCCAAAGTCGAAATGTGATATTGTTATGAAGACAATGTTTTGAGAAAGGGTCAAGAATATGACGTTTAGACTAGTCTAGCATGTGCAAGAAAGAAAAGGAGGATTCGTTTTAGTTCTTGCTTATGGTGTCATTGAGAAAAGAAGAAAGAGACAAGAGAGAAGGAGCCTAAATGCACCTAAATGAATAGAAGAGAAAAGGAACCCAGGAGGAACCTAGGATCCCACCGGGCGTGCCAGAATGTTTCTTGGGCTAATTCGCTTTCTACATTTGAAAAGTTGAATAAAGAAACTAGAGAAAATGGACGAGGTTAGGAATACCTGGATGTCGACTGCGCACCGTGATCCAGACGCTTGTGAGCACTCCTCTTCCTAACATTGACCAGCTTGTTGATCTTACGGCCGGCCATGAGATGCTATCTCTTATGGACGGGTTTTCAGGGTACAATCAAATCCTGATCGCACCGGAAGACCAGCACAAGACTACCTTTATCACCCCATGGGGGACTTTCTGCTATCGAGTCATGCCTTTCAGCCTGAAAAATGCTGGTGCCACTTATCAGCGCGCCATGACCTACATTTTCCACGATCTCCTCCACAAAATCATGGAGGACTATGTGGATGACCTTCTCGGCAAGTCCAAACTTCGCCGCGACCACTTGACCATTCTCGCAATCATTTTCTCTCATCTTCTTCAATACAATGTCCGCCTTAACCCCAAGAAGTGTGTCTTTGGGGTCCTCTCAGGCAAGCTCCTCGGCTTCATCGTTTCCTTCCGTGGTATCGAGATAGATCCCGCTAAAATTCGTGCTATCCTCGAAATGCCACCCCCGACCAATCTCAAGCAGCTTCGCAGTCTCCAAGGGAAGCTCCAGTCCATTCGTCGTTTCATCTCGCAGCTTTCAGACCGCTGCCAACCTTTTCATCATCTCCTTAAGAAGGACGTCTCCTTTAAGTGGGATGAGGACTGTCAAGAGGCCTTTGATGCCCTCAAAAGTTATCTGGTCTCTCCACCAGTCCTCATTCCACCTAAAGACGACCAACCCTTCTACCTTTATATCTCCGCCACCAACCATTCGTTAGGTGCCATGATCGCGCACCGAGACAAGCATCATCGTGAGCAGGCGGTTTACTACATCAGCCGAACACTGGTCGACTATGAAACTCGGTATACTCATACCGAGAAACTCTGTTTGGCATTAGTCTTTTCTGCCACCAAGCTCCGTCACTATCTTCTCAACCACAGGACATTTGTCATCACTCACACCGACCCGCTCAAATACATACACTCCAAGCCATATCAAAATCAACGTATGGCTCGGTGGCTTATGCTGCTCGCTGAGTTTGACTTCGTCTTCATCCAACAGAAATCTATCAAGGGGCAAACCATTGCTGATCAACTGGCAGATGCCCCTCTTCCCGACAATCAACCTTCACAATTTGAGTTCCCTGACGAGTCTATCGCCACACTTTCCACCGATGACACCGTCTATCAAATGACCATGTTCTTTGACGGCTCCAAATGTCAACTCGGCGGGGGTGCGAGGGTCATCCTTATCCCACTCGAAGGAGAACCCATGCCTCTATCTTTTAAGCTTGACTTTGATTGTACCAATAATATGGCCGAATACGAGGCCTTAATTTTGGGACTTCAAACTGCCCTTTTCCTCCACATCAAGTCTATCAACATCTTCGGCGACTCGCAGCTCGTCGTCAATCAGGTTAACGGTTCATATCTCTGTAAAAATGAAGTTTTACAGAGGTATAAGAATCGTGCTGACACTCTTTTGGCATCTTTCGACCATTACCTCTTGCAGACTGTTCCACGCTCTACGAACAAGTTTGCCGACACCATGGCCTCTCTTGCTTCGCATATCCCGTCTTCATCATCATCATCCCGTCTTTTTGTCACAGTGCATCGCGTACCTTTGCCTTCATACATCTCTCCTCACATCGACCATATCAACACTATCAATTCTAGCCCACGAGATGACTGGTATAAGCAACTTGTGGACTACTTGTCTCTTTCTGTCACTCCTCCCAACCTCTCTAGCAATGCGCGGCGAGCTTTCATCAAACGCACAGCTCGCTATACCATGCTAGGGGGTCTTCTCTATAAGCGAGGCTTCGACGGCCTCCTCCTTCGCTGTCTAACTTCTGCTGAAGCCTCTCATGCCATAAAACAAGTCCACGATGGAATTTGTGGCGGACACTTCAGTGGAAACTCGGTTGCCAAGCGCATCCTTCGCCTGGGTTATTATTGGCCCACCCTTCATCAAGACTGTAGCGATTATGTTCGGCGTTGCATCAAGTGTCAGCAACACTCTAACCTGCTTCATCTTCCCAGCCACGCTTTGCAAGTCACTCAGGATTTTTGGCCTTTCTCTCAGTGGGGCTTGGATCTCATCGGTGAGATTAACCCTCACTCATCTCTTCGTCATCAGTCCATCATCACTGCCACTGAGTATTTCACCAAGTGGGTGGAAGCCATTCCTCTTGTCTCCACAAAAGCCGACAAAATTGCCGACTTCATCAGTAGCCACATCATCTGTCGCTTCGGTGTCCCTCACAAAATCATCACCGACAACGGCAAGTCCTTCAAAAACAAGACTGTCCAAAAACTATGCGACTCATTTGGCATCAAACTCAGCTTTTCTTCGCCTTACTACCCACAAGCAAATGGGCAGGCCGAGGCTTCCAACAAAATTCTGACCAAAATTCTCATGAAGGTGGTCGACAATACAGGAAGGGATTGGCACGTTCATATCCCCTTCGCTTTGTGGGCCTACCGCACTAGCATCCGAACCTCTACGGGTGCTACTCCCTTTTCTCTTGTGTACGGAACAGAGGCTGTCTTACCTCTCGAAGTACAGATCCCGTCTCTCCGCATCTCTCTGCATGACATTCTCTCCAATGATGACTTTCGTCAAGATCGCTTAGCTCAACTTGAGTTACTCGATGAGCGCCGCCTTGCTGCCCTCAATCATCTCCATGTCTACCAAAGTCGCATAAAGCGGGCCTACGACAAAAATCTGCGAGAACGAGATTTCAACATCGGAGACCTCGTCCTCAAAGAGAATCAACATGTGACCAATATGGAGCGAAGTAAACGAGGCAAATTTGCCCCCAATTGGCTTGGACCTTTTATCATCACGCACAAGTATGGATCAGGGACTTATCGTCTGTCCTCCCTCGACGGACGGCCAGAACCTGAGCCTCTTAATGCGTTGCATCTTCGACCATTCTTCTGTTAGTCGAGTACTTGTCCACTTGACACATAACTTGAGCTCATCCCTTGAGCAATCCTCGTCCTCTGGCTCCTTATTCCTTTCGACCCTATTCCCCTTTAACAAGTCCTCTACAACCCTTTTAGGATGCAGTGATGCTTTGTCCTAATAAAAAGGGGCATCCTTGAGCTTCTACAGTCTTGTCCGTGACTCTCATTCCTATCAATAAATCCAAATCAAGATGTCAAAACATATCCATGGTCACTAAATCAAGTCAAGTCAATCCAAAAAGACAGACTGATCCCTCGAAGGACAGCTGTACTATCATTGCTGTAGTTAATAGACTGATCCCTCGAAGGACAGCTATTCAAACATTATATAAAGCAAAGATATAGACCACTCCCTCGAAGGATGGCTATAATTAAATCTTGCTACTAACAGCAACCTTTTTTAGAAGCTTCCCGCATCGATCAGCTTCGCAACATGACCACTAAATCAAAAGACATCTCTATGTAGGCTTCCCACATCGATCAGCCTGTGCAAAAAAAAAAAAAAAGACGATGTCCAAACATATCCAAGGTCACAAAATCAAATCCAAAAAAAAAACGGGTCATGGACTTGGCTTGTAGTTGTCTCAGGGTCTCCTATAAAAAGGGGCAAGGTTATTCCTGCTCTTAAACTGGGTTACCCTATCCTCCTCCTATCACCCGCTCAAGGGACTTCGAGCTCACTTTAATGTCAAAGTGATTCGATTACCGTTCTGACACAACACTGGTCAACGACGTAATGCATGAACGGGGCTTTTTGTTCTAATAACCCCTATCTATGCTTCCTTTCTGGTCCTTGTCAATGAAAGAGCAATTTGCCTTCCATCTTTTCTCTACACTTTGGTCACATTTAACCGCATCAATTGGCGACTCAACTCAAACCAAGTCATTTTTTTATCATTTTCAGACATCATCCTCGTCTATTTCACATAGTTTCCATGGACACCAATACACATGGAAACTACCGACCTGACCCAATTTATGTCAAGCATAAACCAATACTTGCTGAAACATAAATAGACTTCCATTCATTTTTAGCATGCATCCATCACGACTATGGAAACTTGCTAGGGATGAAAGACTCTCGACTCTTGTGACATTTGCAGCATCATCTTGACACTTGACCACATCCAACCATCAATCACTCTGTCTCCTAGTCCGAACTACATTGGTCTGAGGCCCTAGGACAAGGGCTATGTAGGCAGCACTCAGATACCACATCTTCTGAGGTTAGCTCGACCACCCCCGTTTGTTCATCTCTATGATGGACAAACCTTCTCTTCTTTGACTCTTATCACACCCAACTTCATTTCCTTTGACCAAGACCAATCATTCCCTTTGACCAAGACCAATCATAGACCTTTGACCAAGACCAATCATTTCCTTTGACCAAGACTAATCATCGACTTTGACCAAGACCTATCAATCCCTCCGACCCCCTCCTCCCTTTTAGGGAGAACTACATCGGGCTGAGGCCCTGTCACCAGGGCTATGTAGGCAGCACTCAGATAACATGTCTTCTGGGGTTAGCTCGGCCGCATCCTTTCGTCCATCCATCCTCTTGACCAATGACCATTGGCGACCATGCCTATCTCCTTCTTCTTTGACCTTCTTCCAAGACAATGTTGCCTTGGTTATTTTTGCGTGTATGCTATTCCACGGCTGGTTAGCAGAATTGTTCGCAGACTATTTTTGACCCTTCACAAGTGTAGGATCACGAGCCAGTTGATCCCTACTACTTGTGGCCTTTTTCGTGTTTCTGGGAGCACTTCCTGAGCCCTGGATACCTGGGACACGACGACCATTTGGAGCTTCCGCTTAGATTGAGTGACCCGATCAGCAGACGACTAAATGTTGGGGCCCGATTACTTCAATTTTGGCACTCCTTGACCCTTGACCATGCGACAATTTGACCTAACCCTCTCGTGAAGTGGACTACGTGCAATCATGACTATGGCAGCGTTTTCCCTCACTCTTTTCTATCCATTTCTTTGTCAAATCGACACTCGATCTTCGGTTTCCTTCTCTCGACTATCGCTTTGAGGGGGGAACACCTCATCCTTTCTCTGGGGCAACCAACTCCTGTTTTTGTCTTGCAATTCGTCTAGAACAACCAACAAGACAAAAAGGGGCAAATGTAGACACCGCAAACGTGTCTGCACCTTGGTTCTCCCCCTTGGTCCTTTCTCCCTCCTAGTCTTCCTTGGTCCCTAACCCACCTAGGTCTTATTAATTAAAAATTAACATCTTTTAATTAATTGAGGCCCCCTTTTCCACCCTACCCTTGCCTCCTTGGATCCTCCCTTGAATCCCTCCACCTTCCCCTTAGCATTTATTGTCCAAAATCCCCCCATTATATTCCTCCCGCGTCCATTTTAGCATGCTCATAACCGTTCTTCCCACAATCCCCCACCCGGCGGCGTGCAAGAATGGGCAGAGGCTATTTTTAGCCTCTGTCTCCATTCTGACTCTGCCGACGTCGGCGACCCTGCGGCCGACGTCGGCGAGACTGCCGGCGTCGGCAGCCTTCAAGACCCCGTTCTGTATCCGTTGCAACCCCTGGACTCCTGAGCTCGCAAACAGAACTCTCCTAGCGTTTGGCATTCGTCTTGTCTTCGTTTTGAACCTTGTGCAACAACAGCAGCAGGTGCAAAGGCTCTTCATCAGAATTCTCTTCTTGCAGAATCCTCCCTGGCTCCAACAACAGCTCCTTCAATTCTTCATTCAGCAGGCAAAGAGGTAAGCAAGTCTATTATTTGATTCTGTTATCCCTGCTTTCAGTTATCTATTGTTTCTTGCCTTCCTTCTACCCTTCCCCCCTCAGAGGCTGCAAGGCCTTCTCAGGACCTGTCCCCTGTCCATCCTCCTCTCACATTGTCCCACTCTTCATCCCAGTTCCAGACAATTCCCCCGTCCCCTTTTTGTCCACAAAAGACCCTGTACAGGGCAAGATTATCCCACAGGCCATTCTGACCCGTCCCCAGACTCTGTCTCGACATCCTCAGCATCCCGGACCTGTCCACAGTCCAGAACACGTCCCAGACCCGACCACAGGCCATTACCCCGACCGACACCGGTCACTTCCCCAACCGACGTCGGCAGAATAACCGACGTCGGCAGACCTCCTAACCGACACCGGCATCACTTCCGACATCGGCGATTGTCTTCAGCCCGGCTGCTTCCTCCAGGTAACCATTTGGTGTTTTCTTTCATTTCTAATCTATTCATCATTCCTGTATTCTGGCATCTTATACTTTCTCAGTCTTTCATCTGTCTTTCATCTGTGGGTTGTCCCACTCTCATTCCTAACCTCGTCCATTTTCTCTAGTTTCTTTATTCAACTTTTCGAATGTAGAAAGCGAATTAGCCCAAGAAACATTGTGGCACGCCCGGTGGGACCCTAGGTTCCTCCTGGGTTCCTTTTTCTTTTTTATTCATTTAGGTGCATTTAGGCTCCTTCTCTCTTATCTCTTTCTTCTATTCCAAGTGACACTATAAGCAAGGACTAAAACGAACCTTTCTTCTTTGCATGCTAGACTAGTCTAAACGGCATATTCTTGACCCTTTCTCAAAACATTGTCTTCATAACAATATCACATTTCGACTTTGGGCATTAAAACACTTTGCATTCATCTCTGCTTGTGCTTGCATCTTCGTAGTCCACATCTAGTAACTTAAACGCATATTGAATAAATCTAGACACTTGATGTTACACTACCGACTCACATGCACAAAACAAACATATAACATACCTGAGACAAGGCCCGACTGGGAATTCATCCCCCAGCAGATACCTTACCCGTCCCGGTGACCCCACTTGGATTTCATCACCAAGGGGGAAGCCCACTCCGTTCTCTGGCGGAGTCTAAACTCTAGGCGAGGTATATCTTGGCTAAGCGAGACCAGCTAACCACTGGAATCGTGAAGTGAGGGGAGCTTGCTCCTTAGCACCAGGCCACGTACCAGACCCTAACACAGATCTTTGAGCACCTAAAACAACACCTGAAACTATCTTTAGACTGCCTTCTTCTAGGATCCTTTTTTCAGCCAATCTCCCCAAACATTCATCTAAGGCATAAGCCACAAATTTCTAAGGTTAATTCCTAGGATTTATCGCTCAGGCTTGTCTGTCTTTCTCTGTTTTCCTCTTCTCATCTGTTTGTTTGAGTGTGTGAGGACGCTTTCTTCTTTGTTTTTCCAAGAACCTTTCGGCTCTCTGGAAAACACAGTGACCGACATCGGTTCTGCCACCGACGTCGGCGTCCCCTGTCACCGGCATCGGTTCTGATACCGACGTCAGCTTCATATATTACCGGCATCGGTTATCTGACCGACGTCGGCCTCATTTCCTACCGACATCGGTTTTTAAACCGACGTCGGTCTCTGTCACTGTCCTTTTTTTTCCAAAACCAGCAACCTGAAACCTGTCCTTTCTCTGTCAAGACTTCATCCTGGTCTTCTGAAACTGAGCAACACAGTTCCTGACACCCGAACCTTCTTTGCCTTGCATGGTTTTCACTCGTAGCCAAGCCAAGGCTCTTGTCGACCACGTCTGCCGTCAACCGCTTCCGTCCACCCCATCCGTGACCAAGCCTACAATGGAGTTCAACTCGGAGACCGAAAGAACTCCTGTCCGTCCGACCCCGCCGCAGACTCCCATTGTCCAAGAAGGAGAACAAGACTTCGAGCGATTCTTGGACCTCAATGTCAAGGCTTTGCAACATTATCTCGCGCATAGCCGAACGTGGGACTCCTTGGGCAATCCGATCTACGGAATGCCGACCTCTCTGGCCGCGACTACGGTTGTATCGACAACACCCGTAGTTCAACCTTCAGACACTCGACCCGTCGCTTCGACCACCGACCAGACTCAGACTTTGACCAATCCTACAGGTGTGGCCTCCCCTTCTATCATTGGGCCCACTTCCATCGGGGTTCCATCCCCTTGTCAACCTCAACCCGCTCAATCGTTATCCACTCCTTTCCAAAACCTTATCGTTTCTATCCCGCCTGCCCTGGCCCCTATCAACACCAGGGTGGCTTCCTACCCCTTGGCCCCTGTTACCACTATCCCACCTCTCGTGGCAACATCGGGCTTACCTATGCCTTCCACTCAACCACCTCTAGCCTCTTCCTCTACGACTAGTTATCTCTATGTTGCCCCTTCACAAGGACAACCGACTACGTCGTATGCATCCCCTAACCTCTTCCAAGCGCCCTACAACTTAGGGGGCGCGCCACCCGTCAATCCATCGGCAGACATCATTAAAATGCTGATGGACAAGATGACCAGTCTTGAGACCTCTGTTTCCAGCTCGCGCAACACTCTTTCATATGAACAGATCTGCAACGAGCCCATCCATCCTTCTATCCCAATCAGACCATACCCTAGCCAATGGGAGCTTCCGAAGTTTTCTCGCTTCCAAAGCAAGGAAGATCCCTAGCAACACTTGCGGGCATTCAAACATGCCTGCTACCTCATTGGCCATGACGATGCGTTACTCCTACGCACGTTCCCTATGTCTCTCTCGGGCGCTGCACTTGACTGGTACAGTTCCCTTCCTAGCCATTCTATCTTCTCATTCACGCAATTGGCCCAGCTTTTCCTCGATCATTTTTCCATTAACATCACTAAGAAGGTCTCCATCACAGACCTCTATTCTATCAGACAATTCGAGGACGAGTCCATAGCCGACTTTGTAGCTCGATGGAGAGGCCTTATCAACCAACTCTCCTTCTCTTTACCCCAGGCCAAACTTATTGAACTCTTTTCTCAAGCCTGTGCCCGACATATCTCGTCCACCCTGAGGGTTCAAACCTTCCGCACTTTTGACGAAGCCTTCACGATGGCTCACAAACTTGAGTTGCGTGCCATCGAGGAGAATAAAGTCAAGTTGCGGAGCAAGAATCCCAGCTCTAAAACCAATGACTCTTCTTCAGCCAAGCCATCATCATCCAATTCTAAACCCAAGGCTTCAGCTAACGCTGTAGTCGTTAGGCCTTCATCTTCCTCGCCCTCATCTAATCAGCCTGAGCCATCAACCTCTCAGAGCGCTACTCGGCAATTCCAGCAAAGATACTTGCAGCGACGATATACTCCTATCGAAGAATCATATGCGTCTGTGCTGGAAAAGCTTCTTAAACAGGGAATCCTCAATCTCCCTCAAGCCCGACCTTCTCCGCAATTCGATCCCTCACACGCCATCCCCCGCGTGGTATAGGGAGCAAGACTTCTGCAGCTTTCACCGTGTTAAGGGCCATGACACGGAGAACTGCAAGACCTTTAAGAACATAATACAAGACATGCTTGAGAAGGGGGATCTCATCTTAGACAATCCTAATGCACCCCCTAATCAGGCCATTGACATCTTCAAGCAACCTTTTCCCAATCATCCGCCGACCCAAAACAACGTCCAGACCTTAATTGACGACAACCATGAACACAACATTCGAACCGTCAATGCGGTCTCTCCTTTCGTCCCCAATCCATCTCAAGAGGCTAGTCCATCACATGTGGACGAACCTCTTTCTCCAGCTAGTTCTCCACCGACCTCTCTCATCTTGGAGGACGCCTCGACTCTACCAGTCCCATCAGTCTCGCCATCCTCCTTTCTGCAGCCTTTGGAGGACCCGACCCTTCCTACTCCTCAGCCGCAAGTAGAGGGCACCATCATCCCCGCCCTTTACCCGCTAGAGGAGCCTCGCTTTCTGGATTCTTCTCCACCCAGAGAAGATCCTGTCTCCCCTCCGTCTTCATCCAAATCCATCATGACTTCGCCATTCAATACTACCCCCATCTCGTCTTCGACCCCGCAACCCTCAACATCATCTTCTCAGCCATTTTCTCGGTTAGTGGAGAAGGTCCAGCTTCTCCCTTCAAGGAAAGTGACGCCTCAGGTGCTGTGGGAACGCCTCAAAGCCCTTAAACATGCCCGCGCCCTCTCATCACATGCTGCCAATCCTCCCCAGGCAGAATCTCTTCAAACTCTCGGCAAAGACCAGACACGCAGACCTCAACCAAACCAATCAAGACATGCATCCATCTCGTCCAAGCCCATCAAATCACTTGGTGTTCGTCCTATCTCCGCCCTCACTCATCCATAAGTGAAGGTGGATCTAGACCAGACCTCGACCAGCAGCAGTCTTCCAACCAAGACAAAGAAGACTGCCAGACCTCCAAAGCGAACGCCTCCTTCCCCGTCACCATTGCCATCCATTCTGGGCCCCCATCCTTCGACCTTGGCCAGCATCCTTCCCACTCCGGCCTCCAACCGAAACTCATTACCTCCTTTGCTTCCTCCGCCTACCTCCAGCCGTCCCTCTCTCAAAAAGCCTTTCTCAATCTGCAGACCAGAGTCACCTCCATCTGTCCCCGCACCATCAACCCATAAGGTGGTACGGAAACCTCTTCCAGCCTCACCCAAGCAAAAGTCACCGACCTCGCGTATATCAACTAACATGGACCCTTTAGTGGGCTCATATTCGGTGATATTACGCTGACTTCTCCAGACTTCTGACATAACTCTTCCGCCCATCAAGCCTTTCCAACCTCTCGGGTCCAAGCCCTCCTGGTTCGACGATACGAAAATTTGCTTATATCATCGTACGCCAGGACACGACACCGAGACTTGCTGTGCCCTCAAGGCTGTCATCCGCCGCCATATGGAGAAGGACACTCTTCTCCTTGAGGACACTCTTGACCAGACCCCGACTCCTTCCTGTCCAAACACGTCAACATCTCACCAGCAAAACATGACCCCTTCTTCGCCTCCCATTTTTGAAATCAATGCCATCCGTATAACCACAAGGTCACATTAGGACAAGGCCAAAGCAAAAGCTGCCATTCCTTGGACCTATCCCTTTGTCAAACCACCTCTTGCGCCCAAGCCCAAAATCTCTATCCTTGGCGCGTCCCAACCTTCTTCATCTTCATCTTCTGGGCCGATTCAAGACTCCATGCTGAAGCAGCTTCATCAGACACCGGTGAAGATGTCTCTCTATGACCTTATCCAAACCTCGCCCCAACACCGTCAAGCCCTCATCCAAGCCTTGCAAGCAGCAGAGGTCCAACCCGAAGACCCCCAGCCGCTTACTGCCCTTGTCCATTCTTTATCTCCTATCAATTCCATCACATTCAGCGATTCTGAGATTCCCACATCCAACACGGAAGATCAGGACGCCGCCCTCTTCATCACTGCCTATGTTGATCGGACACGCATTAAACGCGTTATGATTGATGGCGGTGCTAGCATCAACATAATCTCTACCCACGCCTTTGATCAGCTATCTCTTCCCAAGAATTGCGTCTCCAAAACTGACGCTATCTTACGTTCTTTCAATGACACCACCGCCACGACCATTGGCACAGTCGTCCTTCACATTCGCGTTGGCCCACGCATAGTCCCGGAGCTCTTCTACATCATCAAAGGAGAGTTTCAATACAACATTCTGCTGGGCCGACCATGGATCCGTGCCATGGCCTGTATACCCTCCACCCTGCACCATTGTGTGAAGTTCGAGCATGACGGGCAAGTCCATACCATTCCTGCTGACCCTTCACCTTTCAAGACTTGTAACACGACTTACCGTCCCAACGATGTCCTCATTCCCATCAAGCCGTCCACTCCGGCACCGCCTCCATCCGCGGAAGCTTCGACCAGTTCGCAATCGGCGGTTGCCCTCACCCCTCCTCTTCAAGCGCCGACCAAAGACCCCATGGAAGACGTCTTCCAACGACTATCGCTTGGGGAATATCGCTTGTTGACCCTCGACATGTTCCAAACTCCGCAAGAGTATGGACGCCTTCACCTTAGTCCTAATTATGACCATCGGATCGGGATGGTCGTACCTTATGGTCCTCCTCACTTCCGAACCAACTTTGTCTATGGGGGGCTCAATCAAGCTCCTACCTACGGCGCTTCCCTTTCTTCACCCCGACCCTTCACCTCAGATTTCTCGTTTCTTGGCAACCCCGCCTTCGCACACACTTACCTTTACAGGTGTGCATGGAAGGGTTTTGGTTTCGGACGTTATGAGCAGGGCTCCCATCAGCCCATCGAGCCGCTCAGTGACCACGATGCCAAGAAACACTATGGCCTGGGATATCATGACCCCACTCAGGCTCCTTCCGACCTTTGTCCCAAACCAACCACTGACCAATCTCTTCCAGACTCGCCCATTCCTCCTTCGTCACCTACGGAGTCGGTGGTTTCCATCCCTCCTAGTTTTTTTTTTCCATAAACACCATCTGCCTGGAACCCCTGACTTATCAGCTCAATGGGGTGCCCAGGTCTCTCCCTCTCATCTTTCCTAGCATGGTAGAGGATGAGTCGGCAACCATTCACACTGTCCACTGCGTTGACGATGACGCCATCCTTTCCTACATGGGTGTCGATGACTCTTTCGTCCAGCGTTTCCTCCCTTCTGAGACCCAGGTTATGTTAAATGAATCCACCATTGACATCAACCTCCCTTCTTCTTCTGATGTTCCTCACGTCTTAAAGATTGGCCAATCTCTAGACGATCAGGAGCAGCTTGACTATGCCCAATTCCTTTCCGACCATAGCAAGGCCTTCGCCTGGACTTACAGCGACAAGCCTGGCATCGACCCCACCATTGCTATCCACAACATTGTCACCAAACCAGAGGCTAAGCCTGTTAGGCAAAAGCTTCGAAAGATGCATCCTCGCGTTGCGCTCCTCGTCAAAGAGGAGCTTCAGCGCCTTCTCTCTGCCTCCTTCATCCGAACCATCGATTATCCGCAGTGGGTCTCTAACATCGTCCCAGTTACTAAAGCAACTGGGGGGATTCGGATCTGCACGAACTATCGCGACCTTAACCTAGCCTGTCCCAAAGACGACTTTCCTCTTCCTAACATTGACCAGCTTGTTGATCTTACGGCCGGCCATGAGATGCTATCTCTTATGGACGGGTTTTCAAGGTACAATCAAATCCTGATCACACCGGAAGACCAGCACAAGACTACCTTTATCACCCCATGGGGGACTTTCTGCTATCGGGTCATGCCTTTCGGCTTGAAAAATGCTGGTGCCACTTATCAGCGCACCATGACCTACATTTTCCATGATCTCCTCCACAAAATCATGGAGGACTATGTGGATGACCTTCTCGGCAAGTCCAAACTTCGCCGCCACCACTTGACCATTCTCGCAATCATTTTCTCTCGTCTTCTTCAATACAATGTCCGCCTTAACCCCAAGAAGTGTGTCTTTGGGGTCCTCTCAGGCAAGCTCCTCGGCTTCATCGTTTCCTTCTGTGGTATCGAGATAGATCCCGCTAAAATTCACGCTATCCTCGAAATGCCACCCCCGACCAATCTCAAGCAGCTTCGCAGTCTCCAAGGGAAGCTCCAGTCCATTCGTCGTTTCATCTCGCAGCTTTCAGACCGCTGCCAACCTTTTCATCATCTCCTTAAGAAGGACGTCTCCTTTAAGTGGGATGAGGACTGTCAAGAGGCCTTTGATGCCCTCAAAAGCTATCTGGTCTCTCCACCAGTCCTCATTCCACCTAAAGACGACCAACCCTTCTACCTTTATATCTCCGCCACCAACCATTCGTTAGGTGCCATGATCGCGCACCGAGACGAGCATCATCGTGAGCAGGCGGTTTACTACATCAGCCGAACACTGGTCGACTATGAAACTCGGTATACTCATACCGAGAAACTCTGTTTGGCATTAGTCTTTTTTGCCACCAAGCTCCGTCACTATCTTCTCAACCACAGGACATTTGTCATCACTCACACCGACCCGCTCAAATACATGCACTCCAAGCCATATCAAAATCAACGTATGGCTCGGTGGCTTATGCTGCTCGCTGAGTTTGACTTCGTCTTCATCCAACAGAAATCTATCAAGGGGCAAACCATTGCTGATCAACTGGCAGATGCCCCTCTTCCCGACAATCAACCTTCACAATTTGAGTTCCCTGACGAGTCTATCGCCACACTTTCCACCGATGACACCGTCTATCAAATGACCATGTTCTTTGACGGCTCCAAATGTCAACTCGGCGGGGGTGCGGGGGTCATCCTTATCCTACTCGAAGGAGAACCCATGCCTCTATCTTTTAAGCTTGACTTTGATTGTACCAATAATATGGCCGAATACGAGGCCTTAATTTTGGGACTTCAAACTGCCCTTTCCCTCCACATCAAGTCTATCAACATCTTCGGCGACTCGCAGCTCGTCGTCAATCAGGTTAACGGTTCATATCTCTGTAAAAATGAAGTTTTACAGAGGTATAAGAATCGTGCTGACACTCTTTTGGCATCTTTCGACCATTACCTCTTGCAGACTGTTCCACGCTCTACGAACAAGTTTGCCGACACCATGGCCTCTCTTGCTTCGCATATCCCGTCTTCATCATCATCATCCCGTCTTTTTGTCACAGTGCATCGCGTACCTTTGCCTTCATACATCTCTCCTCACATCGACCATATCAACACTATCAATTCTAGCCCACGAGATGACTGGTATAAGCAACTTGTGGACTACTTGTCTCTTTCTGTCACTCCTCCCAACCTCTCTAGCAATGCGCGGCGAGCTTTCATCAAATGCACAGCTCGCTATACCATGCTAGGGGGTCTTCTCTATAAGCGAGGCTTCGACGGCCTCCTCCTTCGCTGTCTAACTTCTGCTGAAGCCTCTCATGCCATAAAACAAGTCCACGACGGAATTTGTGGCGGACACTTCAGTGGAAACTCGGTTGCCAAGCGCATCCTTCGCCTGGGTTATTATTGGCCCACCCTTCATCAAGACTGTAGCGACTATGTTCGGCGTTGCATCAAGTGTCAGCAACACTCTAACCTGCTTCATCTTCCCAGCCACGCTTTGCAAGTCGCTCAGGATTTTTGGCCTTTCTCTCAGTGGGGCTTGGATCTCATCGGTGAGATTAACCCTCACTCGTCTCTTCGTCATCAGTCCATCATCACTGCCACTGAGTATTTCACCAAGTGGGTGGAAGCCATTCCTCTTGTCTCCACAAAAGCCGACAAAATTGCCGACTTCATCAGTAGCCACATCATCTGTCGCTTCGGTGTCCCTCACAAAATCATCACCGACAACGGCAAGTCCTTCAAAAACAAGACTGTCCAAAAACTATGCGACTCATTTGGCATCAAACTCAGCTTTTCTTCGCCTTACTACCCACAAGCAAATGGGCAGGCCGAGGCTTCCAACAAAATTCTGACCAAAATTCTCATGAAGGTGGTCGACAATACAGGAAGGGATTGGCACATTCATATCCCCTTCGCTTTGTGGGCCTACCGCACTAGCATCCGAACCTCTACGGGTGCTACTCCCTTTTCTCTTGTGTACGGAACAGAGGCTGTCTTACCTCTCAAAGTACAGATCCCGTCTCTCTGCATCTCTCTGCATGACATTCTCTCCAACGATGACTTTCGTCAAGATCGCTTAGCTCAACTTGAGTTACTCAACGAGCGCCGCCTTGCTGCCCTCAATCATCTCCATGTCTACCAAAGTCGCATAAAGCGAGCCTACGACAAAAATCTGCGAGAACGAGATTTCAACATCGGAGACCTCGTCCTCAAAGAGAATCAACATGTGACCAATATGGAGCGAAGTAAACGAGGCAAATTCGCCCCCAATTGGCTTGGACCTTTTATCATCACGCACAAGTATGGATCAGGGACTTATCGTCTGTCCTCCCTCGACGGACGGCCAGAACCTGAGCCTCTTAATGCGTTGCATCTTCGACCATTCTTCTGTTAGTCGAGTACTTGTCCACTTGACACATAACTTGAGCTCGTCCCTTGAGCAATCCTCGTCCTCTGGCTCCTTATTCCTTTCGACCCTATTCCCCTTTAACAAGTCCTCTACAACCCTTTTAGGATGCAGTGATGCTTTGTCCTAATAAAAAGGGGCGTCCTTGAGCTTCTACAGTCTTGTCCGTGACTCTCATTCCTATCAATAAATCCAAATCAAGATGTCAAAACATATCCATGGTCACTAAATCAAGTCAAGTCAATCCAAAAAGACAGACTGATCCCTCGAAGGACAGCTGTACTATCATTGCTGTAGTTAATAGACTGATCCCTCGAAGAACAGCTATTCAAACATTATATAAAGCAAAGATATAGACCACTCCCTCGAAGGATGGCTATAATTAAATCTTGCTACTAACAGCAACCTTTTTTAGAAGCTTCCCGCATCGATCAGCTTCGCAATATGACCACTAAATCAAAAGACATCTCTATGTAGGCTTCCCGCATCGATCAGCCTGCGCAAAAAAAAAAAAAGACGATGTCCAAACATATCCAAGGTCACAAAATCAAATCCAAAAAAAAAACGGGTCATGGACTTGGCTTGTAGTTGTCTCAGGGTCTCCTATAAAAAGGGGCAAGGTTATTCCTGCTCTTAAACTGGGTTACCCTATCCTCCTCCTATCACCCGCTCAAGGGACTTCGAGCTCACTTTAATGTCAAAGTGATTCGATTACCGTTCTGACACAACACTGGTCAACGACGTAATGCATGAACGGGGCTTTTTGTTCTAATAACCCCTATCTATGCTTCCTTTCTGGTCCTTGTCAATGAAAGAGCAATTTGCCTTCCATCTTTTCTCTACACTTTGGTCACATTTAACCGCATCAATTGGCGACTCAACTCAAACCAAGTCATTTTTTTATCATTTTCAGACATCATCCTCGTCTATTTCACATAGTTTCCATGGACACCAATACACATGGAAACTACCGACCTGACCCAATTTATGTCAAGCATAAACCAATACTTGCTGAAACATAAATAGACTTCCATTCATTTTTAGCATGCGTCCATCACGACTATGGAAACTTGCTAGGGATGAAAGACTCTCGACTCTTGTGACATTTACAGCATCATCTTGACACTTGACCACATCCAACCATCAATCACTCTGTCTCCTAGTCCGAACTACATTGGTCTGAGGCCCTAGGACAAGGGCTATGTAGGCAGCACTCAGATACCACATCTTCTGAGGTTAGCTCGACCACCCCCGTTTGTTCATCTCTATGATGGACAAACCTTCTCTTCTTTGACTCTTATCACACCCAACTTCATTTCCTTTGACCAAGACCAATCATTCCCTTTGACCAAGACCAATCATAGACCTTTGACCAAGACCAATCATTTCCTTTGACCAAGACCAATCATCGACTTTGACCAAGACCTATCAATCCCTCCGACCCCCTCCTCCCTTTTAGGGAGAACTACATCGGGCTGAGGCCCTGTCACCAGGGCTATGTAGGCAGCACTCAGATAACATGTCTTCTGGGGTTAGCTCGGCCGCATCCTTTCATCCATCCATCCTCTTGACCAATGACCATTGGCGACCATGCCTATCTCCTTCCTCTTTGACCTTCTTCCAAGACAATGTTGCCTTGGTTGTTTTTACGTGTATGCTATTCCACGGCTGGTTAGCAAAATTGTTCGCAGACTATTTTTGACCCTTCACAAGTGTAGGATCACGAGCCAGTTGATCCCTACTACTTGTGGCCTTTTTCGTGTTTCTGGGAGCACTTCCTGAGCCCTGGATACCTGGGACACGATGACCATTTGGAGCTTCCGCTTAGATTGAGTGACCCGATCAGCAGACGACTAAATGCTGGGGCCCGGTTACTTCAATTTTGGCACTCCTTGACCCTTGACCATGCGACAATTTGACCTGACCCTCTCGTGAAGTGGACTACGCGCAATCATGACTATGGCAATGTTTTCACTCACTCTTTTCTATCCATTTCTTTGTCAAATCGACACTCGATCTTCAGTTCCCTTCTCTCGACTATCGCTTTGAGGGGGGAACACCTCATCCTTTCTCTGGGGCAACCAACTCCTGTTTTTGTCTTGCAGTTCGTCTAGAACAACCAACAAGACAAAAAGGGGCAAATGTAGACACCGCAAACATGTCTGCACCTTGGTTCTCCCCCTTGGTCCTTTCTCCCTCCTAGTCTTCCTTGGTCCCTAACCCACCTAGGTCTTATTAATTAAAAATTAACATCTTTTAATTAATTGAGGCCCCCTTTTCCACCCTACCCTTGCCTCGTTGGATCCTCCCTTGAATCCCTCCACCTTCCCTTAGCATTTATTGTCCAAAATCCCCCCATTATATTCCTCCCGCGTCCATTTTAGCATGCTCATAACCGTTCTTCCCACAATCCCCCACCCGGCGGCGTGCAAGAATGGGCAGAGGCTATTTTTAGCCTCTGTCTCCATTCTGACTCTGCCGACGTCGGCGACCCTGCGGCCGACGTCGGCGAGACTGCCGGCGTCGGCAGCCTTCAAGACCCCGTCCTGTATCCGTTGCAACCCCTGGACTCCTGAGCTCGCAAACAGAACTCTCTTGGCGTTTGGCATTCATCTTGTCTTCATTTTGAACCTCGTGCAACAATAGTAGCAGGTGCAAAGGCTCTTCATCAGAATTCTCTTCTTGCAGAATCTTCCCTGGCTCCAGCAACATCTCCATCTTCTTCTTTCAGTAGGCTAAAGGTAAGTTAGTTCTGGTTTTATTTTATTTTCTTTGGTTTAATCCTCTGTTTTCTGTTGTCCTCTGTGTCTCTCCCTTTGTCCCTTCCCCTGAGAGGCTGCAAAGCCTTCTCAGGCCCCTTCCTCTGTGTACCCTTCTCTTCTCCTTCCTCTTTGTCCCTTCCTTCCCCTGTATCTCTGCCTGAGACCAATCCCCAGACCAAGACCCAGACCCGTCCATCAGTGTCCAACCCGTCCACGCACAGAGCACAGACCAAGACTCAGACCAGACCCTGCTCAAGCCCGACTACAGGCCGTAACCCCAACCGACGCCAGTCACTTCCCCAATCGACGTCGGCAGAATAGCCGACGACGGCAGGTCAGATAGCCGACGTCGGCAACATTACCGACCTCGGCGACTGTCTTCAGCCTACTCCTTCATTCAGGTAATCATTTTGTTTTCTTCTTTCATTTTTAATCTTTTTATCATTTCTATATTCTGTCATTCTGTCTTTTATCAGTCAATTATTTTATCAAAACAGTGGGTTGACCTCCCTTAAGGAAGTCTTTACACTTCTGGGAACAAGCCTTTGCTTGGCAACCCACTGCCTATCTGTCTAACATTTTTCTGGTCCTAGTTTCCCTTTTTCTTGCAGGTGTCATTCCTCCACAGCCAAAGAGGAGTGCCCACGAACGTCTGGATTTACGGTGCGCAATCTATAGTCCAGGTACTTCCAAGCCTTGTCCTTCACTTTCTTCTAGTTTCTTTCTTTATAGTCTTAAAAGCAAATTTGAGGTAGAAACATCTCTGGCACGCCCGGTGGGACCCTAGGTTCCTCCTGGGTTCCTTTTTGTCTGGAACTGGGATGAAGAGTGGGACAATGTGAGAGGAGGATGGACAGGGGACAGGTCCTGAGAAGGCCTTGCAGCCTCTCAGGGGGGAAGGGTAGAAGGAAGGCAAGAAACAATAGATAACTGAAAGCAGGGATAACAGAATCAAATAATAGACTTGCTTACCTCTTTGCCTGCTGAATGAAGAATTGAAGGAGCTGTTGTTGGAGCTAGGGAGGATTCTGCAAGAAGAGAATTTTGATGAAGAGCCTTTGCACCTGCTGCTGTTGTTGCACGAGGTTCAAAACGAAGACAAGACGAATGCCAAACGCCAGGAGAGTTTTGTTTGCGAGCTCAGGAGTCCAGGGGTTGCAACGGATACAGGACGGGGTCTTGAAGGCTGCCGACGCCGGCAGTTTTGCCGACGTCGGCCGAAGGGTCGCCGACGTCGGCGGTCGCAGGATGGGCACAGAGGCTAAAAATAGCCTCTGCCCATTCTTGCACGCCGCCGGGTGGGGGATTGTGGGAAGAACGGTTATGAGCATGCTAAAATGGACGCGGGAGGAATATAATGGGGGGATTTTGGACAATAAATGCTAAGGGAAGGTGGAGGGATTCAAGGGAGGATCCAAGGAGGCAAGGGTAGGGTGGAAAAGGGGGCCTCAATTAATTAAAAGATGTTAATTTTTAATTAATAAGACCTAGGTGGGTTAGGGACCAAGGAAGACTAGGAGGGAGAAAGGACCAAGGGGGAGAACCAAGGTGCAGACACGTTTGCGGTGTCTACATTTGCCCCTTTTTGTCTTGTTGGTTGTTCTAGACGAACTGCAAGACAAAAACAGGAGTTGGTTGCCCCAGAGAAAGGATGAGGTGTTCCCCCCTCAAAGCGATAGTCGAGAGAAGGGAACCGAAGATCGAGTGTCGATTTGACAAAGAAATGGATAGAAAAGAGTGAGTGAAAACGCTGCCATAGTCATGATTGCGCGTAGTCCACTTCACGAGAGGGTCAGGTCAAATTGTCGCATGGTCAAGGGTCAAGGAGTGCCAAAATTGAAGTAACCGGGCCCCAGCATTTAGTCGTCTGCTGATCGGGTCACTCAATCTAAGCGGAAGCTCCAAATAGTCGTCGTGTCCCAGGTATCCAGGGCTCAGGAAGTGCTCCCAGAAACACGAAAAAGGCCACAAGTAGTAGGGATCAACTGGCTCGTGATCCTACACTTGTGAAGGGTCAAAAATAGTCTGCGAACAATTCTGCTAACCAGCCGTGGAATAGCATACACGTAAAAACAACCAAGGCAACATTGTCTTGGAAGAAGGTCAAAGAGGAAGGAGATAGGCATGGTCGCCAATGGTCATTGGTCAAGAGGATGGATGGACGAAAGGATGCGGCCGAGCTAACCCCAGAAGACCCCATGTCAACTGAGTGCTGCCTACATAGCCCTGGTGACAGGGCCTCAGGCCGATGTAGTTCTCCCTAAAAGGGAGGGAGGGTCGGAGGGATTGATTGGTCTTGGTCGAAGTCGATGATTGGTCTTGGTCAAAGGAAATGATTGGTCTTGGTCAAAGTTGACGAGGTTGGGTGTGATAAGAGAAGGAGCCGAACATTTTTTTTTGTGTCAGGCTGATCGATGCGGGAAGCCTGCATAGAGATGTCACTTGATGTAATGGTCATGTTGGAAAGCTGATCGATGCGGGAAGCTTCTAAAATAGTTGTTGTTTATTGCCAGAGTAGTCATAGCCATCCTTCGAGGGAGTGGTCTATATTTTTGCTTGATAATGTTTGAAAAGTTGGCCTAGCTGTCCTTCAAGGGATCAGTCTAGTAATACAGCAATGATAGTACAGCTGTCCTTCGAGGGATCAGTCTGTCTTTTTGAATTGTCTTGACTTGATTTAATGACCATGGATATGTTTTGACATCTTGATTTGGATTTATTGATAGGAATGAGAGTCACGGACAAGACTGTAGAAGCTCAAGGATGCCCTTTTTTATTAGGACAAAGCATCACTGCATCCTAAAAGGGTTGTAGAGGACTTGTTAAAGGGGAATAGGGTTGAAAGGGATGAGGATTAAGGGGACGAAGATTGCTCAAGGGACGAGCTCAAGTTACGTGTCAAATAGACGAGTACTCGACTAGCAGAAGAAAGGTCGAAGATGCAAGACAGAAAGGGGGGCTCAAGGTCTGATAAGTCCCTGGGCCATGCTAGTGTGTTAAGGTCTGAGTCGATTAGGAGCAGACTTGCCCCATTTGGCTCTTTCTAGATTGGTCAGATGTTGATGGTGGATGAGAAGTTGACTGATATGGTTGTTGATTGGTCGAGACTTGGTTGAAGATTGGTTGAATGGTATTTGGTTGTTGATTGGTCGAGGATTGGTTGAAGTGTGGTAAAATGTTTGGTCAAAGTTTGTTGAAGGTTTGGATCCCCCCAGTCGCTTAGGGAGAATGTTGGATAGATTAGTCAAAGTTGACTGAGGCTTGGTGATTAAATGGACTGTGTTAATGTCAAATAATGGGGTCAAAGGCGGTAAAGAGACCATAGTCTGCCATGGAGATCTCGATTTAGGCGATGAGGTTGGAGAGGCACGGGTCGGGGTTGATGTTTTGTCGAAGAGGTGGTTAAGAGGGTCCTTGGTGGGAAGGAAAGCATTTCTCCGTTGTTGACGAATGACAGCTTTGAGAGCACAACAATGCTTAGTGTCATGTCCCGGAGTGTGATGATAGTTGCAAAATTTAGAGTTGTCGAACCAAGATGGCCTTGATCCGAGAGTTGATGAATGGGGCGGAGTTGAAGGTTTGTTGATGACGTGGTCGAGAAGAGAGGTGTCATTCGCCAGATATTGGCGAATGGCAACCTTGAGGGCATGACAATGCTCCGTGTCGTGCCCAGGCGTGCGATGATACGCACAAATGCGAGTGTGGTCGAACCAAGGTGGTTTAGGTCCGAGAGATTGATATTGTTTGAGAGGCGGGAGGTCGAGGCGAGATGACTGCAATAATTGCCGAAAAAGCAAGGTATAAGAACCTGCTAATGGGTCGGGATATTTTATTGCAGTAAGGGTTGATGACGTTGGTTTGAGAGGTGTAAGAGACGTTGGTCGATGGTTTGAGGGAGATATATGTTTGACAGGTTGAGGAAGTAATGGAGGCGACGTGCCTCTGTGAAGGACGGGAGTAGGCAGTACTCCTATTAAAGTGGATGGATGTGGGCCTAAGATTGAAGGCAATGATGAAGGTGGGGGAGAAATTCTCCGATGTGGTCTAGTAGCTTTCGTTAGTTTGGGCCGAGGGCCACTATTATGTGAGGCGAGGTTGGATGTGGGTTTGGGTTTGGATGTGGACGAAGGTGAGTGAGATGTAACAATCTCAGGCAAAGGGCAAGAGGAAACCGTGACTGGGTCTTCCTCGGTTGAAATGGGTAAAGAGACTGGTTCTTCTCTTGGTGGAGAAGAAATAGGAGAGGGTGGCTCCTCCAGATGGCAAGAGGCAGGGATGATTATGCCTTTCGCTTGTGCTTGAGGAGTAGGCAAGGTATGGTCATTGGATGAAGGTGCGGCTAATGGTATAGGTGTGGTCAAGGCGTCCCCCAATGTAGGAGAAATAGATGGAGGACTAACAGGAGAAGAGGGTTCTTCATCTTGTGATAGATGAATAGGAGAAAACTCTTCTGCCTGTGAAAGAGATTGATCAGAGATAAGAGGTAAGATAGTGTTAATCGTGTGAATGTCATGGTCATGAGGATCTTGGGTTATGGTATGGACGTTGTTTTGAGTAGGCGGATGATTTGGAAAAGGGTGTTTGAAGATGTCGATATGTTGATTAGGTGGGGCATTCGGGTTATCTAAAATAAGATCCCCCTTGTCGATCATGTCCTGGATTATGTTTTTGAAAGTTCGGCAGTTGTCAATGTCATGGCCTTGGACGTGGTGAAAGTGGCAGAAGTCAGCCTCTCTATACCATGTAGGGAGGGCTTTAGAGGGGTCAAATTGAGGTGGTCGGATTGGAGGGAGATTGAGGACCCCCTGGTTGAGAAGTTTTTCCAAAACGGAAGCGTATGGTTCTCCAAGTGGAGTGTAAGAACGCTGGATATACCGTTGTTGGAATTGTTTGGTAATGCTGGAAGATGTCGAAGGTTGGGAATAATTCGTCGTTGTTGAGGATGGTGATCTAACGACCACAGTGTTGGCCACTCCTTTGGATTTGGAGTTGGCAGAAGAAGAAGGTCTGAAAGAAGAATGGTCAGTAGATTTTGCGTTGGTATTACGCAATTTGACCTTATCTTCTTCAAGGGCACGGAGTTCGAGCTTTCGCGCCATGATGAAAGCTTCGTCAGAAGTGCGAAATGTCTGAATCTGCAAGGTAGAGGAGATGTGGTTGGCACATGCTCGAGAAAAGAGCTCGATGAGCTCGGGTTGAGGCAAGGAGAAGGAGAGCTGGTTAATCGAGCCTCTCCAACGAGCGACAAAATCGACCACAGATTCATCGTCAAATTGTCTGATGGAGTAGAGGTCTGTGATAGAGACTTGTTTAGTGATGTTGATTGAGAAATGGTCGAGAAATAATTGAGCGAGTTGGATGAATGAAAAGATAGAGTGTCTGGCAAGAGAACTATACCAGTCAAGGGAAGGGCCAGAAAGAGACATAGAGAATGTGCGTAGAAGTAACGCATCGTCGTGGGCGATAAGATAACAGGCATGTCTAAATGCCTGTAGATGTTGTTGTGGGTCTTCCTTGCTGTGAAAGCGAGATAATTTAGGAAGCTCCCAATGGTTAGGATATGGTCGAATAGGGACGGAAGGATGAATAGGCTCGTTGCAAATTTGCTCATATGACAAAGTATTGCTTGAACCGGAAATAGAGGCCTCGAGACTGGACATTTTATCCATCAGCATTTTAATGATGTCTGCTGACGGATTGGTGGGTTGAGCGCCCCCTAAGTTGTAAGTTGCTTGGAAGAGGTTAGAGGAGGTGTGCGACATAGTCGGTTGTACAATGTACGGATGACTAGTCGCAGGGGTGGAAGTGGAGGCTAGAGGTGGTTGCGTTATGAAGGTTGAAGGTATAAGTTGACTGGGCACCGCAAAAGGTGGTTGAATGGCAGCACTGGTAGAGGGATAGGTTGACACTCCTACATTTGTGGGCGCAAGAGTGTAAGGGGTCGAGACAATCAAGTTCTGATATGAGGTAGAACTTGGTTGAATTGCAGGTGGTTGAGGGGGTAATGAAACCCCGGTGGAGGTCGGTCTAAAAATAGACGGGGAGGCCAAACTTTGCGTATTGGCCATGGTTGGGTTAATAGTTGAGGCGAAAGGCTGAGTCAAAAAGGGTTGGGTGGCGAATGGTGTGGATGTCGTCGCCACGTCACCCGAAAGGTCTCGCGTTGAATTTCTTGCGAGATAGTTTTGGAGGGCTGCGGTATTGAGGTCCAAGAATCTCTCGAAATCTTGGTCCCCTTCAGGAATGATGGGAATTTGAGTCGGGGTCGGGGTCGGGGTCGGTCCTGTAGGAGTTCTTTCAGTCTCCGAGTGGAACTCCATGATAGGACTGGTTAGAGGCAGGATAGACGGAAGCGGCTGTTGGCTAAAGTGGTTAAGAAGAGAGTCCTGATTCCAGAAACTGTGTTTTTGCAGTCTCAGAAAACCAGATTGGAATTTTTGATAGAGAAGGGATAGGTTTCAGGCTGCTGGTTTTGAAGACAAAGGAAGTGACAGAGACCGACGTCGGTTAAAAAACCGATGTCGGTAGGAAAGATGGCCGACGTCGGTCAGATAACCGATGCCGGAAGCCGACGTCGGTGGCAGAACCGATGTCGGTGACTGTGTTTTCCAGAGAACCAAAAGATTCTTGGAAAACAATGAAGAAAGCGTCCTCACTTACTCAAACAGACAGATGAGAAGAGGAAACAGAGAGAGACAGACAAGCCTAAGCGATAAATCCTAGGAATTAACCTTAGAAGCTGTGGCTTATGCCTTAGATGAATGTTTGGGGAGATTGGCTGAAAAAATGGGTCCTAGAAGAAGGCAGTCTAAAGATGGTTTTGGGTGTTGTTTTAGGTGCTCAAAGATCTGTGTTAGGGTCTGGTACGTGGCCTGGTGCTAAGGAGCAAGCTCCCCTCACTTCACGATTCCAGTGGTTAGCTGGTCTCGCTTAGCCAAGATATACCTCGCCTAGAGTTTAGACTCCGCCAGAGAACGGAGTGGGCTTCCCCCTTGGTGATGAAATCCAAGTAGGGTCACCGGGACGGGTAAGGTATCCGCTGGGTGATGAAATCCCAGTCGGGCCTTGTCTCAGGTAAGTTATATGTTTGTTTTGTGCATGTGAGTCGGTAGTGTAACATCAAGTGTCTAGATTTATTCAATATGCGTTTAAGTTACTAGATGTGGACTACGAAGATGCAAGCACAAGCAGAGATGAATGCAAAGTGTTTTAATGCCCAAAGTCGAAATGTGATATTGTTATGAAGACAATGTTTTGAGAAAGGGTCAAGAATATGACGTTTAGACTAGTCTAAAATGCACAAGGAAGAAAAAGAAGGATTCGTTTTAGTTCTTGCTTATAGTGCCATTGAGAAGAAAAGAAGGAGGAGAAAAGGTAAGAACCTAATGCTCCTAAATGAATAGAAGGGAAAAGGAACCCAGGAGGAACCTAGGGTCCCACCGGGCGTGCCAGAGTGTTTCTTGGGCTAATTCGCTTTCTACATTCGAAAAGTTGAATAAAGAAACTAGAGAAAATGGACGAGGTTAGGAATACCTGGATGTCGACTGCGCACCGTGATCCAGACGCTTGTGAGCACTCCTTTTTGGCTGTGGAGGAATGACACCTGCAAAAGAAAGGAAAACTTGGACAAGGGGATGTTAGATAAATAGACGGTGGGTTTCCAAGCGAAAGCTTGTCCCCAGAAGTGTAAAAACTTCCTCAAAGGGAGGTCAACCCACAGATGAAAGACAGATGAAAGACTGAGAAAGTATAAGATGCCAGAATACAGGAATGATGAATAGATTAAAAATGAAAGAAAACACCAAATGGTTACCTGGAGGAAGCAGCCGGGCTGAAGACAGTCGCCGATGTCGGAAGTGATGCCGGTGTCGGTTAGGAGGTCTGCCGACGTCGGTTATTCTGCCGACGTCGGTTGGGGAAGTGACCGGCGTCGGTCGGGGTAATGGCCTGTGGTCGGGTCTGGGACGTGTTCTGGACTGTGGACAGGTCCGGGATGCTGAGGATGTCGAGACAGAGTCTGGGGACGGGTCAGAATGGCCTGTGGGATAATCTTGCCCTGTACAGGGTCTTTTGTGGACAAAAAGGGGACGGGGGAATTGTCTGGAACTGGGATGAAGAGTGGGACAATGTGAGAGGAGGATGGACAGGGGACAGGTCCTGAGAAGGCCTTGCAGCCTCTCAGGGGGGAAGGGTAGAAGGAAGGCAAGAAACAATAGATAACTGAAAGCAGGGATAACAGAATCAAATAATAGACTTGCTTACCTCTTTGCCTGCTGAATGAAGAATTGAAGGAGCTATTGTTGGAGCCAGGGAGGATTCTGCAAGAAGAGAATTCTGATGAAGAGCCTTTGCACCTGCTGCTGTTGTTGCACGAGGTTCAAAACGAAGACAAGACGAATGCCAAACGCCAGGAGAGTTCTGTTTGCGAGCTCAGGAGTCCAGGGGTTGCAACGGATACAGAACGGGGTCTTGAAGGCTGCCGACGCCGGCAGTCTCGCCGACGTCAGCCACAGGGTCGCCGACGTCGGCAGAGTCAGAATGGAGACAGAGGCTAAAAATAGCCTCTGCCCATTCTTGCATGCCGCCGGGTGGGGGATTGTGGGAAGAACGGTTATGAGCATGCTAAAATGGACGCGGGAGGAATATAATGGGGGGATTTTGGACAATAAATGCTAAGGGGAAGGTGGAGGGATTCAAGGGAGGATCCAAGGAGGCAAGGGTAGGGTGGAAAAGGGGGCCTCAATTAATTAAAAGATGTTAATTTTTAATTAATAAGACCTAGGTGGGTTAGGGACCAAGGAAGACTAGGAGGGAGAAAGGACCAAGGGGGAGAACCAAGGTGCAGACACGTTTGCGGTGTCTACAATATTAACCTGAATAATACATAGGTAGGATCCCCATATGTTTTAATTTAATGTCATCATTTATTTATAGTGAATGAATAAAGATTTTGTAACATGTTACAAGTCTACTACCAAAACTTACATCTAACACTCTTCACAGTTAAGTGTCATCCCAGCCATACACCATGTACACAGGTGTATGATAGAACTAATTACTCAATTTCCCAACTTAACACTATATTATGCTATATGGATTATGCAATTAAAATAATCACCTCTTTTTGCATAGGAATCTTATACAACTTATAAATAAGGTAGACTTATTATATAAATATACACATTGTCCCTCATTTTCCTTATAAAAGATCATGGTTTTAAAACAAATCAAACTCAGACCTCTACTTATTTACTCAGTTTTAAGGATGATTGCACCTAGTCCATGACATACTTCTAGAAAATAATATGTGGATAATTCCAGTATTTTGTAGAGGTCGCATGGTCCATTTACATAGTTTACACATATTACTATTTTGAATACCATGAACATAGTATCACTATTACCTATATGCTATCAGATTCACACCATTCATTGTTATTTTTTGATATATATATATATATGTGTGTGTGTGTGTGTGTGTGTGTGTGTGTGTGTGTGTGTGTGTGTGTGTGTGTGTGTGTGTGTGTGTGTGTGTGTATGTATGTATGTATATATATGTATGTATGTATGTATATATACATACATATATGTGTGTGTGTACATATATACACACATATGTGTGTGTGTGTGTGCGTGCATCTATGTATATGTGTGTGTGTGTGTATGTATATATATATACACACATATATACACATATATACATACATACATACATATATATATATATATATATATATATATATATATATATATATACACATACATACAACCTTACTTATATACATACATGCATGCATACATGCATATATATATGTATGTATGTATGTATGTATGTATATGTGTGTGTGTATATATACACAAATATACACATATATACATACATACATATATATATATATATATATATATATACACATACATACAACCTTACCTATATTCTTTACTATAACTTGTAGAGTGAAGCCACCATACAAAAAGGTATAAACTTATTATTTTGAATAACATAATACATAGCTCACTATTTTATACATAGTTTGTTATATCATATAGACATATATATTTCATATATTATCTTAGTTTTGAAAAATAGGGATACATAAAGCTCCTACAAAAGTACACATTCCATGCATATCAATATTTTAAATGCAATTCCAACAAATTGTTATATAGACTGACCATAGATACATTCAATCGACTAAGTCACTCAGCCTTTTTACACAATTCACTATGTTCATATATAAACTTAATTGTATAGTTTTATATAACCAATAAACACTTAGCCTGCATATATCTATCACCATTATTTATAACACAAAGGCATGTCATACATATGTATATATTTATAGGTTTTTTATATTTTCGTGACCCTCATTCATATTTTACACTCATGGTTTTCTATTGATAATACACACACACACATATCAATAATATAGTTTCATAGTTTACAAAATAATAATACACATAAATTTATTATTTGATTTAGAATAAATAACATCACCAATCTCTTGAAAGCATCTGACTGAAACCAGATAGTCTACACCTTTCTTTTTTAAGCTCTACTTTTGTCTCTTCTCCCTTCACTTGGCTCTCTCTTCTCTACTTTGTGTTCTCTCCTCCCCTCTTCTTTAGGCTCCCCTCTTCTCTTATACTCTCCTCTTAACACCACACCTCTTTCCTTTCTTTTTCCTTTCACTTATCCAACATTTTCTTTAAAGCTCACCTTTTTAGCTTGCCATTCTTTTTTATCCAATGCAAAAGCTCACCATCTTTCCCCTAAAGCTTGCCATTATTTCCAAAATTCCTTAATCATAGCTTTATTTGCTTTATTTCATAATTATAATATAATATAATCAAACTTATTTATTTATTTTATTTCTTAATTATTTGTTTTTATTTCCTAATTATAAAAATCCATTACAATTACTAATTATAACACAGTTGTTTTATTTGTTACTAACTTAGTATAGGTAAACAATAACAATATGACTAATGTAAGTCGATAATATTCTTTTAATTTGAAATTGTAAATCAACAACTATTATATCAAAATACAATGGTATTATAAAAATATAATCATTGTTATTACTACATTATATTGATTATCTATGTCTTTTGTCATCTATATATAATAAGGTGTTAAGCCACATAATGGTATTTATCGATATTATAAAGATAACTATTTAATGTTATCAAACATTACTAAGACATGATGGTTAGGCTATATGTGGTAGTAACTAGATATGAATCTTGCAAATTGACATCCTCATAAGCATTAATAATCATGAATTCTATAACATGACATATTCAAACTTCAACATTATACATCCAATCTACATAAAATATCCACAATGCATTCACACAATATTATTGTTACATAAGCATTAATTTGAGCTAACACACATTTAATATGCATAAACAATTAGCTAAATGCAGACATCATCAAAAACATACTAGTTCTAACAATTCAAACTATGCATATAATGTGTATTATTTAATGTGGTGTGTGCATGAATTTTAATTATTCTTCTGTCATCCCCCAACACCTCCATCTATGTCACCCTCTCTGATTATACTCTCCCTCCATCATTCTTTAATGGATGAATCTCTCCTACATCAAACTCATAAAAATAAGATAGTTAATCCATAACATCATGACATATATCATAAACTATTGTTGTAATAACAAATCAACAAGATCATAATTAAAGAATATACCATACAACTAAACTCATAAAAATACAATTATGTAATCAAAGAAACATTCAATTGTCCCATAACATCATATGACTTATAACTTAGTTAATAATAATCAAATCAAAATACCAACCATAAGAAACCATGGATACTCAAGTAAATTTGCTTAGTGAGAAATCAAGATGTAACATAGTTCCTAGGGTTAGTTTTCAATTTCAAATTTTCCATCTGAAATGGCATTCCCAATTTGTTAATTTTTTTTAAATGGTAATTTTTCAAAAATAACCTGAATTCTTATGTAGTGAACTTGAGTTACTATCAGGATCATTCATACCCCCTTAAGAAGCAATGAGCCCAAATATGTCAAGATATTTAAATATACCTATAAATTTCTACTAAATCATTATCATTCATTGGTGAACCACTTCCCTTGATGATAAAATTATCATTCTTTAATGCTTTGATATAGTGTAATTTATTAATATGGGGTGTCTTTTTCCATTATATATATCTAACATGATCAATAATGAATGGTGTTGAGCAATCAGGATTTTATATTGTGATGTACAATTGTTTAGAAATATTTGAAGTGTCTAAGAGAGGTGGAAAGAATGGTAAGATTAGTGCCACATTAAACATTGGATGCAACTTGAAACTGGTGAGAGGCTCAATTCTGGTCATTACACTCCCTATATTTCTAGTTGGGTTTCTATAGGATTTCATGCAATTTCTATTGAATTTACATATCCATTCATCAAATGTGGTGGTCTTTTCTGATTCTTTCTTTACATTAGGAGATGCTTCCTCAAATACAATAGGTAATGCCACATCAATGAGTTCTAAAAAATGAAACATAAGATAGACTTGAAAGGGTCATGTCCTATGGAGCTGCAAAATGATCGATTATAGATATTTTGGATGTATGGTAAAATTTCATCCCATGTTCATTGATATTTAGAGTTATGCATCCAAAGCATATCTAATTAAAAAGAAATTATATGAATTGATGAAAATAAAAATAAAATCGAAATGATGTGAATGTAATTTTATATTCTTTAGAAAGTAATATCTAATGAACTTTTTTCATGGAAGAATTCAACTTTACATAAAATAATAATATAAATAATAAATTTATAGAAATTATAAATAAGTTTATATTTTACATTTAATAATTAATTTTATATTTATTAGTACAAATTTTAGTTCTATTTTATTTATAAATTATATAGTATACATTTAAAAAATATATTTTATTTTTAAATATATAAAAAAAATTATAACTTATAAATTTAAATATTTATATAGTACCTACATTACAACCCCCTAGGCAAGTTTTGTCTCTTAATTTATTAGGTTAGGCATCTATTTTCCATGTATGTAATTTGATCCTCCTCATGGCATTCACATAATCTTTCACATTCCATAATTTACATGTCATTCTTACTATAATGATAATAAAGAATTTTCTAAAAGAAATAAAATGTGAAAATATTGATGGAAGAAGCAAAATTTTAGAGTTCCACACATGCTAATGGGTCTGAAAATAAATCAAAATAAGAATCTTGAAAATTTACAGTAATATGCACTATGAAAATAACAAATGCATAGAAATATGAAATAAATTTCCAAGAAAATTTTGATAGTCTCAACACATGGCTTGATTTCTTCTGCATTTTTTTTAATTGTGTACTTTAAAATTGGCATCTTTTCTTATAGAAGATTCATTTATTTTTAATTTAAATCAAATTTCACTAAAATTATCCACATTTGTTTCCTTGTCATCATTTTCATTTTCATGAAGTTATGTTTCATAGCATTGCCTAATCAAATATGCAATTGCTCTGGCTATAATTCTAACTATAGCAACTTCACCGACAATTCCTCCACATTCATAAAATATTTCCTCATAAGTGAGTGATGGGTTTTCTATGATAAAAAATAAAATGCACACCTCATAAAAAAGCTAAGGAAAAGCACCAATAATCTCAAATCATTATCACAGATTTTTTACAAAATTTTGTTTTCAATAATTATGAATATGTTAAGATTAGAATTTATAGTGAGGTTAAATTTCACCAACAATGAAAAATCACCAAATATGGATACATGGTTCACAAGATCCAACTAAATGAACACCTTAAACATGGGATTCAATATTGTCAACAGATCCTCCACGTCCCTCATTTCACAATGGAAATCTTGTAAAGAAGCCTCCACCATTTCCATTCTATTCCCATACCAACCCAATTTGTTCAATATTTTATAATGTAGCAATCAATTTTCATTTCCTCTTATTTTTTTTGCTATGAATTTATGTTGTGGTCACTTTTTCACTAAATCGATGTGGTCGATGTGTCACATACTTAATCCATCACATTATTGCACTTATCACACTTTTTCAAGGAGAAGTGTGTTTGTGATGTGTCACATGAACACATTACATCTTAGACTGTCTCTTTAGTATATAATTATAATTATTATAAAAAATAATATAAGGTAAATTAATATCTAATGAAAAATTCTCAAGGAAGTCTTCAACTTAACATAAAATAATAATCTAAATAATAAATTAATAAATATAAATATATGAAATTATAAACAAATTTATATTTTACATTTAATAATTGATTTTAAATTTATTATTACAAATTTTAGTTACATTTATATTTATAAATTACATAGTATAAATTTAAAACTTATATTTTATTTTGAAATATATATAAAAAATAATTACAACTCATAACTTTAAACATTCAAATGGTCCCTATATTACAATGCTTTAGGCAAGTTTTGTATTTTAATTTATTAGGTTGGGTATCTATTTTCCATGTACGTAATTTGATCCTCATCATGTCATTCACATAATCTTTCACACTCCATATTTTACATGTGTCATTCTTACTATAATGATAATAAGGAATTTTCCAAAATAAATAAAATGTGAAAACGTTGATGAAAGAAGTGCAAATTTAGAGCTCCACACATGATAATGGGTTGTAAAATAAATCAAAACAAGGATCTTGGAAAGTTACGATGATATGAACTATGAAAACAACAAATTCACATAAACATGAAATAAATATTCTTGAAATTCTCAATAATCTCAACAACTAGCTCGATTTCTTCTACATTTTTTTGAACTAGGTACTTTTAAATTGACATCTTTTCTTATAAAAGAGTCATTTGTTTTTCCTTTAGATCAAGTTTCACTAAAATTCTCCATAGTTTTTTCCTTATCATCATTTTCATAATCACAAATTTGTGTTCTATGGCATTGCCTAATTAAATATGCAATTGCTCTAGCTATAATTCCAATAATATTAACTCCACCAACAATACCTCCACATTCACAGATCACTTCCTTGTGAGTGAGTGATGGGTTTTCTTTGATAAATAATAAAATGCACACCCTATAAAAAAGGTAAGTCAAAATGCCAATTGCCTCAAATATTTATCATGATTTTTTTACAAAATTTTGTTTTCAAAAATTATGAATAGGTGAAGCTTAAAATTAATAGTACAGTCCAACAATGCAAAATAATCAAAAGTGGATTCATGCTTCCCAAGAGCCAGTTGAACAAACACCTTAACCATGGGATTCAACATTATCAATAAATCCTCCATGTCCCTCACTTCATGATGGAAATCTTGTGAATAAGCCTCCATAATTTCCCCTCTATTCCCCTACCAACCAAATTTATTCAATATTTTATGATGTAGAAATCAATTTTTATTTCATCTTATTTTTCTTGCTAATGTTTTTTTTTAAAATTTAATTTGCATTGTTTTTTAATTATTTTTGTATTCATTTCTAAGGCTTTGCTCACTACACTTCACCCATCACCTATTTTTTTCTTTCACCATCACCCCTCTCATCAAGTCCTCCTTGTTGTAGGAAATGTCAAGCTTGAATCCTCCAAGAGATGAATAGGGTTTGGTGTGCCATGTGGTAATTTTAGAGAGAAAAGAGATGAATTTATGTTTGTAAAAATTATGTATGGGATTTCAAGTGTTGATCAATCAACATGCATTAAGTTACATCTCGCCACATGTTGTATTGTAAAAGAGTATTTTTTTTAATGAAAACTAATTTCATCCAAGGTATGGAGTGCCTAAATAAAGTCAATGACATAGATTAAAGATTATGTCAGTGGATGAAAATTAAAACAAAATGTAAATGATGTTAATGTAATTCTAGTACCTATTTATCTGGATTAATTTTAAATTAGTACTTAACATACAAACATACCTTCTCCAAAGTTTTGTCTCTATCGTGAGTGTTATATTTACATGTACTTCATATTTATCAAAAAACACATTAATCCCATTGAAATAATTTGCATCTTTATGGCAATTGCTAGTTGGAACATGTATAGAAGCATATATAAAATTTCATAACAAAATTTATAATGGAGTTGGGAAATATAGAGTTGTAATTTTTTGTGAAGAAAATAAAATACATTGATTGATTTAAATTTTATTTTATGAAATTATGGAATCAAGTGCAATTTAGGAATGTATTGGAATTTAAAATGGTGTGACCTCTAACTTTACTCCCTAGTTTGGGATAAGATATTATCTGGTTAGGAAGGGGCTCAAAAAATGAGATACATAACATGTCTTAATGACTCTTCACACACATTAATATTTTTTAATCTCCTCCTGACTCTTCACATCATTATCGTATTTTTCAAATTTCACAAAAAATGAAGAGAAAATAAAAACATAAGAGAAAGAAATAATAGCATCAGCAATTGATAACTTATCCATCAAAGTTTTTAGAGGATTGATCTTAATTTCATAATATCTAAAGCGTTGAATCAAACCTACATTTACAGTGATAAATTCCTTGGAAATACTCATTTTAAAAATTATTTAGATGTAAAACAAGCGATTCAATACTAAAAGATGTATACCCAAAAAACAAAATTTGGAATTTTAACTAAAATTGATTCAAATGATGATAATTAGGGAAAATCAATTCAATAATATAAAGTTTGTATCAACATCATTAACAAGACATAAATGATATACAATCAATACTAGCGAAAACAATTAGGTAGGGGTCTTATGTTGGGGGTTAACTTTTTATTTTTAAAGGGATATTACTTAGAAAATTTAGGATTCTTTTTCCCTATTAGCAGTCCCATGATTCTTTAAATGTTGTGCAATACATGTTGCTTAGAAAATTTAGCAACATTTTACTTTGAAAATTTTGTTTGAAGAAAAGGATTTTTTTCTTGGATACAAACATATAGTTGGAAACCAAAAAAATAGGAGCAACCACACAAATTTTTAGATCCATACTACTTTCCACACCCTAAAAGCTTCCTCCTAAGCAATAGTTACTCCTTATTTTAAGGTGTGGATATTTTTCAAGAATTTTCTAAACTTGTGATGATGCATGAGATTGCTCTACCCAAAATTATAGAGGAAATAGCCCCCACTATGGGACCCCTCTATTATTATGGATAAATGGAATCCAATGGATTGTTTGTGAATCAATGCCACCATGGGTGGTGTGTCTAACATTTGTAATTATAATTTGTAACAATCATGGTTTGGATACATTAATATCTAACAAATATTGTCCATGCCTCTCCTTGGGAGAAAAGTGGTGATCAAAAAATCTCAATGTGTTTCTTTCATTTAAATATCAATCCATAATTAGGTGATTTGTGCTAACAAAAAATAATATAAAGGTTGGATTTTAAACATTTTTTTTTCATTTTGAGAAAGAAATTACTACATAGAAATGGGATTAAGATAGTTCCTAGAGTTATTTTTCAATTTCATCTTTTCTATTTGAAATGTCATTTATAATTTTTTAAATGGTAATTTTTCAAAAATATCCCAAATTATTTTGTAGTGGACCTGAGTTACTATCAGGATCATTCACCCCCCTTAAAAATCAATGAACCCTATTATGTCAAGATATTTAACCAAACATGTAAATTTTTGTTGAATCATTATCATTCCTTGATGAACCATTATCATTCCTTGGTGAATTGCTTTCCTTGATGACAAAATTATCATTCCTTGACAATTTGATTTAGTGGAATTTACTAATATGGGGTGCCTTTTACCAATGCAAATACGACATGATCAATAATGAATGGTGTTGAACAATCAGGATTTTATATTGTGATGGAAAACTATTCAAAAATATTTAAAGTGTGTAAGAGAGGTGGAAAGTATGGTCAAATTAGTGACACATTAAACATTGGATGTAACCTAATATAAGGTGGTTTATACAATTTAAGATCAATGCAAAAATATCCACTTTTTTAATGATTATGTAGAGCCCTTCTTCTAGATGCCAAAGTTTCTTTTTTGAGCCTTCAATTATAATTTATGAAAATGCAACCATACCTTGTCTCCAACTTGAAATTATTGAAAGGCTCAATTCTGTAAAATTCACCCAAGAATGGACGTCCAAGACCAATGATAAAAAGATCAAGCACACAAATATCTTCAAGATAGAAATCAAGAAATGAGCAGAATATGCAATAGATGTATTCATATAATGGATATGTATTGTATAAAAAAGGTTTGAAAATTAAAACTCACTAAGCTCATAACTCTCAAAGTTATCACTGCTCATAACTTACATAGTTCCTAACTAAGTAGCTCACTATAATCCAAAAGACTCAAAATATTTCATATCAATAAAACTCACAAAGGGATATATAAATAGGTAGAAGATAGGATAATCCCAATGATACCATGCATGTGAAACTAACTTCTCCAAAATAGGTAGAAGAAAGGAAAGGAACCAACATCTCAATACATGTGGGATAAACATCACAAATATAAAAATACAACTAAGTAAGCTAAACGGTAGGAAAAGAAATATCCTACACCAACACCCCCCTAAGCGTAGTTTAGGTCAGTAGAAGAATTAGGTCCAGACAATGAGGGTTGATGAGGTACCCAAGTACATAGAAACTCTCTTGTAGGAAAAACTCCCCCCCACCCAAAAAAAAAGAGAGATAAAATAGAAAACTAACTCTACTCGATAATGAGTCCCATCACTCTAACAAAGTCTACCTCTATTATGTAGATGATGACCTCTAAGTATAACAAGTGATCAAATATATAAGAGAAGAAATCAAGGAGAAAAGTGTAGAAAAACCCTACACACCAACACCCCCTGAGACTAATCAGTAATGACCCCCCAAATTTGGCACTTTATAATCTTAGTGAAATTACAAAATAAATGGTAGCAATGGAATGGGAATGAAAAACTATACACTTTTGACAAAATTGGCATTCAAATCTGAGTAGCCAATCAAAATTTATTACAAAATCTATTTTCCTATCATTAATGGCCTATTGTAATGAGTTTGCACAAATTTAAATGCACTTGAGTAAAAATAAGTGGACATATCCTTACAACCAGTCATTGGAACCGAAATTGGAACTATAAAGTCTCAAAAAATCTACCCAAAATATATTGTTTTTATTTTAAAAATAATAAAAAATCTTTAGCAACAATCGCCTACTATATTGTTTTTCTTTTCCAGTAGTATTTAGTAAAATTATGATAAATTTTGCATTTATCAATGGAATTAAAAAATTTAAAATGATTTAGAAAGCTAAAAGCAAGGATTAAAAAAATTATAAATAAAATTGTCACAATTATATAAAGTTAGATAGAAATTTGTAGAAGAAAAGGCATATTTCTTGACAAAAACCATAAATCTCCATTTGCAAATGGATGAAAAACATGATTTTGTTTTTCTAAATCCCTCAAAGGGAAATAAATGTGTCATCCCATCTATGTTGGGTCTATAGTAATGGAATCATAGTTGTAATAATAGTATGATAAGAGAAAAAAACAAGTATTTCCTCAACAAGAAATAAGAAATTCCATGTATTAAAAAAACATTTTTTTACAAATGATAAACTCAAGATTTTATGATGTAGTAATCAATTTTCATTTCATCTTATTTTTCCTGATTTTTTAAACTTAATTTACACTATTTATTTATTTTTGTACTCATTTCAAGGCCTTTGCTCACTGCACTTCACCCATCACCTATTTTTTTCCTTCACCATCACCCCTCTCATCATCTCCTCTTTGTTTAGGAAATGTCAACCTTGAATCCTCCAAGAGATGAATACGGTTTGGTGTGACATGTGGCAATTTTAGAGAGAAATGAGATGAATTTATGTTTTTAAAAATATAGGTATGGGATTTCAAGTGTTGATCAATCAACATGTATGAAGTTACATTTCACCATATGTTGTATTGTGAAATATGTTTTAACCTTTTAGATTTTTACTTATGTAAATCCTATGCTTGATTAAAGGGATTATTAGTCTAAATCAATGAAATAAAATGCATAAAATAACCATTGATTTGTTGAATATTTTGACTGGCTTTGACTTTCTAAAATTACTAATAAATATGTGCAAATAAAGACTTATCTATAAAACACCTGATATGAAAGATCTAAGTGCTAAAAACTGATATATGAATAGGTTTGAGTGTCATCAACTAGATACCTATATCATAACACCTCCTAAATAATAGTTCCACATTTGAATAGTAACATCAAGTGGCTTTAATGTTTTGATTATGGCACTAGTGTCCTTTGTGTAGGACTACTCTGAACTTCTAGTTTCACCTGTGTCTATGTTTCTAGGTTCTGTTCATGCACGCATGAAGTTTGAAACTTTATATTGTGTCTATAATATATTATTTATGATGTAAACCCTAATATTCTTTAAAATTAAGGCAAAATTTGAAAAGTTTGTTCATTAGTATGATAGGATGGACATCCTCAACACCCCGCTGTGAAGAGAGTTACCTGCATACCAATACTCTAAGGAGGTATCAAGACTGATGCAGTTCTCCCCACCTAAGTGCAAGTGATGTTAGAATGATAGTGGTCTTGAATTCCTTGAGTGTGCTTGAGATTGGAAATCTAGAAAATCTAAGATTAGGGAAACTATAGATAGTAGTATACATAAGTAGGGCAGGATAGGGATTAATAACCTTGATTTTGGTCAACTTATTTCATGTGTGAATAGGTATTTTGCATATAATTTCCATCAAGTGGATAGAGGTATAAAATTCATGTATTTATAGTGTTATGTAGCTTATGTGGATAATAAAATATTCTTAAACCAACCTTAGGAGGGTTTTACCTTTGAAAATATATTCATTTGGGAAAGATAGGGTCAAGAACATTGGCACCATTTTGGGGACACTAGTGCCACATGGCTCTAGTGTCCTTAATGTGTCACTAATTTCTAATTGGTAGACTAATGGGCACAAAGGGCTAAAATCAAAAAATGAGGGTCCAAGACTACATTTAAGCTGACTAGAGATGCATGTGGTCCACATAAAAGCTAGAAAAACATGATAATAGGCTCTATAATAGGTCTAAGGCTAATCTAGGAATAGTTTATATCAAGTAACACTCTTAACACTCAAAGACCACTTTTAGGTGATTACATTCCACCCCCTCCCTTATGATAGAAATGTATCAAGTTGAAATGACTAGTATAATGGAAAAATAAATGTACTTAGACTTACCTAAGAAGTGAATCCCATGATGTTGAGTGTAAGTATGTGAAGTTGGGTCTACATATGTGAAGCATGATCCAATGCATGACCTACAAATGAAACATGCATAAATTATTCCTTAATAAATATCAAAATAAAAATATTATGCTAAGTAAAGAAGTAAATGAGTAAACTTGAGTAAAGAGATGGGAGAAAGGAAAGGAAGGAATACACCTCATTGGGTAAGTGAACCAATGCATGAACTTGATGATGACCTCTCTTTGTGTATTTAGTGATCAAATCATTAAATATCTTTCATTAAACTGGTATCTAGCTCAATCCTCAAGTGTGGGTGGATCAAGAACTTAATATGGTTTTAAATCCATTATTTCCCACCCTTGCTTGGTGGATCATGACTTATGAATAGCTTGGATTGGATTGGTAGTGTATCCAACCCTCTCATGTAGGTGGATCAAAAACTCAAGGAGGCTATTAATCCATCATTTCCCACCCATGTGTAGTATAAGCATCTAAAAATTAACTTCACAAAGTGATAAAAAATGTCTAATCAAGTATATCTAATTGTGTATGGCATCTCTACATCCACTTTGGTACATTAGGTGGCTCTGGGCCACTCAAGAATGTCAACCATTGTAGATAGGCTAAGGATTGAAATTGATGATAACCTATAATATGATTTCAAGTATATATAATATATAGAATGACATGGAGTTTTCCATTACATCTAATCAACTTATGTTTAACTGAGCATATGAAACAATGTGCCACACACATGCCCCTAATTTGATATCTAAGTATACATATTCTAGACTAAGTTGTAATAATTATATCTGAGTATTCAAATTGAATATGGTAATGATCATGTCATGTATGATGTCCCCAATCTAAGTAACTAATATGAATCTGAGTATAACTGTCAAACTAGTAACTAGATCTATGAAAACTTATATTGTACCTAGTGTATTATTCTAGACAATCTAAACTTTTTTGAAACTAGAGCTACTAGACAGTAATGCCATATCTTGGACAGTAGTGCCATGTGGTGCTAGTTTCCCTATTTGAGTACTAAGGTCTATCTGGTCTAAAATCTATGTCAATGTAGTACCTTTTGAGTTATTATTTTTCCTCTATGTTTACCTATGTCTACTTTTTTGAAATTGAGCTTGTGTGTTAAAAAATGCTTGTAAATACAATTTAGGAGCTTGATCTCTATGAAAACCCTTTTTAATGCCCCCTCTTTTGCGGTTAGTTTTTGAACTTGTGCAATAATTTTCCTCAAAAGAAGAAAAAATATATCTAAAAAATGTATGTTACTATATATAATGTACAAACATAACATATATAATGTGCAAAAATAAAATTAGAATGTAAGAGAATTTGAGCATAACTATGTAATGTAAGATGAATGTCATGTCTGTAATCAGTGTATATAATAAAAAATATGAGTAGAACTAAGTAGATATCTAGGGGATGGTCCATAATGTCGATCATGACACCCTAAGTAGGGAGGATAGATGCATGAGATCCCTCATGGAATCAAAACCTGGTGTGTGTAACAAGAAAAGAAAATTTTCATTGCCACGATACATACAATAAATCATACATACAAAACACATGAGGCATGTAAAATAGGTCAAGGGGGCATAATACAAGGGACATCGGCACATGTCACTGAATTTGAGAAAAGAAGACATACAGGGACATGTTTAGATGTGTACATATGCAAGCAATATTCAATTTGGTTTAGAGCCATATAGAATCACATGTTCAAATGTCTGTATACAAAATCAAAAAAGAACACACAATGGACATGAGAACATGTCCAATGCATACGTAATGTGAAAAGAAGTTGTGTAGATCCAAAAAACAATATCATATTCAAATGCCCTTGAATATAAGAAGCATAGAAAATATAATCAAGTCTAAACTAGGTAATCTAGAAATAAAATTATGCATGAATGTAGTACAAATATGTGTCAGAGCTAAGATGTACATATGTTGAGTCTAAAATAGTGATATTTAGAAAAAAAAATTGAGTATGAGTAGCAATGATCAATATCAAGATATAAAAATGCTAAAATTGGAATGTAGAGAATGTAAGGTTAGATCTTGGTAATATAAACTATGTATAAGATGCCCTAAAGTGGGTAAATTTTTCAAATGAATAACCATGAATCAGTGTATATGCCCTTGATGGGTAAATGATAGAAAATCTAGATTAGTGTAGTGACCTGAGTTCTATAAAAAAATTGCAAGCACTCAACAAGAATAAGTGAAGCGTGTATGTATGATAAAACTAACTATACCAAGTTATATAGCATATGTAGTGTCTATAAAGTATAAGAAATGTAACCATAAAAATGCATACAATCTATAAATTTTGTGTTTTTTGAGTAATATTTGAATTTTTCTTTTTTTTTGAAATATTGTATTATTTTTGTATTTTCTAGATATAAGTTATGTACAAGAAGCATGAAAATTAATGATGTGCAAGGAATAAGAGATAAATAAAGTATGTACAAGAGGGTAGGAACTGTACTAACTGGTGAGTCTCATGGGAGACTAACTATCATTGTAACCTATGTCAAATAATAGAACTGTGATCATGTGTATTGTGTGAAAGGTAAATTATGATCCCATAATATGTTATACCAAGTGATCTACATTTATATTTGTATCTTTATTTGCTTGTATAGTGGTGTTATGAATCTGTGGCATTGATTGTGATGTCATATGAGCTATAGGGGTCTTAAGAACCCATCTGGTAGAAGAAGTTGTAGGTGACATAAGTGCTCTATGCTAAGAACCTCGAGAACCCAATGATATTGATCTTGGCATAAATTGAGTGGATGAAGGCCCTCTATAATATGTGGCATATCTCTAACACAGGGGTCTCTCTAATAATGGTCTATATGGGAGAGTATGCATACGTGTTGATATTATAAGAGGAGATCTCATTTGTACTAGTAGCTCTATTAAACTCTATGATGTATGCATAAGAACTCTAATCTGAGCTATAACTGATAATTAGAATATTTTGGTAATGGTGTTAGAATTATAATCAGTAATTATGTTGTAACAGCTTATGGGATAGGTAGAGGATACTCATATGGGAGACCCTCAACTTTGACCACCTAATTTACATGAATGTATTTTAGGCATCTATGTACTATAAATGGGATGGCTCATAGATGTTATAAATATTGTCTACCTAATAACATGTCAAACATGCCTAAACTAGGTATGACTAATAATTCAGTGGCTATATATGTTAGTCCAACCTATAATGGAAGGACAATCTCCCCGATGGAGCTCTGAACATGACCACTACAACCACTAATAATTATGTTTGTGGGGAATATATCCAGCTCTGAGTACCCCAAATATTTTAAAAGTGTCATAGTGCACATAGTAATGTTTGACCCATTGTCAACCATAACAATCTAGATAAGATGATTATCTATGTATGATCATATAAAGAATGCATGTAAATATATATCATCATCAACAATCTACTGCTCTGAGAAGGTGATGAGTGGTCTAGGTGGGACTATAGTATGATATATTCCAATGATGTTGTGTAATAGGTGTGCCTCCTCTATAATAGTATGATATGAAACTAGAGGTGGATGTGCCTGATACATGTAGTGAACACCTGATGTGTTCCCTACCTCATTCATTTTGTGTTTTAGAAATAGATCTAAGAATATATCTAATGCCTTAGCTTCCATTTGTTGTACTTTTGGTGCCTCTATGGGTATGCCCACATTAATAATGTTATCCTCAATAAAATATTGTATCTTATGTTTTAGGCTTATGCATCTATTTGTTGTATGGCCTGGTGCTCTGTGATACTCACAAAATGCATTAGAATTATACTTCTTTGGAAGAGTCCATGTCATATTAACCTATTTAATTAGAGGGAGATATATGACATTGCCTTCCAAGATCTAATATAAAACCCATGATGTTGACTCTAGAATGTTGGTAAAGTTTAGATGCTAAGGAGTAAATAAAACCAATCTAGGAGATGGCTCAAAAGATGTGTTGACTATGTCATTTCGATCATTCTTTTTATTGATGGCCCTTACCTTATATGGAGGCTTATTTGAAATCTTAATAGTTTATTCTAATCATTAGTATACTTTGGTTTTCCTATTGATGAAATCTTGACCTCTCTTTCTTTTAATGTATGGCATAAATCCATGAATGTAGGAAACTTCTTTAAAATGATAACTTCATATAATGTTGGTAAAAGACTCTATTTAAAGATGTCCTAAAACTTTGTATCTTCCATGGGGATAGTAAATTTAGCTAATATAGTCTTGTATCATAAGGCATATTATTTGATAGGTTTGTTTGACTTTTGTTTTCAGCTATGCAACTTAGGCATATGAAATATTGTCACTAATATTGATGGAGAAGTGTGTTAAAAACATGTCTGCCAAAGGATTAAATGATGTGATAGATTGATTTGGTAAGTCATAAAACCACTGTAGGGCATAATATTTTTAACTACATGGAAATAACTTTGTGAGAAGTTAATTTTTGGACACATAGTCTATACGTGTTGCATGAAAATCTCTGATATGGCGTTTTGGGTCACCATCGTCATCATATAATGTAAGCTTAGGGCCATAGATTTAGATAGCAAGGGAGTTGTTGCTATGTGATGTGCCAAAGGTATATGTAAGAGAATATTAAAATCCAAGGCACGTGATGGCCTAGTGTCTCCCTTGTCAAAATGTAACACTTTAGCTTATAGAATATGAACCTCGTGCATAAGTGATTATACATCTCAAGTGGAAGAACTAGCCACAAGAGGTGTATATTTCACTAGAGGTTGTTGAAATACAATTTGAGGTTTTGTTAGCAGAGTTGGCCCCATTATAGGTGTAACAATGTTATCAACTGGGGGAGTTGAATATTGACCATTGTTTGTTTTGTTATTGATTTCCAATATGGATTGTAAGATTTATGCATGATCAAGGGATTGAACCTAAATTCTATCTCTGAAGCTCTGTAACATCTCATCTTTGTTGATAATCATGTTATCATTGTTAACTAGAGGGAGAGTGTCCTGATTTTCAATTTGTATATCATCTTGTTCTTGATTGTATTATTGATCTTCAAATACATTATCATTGAAATCTACATAATCAAGGTGTGAAGGGTCAATAACTAAAGTTATAATAGGTCCCTTATTCATGTTATAGGCTTGAATACTAGGGACCTGAATATGCTCTATAGGATTACCACCTAGTCTAACACTTTTTCTTAATGGAAGAGAGAGAGTTTTTTTAGATGGCATATAATAAAAAAAACTAGAATAGAGTTGTTAAAATAAAATATATGAAATCAAAAAAATTGAAATCGGCTAATGAAAATAGGAAAAAGAAGGATACACACCCTAAGAACATCTAGGGTTAGGGTTTGAGAAATATTCAAAGTAAGTCAGGTTCACCAAATATTTTAACCTTTTAGGGTTTTACTTATGTAAATCCTAGATTGATTAAAGGATTATGTAGTCTAAATTAGTGAAATAATATGCATTAAATAACTACTAATTTATTATAGATTTTGACTAGCTTTGACTTTCTAAAAATAGTAATAAATATGTTCAAATAGGCTTATCTAGAAAACACCTGATACAAAAGATCTGATTGTTAAAAATTGAGAAATGTATAGGTTTAAGTGTCATCAGTTTGATCCCTATATTAGAATCCCTTCTAGATAATAGTGCCAAATTTAGATAATAATGCCATGTGGCTCTAGTGTCTTGATGATGGTGTTAGTGTCCTCTATGCAAGACTACTCTAAATTTTTGAGTGAACATGCATTTATGTTTTTGGGTTTTATTCATGTGTGCATGAAGTTTGAAACTCTATATTGTGTCCATAATAGCTAATTTATGATGTAAACCATAATCCTCCTTGAAAGTAAGGTTTGAGATGAAAAGTTTTTTTTTAGTAGGATAGGTTGGACATCCTTAACACCTCGCTATAAAGAGACTTTCCTACATATCAATACTCTAAGGAGGGATAAAGCTTGATATAGTTCTCCCCACCTAAGTGTTGGTGCAAGTGTGAGTGATACTATAATGATAATGGTCTTGAATGCCTTGAGTGTGATTGAGATTGGAAATCTAGAAAATTTAAGCTTAGGGCAGCTGTAGATGGTAGTATATAAAAGTAAGGCAAAATAGGGATTAATATAATTGATTTTTCTTAACATGTTTCATGTTTGAATAGGTACTTTGCATATAATGTTCTATAGCTTGTGCAGACAATAAAAGATGCTTAGGCCAACCTTAGGATGGTTTTGCTTCTGAAAATATATTCATTTGATAAAGATAGGGTAAAGGAAATTAGTGCCATTTTGGGTACACTAGCACCACATGGCTCTAGTGTCCTTAATGTGGTGCTAATGTCCAGCTTGTAACTGCTTAGATTTAATTGCTAGAATCATGAAATAAGGGTTTAATATTGTGTTTAAGTTGATTAGGGATACTTTTGGTCTGCTCAAAATTTGTAAAAGCATGATAATATACTCTATGCTAGATTTAGGGCTAAGTTAAGAATAGGTTATCTCAAGTAACACTCTTAGCACTCAAATACCGCTTTTAGGTGATTATAAAAGACTATTTTTTTAAATGAAAACTAATTGCATCCAAGGTATAGATTAACTAAATAAAGTCAACATTGGCATAGATTAAAGATTATGTCAGTGGATGACAATTAAAACAAAATAGAAATAATGTCAATGTAATTTTGTTATTTATTTCTCTGACTTAATTTTAAATTAGTACTTAAAATACAAACATACCTTATCCAAAGTTTCATCTCTATCACGAGCATTATATTTACATGTATTCATATTTATGAAAAAACACATTAGTCCCATTGACACAATTTACATCTTTGTGGCAATTGCTAGTTGGAACATGTATAGAAGCATATATAAAATTCCATAACAAAATTTATAATGGAGATGGGAAATATAGAGTTGTGATTTTTTGCTAAGAAAATAAAATACATTGATTGCTTTAAATTTAAATTTATGAAATTATAGAATCAAGTGCAAGTTATGATTGTATTGGAATTTTAAAAAGTGTGACCTCTAATTTTCCTCCCTAGTTGGGGATAAGATATTGTCTGGTTAGGAAGGGGCCCAAAAAATGAGATACATAACATGTCTTAATGGCTCTTCACACACTTTAATATTTTTTAATCTCATCCTGAATCTTCACATCATTATCTTCTTTTTCAAATTTCACCAAAAATGAAGATGGGATACAAACATAATAAGAAGTAATATGAGCATCTACAAATGATAGCTTAGCCATCAAAGTATTTAGATGATTGATCTTAATTCCCTGATCTCTAAATCCTTGAATCACACCTAAATTTGAAGTGATAAATTCCTTATAAATATTATTTTTTCAAATATTGAGATGTAAAACAAGTGATTCAATGCCAAAAGATGTATACCCAAAAAAAAATTGGAATTTTAATTATAATTGATTCGAGCAATGATAATTAGGGAAGAACAATTCAATATTATAAAGTGTGTATCAACATCAAAGATAAGAAATAAATGATAGACAATCAATACCAGTATAAATAATTAGGTAGGAGTCCTATGTTGGGGGTTAGCTAATTATTTTTAAGGGGGTACTGCTAAGAAAATTTAGGATTCTTTTTCCCTATTGGCAATCTCATGATTCTTTAAATTTTTTGCAATACATGTTGCTTAGAAAATTTAACAACATTTTACTTTAAATTTTTTGTTTGAAAAAAAATATATTTTTATTGGAATAAATGTATGGTTGGGAACCAAAATATAGGATCAACCATGCTAATATCTATCTCCCTACTGCTTTCAACACCGCAAAAGCTTCTTCCTAAATAATAGTTACTCCTTATTTTCAAGTGTGGATATTTTGAAATGTTTTTTAAACTTGTGATGATGCATGGGACTGTTCTACCCAAAATTATAGAGGAAATAGCCCAAAATTATAGAGGAAATAGCCCCCATTAGGGATTCTTAGATTATTATGTATAAATGGAATATAATGGATGGTTTGTGAATCAACACCACCATGGACGGTGTGCCCACCATTTGTAATTTACAACTACCATGGTTTGGATACATTAATATCCAACAATTATTGTCCACACCTCCCCTTGGGAGAAAAGTAGCAATCAGAGAATATCAATATGTTTCTTTCATTTAAATATCAATCCATAATTAGGTGAGTTGTGCTAACAAAATTTGATATAAAGTTTGGATTATAATCATTTTTTTTCATTTTGAGAAAGAACTACCACATAGAAATGAGACTAAGATAGTTCCTAGAGTTAGTTTTTAATTTCATTTTTTCCATCTAAAATGTCATTTAAAATTGTTAAATATATTTTTAAATGGTAATATTTCAAAAATATCTTTAATTGTTTTGTAGTGTACCCCAATTACTATTAGGATCATTCATCCCCATTGAGAAGTAATTGGCCCCATTACATCAAAATATTTAACCAAACATGTAAATTTATATGGAATAATTATTATTCATTGATGAATCATTATTATTCCTTAGTGAACTAATCCCTTGATGAGAAAATTATCATTCTTTGATGGTTTGATATAGTGGAATTTATTAATATGGGGTATTTTTTATGATTGCATCTATGACATGATCAATAGTGAATGGTGTTGAACAATCAAGATTTTATATTATGACATACAACTATTAAAAAATATTTAAAGTTTTTGAGAGAGGTGGAAACTATGGTCAAATTAGTGTTGCATTAGACATTGGATGCAACATAGTATAAGGTGGTAGGTTAAGATCAATACACTAGTCTCCACTCCTTTAATGATTGTGTAGATCCCTTCTTGGAGAGGTAAAAGTTTCTTTATTATGCCTTCAAATGTAACTTATTAAAATTTAACCCTACCTTGTCTCTACCTTGAAACTGGTGAGAGGTTTGATTTTTTAATATTCTCCCAAGAATGGATGTCCAAGATCGATGATAAGAAGATCAAATACATAAATCTATTGAAACTAAAAATCAAGAAATGAGTATAATATACAATAGATGTATTCATATAATAGATATGGATTGTATAAAAAATGTTCAAATCTTACAAATCACTAAGCTCACAGCTCTCACAACTCTCAAAGGTTTCACAACTCAAAATTTACATAGATCCTAGTTAAGTAGCTCACCACAATATAGAAGACTCAAAATGTTTCATATTAGTAAACCTCAAAAATGGATGTATATATAGGTATAAGTTGAGATAATCCCAATCATACCATGAATGTGGAACTAACTTCTACAAAATATATGAAAGAAAGGAAAGGAACTGATATCCCAATACATGTGGGATAAACTTCACAAATGTACAAACACAACCAAGTAAGCTAAATGGTAAGAATATAAATATCCTACACCAATGTGCCCCCCCCCCCAACTTAAGTGTAGCTTAGGATGGTTGAAAAATTGGTTCCCCAAAATAAGGATTGATGACGTACCCAAGTACATAAAAACTCTCATAAAGTGGAGAAAAGGAGAAAACCCATAGGAAAAACTCCCTCCAAAAGAGAGAAAATAAAAAACTAACTCTACTCGGTAACGAGTCCCATCACCTTGAAAAATTCTACTACTATTGTGTAGATGATGACCTTTGAGTAGAACAAGTGATCAAATATATAAAAAATATATTTCAAAGAGAAAAGTGTAGGAAAACCCTACACACCAACACCACTAAGACTAATCAGCAATGACCCCCCAAATTTGGTAGTTTATAATTTTAGTGAAATTACAAAACAAATGGTACCAATGGAATGAGAAAAATAAACCACACACTTTTGGAAAAAATGGTATTGAAATATAAGTAGCTAATAAAAAAAATTTACAAAATCTAGTTTCCCATCATTAATGATCTATTTTAATGAGTTTGCACAAATTTAAATATACTTGATTAAAAAAGAAGTGGATATATCCTTGTAACCAGTAGTTGGAACCATAATTGAACCACAAATAATTATAAATTCTCAAAAAATATTCCTATAATATATTGTTTTTATTTAAAAAACAATAAAAATCTTTAGTAACAATCACCTGCTATATTGTATTTTTTTTCCAATAGTAGTTAGTAAAACATGAAAAAAAATTAATTTATCAATGAAATTTGAAAATTTAAAATGATTTGGAAATATAAAATAAGGCACAAAAAAATTATAAAATGTTTTGCATGATTATATATAGTTGAGATCAATTTGTAAAAAAAAAGGCATGTTGTATTGATAAAAAATGTAAATCTGCACTTGTAAATGGATAAAAAAACATGATTTTATTATTCCAAATACCTTAAAGGAAAATAAATGTAGTGTCTCATCTATTTTGGGGATATAGTAATGGAATATAAATTGTAATAATGGTTCTACAAGAGAAGAAAATAAGTATTTCCTCCTCAACCAACAAGAAGAAAATCCAAATATAATTATTTTTTCTTGTAAATGATAAACTCAAGATTTTAGCATAAAAAAAAATAAAAATAATGGTGTTCATTACTTACACCTGAAGCTCTGATACCATATAAGACTCATCCAAGAATGGACGTCCAAGACCTATGACAAGAAGATCAAACACATAAATCTGTTGAAGCTCTATAAATCAAGAAATAAGTAGAATCTATAATAGATGTATTCAAATAATGGAGATGGATTGTATAAAAAAGGATCAAATCTTAAAACTCACTAAGCTCAAAACTCTCATAACTCTCAAAGTTATCACAAATAATAACTTACACAACTCCTAGATAAGTAGTTGACCATAATTCAAAAGATTCAAAATATTTCATATCAATAAATCTCACAAAGAGATGTACATATAGGTGAGTGTTAGGATAATCCCAACCATACCATGCATGTGGGACTATCTTCCCCATAATATATGTAATAAAGGCAATGAACCAACATCCCAATACATGTGGTATAAACTTCCCAAATGTATAAACACAACTAAGCAAGCTAAATGGTAGGAAAAGAAATATCCTACACCAATATATTTTGGTCATTACATTCCATGTATTTCAAGTTGGGTTTCTATAATATTTCATGCAATTTATATTGAATTTAAAATTCTATTCATCAAATGTGGTGTCTTCTATAACTATTTATTTACATTGGGAGATGCTTTCTCAAATAGATATGTAATGTCATATTGAATGGTTCTAACAAATGAAACCCAATATAAACTTGAAAGGGTCATGTCCTATTGAGCCACAAAGTGATCAATTATAGCTATGTTAGATGCATGGTAAACTCTCATCCCATATTTATTTATATTTAGAGTTATGAATCCAAAACATATGCATTATAATCGGTTAACCACTTCTTTATTTCTATCTTTATGTGGCCAAAAAATGATTGCCTTGGTCAACTTGGTGTCTATCATGAATCATAATGAACACTAGAAAGTGCTAAGAAATCTATTATTCCTATCTAATACAATGGTTTATTTTAATCTAAAGTAGACCAACACATTAAAAAATTAGATATTCACATTGTATTCACATTTTGACCCCTTTGTATAAGACACCAACACTGCTATCTTAGAAAAAAAATGTTAACCAAAATGAATAAATAATCTCAACCACATGTAAAACAAAGACATAATCATGACCACACATTATCATGGGTAACCCTAATATAAAATCCATAGACACTAAATCCCAATATTGATAATATTTTGTTAAATACATGTATAGGAAATACTTCATGTTGGCTAGTTTCACTATTGCACATATTATGTTAAATATAATATATACGCTGAGACCCTAACAAAGCTTCAACCAATAGAAATGTTTTTTAGTTTTAAAACTATTTTTTATATTACCTAATTATATTAGTTGATTTCAATCTCTACAATAACATCCCCAAAGATTTTAATATTTCTTTATCTAATATGCACATGCAAATATTCTCAAAAAACTATGCATAGATCCCTTGGTGAACAAAATTATGGTCACATTAAATACCCATATTTACATTCCAACAACCCTCTCTTAATTCCAAATGTTAGAGGACTTAATCTTTGTAATTAATCTCGATCATAAATAAATTATGATTTTATTAGCATTTTTAGGATGTGTGTGGGACTTACTGATATTTTATTGGGATGTAAATAATTGTATGGAAGGAATCAACCTAATGTGTGTCCACAAGGATGAGAAATATTCTAAAATGTTTTTTAAAGTGTATCAGGTTCATGAGACAATGTGAAGTAATTAAACACAAGAGGGAAGGGGGGAAAGGACCCTGCCATCTACCCCCTTCCCCCACCCACAACAAAAATAAAAAAGTGGAGTTTATTTTCAATGTTTTCTTAGCACTTGAAAAACCCACTTAACCAAAGTAAATGATACTATTTTTTTTTGTTGGTTTTCTTTCACTTTTAGACCCAATAGAATTAGAGCAATGACAATTTTTTTCCCTTTACTTTTAATTTTTAGGTTTGTTGATTTTTGGCCCTAAAATTGTTGGTGTAGACTTTTGTCCCACTTAGTTTTTTATGCACGGTTTAGTCAACTTTCTTAAATTTAATAAAGGTCCTTAGTGGAAAATAATCCCACATGCATGAGGATGTTAGGACATGTTTATTTTTCACTTGTATAAGTAACCTTCCTATGTACTTTTTGGCTTATGTTTGAATGTTTAACAAGATAATGGTTTTTTGAATAACTTTCTTTATGGGAGACTTTTTTATTTCAGTTTGTTGGTGTAGGATATTTATTTTCCTACCATTTTGCTTGCTTAGTTGAGTTTATACATTTGAGAATCTTAGCCCACATGTATTGGTATGTTGGTTCCTTGCCTTTCTTCCACCTATTTTTGGGAAGTTCATTCTACATGCATGGTATGGTTGGGATTATCCTAAATTACACCTATATGTACATCTATTTGTAAATTTTATTGATATAGAATATTTGGAGTCTTCTAGATTATGGTGAGCTACTTAGCTAGGAGTTATGTAAGTTGTGAGTTATGCTAGCTTAAAAAATTGTGAGAGATATGGCCTTAGTGAGATGTAAGCTTCAAACCTTTTTTATGTAATTCATCACCATTAAATGAATACATCTATGACAAATTTTACTATATATTGATTTTTAACTTCAACAAATTTGTATGTTTGATGTTTTTGTCATCAGTCTTGGACATCCATTCTTAGGTGAATCTCACATGGTATCAGAGATCTAGGTGTTAGTAATAAACATTGATTTTTATGTTGTTAATATTTTAAATCATGACTTGATTATTGTGTTGTATTCTTCATCAACTACTAAGAGGTGCTATATGGATCAATGTGTTTATCTGTAGTTTTTCTCCTCTTTGCATGTGCTAATATTGGGGCAATCAAGTTTGATTTCTCAAGTTTAAATTCAAGTTTGTTAGTCATTATCTTGGACCAAGAAAATTTATTAATAGCTGCTCCATCCACCACTCAACTAGTTTTCTCTCCCCAAGTCTCTAATTAAGGTTTCTTTTCACTTTTTTATAAATATGTTTTTTATAAAAATGCTTATTATTTTTCAAATTGCTCTTAAACTATAAACAATCACTTCAAACCATTTCTAGGTTTTGTGCACTTATTTTCAAATTTCCAAATCATTTTTAAATTTTAAATTTTATTGAAAATTAAAAAGTTGTCACATTTTTATTGAATGGTACTATTCATGAAAAATGGTTTTGGAAAACCACCTTTTTTGGTAAATCACAATTTTCCCATATAATTTATGGTTTTTAAATAATACATGTGGTTTTTTCAAATTAGTGAATTTGGATTTATTAAATGAGAGACATAATAATGGTAAGGCACATGATTTTTTTATTATAAACAATATATTGTATTGTTGAGATATAAGGGAGATATTCATTGTTGCTTTATAATATTGCTCTAAACCCATCAAACAAAGACCAAAGAGTGAGGCCCAGTTTGGAAGGAGGCCAAACCCTCTCTTATACAAAACAACTTTCTCTTCTTACTTGTAATGCATTCCATATCTTTATCACTTGTTCAACTTGGAGGGAATCATCTACACAATAGAGGTAGACTTCATCTAGATGATGAGACTCAGTATCAAGTAGAGTTAGTGTTATATATTCTCTCTTTGTGGGGGCTAAGTTTTTCCTATGGGATTTATTTTTTCCACCACTTTGTGAGATTTTATATGTACTTGGGTACCTTATAAGGCCTCATTTCCAAAACTCAATTCTTCTACCTACCTAAAATATGCTTAATGGAAGTGTTGGTGTAAGATATTTCTTTTCCTACCATTTATCTTGCTTAGTTGTATGAATTTTATCCACATATATTAAGATGTTGGCTCCTTGCCTTTTTTATACCTATTTAGGGTAAGTTAGTTCCACATGCATGGTATGGTTGAGATTATACTAATTTACACCTATATGTACATCCCTTTGTAAGTTTTATTGATATGGAATATTTGGAGTCTTCAAGATTATGGTGAGTTAGTTAGCTAGGAATTATGTAAGTTACGAGTTGTGATAACTTTGAGAGTTGTGAGAGCTATGAGCCTAGTAAGTTTTAATCTTCAAGTCTTTGTCAGGCAATACATGTACATTATATGAATACATCTATTATAGATTCTACTCATTTCTTGATTTATAGCTTCAATAGATATGTGGTTCGATCTTCTTATCATTAATCTTGGACATCCATTCTTGAGAAAATTTTACAAAAAACCCACATAAGTGAAATGACTAACTTGTTTACCTTTACTTTTTTTTCCATGCCTAAAATATTAATTATGTAGATCTAATGAAATTGATCTTTTATTTTGGTGGTGGTGGTTGTTTTTTTAAAGATCTAAACCCTATGAGAAAATATTCTCTAAAACTTGTAAAACTTGATTTTTTTTAAATGTTATTTTGAATTCTATTATATATTTCAACCTATAACTCTATATAAATAAGACTTAATGAAATTTTATATTTTTGGCTTTGTCTATTTAAATCATTAGTCCTAATGGAGAGATTATACATTTCAATTTTATTTAACAATTGAGGGATACAAGTGGTGTTGATCCCATCTAAATGGTCATGATTGGGATATATAACATTTACATGTGTGCTAATGCTGAGAAAAAATGACCACATTATTTTAATTGAAGAAAAACTCCCAATAATGGTAGTGCAGCTAGAGATGGAGACCATTTCTTATTCCTAACAGATAATAATAGATGATTAGCTATAATTAAAAGATCCAAAATAATATTACATGGTGCGTGAAAGAGATGGATATCTATAATATAACTAAAGATGGGGAGTCTTTATTTTTAAGGCGTAGATGGGTGTAGTATTTAAAAAATGTATTTTATTCATGATATGAGTGCAATAAATGTGTTAATAAAATTTTGTGGTCTCACAAAAATTATATGTACAATTATAATATATACCATTAGGTATTGCATTATTGTTGGGATTTGCATGTTGGCTTATTCTATCTACCTGAGTTCTCTCTGATCGATTGATTCTTTGCATATAGTACCTTTGTGTAAGGGCACCACTATTCTTAGTGGATGAGAGGTGTGCAAGGGATTTGAAAAGCTTTGTGGTTGGAGGAAAATTCCTCCAATTATACTCCCCTATTATGTTTTTAATATGTACTTTTAGTGACAATAATGATCTACAAATATCTAGTGGATTTCATTATGAAAACTTATTCACATGTGAATATTTTGAAAAATGACTAAATATATTAAATATTGTTTTAAGAGAATGAACCATGTGATATCAAATTTGATGCAAACATTATAAGTTGTATTTAGTTAAAATTATGAAATTGAATTAGATTGTATTCTACTTTGAAAATGAAAATTTTGGATTAATTAAAGAGTAAAGTTCATTTTTTTCCATAGAATATACTTAAATATGGTTGCATAAGTACTTGAAATTAAGGAAGATGTGGACTCAATTATCATATTTATCCCATTATTGATAATGTTGTTCAAATGTCTAGAAATTAATATAAATCCAAAATGTTAAGATACCATTGATAGGGTATAATTTTACATCTCATAAAGGAAGTAATATTGAAATATGTTCATAAATGTGTAGCCTAATATGAAAACATGTAATTAAAGCCACAATGGCATAGATTCAAGATGAAGGGCTGGTTTGAAAACTAATGTTCTTATGACAATGGCATAGATCTAGTCTTATGTCCATAAGCATGTATACTGATAAATTTTCTATTCATTATTTTTATATACACTATAAACATATCATTTCTAGTTCTTTTTCATCATCACACTTTACCAAAATTGCATGGAGTATAGACAATATTGATTTATGTATTTTGTCTACTTTTAGATTCAAATACGCCTTTATTGTGAAAGGGGAGGCAACTTTCTAGGTAGGAGAGAAGTACAAGGAATATGAGAGGCTTTATGGGGATTTTCCCTAGCCACTTTTATGCTTCAGTGATGATCTCCTATGTTCTTGATGTTCGTAGAAAGGGAAAAATTATTGATCATGTGTATCATTTATAAATACATGTTATAATAAAGGAAAATGTAGTCATGTATTGTACAGGGAGGGAAATAATTTTAGTTATTTAAATTATAAATTGAGATTTTTAACTTAAAGAATGAATATAAACTTTATTTTTTCCTTTGACAAAAAATCAAATGGAAAGGGTGCACCCAAAGTTTGAAATGTCATGCTCCTAAGGTATTAACTGATTAATAATATAGTTGGAGAAATACGATAAAGTCTCATAAATATTTACCACGTATTTATAACCAAGCTTCAATTAACTAAGTAAAGGGGACAATGTATTGTTCAAGAGGGGAAGGATGTCACAACCCAATTTTCCTATGCTATATTTTGATGGCTCTTACTAGCGATTAATATTATAAAAGTGTGATTAATGATGAAAATATTAATTTATTTATATATCCTACATTTTTGTTTATGTATTGTGGAATAAATTATTTCCTTCCTTTATATATTCATGAAATACAATTAAGGGGATTAATTTCCATTTATATAAATGAGCATTGAGAAATAATTGGCATTGCATATCATTATGTTTCTACTATTGATATCATGAATTGGATAACTATTGTTTGTGCATTTGTTTATGATGTATATACAACCCCCTAGATGTGAGGGAGAGTATCATTGGAGAATAGGAAACTAGATGTAGACTATGGGTATGAAGAGAGAATTGTAAGAATTGATTTGAATTCATTATAGTTGAATTCTAGACTTATATTTTTACCATTTTTGGCAAGGGAAGTGACCGTCGATAGGTGATGAACTTACTTATTATTTTTATCTAATCATGACAATTATAATCATTGATTACTAGAGGTCATAATAGTCAATAGGATAATACACATGATATTTATCATGCTAGACACATACAGTACATTATCCTATTGTGTGTGTTTATTATGAAATATCGTCATCCTTGTTATAGGACCCATTAATATAGGTATTGTATTAATGATAAATACCATTTAGGACTTACATGACTCTTTTCCCATGTCACCAAACAAAATTGATAAACTTGAGTTATAATTACGACTCAAGATATTTAGAATGGGTGTCAATATGCATAGCTAGTATGAAATAAATATGTCATTCTATTTGATTTAAGTGATGTCTAGTAAAAAATTAATAGATAATGTTAATAAAGCATAAAATAAGAAATTATTTGTATTTTTTCCCTCAATTTAGATATTTGGAAGTGGTTACTTATCAAGCACTTTATTTATCATTTGTGTGATGGATCAAAGTCAAATGAAGTTCTCCCACTTACATGTGTATGAAATCATGAATGTAGATATAAATTCTCCTTCTCTTGGGTTACCCTTGGAACAAGCATTCATATGTAATAATACTTCTAATATGAATCTAGTAATTTAGTGCAATCAATGTATAAATTTGTAAAACTCTTGAAATGTGTGTGTGTGTGTGTGTGTGTGTGTGTGTGTGTGTGTGTGTGTGTGTGTGTGTGTGTGTGTGTGTGTGTGTGTGTGTGTGTGTGTGTGTGTGTGTGTGTGTGTGTGTGTGTGTGTGTCAATCTTTTAGAATTTGAATTAAAATTTTAGTGGGGCAAAAAACGGACTTCAAGATATAAAAGGGGGCCCAAAATTAACTGTTAAAAATGGGGAACATGTTGAAATAAAATTTAAAAGAATAAGGCTTTGGATCCTCAAGAAGGGGTCAAGAACTATAGTCATTATTGACCATTTTAAGTATATCCTCTCTTGATATGAAAATAACTTTGAAACAATAAAATAGTTTAGAGATATATGTTTTTAAATGTGACTTAAGTAATGTTGATGGAAAAAAGTAGGCATAAAGTCATAGAAAACCTCAAATTAAAATAAGAAAATATGAAGGATACATAATTAAACATTTAATTCTTATCTAAGATCCATATAAGTAAAGTAGCTAAAAGGCATTGTAGAACAAGGATTATACCAACTTTGAGCATCTACACTCTTTTCTACCTTAATTCCATAGTTTGATAAATCGAATGAAGAACATCTTATTTTGTTTATTTTTAATAGATGGAATTGACTCTTATATCAACAAGAAATTTTACCTGATGGATTTTTTAAAAATACTAAAATTAATGACATCTTTTGGTTAGTATTCATACTAGATTTCTTTGCATATTCTTGTTAAATATATGTCATTTTTTTATTAAATTTAAAAAATTCATTAAATTAGGTCAGCCAAAATGCCAATTTTCTCAAATCTTTGTCATAGATGTTTTACAAAGTTTTGTTTTCAATAATTATGAATAGGGGAAGTTTAAAATTTATGGTAAGGTAAAATTTCACCAATAATGCAAAATCACCAAAGCCAAATGCAAAGTTCATAAGAGCCAACTGAACAAACATCTTGACCATGGGATTCAACATTGTCATCATATCCTCCACATCCGTCATTTAATGATGGAAAGATTGTGAAGAAACCTCCACAATTTCCCCTCTATTCCCCTACCAACCAATTATTTTCAAGATTTTATGATGTCGCAATCAATTTTAATTTCATCTTGTTATTATTGCTAATGTTTTTTAAATTTAATTAAATTTATATTTATTTATTTTTGTATTTATTTCAAGGTCTTTGCTCATTGCACTTCACCCATTGTCTATTTTTTGCCTTTACCATTACCCCTCTCATCATCTCCTCTTTATTATAGGAAATGTTAACCTTGAATCCTCCAAGAGATGAATAAGGGTTAGTGTGCCATATGGTGACTTTAGAGAGAAATGAGATGAAATTATGTATGTAAAAATATACGTATGGGATTCCAAGTGTCAATCAAGCAACATGCATGAAGTTAAAGCTTGACACATGTTTTATTATAAAAGACTAATTTTTAATGAAAATCAATTGTATGTAAGGTACAAATTAAATAAATGAAGTCAACAACATAGATTAAAGAATTTTTTGTGGATGAAAATTAAAATGAAATTGAAATGACATCAATGTAATTTTAGTACCTATTGATTTGACTTAATTTTATAAAAAAAAACATCCCTTGTCCAAAGTTTCATCTTTATCCTCAGTGTTATATTTACATATACTTCATATTTATGAAAAAACACCTTAATCCCAATGACATAATTTGCATCTTTATGGCAACTGCTAGTTGGAACATGTATAAAAGCATATATAAAATTGCATAAAAAATTTTATAATGGATATGGGAAATATAGATTTGTAATTTTTTGTTAAGAAAATAAAAGACTTTGATTGCTTTAAATTTTATTTATGAAATTATAGAATCAAGTGCAAGTTATGATTATATTGGAATTTGAAAGTGTGTGACCCCTAAATTTCCTCCCTTATTGGGGATAAGATATTCTTTGGCTAGGAAGGAGCCCAAACAATGATATACATAGCATGTCTTAATGACTCTTCACACACTTTCTTCTTTTTTAATCTCCTATCGAATCTTCACGTCATTATCTTCTTTTTTATCTTTCACCCAAAATGAAGAGGGGTTAAAAACATAAGAGGAAGCAATAATAGCATCGACATATGATAGCTTAACTATCAGAGTTTATATATGATTAATCTTAATTCCTTGATATCTAAATCCTTAAATTGAACTTATATTTACATCAATAAATTCCTTGGAAATAATCATTTTTTAAATTATTGATATGTAAAACAAGTGATGCAATGCTAAAAGATGTATACCCAAAAAGATTAGTTCAATAATATAAAAGGTGTATCACCCTCATGGATAAGACATAAATGATAAGCAATCAATAACAATAGAAATAATTAGGTAGGGATCTTATGTTTTGGGCTAGCTAATTATTCTTAAGAGGGTATTGCTAAGAAATTTTATGATTATTTTTCCTATTAACGATCCCATTATTCTTTAAATTTTGTGTAATACATATTGCTAAGAAAATTTAGCAACATTTTAATTTAAAAAATTTGTTTAAAAAATTATATATTTTTTAATTAGATACAAATGTACAGTTAGAAACCAAAAAATAAAAGCAACCATGCAGATCTACAACTCCCTATTGCTTTCCACACCTCAAAATCTTCCTTTTAAACAATAGTTACTCCTTATTTTAAGGTGCAAATATTTTTCAAGAAGTTTATAAATTTTGATGATGCATGGGACTACTCTACCCAAAATTGTAAAGGCAATAACCTCTAACATGGGACCACTCTATTATTATGGATAAATGGAATGGAAATGGGATCTGATGGATGGTTTATGATTCCATTCCATTTTGGGATCTGTGCCAACCATTTGCAATTGTAATTTGTAATGACCATGGTCTGGATACATTAATATCCATTAGGTATTGCCCACATCTCCACTTGGGAGAAAAGTGGTGATTGGAAAACCTCAATATGTTTCTTTCATTTAAATATCAATCCATAATTAGGTGAGCTATTCTAACCAAAATTGATATAAAGTAATGATCATTATAAAAATAATCATTTTGAGAAATAAATTACCGCATAAAAATGAGATTAATATAGTTCATAGGATTACTTTTCAATTTTATTTTTTCCATTGGAAATGTCATTTACAATTTGTTAAATGGTTTTTTTTAATGGTAATTTCTAAAAAATAACCTAAATTATTATGTAGTGGACCTGAGTTACTATTAGTATCATGCATGCCCCTTTAAGAAGTAATGTGTTGGGGATCAATCAACAATATGATTACAATATGATAGCAATAAACACGAAATTATATTAGATAGATAAGTAACTAGAATCAGAATTAACAAGAAACAAGAGATACAAGAAACCACCCTAAAAACTTGTATTCAACTCTTTACAGAAGGAATTACAATTGAAGAAACTTCTTTTCTTCCACACCTCTCTAGATGAACAGATCTCTTCTTAGATCTCTTTCCCTCAAGAGTCCTCTCTCTCAATTACAATCAACTCCACAATCTGGATTGATTTACAATCTATATTCTACTTCTATAGTATTGTCCTCTTCTACTCATAAGCTATGAAGATCTTAATCCTATATATAAAATAAGGAAACATGAGCATGCACTTACAACTGATAGATGCACCTCCTAAATAAGGCTCTAACTACAGTCCTACTCAAAATAGAAATGCAGGCTTAACAACCAATAGTTCGTTCCTTAATATGCAAATAATTTGTTCACGCACAGAAATAGAATTCTAGATGCCACAGGTAACCGACATCGGTTCCTGCCTGCTTGAATCTACCGACATTGGCTGATCTTGGTCTGCTCCTGACCGACATCGATCGCCTTTGGTCTATTTCTGATCATCATCGATGACTGTTGATTTCTAGCATGTTCTGCATTTGCTCATGGGTGAAGCTTTTAGCTCCATACCCTAACAATCTCCCACTGGAGATAAACAGCTGCACCAGTACCTGTACAGCAACATCTTCTAGCTCCTCCATCTTCAACTCAATCATGAAGACCAATGAAAGTTAAATGAAGATTCAACTTCTCTTTTGTAACCAGCTTGGTTAACATATCTGTAGGATTCATATCTGTATGGATTTTCTCCAGCTTCAACTCACCATCCTCCAATACATGTTTAATGAAGTGGTACCTAAGCTGTATGTGCTTTGTCTTTGAATGAAAGGCTGAATTCTTAGCCAAATGAATTGCACTCTGACTATCACTGTATAGTCTACAACTCACTTGCTCCTTTCCAATCTCTTCCATGAACCGTGTCATCCATATCATCTCTTTGCTAGCCTCTGTGACTGCAATATACTCTACTTCTGTAGTTGACAAGGCAACAACCTTCTACAACTTTGATATCCAGCTAACCGCCATTCCACCTATAGTGAAAACATATCTTGTGGTGCTCCTCCTACCATCCAAATCACTTGCCATATCTGAATCTACATAACCATGTAGAAAAGTATTTGAACCGCCATAGCACAAGTGCCTACTGTTGGTTCCTTTCAGATATCTAAGGATCCACTGAACTGCTTTCCAGTGTTCCTTTCCTGGATTTGCCATATACTTACTTACAACTCCCACTGCTTGGGCAATATCAAGTCTAGTACAAACCATTGCATACATTAAACTTCCTATTGCGGAAGCATATGGAACTTTCTTCATGTACTCTACCTCATCATGTGAATTAGGACACTGTTCTTTACTTAACTTGAAATGTCCAGCCATATGTGTGCTTATCGGTTTTGCATCCTGCATATTGAACCGTTTCAACACCTTGTTCACATAATCCTCTTGAGACAAAATCAACCTGTGATTTTTCCTATCTCTCTTAATATTCATGCCAAGGATTTTCTTTGCTGCTCCCAAATCCTTCATGGCAAATGTGTGAGCTAATTTCACCTTAAGCTCAGAGATATCCTGTATGTGTGATCCTGCAACCAGCATATCATCTACATATAACAATAGAATAATATATCTACCATTATCCAATCTCTTAAAATACACACAATGGTCAGATTGACATCTACTGTAGCCATGCTCAGTCATAAACCTGTCAAATCTCAGATACCATTGCCTTGGAGCTTGCTTGAGGCCATACAAGTTTTTCTTCAATCTGCACACTAGCTTCTCCTTACCTTTGACTTCAAATCCTTTCGACTGATCCATATATATTTCTTCATCCAAATCTCCATGAAGAAATGATGTCTTAACATCAAGCTGCTCAAGATGCAAATCCTCAATAGCAACTAAAGAAAGTACAGTCCGTATAAAAGTCATTTTAACAACAGGAGAAAAAATCTCACCAAAGTCAATACCTGGTTTTTGTGCAAATCCTTTCACTACTAACCTAGCCTTATATCTCATCTGTCCATTCTCACCTTCTTTCAACCTGTAGATCCATCTGTTCTTCAGTGTCTTGTTTCCTGCTGGCAACTCAACCAAATCCCATGTTTGGTTCTCTCTCAAGGAATCAATTTCCTCATTCATGCCTAGTTCCCACTGACTCTTGGATTCCACCTATATTGCTTCATCAAAACTCTCTGGTTCTCCACCATCAGTAAGCAATAAATAGAATAATAAAGGGGAATATCAAATTGGAGGTTTACTTACCCTTTTTGACCTCCTATTTGGCATTTGAGACTCATCCACAACATGCTATCCGCCTAAATTCTTTGACAGTGACCGACCTCGGTCACTTTCAGGCCTATAACTGACTGTCGTCAGTTCTGCCTGACTGACGTCAGTTCCTGTTTGGCTAACATCAGTTCCTATACAACTAACGTCGATTCCTACCTGACTGACGTCGGTCTTTGTGTTTTCCTTCCTATGATTTTTCTTTCCCATGAGCTCATTTTGGACCTTCACCTCATCCAATTCTCCATTGCTCTGCTCAGGTTGATCCAGCTTCTTGAGTTGATCACTATACATCACTTTTTCATTGAAAACAACATCATGGCTCCTAATTATCTTGTTAGTTTCTAGATTCCAAAACCTGAATCCAAACTCATCAGAGCCATAGCCTATAAATGTGCACCTCATAGACTTAGCATCCAGCTTCTTTCTATTTTCCTTATCAACGTGCACAAAGGCTTCACAACCAAAAACTTTGAGAAATGAGAGATCTACCTTTTTACCTGTCCATGCCTCTTCTAAAATTCCACCATCCAGCACTATAGAGGGTCCTCTATTAATCAGGTACACTACAGTATCCACGGCTTCTGCCCAAAACTCTAAGGGCAATCCAGCATGTAATCTCATACACCTTGCATGCTCCTTGTCAGGAATCAAGAACAACAAACATGCTCTGATGCCACTAGTTGGGATCTTGCTCCTCAAAAAGAGCACAGTATGATTACCAAATATAAGCAATTGAATATGTGGAAATAACCAGAAACACAAGTAACTAGAATTCACCAATAGCACAGAATATGAGAGACAATACACTATCTTGTATTAACACTAATAGAAAAGAATACAACAAAGAGCCGCCACACTCTTTCACCTTACAGAGATTCGCCACACCTCAAGTGTTTAGTAATTCTTCTCACACACACTCTCCTACACAAAAACGGTCCCAACAACCAACTCACACACAGAATTGGTGTTCACCTCACCAACCAGTCAGTAATAACCCTGCCGGTACATCAAGCACTCTATAGCACTTCAAGCTGATCTCTCATGAACCTACAACCTGCAATTCAAAGACCAAACTTACATGTAGATCCCCAATGAGCTTGCAACACCCTGCAACTCATAGATCTTACAACTAGAAGGAACTCTTCCTTTCTATCTCATGCCTTATACAATACATGCCAATGGGTCTATAAATAGATCCCTAACTCAAACAATAACTTAGACTCTTAATTTAGACAATTGTCCTCGCAGCCCAAGACTCTAACTGGTCTCAACATGCAAACTCTTCGTTCACTTAACTAACTGTCCGTGAAACGAGCAGTTCTGGAACACAAAGGCGACCGACGTCAGTCCCTGCTTGTCTGGTTCTGCCGACGTCGGCCGACTTACTGCCGTCGCCGGTGGCCTTCTGCACTGGCCCCTGCCGACGTCGGTCCTGCTGCCGATGCCAGTTCCTGTAGAACTCAGCAACCATCTGTTCCTCAGTTTGCAAAGGTTGAAGCTTTTAGCTCCATAACCTAACAATCTCCCACTTGGAGATAAACAGTTGCAACCTGTACATGTACCTGTACACCGTCTAGTTTGTTACCTTGGTTATGTATCCATCTTCAAAATCACCCTTGAAGACCAACCACCACAAAATCCGTGGTGCAAAACCTGTCATCCAAATTACCTACCACATCCGCATCTACAACCATGTAGAAATAAACCTGAACTTGCATAGCATGTGCACCTGCTACTAGTCCCTGTAAGAATCCACTGAACTGACCTCCAATGGTTCTCTCCCGGATTGACTCCTAACTTGTGACAACTCCCACTGCTTGGGAAAACTCAGGTTTAGTACATACCATGCACTCAACCTCATTATGTGAATCAAGACACCTATTCATAGAACTGTCTAACCATCGGCGTGCTAACCAGTTTCACACAATCATCCTGAAACAAAGTCAACAAATGACCTACCATGTCTCTAGAACACACTCTTGCCAAAGAATCTTGCTGCTCCCAGATTCTCCATGACAAACACCTGAACTAGCTTTACCTTTAGTTCAGCAATACCTGTATATGTAACCCTGCAACAAGCACATCATATAGAAAATAGGATAGTGTAGCTAATACTATCCAACCTGGTAAAGAGAAACACAATGAACAAACCTCCATTGCTCTGCAGCTAATACAAGATCAAATACCCTGATCTTCCATCTCACGTATCCATTTCCGCTCTTCTTCATCCTTAACATCCATTCATCTCTCAGTGCTTACTTCCAGCTGGCAACACTACCCAAAACACCTGTTTGGTTCTCCTCCAAGGAATCACATCCTCATTCATGCCTAGCTCCCACTGTTTCCTGGATCTACCTGTTCTGCTTCTTCAATAACTCCCTGGTCCTATGCCATAAGTGAGCAACAAGTAGTGTAAAGAAGGGAAATGACGAATTTAAGAACTTACTTACACCTTCAGTCCTCCATATGGGCGCTTGAGACTCCATGACAGCTTGCTGTCCACCCAAAATTCGTCTCAGTGACCGATGTCGGTCACATCTCAGTCTACAGTCGGCCGATGTCGGTTCCCTGCGACTGCCTCTCCACCGATGTCGGTTTCCCATGGCCGATGCCGGTCTCTATTTGCCCCGAGTCACCGACGTCGAGCTGCACATAGCCGACATCGATCCCTGTCTGGACACCGACGCCAGTTTTCCTGCCGACGTCGGTCTCTGTGTTTTTCTTGTGAGACCTGACTTTTTCCCGCGAGCTCCTTTTGGATCAAACCCTTGTCCAAAACACCCTTGCTCTGCTTAGAATTCCCCTGCACCTTGTGCTAAACTCTGTCCGTCACTTTCTCCTTGAAAACCAAGGCTTTCCTGTTCTTGTCACTAACATCGAATTCCTCAAGAAATCTCACCTTCTTCTTCTGCATACAGAAATCACGATCCATGCCTTCCAAATCTGAAAGCATATTCTTTGACTCAAGAACCAGCATCTCCTTCTTATCTATGTGACCAAGCCTATCAAGCCACATCTCTAAATCTACAGCTGAAGTAGATAACCCAGAAGAAGAATCAGTAAAACAAGTAGATAGATAAAGTGTACCTACTTTCTTACCTCTAGCTACAACAAGTGTACCCTTGGTAACTTTCCAAGAGTCCGCTGTGAGAGTTACTGTGCAACCCTCTTCACCCAAACTTCTAACAGAAATCAGATTTCGCTTCAGAACTGGGACATGCATGACCTCCTTTAACACCCATGTGTTACCTGTCTGCAGTTTCAGCTTCACTTTGCCTTTGCCAACAATCTGACAAGACTTACCATCCCCTACACAAATTTCTCCAAAATCTCCCTGGACATACTCATGAAAAAATTCCCTATGTGGGGATGCATGAAAAGAGGCACCAGAATCTAATACCCAAGATTCTACTTTATCCAAAGAACATACCAGAGCATCCTGTGCAATGTAACCTACAACATCTGCTTCTTCTTCATGTTCTTCATGCTGATCTGTACCCGATCTGCAATCTCTCTTTAAGTGCCCTTGCTTTCCACATTTCCAGCAGGTTATTCTGCCATACCTGGACTTGGATCTCTTGCCCGTCTTCGACCTTGATCTCCCACGCTCTATCTTCTCTCTTGGCCTTCCTCTTCCTTCAACACTCAAAGCATCTCCAGATGATTCACCTGTGCTTTTCCTGCGTATCTCTTCATTCAAGATTACACTCACAATATCATCCACTTTTAAGACTTTTGAAGGAGACACAGTATTAGAAACTGCCATTACCAAACCTTCCCAACTTTCAGGTAATGAACACAAGATTAAGAGAGCTCTTATTTCATCATCAAATACAATATTGACTGAACTTAACTGGTTTACTAAACCATGGAAATCACTAAGATGGCTATGAACGGATCCACCTTCCAACATTTGCAAATTAAATAAACGCTTCATAAGAAATACCTTATTCAAAGCTGAGGGTTTTTCATATAAATTTGCCAAAGATTCCATCAACTCCACCGTTGTCTTACACTGTGATAAGCTAGAAATCACAGATGATGCAAGACTCAATCTAACAGATCCCAGAGCCTTCCGATCAAGAACCTCCCATTCTTCATCTTTCATATCCAAGGGTTTGCTAGCAACCCCACCCAACGGTAAGTACAAATCTTTCTGATACAGATAGTCCTCAATCTGCATCCTCCATAATTGGTAGTTCTTGCCATTGAACTTCTCCATTCGTAGTTGACTGCTTTCTGTCATTGCTCAACTCCCACTCAAATAGAAACCCTGTGAGTAACCTGTAATCAAAACACACTACCCAGATCTACACCAATCTGTTAGTATCCCAACCAAAAGCTCTAATACCAATTGTTGGTATTAAGCTTAAGAACCTACAACCAAGGCTCTGATACCAGTTGTCAGGAATCAAGAACAACAAACATGCTCTAATGCCACTAGTTGGGATCTTGCTCCTCAGAAAGAGCACAGTATGATTACCAAATATAAGCAATTAAATATGCGGAAATAACCAAAAACACAAGTAACTAGAATTCACCAATAGCACAGAATATGAGAGACAATACACTATCTTGTATTAACACTAACAGAAAAGAATACAACAAAGAGCCGCCACACTCTTTCACCTTACAGAGATTCGCCACACCTCAAGTGTTTAGTAATTCTTCTCACACACACTCTCCTACACAAAAACGGTCCCAACAACCAACTCACACACAGAATTGGTGTTCACCTCACCAACCAGTCAGTAATAACCCTACCGGTACATCAAGCACTCTATAGCACTTCAAGCTGATCTCTCATGAACCTGCAACCTGCAATTCAAAGACCAAACTTACATGTAGATCCCCAATGAGCTTGCAACACCCTGCAACTCATAGATCTTACAACTAGAAGGAACTCTTCCTTTCTATCTCATGCCTTATACAATACATGCCAATGGGTCTATAAATAGATCCCTAACTCAAACAATAACTTAGACTCTTAATTTAGACAATTGTCCTCGCAGCCCAAGACTCTAACTGGTCTCAACATGCAAACTCTTCGTTCACTTAACTAACTGTCCGTGAAATGAGCAGTTCTGGAACACACAGGCGACCGACGTCGGTCCCTGCTTGTCTGGTTCTGTCGACGTCGGCCGACTTACTGCCGTCGCCGGTGGCCTTCTGCACTGGTCCCTACCGACGTTGGTCCTGCTGTCGACGCCGGTTCCTGTAGAACTCAGCAACCATCTGTTCCTCAGTTTGCAAAGGTTGAAGCTTTTAGCTCCACAACCTAACACCATGATTGTTCTATTCATCCTTTCAGCAACTCCATTTTGCTGAGGTGTTCTTGGAATAGTCCTTTGCCTACAGATCCCATGCATATAACAATACCAATTGAACTTGTGTCTACAAAACTCACCACCATTGTCAGATCTCAGGCACTTCAATTTCTTGCCTGTTTCATTCTCAACCATAGCTTTCCAAATCTTAAATGTGTCAAAAACATCAGATTTCTTCTTTATACAATAGATCCATACCTTTCTTGTAGCATCATCTGTGAAGGAAACATAGTACTGTGATCCTCCAATAAAAGCAACTTGGGCTGGTCCCCACACGTCTGTGTGAACAAGCTGCAATTTGTGCTTCTTCTTTGTTGACCCAATCTTGAGAAAACTCACTCTCTTCTATTTTCCAAAAATACAGTCTTCACAGAAATCTAGATCTATGCTTTTCAAATCTGGAAACATACCGTTTGACTTAAGAATTGTCATTCCCTTCTCACTCATGTGGCCAAGCCTTTGATGCCACAACTTTGCATCTACCTCTAAAGTAGATAATACAGAAGGAGAATTATCAATAATACAATTACATAAATAGAGAGTACCTACTCTCTTACCTCTAGCCAATATAAGTGCACCCTTGGTAACCTTCCAAGATTCAGCTGTGAGAGTTACTATACAACCCTCATCCCCTAACTTTCCTGCAGAAATCAAATTTCTCTTCAAGTTGGGAACATGCATGACATCTCTCAACACCCATGTGTTTCTATTCTGCATTTTTAGCTACACTTTACCTTTGCCAATAATTTTGCAAGGCTCATCATTCCCTAAGTAAACTATTCCAAAATCTCCATGGACATAGTCACTAAAATATTCTCTATTGGGGGTTGCATGGAAAGATGCACCAAAATCTAAAACCCAAGATTCTATATTAGTATGCAAAGAGAATATAAGAGCATCTTGTGCAACAATACCTGCCACCTTTACTTCTTCTTTATCATCATGTTGTTTGTCCTCTTTACGCTTTGACCAGCAATCTTTGCTTATGTGCCCTATCTTTCCACAATTCTAGCATTATGGCTTCCTGCCATTTTTGGATTTGGATCTTCCTCTCATCTTAGATCTTGATCTCCCTTTCTTTCTCTTTTCTTTTTGTCTTCCCCTGCTCTCAAAACTTAAAGCGTTCCCTGATGTCTCCTCTGTGCTTTTCCTACGAATTTCTTCATTCAAGATTACACTAACCACATCATCTACTTTTAAAATATTTGAAGCAGAAGCAGTATTACTAACTGCCATCACCAAGCTATGCCAGCTTTCTAGTAAAGAGCATAAGATTAATAGAGCTTTAATTTCATCATCAAATACTATTTTGACTAAATTTAATTGATTCACAATTCCATGGAAATCATTTAGATGATTAGATACAGATCCACCTTCCTACATCTGCAAATTAAATAACTGCTTCATAAGATATACCTTATTTGAAGCTAAGGGTTTCTCATATAAATTTGCTAAAGTAGTCATTAACTCTACTGTAGACTTTGCCTATGATAAATTAGATATCACAGTAGATGCTAGACTCAATCTTATTGATCCAAGAGCCTTTCTATCAAGAACTTCCCATTCTTCATCGTCCATGTCTTTGGGCTGCTTTGCAGTCCCTCCTAACGGTAAGTATAAATCTTTTTGATATAGATAATCTTCTATCTACATTCTCCACAATTGATACTTCTTGCCATTGAACTTCTCCATTCTCAATTTACTTTCTTCTGCCATTGCTTTCTCCCACTCAAACAGAAATCTCTATGAGTAACCTGTAATCAATACACACTAACCAGATCTAAAACACCTGTTAGTCAACCTGGCTCTGATACCACTTGTTGGGGATCAATCAACAATATGATTACAATATGATAGCAATAAACATGAAATTATATCAGATAGATAAGTAACTAGAATCAAAATTAACAAGAAACAAGAGATACAAGAAACCACCCTAAAAACTTGTATTCAACTCTTTATAGAAGGAATTACAATTGAAGAAACTTCTTTTCTTCCACACCTCTCTAGATGTACAGATCTCTTCTTAGATCTCTTTCCCTCAAGAGTCCTCTCTCTCAATTACAATCAACTCCATAATCTGGATTGATTTACAATCTGTATTCTACTTCTACAGTATTGTCCTCTTCTACTCATAAGCTATGAAGATCTTAATCCTATATATAAAATAAGGAAACATGAGCATGCACTTACAACTGATAGATGCACCTCCTAAACAAGGCTCTAACTACAGTCCTACTCAAAATAGAAATGTGGGCTTAACAACCAACAGTTCATTCTTTAATATGCAAACAATTTGTTCATGCATAGAAATAGAATTTTGGATGCCACAGGTAACCGACATCAGTTCCTGCCTGCTTGAATCTACCGACGTCGGCCGATCCTGGTCTGCTTCTGAATGACGTCGGTCGCCTTTGGTCTATTTCAGACCGTCGTCGGTGACTGTTGATTTCCAGCATCTTCTACATTTGCTCATGGGTGAAGCTTTTAGCTCCATACCCTAACATAATGGGGCCCATTACATCAAGATATATAACCAAACATCTCAATTTATATTGAATCATTAACATTCCTTGATGAACTATTATCATTCCTTAGTGAATTTCTTCCCTTGATAGAAAATTATCATTTTTTGACAATTTAAAATAATAAATTTTACTGATATGGGGTGCCTTTTACCATTGCATATATGACATGATCAATAGTGAATGGTGTTGAACAATCATGATTTTATATGGTGATGTACAACTATTCAAAAATATTTAAAGTGTCTAAGAGAGGTGGAGAGTATGGTTAGATTAATGCCACATTAAACATTAGATGTAACCCAATATAAGGTGGTAATTTAAGCTCAATTCACTGGTCTCCACTTCTCTAATTATTGTGTAGATCCCTTATTAGAGAGGCCTAAGTTTCCTTTTTATCCTTCATATTTAATTTATGAAAATGCAACCATAACTTATCTCCAACCTCAAATTGGTGAGAGGCTCGATTCTGGGCATTACACTCCCTACATTTCAAGTTGGGTTTTTGTAGGATTTCATGCAATTTATATTGAATTTATATATCCATTCATAAAATATGGTGGTTTTTTTATAATTCTTTATTTACATTAGGATATAATTCCTTAAATATAATAGGTAACACCACAACAATGGGTTCTAGCAAATGAAACCTAAGATAGGCTTGAAAGGGCCATGTTCTATAGAGCCACAAGGTGATTGATTATAGCTATGTTAGATGTAAGGTAAAATTCCATCCCATGTAAATTGATATTTAGCATTATGCATACAAAGCATATGCATGATAATCTGTTAACCAATTCTTTTTTCCATCTTTCTATGGATGAAAAATGATTGATTTGGTTAAGTTGGTGTTTGATATGAAACATAATGAACACTAGAAAGTGATAATAAATCTATTTTCCCTATCTAAAACAATGGTTTAATGTAATATTTAGTGTACCAACATATGAAAAAATTAGAGATTCACATTATCTTTATCTTTTAACCCCTTTGTATAGGATGCCAACAATGTCATCTTGGAAAAAATGTCAACCAAAATGAATAAATAATCACAAGCACACCTAAAACATAGACACAATCATAACCACACATTATCATGGGCAACCCTAATATTAAATCCATAGATACTAAATCCCAATATTAATAAAATATTAATAAATACGCATATAAAAAATACTTCATATTAACTAGTTTCACTATTACACATATTATGCTAAATATAATATATATACTGATACCCTGACAAAACTTCATCTAATAAAAATGTTTTTTAATTATAAAACTATTTTTAATAATACTTGAGTCTATCAACTAATTTAAATCACTGTAATAACATCCCCAAAGTTTTTAATCTTCCCTTATCTAATATCCATATGCAAATATTCAAAAAAAAACCATGCATAAATCCTTTGGTGACGAAAAGTGTGGTCACATTAAATACCCATATTTGCATTCCAATAATCCTATATTAATTCCACATGTTAGAGAAGACTTAACCTTTTCATATTGGTCTTTATCACAAATAATTTATGATTTTATTGGCATTTTCCAAGACATGTGTGGCACTTATTATTATTATTTTGGGATGCAAACAATTATATAGATGGAATAAACCAAATGTGTGTCCACAAGTATGAGGAATATTCTAGAGTTTTATTCAAATGTAGGGGATTATGAGACTATGTGAACAAATTAACCATAAAAGGGAAGGAAAAAAATAACCCCAAAAAAGAAAAAAAGAAAAAGAAAAGAAAAATCAGAAAAAAAAAAAAAGTGGGGTTTATTTTCAATATTTTATTTGGCCCTTGAAAACCCACTTAACCAAAGGAAATGATACTATTTTTTTGTTGGTTTTTTTAATGCTTTTAAACCCATTTAAATGAGGGCAATGCCATTTTTCCCCTCTAATCTTAGTTTTTAGGTTTATGGATTTTTTGGCCCTAAAAACCCATATAAGCAAAAAAAAATAATTAACTTGTTTACCTTTACTTTTTTTCTACGCTTAAAATCTTACTTAGGTAGATTCAATGAAACTGAGTTTTTCTTTTGGTGGTGGTGGTTGTTTTTAAATATCTAAACCTTATGAGAAAAACCTTGCTAAAACTTGTTATACTTAATTTTTTTCAATGTTTTTTGGAATATCATAGATTTCAATCTATAACTCTATATAAATAAGCCTTAATAAAATTTTATATTTTTATCTCTATATATTTAAATCATTAGACCTAAATGGAGGGATTATACATTTCAATTTTCTTTAACAAGTGAGGGTTACAAATGGCGTTGGTCTCATCTAAATGGTCATGATTGGTCTATATAACCTTGCCATGTGTACTAATGGTAAGAGAAGATTACCACATTATTTTAATTGAAGAAAAAAACCCAAAAATGGAAATGTAGGTGGATATGGAAGCCATTTCTTATTCCTATTAGATAAAAATAAATGATGAGTTACAATTAAAAGATCCAAATAATAGGACATGATGCATGAAAGAAATGGATGGAAAAAATATAACTAAGGATGGGGAGTCTTTTTTTAAAAGGAGTAGATGGGTTTGGTATTTAAAATATGGATTTTATTCATGATATGAGTTTAATAAACATGTTAATAAAAAAAAATTGTCTCGTAAAATCTATATGTGCACTTAGAATATATACCATTAGGTATTGCATTATTGCATGGATTAGCATGCTGACTTATTCTATCTACCTAAATTCTCTCTATTCTATTGATTCTCCTCATCTATTACCTTTTTGTTATGGTATAACTACTCTAAGTGGATGAGAGGTATGCATGGGATTCCAAAGGCTTTGTGGTTGGAGGAAAATACCTCCAATGATACTCCCCTCTTATTATTTTTATACAGATTTTTATTGACAATGATGATCTACAAAGCTCTAGTGGATTTTCTTATGAAAATTTATTCACATGTGAATATTTTGACAATAAATCTATTAAATATTTTATTTTAATAGAATAAACCTTGTGATATCAAAGTTGATGCAAACATTATAAATTGTATTTAGTTAAAATTATGAGATTAAATTAGATTGTATTCTACTTTGAAATTGAATGTTTTGGATTAATTAAAGAGTAAAGTTCATTTTTTCCATAGATTATAATTAAATATGGTTTCATAATTACTTGAAATGAAGGAAGACATGGACTCAATTATCATATTTATCCCATTATTAAAAATGTTATTCAAAATTTTATAAATGAACATAAATCCAAAACGTGAAGGTATCATTGATATGATATAATTGTACATCTCATAGAGGAATTAATATTTAAATATGTTCATAAATGTATATCCTAATATGAAAACATGTAATTGAAAACACAATGGCATAGATTCAATATGAATGGTTGATTTAAAAACTAACTTTCTTATGACAATGGCATAGATCTATTCTTATGACCATAAGCAATTATATTGAGGAATGTTATATTCTTAATTTTTATATAAATTGGAAATGCATCATTTCAAATTCCTGATCATCATCATACTTTCCCATAAATGCATGGAGTATAGATAATACTAAGTTATGCATTTTGTCACTTTTTAGATTCAAAGACACATTTCTCATGAAAGGGGAGGCCACTTTTTGGGTAAGAGAGAAGTACAAGGAATCTAAGAGGATTTATGGGGATTTTACCTAGCCACATTTATTATTTAATGATGATCTCATATGCTCTTGATGTTCACGGAAAGGGAAAACTTGTTGATCATGTGTATCATTTATAAATAAATTTTATAATAAAGGGAAATTTAGTCATTTATTTTAAAGGGCAATAATTTTAGTTATTTAAATTATAAAGTGAGATTTTTAACTTAAATAATGAATCTAAACCATATTTTTTCCTCTTGACAAAAAATCAAATGGAAAGGGTTCACCCAAATTTTGAAACATCATGCTCTTAAGGTATTCACTGATCAACAATATAGTTGGAAAAATATGAAAAAGTCTTCTAAATATTTTTCCTATCTTTATAATTAAGATTCAACTAACTAAACAGTGGGAACAATGTATTCTTCAAGTGGGGAAGGATTTCACATCCCAATTTTCCCATGGTAGATTTTGAAGGCATGTACTTGCGATTAACATTATATAAGTATGATTAATGATGAAATCATTTTTTTATTTCTATACACTACATTTTGATTTATGTATTATGGAACAAATTGGTTCGTTGCTTTGTATATTCATGTAATACAATTAAGGAGATAAATTTCCATTTATATAAATGAATAATGAGAAATAATTGACATTGCATATCATTATGCTTCTACTATTTCATATTATACAAATTTGAAATCATGAATTGGATAACTATCATTTATGCATTTTTTTATGATGTAGATACAACCCCCTAGATGTGAGGGAGAGTATAATTGGAGATAAATAAACTAGATGTAGACTATAGGTAGTGAAGAGTTAATTTTGATAATTGATTTGCATTCATTCTAGTTGAATTCTAGACATATGCTTTTACCATTTTTGATAGGGGAAGTTATTGCTAGTAGGTGATGAACTTGCTTGTTATTTTTCTCTCATCATGACTATTATAGTAATTGATTTATAGAGGTCATGACATTCAATAGGATAATAAACATGATATTTATCATGTTAAACACATAGAATACATTGTCCTCTTGTATGTGTTTGTGATGAGATATCATCATCCTTGTTATAGGGGCCATTGATATAGGTATTATAGTAAATGATAAATACCATTTAGGAATTACATGATTATTTTATTGTATAACCAAACAAAAATAGATAAACTTGAGTTATTGTTGTGACTTAGGGTCTTTAGAATGGGTACCAATAAGCATAGTTAGTATGAAATAAATATGGTATTCTTTTTTATTTGACTAATGTCTGGTATAAATTTAATAGATAATGTTAATAAATAATAAAACAAGAATCTATACTTATTTTTTTCATTGGTTTGGATATTTAGAAGAGGTTATTTATCAGACACTTTCCTTGTCATATGTGTGATTTAAAAATCCCTATTATAGGTATGCATTATAAGAAGATGGCTCAAACTCAAATGCACTTCTCCCACTTATGTGTGTGAGTGAAATGGTGAATGTATATATATATATATTCTCCTTCTCCTAGGTTACCCTTAAAACAAGCATGCAAATGTAATAATACTTTTGATATAGCTCTAGTAATTTAGTGATAAAATATGAGAGTGTATGTCCCTAAATGTCTCCCAAAAACTCTGTATGTGTGTGTGTGTGTGTGTGTGTGTGTGTACACACACACACAAACAAACAATATTTTAAAACTTTAATCAAAAATTTAGTGGTACAAAAAATAGTCCCAAAGACATAAAAGGGGACCTAAAATCAACACTTAAAAAGGGGAAACATGTCAAAATAAAAATTAAAAGAACAAGGGTTAGGATCATTGGGAAGGGATCAAGAACTACAATCATTATTCACCATTTTTGTTATATCCTTTCTTGGGATGAAAATAACTTCATGAAAAAAGAGTTTAAAGATCTCCATTTTTATATGGAACCATTACATTTCTTAATGAATCATTGTCATTCTTTGGTGAACTACTTCTTGATGAGAAAATTATCATTCCTTGACCATTTGATATAGTAGAATTTGCTAATACGGGTTGCCTTTTACCATTACATCTATTACATAATCAATAGTGAATGGTGTTGAACAATTGATATTTTTTGTTATGACCTACAATTGATCACAAATATTTGAAGTGTCAAAGAGAGGTAGAAAGTATGGTTAGAGTAGTGCCACATTAAACATTGGGTGCACCACAATATAAAGTAGTAAGTAAAGCTAAATGCACTAGTCTCCAATATTGGGCTTATTATTTGTTAATATAGCCTCCACGCTAAAGTCTAGCCCAACAAGATAGTATGATGGCTCTTTCACGTAAGACTATGGTCTTATGCATTCACCCAAAGCATGCAACCAAAGACTAATTCCCAAAGTCTATGTTATATAGTAATATATACTTAGTCATATCCTTGCTTTGATTATGTAATTAAATATATACTACATGAAAGCATAGATAAACTACTTTGATTCTAAGATTACTAAGCTCAGCTACCATAACTATATAGACTAATGACATTTCATTATACAGTTAATTATTTATAAAGAAGACAAGAATTAGGAAGATTTCATATTCTCAACTGAGAAATTGCTCAACTCAACCTAACATAGATACACAACTCATCTATTAAATTGAACATGAATACATAAATAATATTAAATCTACAACTTATATATTAAGTGTAAGCATTAGTAAGCCAAAATTCCACCATTTTAGTGCTTTACAATAGGGGTATTTATACATGTTTATCCTTGACCAAGTATTTACAATATTAATGATCAAAGAAAATAACCAATAAACTCTCAACAAACTGAGAGTCATGGTGCTTTGTCAACTAACTTCTCCTAAGGACTTGAGCCTTTGTGCCCCCTATATACTCACTCTATGTTATATCTTTACTACCATATGTTCATCTTCCTACAAGCTGATGTATAACTTAAGATGGATAAGGTTTGGGTGACCCATATGAATTGTTCATTAATCATTTCCACTTCGCATACACTGCTTATGTCTTATACTATTGCTTTGATTCCCATTCTATTAGGTTCCTCTTGATTCATTTTCTTTTGATTGGGTCCTCACATACTATTGCTTTTATGCCCTTATCCTCTCACATCATATAGGTTCCATACCACGATGCTTCTACACCCATCAAGTTCAATGCCATAGACTTTATGTGTTATGGTCCTTCTACATTGTATTGGTTTTATGCCAAAATGGACAAACACTTAGCCAAAATTTATGGCCAACATCACCCCACACTATGCTCTTAATCTATCCCAAACTAAGTCTCACTAGTATCCTTTGCCAAAAATTCAAGCCCTTTCTGCTCAATCTACTTCTTCACATTGTCCCAATGTGACAATGCATTGAGAAGATTGGTAGTTATTTCTTCTATGGCCTCCTTGGACTTTTCCATCTCCTCCAATTGGCTAGATATCTCATTGGCCTTCTTGACCAATTCATCTAGAGATACAGTGGCATCCTTCTGAATGTCTTCAAATGTTGAGACTTCTTTGAAAACCTATCCTTAAAAGGCTTCAAAGCTTACATTTAGTTATTGATAGTGTGTATTGATTATTTCCTCCATCATCTTCACATCCTTGAATGTTTTGGATCTTTCAACACGATATTTTATTAGGAGTACAGTAGCAGCCATCTATTATCTCTAGGATTCTTATGCTTGGATCTGAGCCTCCAAAATCTTATTAGGTCATGCTAATTATTCAAAAATTCCATCCAAATGGGGATGACTTCCATAATTATCTCTGGTGCACTTTCAAACTTATACTACCTCAGTGAATTGCTCTGCTAGTTCCAATCCCTCATATTTTAACATATGATGTTTCTTATAATGCTTCAATAGGTGGTTCATTAAGGTTTATAATTTTCCTATAGTATCCCCATTGAGAGGTATGATGTTCACTAGTGCCATCTCTTATTCCAAAATTCTCTTGTAGAGGTTTAATGTTCTAACTCTCACCTATGTGGCCTCTTTGACCTACTACTTTAGAGTAGCCACTTCCTCAATGAGTGCCTTCTTAGTGGAAAATTATTTATTATACATACCCACCACATGGGTATGTTTCTTTTATACACTTCATGCATCATAATATAAAAAAATATTCAAATACATAACCTCCAAGGCCATCTTCAAAAATGTTGTGCTTGTTTGTAGAGGGGTGATCTTTTAGCAATCCACCCACAATGGTTTTGGTAGTGTAGGAGCATTAGGTCCTAAAGAGAGGCTATCTTGGGGAAGCTCAAATTCATACTCCTCATTGTACATGTCCATTAAAAAGGGCACTTGTTTTCTTATTTCTATAGTTACCTCATGGGGAATGAAGTGTGGCAATAGATAAAGCATCTTATCAAGGACACCTGCTTGATATCAGTTGTGTACATTTGTAAATACATTAATATAAAGTTCTTATATGGACTTGATCAACTCTTTTCCTTTATTTGGGTTATGTTTGAGGACCTCAACTTATATGTTAGTGCTATAAATGGCCATCTTGATGATTTCTTCTTCCTCACCAACCCCTTCTTCACCATAAAGTTGCTCAACATCAAGCGGTGAGTCATTAGAGGTGGTCTCCTCCTTTAGCACTAGGGAGGGTGTCTTCTCAAAGTTAGATTATAATGCTTGCACTTATATGATTAGTATTTCTTACATGGGCACTTATTTTGTGTCCCACTACTATGAATCTCCTAAAGTAAAAAATTTTGGGGGAGATGGTTGTGGAATTGTTTTAGGGGGTGAGGGTGAAGTTAGAGGAATGTGTGGAGGAGAAGGCGGAGGTGGAGGGACTTTTAATGATGGATATTTGTGTGGATAAGGTTGGGGAGGTGAAGGGAATGGTAGAGAAGGTTGAGATAGAGATGGGTGTGGTGGAGATGGGCATGGTGAAGATGGGCATGGAGGTGAAGGTCTGGGTGGTGAGGGGTTTGGTTATGGTACTTGAGTAGCATTTTAAAATTTTTGTGGTGCCTACTAATAACTTATGTTGGCATCATACTCAGCCCACTTATTATTCTTCATCAAAGGTATTGGTGGGAGCTTTTGTTTAGGTTCCCCACCCTTTGGATCTTTTTCTAGGTCATAACATATAGAACAAGTTATGTATTTGTTCTCCTTCCATTATTTGTTTGACCTTTATATATGTTAGTTCCATCTCCTTCTCCTCTCTATATGCCTTGTTCCTTGGATAGAAATACAATTTTTAGAGAGTATGAATCTCTAAATCAATCTTCTCAGCTTCCAAGGTAATGGGCTACCTATCAAAAATTTGGTTCATGAATTTGATGAAGTATCACACCAAGAAGGCATACAGTAACTTTAGCCATTTAGAAATCTCTCTGAAAGGGATCATCCTAATGCATGCAAGAGAAAAGTGTTGCTTCACTCCAAACTATGCTTGCTTATTAGCCAAGGGGCGTAAATCTTTTGAAATTTTCCATTTATTCCCAAATTCCTCCTTCATGCCATCAAACTAGTATCTCATTTTTATTTTAAAGGAGGCGGTTATGCATTCTAGGTATGTGTTTTCCTTTTAGCACTTGGTATGGGACCTATTCTCAGGTGGGTATGCCTATTTCAGCACTCATGAGGTGTAGTTTGGTACACCAATTTCATCAAAAACCATCAAAAGAGGAAATACATTCCATGAAAACCTATGTCTTGGTATTTGATGGGTCTTTTCAGTGTCCTCAACAATATTTTAGATAAAATACATAGCCCAATTGTATTTTAAGCCTTGAGTGACTTGGTGGGTGATGTAGAGGTGCACCATGTCAACTTCCTTATAATGATCAGTCCCACTGATCTTGGTCATGATAATCTATGTTGCAACATAAAGGACAAGATCTTATAGGTTATTTATATGCATGGTATGGCCATACTTCTAGTACATAAGCATCATGGTGATCTTTTGGACCTCCTCGATGTCCATCAAGTCATCGACCACATCCAACCCTGAGCATTATTATCCTGATACCTTACTTATTATTTCAGGTGTGATCTTTATATTATGCCTAGATAAATAGATATAGTCTTCATAGACATGTAAAAGAAGGAACTTGATCACCTTCATGGATTTTCCAAAATAGGGTAGGTTAAAAAGTTAGAAAAACCCTATAGCATCCATCACATTGAAGATTTTTAGATAGTACACCAATTAGTTTTTAGTGTTCTAACACTCAAATCTATAGTAATTTTGTATTTAAACCTCATTTCTAGGTTGATGATGGTTTTAATCAAAGATTATGCAAGAAGGTACCTTAGAGACCTATTTATCCATGCCTAACACTAACTTAGGATAATTTCCTCAATCATCAGAGGTGGGGTAGAGATGATTATATATTCTTGGCTTATTGTACCATACTTGATTCTTCCTTTTCCACATGTTGATCTTTCTCCTCTGGTGTTTCTTCTCTAATGAAGACCATCTCTCCACCAAGTACCTCCTTTTCCTCTAGTATCATAGGTAAAGGGTCAATTCTTAGGGCCTTTTTCTTAGGCTACATCACCCTTCAAGGATCTTGAAGGTTGACGTGTGGCCATCCAACATTTCCAAATGAATACATGATTATGGTCAAAGACTTAGCTTTTTGAGCTTGAGTGCCCTCTAATGGTGGACCTCTACAACCTGTAACCTATAAATTTCTCTTATTGTGCCTAGGTTTTAAAGTTACACTATGTTTTTCCTATGTAGCCAAAATTATAATACTTGAATACAAATTTATAAGTCCTTGTATAGTTTGTTATGGGAATTAGTGAACTTGATTTATCTTATCTCTTGGTCATAATCACTCTTTGTTCTTCAGCTCTGTTAATCTCAATTAAATACAAAGGTAAAATGTAAAAATAAGTTAACTTGCCTATTTATATGCTCAAGTGGGTTCACCATCATTACTATTCATTTTCATTTACCCATCACTTCTTTTCATTAATGCCATTCTTTTAATGATCATCGCTCTTTGATCATTACATCTAGTAATTAATACATTTAATGATATTATCACATCACATCATTGTCATAATTCTTGCCATTACTATTCTTTTTATCATTAATGGTACGTCCCATCTCATGCCTTCCTTTACAGTGGATAATAGTTGTGTCTTTCAAAATTTAAATTAATGGAAGGAACACCCTATCCGTAGGTTATGTACATTATGTTCCTTAAATGGCTTGGATGATTTAAATACTTTTACATGCTAATCAACTCATGCTCCCAAGTACTTTGCATGCTTAGTACCTTGCACACCCTATGTAATCTTGCATGCTTATCTTTTAATCATGAATTCATATTTATTGATTTCATACCCCATACTAAAAATAAATCATGGTCATCTATGAAAAAAACAAAAACCTAAAGATAATTACATTAAAGAAATGTTGCACACAATAAAGGTAGCACATTTATTTGAAAATAAGAAATCCTAAACTAATGAAATAATCCTTATTGTCTTATAAAAAGTTTAACTACTCAAAATTAAAATACTACAGGAGGTGGTTACCATTGTAATACCTAGGAAGGAGCTAGTCATCCAGCCTTTATAATGGATAAGCTTCAATCGGTCAAATGTTATGGATGATAAAAGGACCATCCTAGTGAATCCAAAGTTTTCTTGAATGGAACACAAACTTGGAGTCATATAAAAAGACCTTCATTCCTAGATAAAATGTTTTGTGCTTTATGTGGCAATCATGCCATGCTTTTTGTTTATGCTTTTCAACATCCTGACTCTAATGAGCAAGGAAATGAGCTTAATAAAGCTATAATAAAATATCTAGGCATGTTTTCAAGGATGACTCTTCATTCATTTACTTGACACATGAAATATGAAGAGACAACACCAAGAATTCAATTAGAAAGACCACCTCTTTGTCATATACTAAATTAAATGGGGTGAATTTATTTAGGAACTTGTAAGTTGTTTGGTAAGCCCATAGGACTACAAATACCCTATCATCCTATTTGGTTCAGCCAATGTTACAAATTTTTTCTAGGGTGGTGCTTAAGATCTTGTTGAAGGCATCGGTAGTGTCATTGGCTTGAGGGTGGAATGGCATCATTTTGTGGTGTGTAATCATGAACTCAATCAATAAGACACAAATTGTTTTGTTTAGGAAATGAGTATTATGACCATTAGTGAAACCTAGTGGCCATCCAAAATGAGTTATGATATGCTCCCAAATGATGTGTGTGGAAGTGGTAGCATTACAATATTTTTTAGGTCTAGCTTCAACCCAACACATGAGATAGTTAGTTGCTATGATGATATACCAAGAACCCATTATTTGTCCAACTAGAGTGATGGGGTTGAAAAACTCAATGGCCCATTTCTCAAATGGTTTTTGAGAAGGAATTGGTCATAGAGGCATGGCATCTCATCAGTTTAGTTTTCCTACATGTTGACATATGTCACATTATCTAGCATATGCCTTAGAATCTCAAAAAAGGGTAAGCCACCATAATCTAGCTATTAGAATTTTGTGTGTAGTAGCCTCTCTAATATAGTGTCTTCTAGAAATACCTTCATGAACTTCTAAAAGGACCTATAAATTCTCATGTTACATGACACAATGTTGAATAACATCATCATGATCAAGTTTGTAAAGATATCCTCTTATGAGTTGAAAAGGTATGATGCAGATGGTGGTTTATTTCTTGGTCTAGGGGGTGAGATAGCTAGGTGCTAAGCCAGTGATTAAAAATGGGAAAATATCTTTGAGTTACTCAGGTACATGATTAGCATGAAAAAGCTGAACATCAATTAATTCATCTTTGATAGTGTGTGGTGGCTCTTTGGACTCAATTTGGGATAGATGGTCAGGTCCACAATTAGCTCTTCTAGGTTTGACCATGATGAAAAATTGGAATTCTTGGAACAATACTATCTAGTTGCATATTCATCCATGTAGGATAGGTTTTTTACTAAGTACTTTAAGGCCTCATGATCTATATAAAATACAAAGGGTGTTGCCAACAAATACTGTCAAAAATTTTATAGATCATAAACCATGGATAATGTTTCACTCTCTGTGGTGGTGTCATTCTTCTTAGCTAGAGTGAGTTTTATACTAACAAAATAGATTGGATGATAGAGGTGACCTTCTCCTAGTTGTGTAAGGATTGAACCAACTACCATTCTAGATGTATCAACATGGATGTGAAATGGTTTTATCAAATCTAGAAATTGGAGAATTAGAGTGGTCACAAGTTTGTCCTTTAAATTTTTAAAGGATTCTTGATAAGAACAAGTCCATATAAAGTGTTCATTATGCTTTATAAGTTCCTCCAAGGGCATGCCAATATTTGCATATCTATATATGAATTTATATAATAACTAGTATATCTAAGGAAGGTATAGACCTCATTTTAAGACATGGGCACTAAGAGTCAAAGAATAATGGATACCTTTATTGGGTCTACCAGAAGTCCATCTTTACAGATAATGTGTCCTAGTAGGACACTGAAAGGTGTATCAAATAGGCACTACTTTAAGTTTAGTGATATTTTTAATACTCGATAGTGCTCAAGAATGAGACTTAGGTTATAAAAATGGTCCTTAACCAAGCCATAAATTTTCCAATCATCCAAATATAATTGAAGAAACTTATGGATGAAATCCTAAAAGGCTTCAATAGCTATCTATGAAAACACAACTGGTGTGTTCTTTAACCCAAAGGGCATGATAGTATATGTGAAGGATCCCCATTCAATGGAAAATGTAGTCTTTGACTAGTCTTCTTTAGCTTTTTAGTCATGATGGTATCTTGAGAAGCCATTTATGAAGGTATATATCTCACTGACAACAACACCTTCAAGGATTTCCTCCATGAAAGGTGTTGGGAAGAGATCAATGACACAAGATGCATTAAGTACTTGATAAACCACACAAATATGGATGTATCCATATTTATTAATACTAATCACCATGGGGATAACCCATTTAGATTCATTAATGGGGGTGATTACTCTAATGCAAAACATACTGTTAATTTCATCTTTGATGCAGACTCATAGATTGTTATTCATCCTATATGGCCTTTTTTTGATTAGTCAAGAGTTGTCAACCAGTTTGATACGAATTTTTATAACGATAGATGAAATCCTTTCATCTCATTGTATCTTTTTGGAAAGATATCTTGATATTATTTTAATAGCTTGAATATTTTTGAAATTTTAGTGTCAGTCCAATAATTACCCATAGTAGCCACCTCTAGTTCTTGTTCTATGTTGTTGTTGTACTAGATGGTTTGAATTAACCCAGAGTAAGGGTTGTTTGTATTGTCACTAGTATCATAAATATCTCATGTGCCATAGTCCATAGGGACATTCAAATGGTTTGTCAAAGGGTCAAGTGGAATGGATCCTTCACCTTCTTCCATGTGAAACACTATCATCTTTTTTCCTAGATGTATCTCTTCATGTCGGTCCTAATCAAGGACTTATTTTAGCATGGAAATAACTTATGTTGATGGTTTGTTAAAGAGATGTAGAGGTTATTTAGGAACATGATGGGTATTTCTTAGAGAATATTCAATGGGACTCGGGTCACTAACAATTACTTCATGTATGGCTTGGAGGGTGAGGCATAAATCTATCCTTAGAGAAGATTAAGATAGGGTCAATTTCATGTTCTCCTTCAAGAGATGCCAAAATCAATTTCCCATGTGTCATTATTTATGAACATACCATGATCATGCCTAGGTGTATAAATTTCCATAGAATACATGTACCCATAATTACTTTGGTAGGTATGACTCTTCATTTCTCCACATTTTCTCACAAGCTTCTATATGGGGTTTAGGTGATAGTACTCTGTTATAGTTGATTGGTCTCTTGACTTTATTATTGTGATGGAACTGATGATGCAAGGTAGAGTGTACTTAGTCCCACTGAAGGAGTTGTTCATGATGGGTTCACCACCATCTTTCAATTGTACCATCTAAAAGATGAACCAAATATTGAATATGATCAATGTCAGTGTGATAAAATCCCTCAAGGCATTGGAAAAAGTCACAAACTTCCATTTGTCCATGGAAGCATGGATCCTCATTGAGTATTTCTAAATGTGAATCTAATATTGGTCCCCTCATTATTTGTTTATTAATAAGGTAAAAAAAATTGTGATGTTTATAAAACTAACATGGAATGGTCTCCCAACTTTAATGGCACTACACAATCTTTCATTGAGGTCGTAGTTGTTATGTGCCTAACAATTATAAGCATTGCTTATAGTGTTAGAGAGGGATTGAGTATTCATCCATCAGAGGATACCATCAAGAGTAATATCATGTTGTTCATCATCTCTGGTAGTGACATTATAGATGTAGTTTATATAGTTTCCCACATTAACAAGTTTGACATATGAGGGCTCATGTCTTTGATTAAGAGGAATAGCAATGCACTAGTTGACATTCTAAAAACTGATGTAGCACTTTTTGAAATTTAAATCTAAATTATTTTCATAACACCAAGGTATCCCTAATAAAGTGGGGAATTCATTGGCCTCTACTAATTCAAGAACCTTAAAAATAGCTTTAAAGGTTACTCCTAGGATTTTAACTATTGCATTCTTGAGAACTCCAATTTATAGAGCACAAGTTTTATTGCCCATAAATAGTACATGTGGTGAAGGTTATAGTGCTATACTAGCCATTTTTCACCATGTTTCCTTCATGAGAATTTTGACTTTAGTGCTAGTGTCAACTAAGATGTCTCAAATTACCCAACCATCAATGGTAGCATTTACTAGTATCTCCTTATCTTCTATTGGTGTAGGATGAATAGGGGTATCTCCACTGAGCATGATTTAATTCATGATCCCTACTCTATCGAGTCACTAGAGATTAAACATCAATTGGTTCTTGTATCTGATGCTTAATCTAAATGATTATTTGTGGAATTATGTCTTCATCTAGCATATGTTGTAAAGTTCCTTAAAGTCATCTCGTACCCCAATTTGTGGCTCTGTTGACTTTTACAAATCAACACACTACATTTCTTCTTTGTCTTTGAGAAATTGGATTTCTCCTTAGAGTTATCATACCAACATCATAGTGTTTTATAGCACATCCTTTTATTGTTGGGCATTAGGATACTTCATCATTTGTGGTTCTTCACATTGTACCTTCTTAATGGAAGTAGATGTGGATTACAATTCTCTTCCACTATGTATAGTGATATTCACTTGTATTGTTGGGGTGGTTAAATATGCACTCCAATGTGATTTATATATATTAATCATACTTTCACCATTTTCATTTCTCTCCTTAGTGATGATTATGTATAGGTTAGGATACTCCTCCAGCTGAAGGTCTTTTTTACAGAAAGCATATGCAGGGTAAACTAGATGATCTCTTTGATAGTGGTCTAGGGACCCACACTTGTAACATGTTCTTGGTGGGAAATGACCACCTCTTAATCCTCATCCTTTACCTTAGCCATGATAGACACTATTATCCTGATTATTAGCTACAAATGTTTGGTGCATACCATGTGCACATTCTTCATGAATGTCACTAATTAATTGGCAATCATTAGTGTCATGAGTATATGCATCACACTTTTTACAATACTCAAACACCTTTGAGTGTGTTACTCACTAAAAAAGTGGACAAGAGCATACATAATTCTCTTCATGATAGATTTTAAATGACTACATTAGTACAACATGGATGTTCTTATGCGGGTAATTACTTCAGGTATGTCCTTCAGACTCACAATTAGTACACCAAATACCACTATGAGTTTCATGTGCAATATTTTTAGTTAATTTATCAAGCTATTATTCCATTAAATCTATCTAGGCTTCCATGAAATGATTTATCCTAGTGTCAATAACACTAATCACTTCAACATAGAGGGTATATTTCAAAGCCTCACATAAGCTAGTGAAGGTCTTCTGGGATAATGTTCATTGAAAAGGTAGTAACAAACCTCCCATGAACCATTGTGCATGTTGAGAAACATTGATTTTTAATGATAAATTTAACAAGAGTGTTTTAAACCTAGCATCATACTCTCATACACTTTCAGTAAGTTCATTCTTTATGTCCTTCAGTGTAACTATACTTTGTTGTTCAAATTTAGGAATATCAAATTCCTAAAGGAATGTCATTTTAAGTTTATCATAATCCACCATTGTTTTTTGAAGTTATAACTTTATATACCATTTGTGTGCTCACTCCAATAATGTAGTTTCAAATTGGGTGGCTTTTCTCTCAAAATAAGTGATACCTCATGCCCTCTAGATGAGTTCATATTTATGGAAATGTTTTACAACATTTTCCATGCCTCTCTATTATGGTAGGTGAAGTCTCATTTCATAATATATCATGGATGACTGAGGTGATTGAACTAGTGGTTGTTGAGGACCTCCAGATCTTATCCCATGAGGAGGAATTCCACTACTTCCTCTTATGCCACCTCCTAGTCTGCCTTTAGCACCTCTAGAGCCTCTAATGCCTTCAGATCCTCTAATAATAATGTCTATGCCATGGGTCATAGTGAATAGTTGATTAATTACACTCAAACCTATATTATATCCATCCTAAACTCCAAGTCCACTAAGCATTCCAAATTACACCATGAAATTCCATTAAAAATGGAAGGAAAGAGCTAGGTCTGTATGAGTGTCAATTGACTCAGGTTAAATACCCCATACAGGTTCATTCTTTGATTCTACATTGTTTGTATCCTAATTATGTATATGTATGTCATCTGAGTCAAAATCATGAACATGCACTATGGTTAGGGAGTCTAGTTGGTTCAAGCTTGGTTCTACAGTTTTTATCTTCTATCTGGGTTCTCTTTCATATGATAAAAGTGACATGAGGCATGGTTTGAAAGTGGTGCGGTCATTTTTTATGTTTTTGCTTCCCTACAGATGCTAACACTTCCTAAGTTCTCTCAGTCTCTTTCCATGCCACTTACTCCTATAATCATCTTTTGAGCTTCATCATACTTTTACTTCTACAATACCCACTCACTAGCTTTCATTTTGAACCTATAATCTTGTACCAACTCTTCTTCACTCCCCATCCAAATGTGTGGCTCATGTAAAAATGGATTTATCTCTCTATGGGCATAGTTTCAAGTCCATAGTCAATAAATAACTTCTTGATTTCTAATGTAAAATTTTGAATGTAAATGCCACGTGGTTCTTCAAGGAATTGGAACTTGGCTTCTTCAAGACATTAATAAGTAGTTACAGTGTACTCCAAAATGTAGTTGTTCAAAACTCCTCTCCACCAAATGTTGATAGCTCATGTCCATAGATCTCTAATTCATGCTAAATCTCTTTGTCATTATAATGTCCAAGACTATCTTATCCCAAGGTTTTATGATCATCCTTGAGCATACACAGATAGCCAAGTGTGAAAATAAATTGGGATCTTAGCAAAAAATGTTTCATACAATGCACTATAGAGATTTTGCTTTACCCATAGCTTTTGTTGCACAATCATGGAAGATGTTTGAGGGTATAACTCTTTTGGGTTTATTATTGTTAATATATCCTTAACACTAAATTATATCCTAATGAGCTAGCACATTGGCCCTTTCACACAAGACTGTGGTCTTGCACGCTCACCTAAAACACATAACTAAAGACTGATTCCTGTAGACTATGTTTCATAGTAATATATATGTAGTCATATCTTTCCTTTGATTATGTAATTAAATGGATACTACATGAAATCATAGATAAATTACTTTGATTTAGGATTACTAAACTCAGCTACCATAACTATGCAGACTAATGTCATTTTATTGTAGAGTTAGTTATTTATAAAGAAGATAAGAATTGGGAAGATTTCATATTCTCAAACAAGAAATTTCTCAAATCAACCTAACACAAATACATAACTGATCCATTCAACTGAACATGAATATAGAAATAATTATAAATCTACAACTCATATATTAAGTGTAAGCATTAGTAAGCCAAAATTCCACCATTCCAGTGCTTTACAATAGGGGTATTTATACTTTTTTATCCCTAACCAAGTATTTACAATATTAATGATCAAATTAAATGACTAGTAAACTCTCAATAGACTAAGAGTCATGGCACTTTGTCAACTAACTTCTCATAAGGACCTTGGGCTTTGTGCCCCCTATATACTCAATCTATGTTATATCCTTGCTACCCTATGTTCATCTTCTTATGGGTCGATTTAAAACTTCTAATGGATAAGGTCTGGGTGACCCATATGAATCACTATTTAACCATTCCCACTTCTCATGCACTTTCCATGTCTTTCACTATTGATATGAGTCTTATGCTCTCAGGTTCTTCATAATTAATTCTCCTTTGACTAGGTCCTCATATGTTAGTGCTTTCATATCCTTATCCTCTCTCATCATGTAGGTTCTACACCCATCAAGTTCCATACCATAGAATTTCTACACTATGGTCCTTCTATGTTGTGTTAGTTCCATTCTAAAATAGACAAATACTTAGCCAAAATTTAGGGCCAATGTTCACTTTCTTAATGATTGTGTAGATCCCTTCTCAGAGAGGTCAAAGTTTATTTTTTGAGCCTTCAAATTTAATTTGTCCAAGTACAACCATACCTTATCACCAAACTAACACTGGTGAGTGGCTTGATGCTGATTAATACTTTATATGTGTTTCAAATTAGTTTTCCATAGGATTTCATGCAATTTATATTAATTTACATATCCACTCATAAAATATGGTGGCCTTGTCTGATTATTTATTTAGATGGGGAGATGCTTCCTCAAATACAATATGTAATGCCACATCCATGGGTTCACTTGAATATAGTTATGCTATATTTATGGTAAACTCTCATCCCATATTCATTGATATTTAAATTTATACATACAAAATATATACATAAAAATAAGATTAACCACTTCTATTTTTTCATCTTTCTATATGATGAAAAATGATGGTCTTTGCCAACTAGGTAGTTATCATGAATCATATTGTAGATGATAAAGTCCTAATACATCTATCATCCCTATTTTATATAATGGTCTATGGTAAGCCAAAGTGGATCAACACATGCAAAAAATATAATTTCATAGTGTCTTTATATTTTTATGACTTTATATAGAACAACAACACTTCAATTTTAGAAAAATTGTCAACCAAAATGAATACATAATGACAACCACACCTAAAACAAAGAGATAATAATGACCATACCTGGTCTTGGGTAACCTTGGAATGAAATCCATACTAAGATGTCAAATCCTAACATTGATAAGGTTTGGTAAAGGTGTGTATAGGAACTACTTCATGTTATCTAATTTCACTATTGCACATGTTGTGCATAATATATATACTGACATTATGCCAAAGCTTCAACCAATAGATATTTTTTAATACTAAAATAGTTTTTTCCATTTTGAAGCATTTTGTAACATGAGTCTAACATGCCTCCCAAATAATTTTATGTCCTTCCATTATTTGAGCATAGATGTATCCCAAGTGACACATAAGCCCACCCTATAGATGGTATTTTGCAACTAACCATTCTCTATTATAGGTTTGATATAGTATAAATATAAAGATCATTACCATACAACATGGGCCATTCAAAAACATCATGGCCAAATAAATGAAGGACTATTATTTTCTATTACTATCAATTAATTTTTTTCCATATTTCCTCTTAGGAGAAAAGTGGTAATTGGATATGCTCAATACGTTTCTTTCATTTAAATATCAATCCATAATTGAGTTGTGCTAACCAAAATTGATATAATGATTGGATTATAAATTTTTTTTTCCATTTTTAGAATGAAAAACTTGAATTAGTTTTCAATTTCATTCTTTTATAATTTGAAATGTCATTGACAATGTGTTCAATTACTTTTTAATAAATACCAATTTTTCAAAAATATCTCAAAATGTTATGTAGTAAAATTGAATCGCTATCAAAATCATTCATTCATCTTTGAGAAGTAATGGCCCCCAATTACATCAAAATATTTAACCAAACATGAAAATTTGAGTGTGTATAATATTTGATCAATGTGAAATGTAACTTAGAAAGAGTAAACACAAATACATATGCAACCCATTATTATCAATGATAACAACATGACTAAAAATAGGCAGATGCATGCCTCCTCTGCATCCTCCTTTATCACCCTTGCTCACTACTTGTTTCTTGAAACATAATACCATGAAGCCCAAAAATATAAAGAGATAATCTTACGAAGTTTTCAAATTTTAAGTTCAAAAAGCTATATATATTTTTTTGTAGAGCCTAAGTTTGTTACTTTATTGTAAAGGTTTTAATATTAAAAAAAAAGTTATGCACATTAAACACCATATGACCAGTCTTGATAAAAAATATTGTAATCACTATAATCACATCTCCAAAGGTTTAAATATGCCCTGCACTGATATCTACATTAAGATCTCCTCAAAAAATTGAGCATAGATCCTTTAGTGGCCGAAACCATGGTCATATTAATGAAACCCAATCACAAAGCTTTGTGATTTGTTTGGATTATTAATATTAAGTAGACCTACCTGCAATTGTATAGAAGATATCAACTTAATGGGTGTTCAATATGTTGAGGAATATACCATGGAGTTTATTGAAGGGTAGTAAGCTTATGAAACTTTGTAAAGTAATTAGCCACAAAAGATAAGGGAAGAAAGAAAAACAAAAAAAATGGATTTATTTTCAATGTTTTTTTGTGGCTTAAATTTTTGTTTAAACAAATGAAATTATATCTTTTTAGGGTTAGTTTTTTGGGTTTGTAAATTTATTTAATTCATGCCAATGATATGTAATAGGAAGATGGAAGATGAGGAACTTTGTAATTTAAAGAATATAAAAATATATAAATTTTATATATAATAATATTTATTAATTTTTAAAAAATTTACTTTAAAATATACATTTAGATTTGTTTACAATCCCAACAATAATATAATGGCATGTCCTTATCTTAAAATTTTATATATCATATTAAATAGAATATTATAAATTAAATTTAAATAATTTTATAAGGTTACATGTTTATAATAAAAAATGGATCTTCAACAAAATTTAAAATAAAATCAACTTAAACATTTATATGCATTTATCTTTGAGATTTGTGACATTTATTTTTAATATAAAAATAATTTTTAGTTGTAAAATCATATTGTGTTAGGATGCTTGTGTATTTATCATTAACAATTATTTCATATTTATAAAATCAATAATTATAATCGACAAGACCAATTATTGTAACATGGAAAAAATAAAAGAACAATGTTGTATTAAAAAAAGAAAATAAAGAAACTAATGACCCCTCTCCTCATGAGTGTTCTATTGATGTGTACTTCACATTTATGAAAAGACCCATTCTCATCCTTCTAGACATATTTTGCATCCTTGTGGAAATTGATAGTTGGAACATGTGGGAGAGTAAGTGTAGAATTGCATAACAAAATTTATGATGGAAATTGAAGAAATATAATTGTGTTTTTTATTAAGAAAACAAAAACTCTAGCTAGGCCATAATCTTGAAACATTATTGAAAAGAAAAATGAAAAACATTGATTGATTCAAATTTCAATTTATGAAAATCATGTATGATGGAAATCAACCCACAATTGCTTGATTCATGATCAAACAATTATTATCCAAAATCATTACAGAAAAACACATTTAATTTCCAACATAATATTAGTTACATGTTTAAAGGCTTAACTGAAGGTTGAAGGTTGTGTGTTTGACCACAATGTCAAAACTAAATGAAAATTATATTAGTTGATAAAAACTTAAAATAAACAAGCGTGAAATTAATGAATAATGAATAATTAGTTAGTAAGGGAGAAATGTGTTCAACCCACAACATATAACTAACTAGAAGTTCCCCAAAGGTGTAAGTTATATCAATAAGGGTTTGACCTTGACATTGTTTCATGTTTTATACACACAATGTTAGGCAACAATAATATGTTATTTCTAGTGGAGTTGATAATCGACAATGAGGTGGTGTGTTCCTTCATACAACATAGAAACAAGTTGTGCCATGGGGAGACATTTTGTTTCATGGTGATTTTCAGCAATGTTGAAGTGATGATGAATGGCAAGGACATATAGAGCATGAAATCAGTGATATATTTTAAGGTGAGATCGATGGTGATGATGAGGTGCAATGACAGGGTATTTTAAGTGATGGACTCAAAGAATACTAGGTAGATACATGTGCAGAGTTTAATGACATGTCACATCTATAAATATAATATTTAGCTTCCATCAAACTATTTTAACTACCCAATACCTGATAAAAATAGGTATCATCTCAATTCAAATAAGTGTCTTATTTAGGTGGATGGTGCATGCATGCATCTACTGATTTGAGAGGAAGACTAGTGTAGTCATAGAAGAATATTCCATTTTATTTATATTTACTTTTGGTGTTTTATTTATTAACATAAAACTCAAAATGTTTATTTTTTATTCATTTTATTCTAATATTTTGTCAAACAATTCATGTGCTCTCCATACCCTATTCCAAAGCTCTGAATATATAGATAATTGAATTAAATTAGGACCCTAGTGGTGCACTAAAACTAACATACAATAACTATAAGATAAAAAGATAGAAAATAGGTAATGAGTTCACCTTGACTTGGTGAAGACCAAAAAGAGGTTCCATCAGTGTTAGGGGTGTTATATATAGACACATCAGTGCCAATGGGATTTCTAGAAATAAAGGCATAGAGTTAAACTCAAGAAGATCCTGCACATATCCTAGAAGAGCAAAGTATGGATCAGACAAGTTCAAGAACAAATTGGGTTTGTGAATAGGATCAAACTAGGTTTATGAGTCTCTATTACTTTTACTCATTTATTAGTAACAAGTAAGTAGCTCTCAAAAACCCAACTACGTCTTGATTTATGTGTTGATCAGGTTTATCAATTCAAATTACTTCTACTTATAAAACTTTATAAGTAAAGCAATCATGAAAATTTGACTAGTCTGAATGGAGAAAAGCAAGTTTTTAGAGTGACTTAACTTGTTTAAATTTTATAAGTTGAGCAATTAGAAGAACCCAACTTGGTATAGTAGAGGTAATTGAGTTTCCAAAATGGCTTTAATTTTTTCAAATTCATAAGCTAAGCAGCTCAAAGAAATTGATTTGGTCTTGGTGTATAGATTCGGTTTACAGAACAACTTAAGTTATTTCATTTTTATAAGTCAAATAGGTTGAAGAACCCGAATTGGTCTAGACGAGTGGATCAGGGTTGCAAAGTGACTTAACTTATTTCATTTTTATAAGTTAAGTAGGTTGAAGAACCTGAATTGGTCTAGACAAGTGGATCAAGGTTGCAAAATGACTTAACTTATTTCATTTTTATAAGTTAAGTAGGTGTAAGACCCTGAATTGGTCTAGATGAGTGAATCAGGGTTTTGGAATGAATTTACTTCTTTTAATCTTATAAGTCATGCAATTTGGAGAACCTGAAATGGTCTGGGAGAAACTTTTGGAAAAATTGGTAAGTCCTCATCAGGAAAATTGTCCTAAACAAAATGCCGAAGGGATGGTTTAAAAAAGTTTGAAGGATATGTGGTCACTTGTAAATTTCCCGAAGGGTACATTTTAAAAAGTTTGAAGGTCAAGTGTACCAATCAATAAAATTGAAGGGATTATTTAAAAAAAATTGAAGGGTATGTGGTCACTTGAAAAGTTCCTAAAGGGTACAATTCAAAAAATTTGAAGGGTAGGTGGATTAATAAAGAAAGCTAAAGGGTGCTTTTCAAAAAGTTTGAAGGGCAATTAGACCGTTCAAGAATTCTGAAAGGATTTTTTTCAAAGATGTTAAAGGCTATGTGGACCATTGCAAGATCTCTGAAGGGTATGTGCAAAGTTTTGAAGGACACTTTTGAGTGAATTTAAAGAACTTCCCAAGGGATATTTTTCCAAACTTACCAAAGGATATGGTTGAAAGAAGTGTAGAGTAAAGCTCTAAGCTAATGCACAGATGACAAGTGTCACATTCATGCTTGTTCAATGCGTTAAAATTCATGCATGTTAATAAGATTGATGACTCATGATCAACAGCACAGTGAAGATCTAATGGACTGAAGTGTTTTCAAGCTTAAAAGGTGCTCGACTGATTATATCTAGTATCAAGATAAACATCTAATAAGTCTAAAAGAGATCAATAGAGCAAAAGCATTCAAGGATACTATAGAGAGTGAGATGTTAAAAAAGTTTTTGTAGGATAACATCAAAGTATGTTAAGTCTTTCCTTTTCAAGAACCTGATAAAGTGAGTCGGTTACAAAATTCTGAAGCATCAATTGAAGGAACATAACTAATTCTTGTAAAAATGGTTATTCCTTTGAGTCTTGTGTGTGTGTGTGTGTGTGTGTATACATATATATATATATATATATACATATATATATATATATACATATATATATATATATACATATATATATATATATACATATATATATATATATATATATACATATGTATGTATATATATACATATATATATACACATATATATATACACATATACATATATATATATATATATATACATGCATATATATATATATACATACATACATATATATATGTATATATATATATATATATGTATATATATATTCATAGGTTGCTTTCAAAGTTATGTGATGCAAAATTCCAAAGTGAAAGAATAGAGAAGACAAACAGTCATTTTTTGGGAATGAGAGGAACTTGAGCCATAGGTGCATAAATATGAAACTCATATGAGCATGAAAGAGAAGTATCTAATTGGATAATATTAGATAGAGAGAAAGGGTGCAGGAAGAGTGAAGGATACACAAAAGTGTGTTAAAGGAGAAATGAGCAGTTGTAGATTGGACCTGCAACAAAGAGTAGAGACTTGGATTCTTTTATGAATCTGATTCATTAATTTGAATTGTAAATATCTGATAGGTTGATGCCATCAGATTAAACTGGGTTGGTGCTCATAATATGGATTAGGTGAATATTGACATTTGGTACTCTTAAAACTAGGGATTGGTGTCTCCATGGGATGGGTGTCCTAATATGTAACCAATGAGGTTTTGTTAGTGAGACAAACTTTGTGAGGCTAGATTAGAATAGTAGATTGTAGCAGTTTTCTCATCATGGTTTTTCCCTTTGGGTTTCCATGTATAAATCTGGTGTTATGTGTTGTGTTTTTGTGATTGCGTTATTTCTCTTTCATGTGTTTATGTTAGCATTTATTTAAAATTCTTTTTTAAATTTGTAATTAACCAATTTTTGAGATCTACTGATTCACCCCCCTCTTAGTAGATACGCATGTTCAACATGCTCAAATTTAATAGCCTAATAAAGAAAAAAATAACCATCGATTCTCACTCTTAAGAAACAATAATCTATATTATGATTTTCCCCTTGTTTACACCCTCATGATCATTCCAAACATAAAAGGATACATAAAAAAAATATAACAAGAAAGTGAAAACTGCTAGGCACTATATAAGATATAATAATTATAATATGTATGATACAAAAACATCAATGAATTCATGTTGAATGGTGAAGAATTGAAGTAGGTTCTTAAATTTTATTAGCTAATAATTAAATTGAACACACAAATTTCAACATTCAAGAGAAACATTAACTCTATATAACTCACCCATCTCTTTTTTATCAACCATTTTAAACTCACTTTCCATACATAATATTATTGCAAAAATGGCACTTTAGATTGCAGTGGCAATGGCATTGTTGGTATTGTTTCTATGTAATATATAAGCATTTCAATACGTATGATTGGAAAATATGCTTCCATCTTCCAAAAAATTAAAATACAAGCTCATGCATCTCTTATGGAGTCTGAGGTGAAAATAATGACCTTGCTTTCTAAAAAAAGATAGATTGACAAAAACTCCAATTTAATATGATAAAGTCATCATCAGTGTCTAAAATATGGTAATTTTATCCACTCTCCTATAAAAACATGTATTGACCTAACCTTATCCAAAATATCATTATATATTTGTGTAAAACTCTAGTTCCTTACAAGTTTTCTTTCATCTATATGTTTTGTGTTCTATATGGGAGCTTTGGATAAGCTTTGATGACCATTGTATGACTATTTTTCTTTCAAACCCCTAGTTTATTAACATGTGAAGACTAATGCAAATCAATGGAATAAAAATGGGTCATCGATTTAATTTGGGCATGATCTCAACACCCCATGTGTTAAACATTGACTATATACCAATACTATGAGGAGGGATCAAACTTCATGTAGTTATCCCATGCTATGGTGGTGTGTGAATAATTGGTGAAAATGCTAGATTTTGGTGAAATACTAGTGTGATTAAGTGCCTTAACAATGAAATATGACCTTTTATATGTATTCAAACTTTATCTTTAGGCTACTAACATTGTATGTAATCAGAATTGAGATAAATAGGGACTTTTCTCTCAATGTGCAATTTAAATTTTGGTGATTTTCAATTAGAAGCCTCATTTTTTAAAAATGGTTTGAAATGTGTTTATATATTCATAAAATTGAAATTCATTCGAATGGCTCTTATTAGGGACATAGGTTGATCTTTTCATAACTTTGAATTTTGTAAATTAGTTGTTATTTGGTGAGAAGACAAGAGAGGGTGATTGGACAATAGAGCAGTTCACTCTTTTCTAAAAGGGAATTGTTGTCCAATTAGACAAACAATAATGATAAGGGTCTAACACAAATTTCAAGATGGTTGGGGATGATGGTTGATGGATGGGTGCATTATGGTATCATCAATCAACTTAGAAGAGTGAGTCTTTCACATACAAGGTGGTTGAAAGTGATCAAAAGGGCCCTAAGATAGGTACATAGCTAAGAGTATAAGGGGGTGGTCACAAGTGCACTAGTTTTATCTTAAATTTTAATTTGTGTGTCTACTATTTACCACTCATTTATTCTAGTAATGCGAAAAATTGAAAGAAGTAGAGTAAAAGGAAAATTGTATACCTGAACTTACATGTGAAGTGTAGTCTTGAATATAGGCCACAAAGTTGAATTGTGTTCCATGCAAGCCTAAAATTAAACATATGTAACATCAATATTTAATTAAGATAAATATTTAAAAAAAAAAAATGAGAAATTAGAGAATGACAAGGAATTAATACACCAAATTGAGTACATGAATTGTTGTGTTTTCCTAGTGAAAAACTAGGGAATGTAGAGGGTAGAACCCTTAGAGATTTCATTTGTGTTGAATATCTTGGACTAGACTTTGCATTATCCAATCCTAATCAATAGGAAAGTGTTCTTAATAACTCAAGGTGTATTTAAATCCATCATCACATATCCAAATTAGTGAATTAATTCAAAATCCCTGTATGAATCTTATTAGATTGTTATGGTGTAAAACTAGTGAAATAGAGGTGTAAATACTAGTGTAAATATTGAACCAACCAATGCATATGGAATAAATTTAAATTTTGGTGTAAAACTAGCATAAAACTAATTAAAATTTGGGTCTAGTATATACAACATGGAGAATGACATGGATTTTCCACTTCATCTACGAAACTAGTGCAAAAATTAAGTAATAAGGAAACCATATGCCATGCACATTCCCCCAAACTAATATTTTTTGTATACATATTTTAAAACTAAGTGATAACAACCATGATTTTGAACAAAACCTATGTGTTAAGCTAGAACATTATTCCACACATGATGACCCCAAATTGAACAAATATGAGATAGAACTAAGTAATTCTAGAAACTAAGATTGTAGAACTATTGCATGCTATCCTGGGTAAACTAAGATTCAGAGAAATTCTAGAAATGCTTGTTTTTTAGGCATTTGGACATTAGCAATAGGAAGGAAAAAATATCAATGCTCTCATGTCTAGTAGGGTGCTCATATCTAAACTCACTTTCTTTGTATTTTATGACATTAAAACTATGTTAACTATGTTATAACTACTAAATTTTGTTTGTGTGTTTATCTAGGAGGTCTAGCTTCTAAGACAAACCTCTACGAATTCCCCCTCTTTTGAGGTGAGTTGTTGAATCTATTCAATAACTTAAAATAAAAGTTATGCAATAGATTGTTATGAAATAAAGATGTAAAGCTGAGTAATAGTGATAACATGTAGAATCATGGCATAACCATATAGATAAACTAAGCATATCAGTAATCTGAGATGCATGTAGGATCAAGCATTCATAACAAGCGTGTTTAGATATATGTTAACATTTAGGCACATAGATAAGTGATCAAATTGATTATATAATGTTGAAAATAACTTAGAGATTAATGCATTATATCCATCATGGAATTATAAACATTGGGTGGATGCATGATGTACATCATGACAATAGAATCTGAGCAAAGAATCAAGCAAGGTGTCATGGCCATGATGCACATAATCAAAGAGTACATTTAAAATGCATAAAAAATGAAATAGAAAGCCAAGGAGACACATCTAAGGGACATGTTCAAAGACATTCAAAAGTCATCACACACATAGAAATAGATAATACACACATAAATACATATCCAAATGTACTCACATGCATAGATATAAAGAATGAATGCTTAAATCCACACACAAATGACATTTTCACATGTCCTTGGTGGAAAAGAAAGAATGCATACAAGCCACAACATGGAAAGTAAGCATGATAATATGTGATTGATCAATAAGGGCTAACTTATAACATGAGTAAATTTAGTAATTGAGATGACCAATAGTATATCAAGATCTTAGTGAGTGAGCAATATTGAAATATGTAGTGCTATGTAAATAATTGAGTTGTGAGTACAATAATATAACCAAAAAATTATAAAACTTGTGATGTATAATATGCCCCCAATGAGCTAGTTGATGAATGTACATGCTATAGAAAGCCTATGTATGGTTTGTAACTGAGTAGTGATAGTCTGAGCACACTTGTACAACAGTGGGATGATGGACACAAGATCAGGGCACTCCTATCACATAAGATGCTCTTGTCCAATTACAATTTTTAAACTTGTGTCATATTACCTACAACTAAGTTAGAAAGGTGTTCTACATAATTTTTAGTCACTCATGTACATTGGTGAAGTATATATGATATAAAAGTAGATAAAAAAAAGTATCGAATAACTACACACAAATCAATTAATGTATGAAAAAGTGCATATAAACATGCATAGGTCATGATTTTTGATATTTTTTGAGATATTTTATTGTTTTTGTATTTTTGCATATAGAATCATGATAATAAAATAAGCTATGTACAATAAAAAGTGTTATTATAATCCAAGGAACACGTCAATGAGGTACCTCTACATAGGTTCTATGTCATTTTCATATTCAAATTCTACATAATCAGTGTCATAAAGATCATACCAATCTATATTGTTATAATTATCATCATCTAGATTTTGGACTTGTAAAATGTCACTCTTGTCTTCTATTGTATCTAGATATGGATATGACATTGCCCCATATTATGGTATTGATATTTATAATTTATCTTTCATAATATGTAGTGTATCATGTGCCTCTAGTGACACTCCACTATTTGTGTTTGTTTGTATGTTGGCTGAAATTATGCTTTATTTTTATTTCTTTGAATCCAAAGGTGTTCCTTCTTGAGAAAAGGATGTGGCTTTGCCTTCATGATAAAATGATGTGTATACATTTTTTTAATCAATCACTGCTTCTATTGATTTTAACCTTGATCCTCCAAACACAATATTATAGGCTTTTGAATTTGAAATAACGTGAAAAGTAAGATATCATTTTTTTATGCAAAATAAAATCTTAACTTGATTGATCCCATACATGTTGTAGATGCACTAGTGTTATCCAATTTTTGATGTTTATTTCCAAAAGACATAAGAAATGATAAAGAACTAAAATTGATTTCCTTATATTCCCTGACCTTGACATCTATACATTTCTTACCATCTATGTCAGCAATGATAGTGAAAGGGTCTCGATATGAGGAAATGCTTGGAATTACCACATTTGAAACATTATCTTTTGTAGGTAGTTCTTACTTTGGACACTCTTTTATTTTAAACCTTTTCTTTTGCTTACCTTGATTTTTCATTTGCCACTTATGTTCTTCTTCATTTTTTAGCATTGCCTTTGTGATACATTGCTTGTGTAATTCTTATTTTTTTTCTTGTGCCTTTTATACTCTTTTTTGTTGTAGATTAGCTTGTTAAATATTTTCTTGTTCTAATTGTACCTTTTGAACCTTTTTAGGATTTAAATTATCCTTTGGTATCCATTTTTGTAATAATTTTTATTTTGTCACTTGTGCTTTAGTAGATTAACTCATAATGTGAGTGGGTTACTTACATGATGTATCAATCATAGGATCAACACTGTCAATTATATTTTGTATTTAATTCTTCAAAGATAAATAATGATATGTATGATGCACATTCCTAATGTGATATGCACAAGAATATCTCAATCTCCTTAGAGGATGTAGAAGAGGTAGTTTGATTAACTTGTCTCTAATCATTTCTCCAAAAATCTCACTTGAACTCTTATTATCAATTTGCATAATTTTTGAATCAATTATTGTATATGTATTATGTTGTAGCTTCCTATTTTCATATGAAGTCTTGTTAGGCACAACATTACTAGATGAAGATATAAATGCTTGATTAACACTAACATATTCTAGATTCTTGGCATATGTGAGATGATTTTCCAATAATTTGATATTTACACTGAAACACTGATCTTTATTTTTCAACTATGTTGTTAACTTGCCCATAATGATGATCTGATTCTTTAGAGCCTCACAAACACAAACCTCAGGTGTTTCAGATTGAGCATACATACATACACCATCAAGAGGAGATGTGGGAGGTGGAGGGGTTTGAGTAAGGATAGGTTGGTTACCTTATTTTGGCACCATAGGATGGGCAACCTTACCTCTTGGATAGTGATAGCGTGGACTCAGTTAGAGGGAAAGTAGTTATCACAACCTTTAGGGTTAAGAGGAAGAAGAGATTATTTTTTAGCCAATTGAAGTTTTCTATAGATTAATAGGAAAACAAGAAAATAGATACATAAAAATGCACACCTTTCTAGTTTCAAGGGAAATCTAAAATGGCAGTGTTAAGAAAAGGTATTAGATCTAACCGGTTTCAAGAAAAATTAGTTTTTTAGAGGATAATTAGTTTTATTGAAATAGGTATCATCACAATAGTACTCCATGTGGCAGTTTTTGTTTTTGTTTACATTTATTGATAGATACATATAGTGATAAAACTTGTTTAATACATCAAGGAGTGATGTTTGTCATGAATTGGCATCTTTCAATTTTTTAGAGCTGAATGTAAGCACTATTTTGCATTTTATTATATCATTGAAAAGAGAAAATAGAGGAGATACAGAGGTACTACAATAAACACACTCTTGATATATCAGTAATAGTTAGTTCTTAGGAATTAATATTATCGATGTCAATTGTCTCTTGTTGTAATATTACTCCCTATGAGTTGTGTATTGTTAAATCCCAAGCCATCTTTTAAAAAAGTTATTTGTGATTACCATATGAAACAAGTGAGATTGATACATGTTTTGGTTTGTGAACATCCTAGAGTCTGACCTTGTGTATTTTATGAATTAAATAAATATAAACATTGGAAAATTGGTGTATTTTTTCCAATTTTTGATATGATAGCTTGAACTTCACCAAGTGTGTCATTTACTAGTCCCACTTCAACCCATAAATTGGTAGTAAGCATAACTTGATGTCCTTTACACAAAATATTGTGTTTTTTAGTCTTGTATGCTCTACATTGCTACATTTAATTGGTACATTTAATGATTTTAACATTTATTTAAAATTATTTAACATGATTATGTTTTACTAGAACATTGAACACATACAATTTGATAGATTAGTTAACAGAGATAGAAGCATATGTTGAATTTGATGAAGTAACAAATAAGCCCAAGACAAAGGTCACATAAAAAAATTTAAAGGGGCACTTACAAATATGTGGTGGAAAGAGGTACTGATTGAGAGGAATCACATGTGTAAAGACAAAATCACTCATTGAGAAAGGGTGGCTGGGAATTTAGAAGCTAAGTTTCTTCCTTGAGATTTTTAGTTGGAATTGTTAAAGAAGTTATAGAATCTATGACAAAAGGAGATAAATGTGAAAGATTATACAAAGGAATTTCACAAGATCATTATCTAGGTTGGGCATAGTGAGATAGACCAATAAAAGGTAACACAATACGTTAAGAAATACTGATGGGTCATCCAAGATGAGATTAACATAGTGATATTACGGACAATGGAGGAAGCATATCAATATGCACTAAGAGTATAAGAGAAGTTGGTAGATAGTGAAAGTATTATGAGAGGTAAGGTAAGGGCTAATGGTAATAAAGAATAAATGAAAGAAAATAAAGATGAAGATGTAAGCATTTCATTAGAGTTGCAATCAAGGGAAAGATAACCTTCTACAAGAGGTGGAAAAGGAGGAGGTAGAGGTATAAGATTTAGAGGATAATTTTTTAGACTTGGGGAGGTAGGACAACATGAATTTGGATGCCCTAATGTGCATTTCAATAGTGGCAAGAGAAGAAGTGGTGTTGTGTAAGTCTTACAAACATGTGTATAATTTGAAGAGATGCATGTACATAACATAGATGAACATAAATAAGGGAAAATTTTACTGGTATCAAGAAGAGTCTTGAAGTTCACTATAAATAATGAATATGTTAGACAATAGAGACATATTTTACAGACCAAGTGTAGGACAAGAGTAAACATTACACAATTATGGTAGAGAGTGGAAGCATAGATAATTTGGTGTCCACAAAAATGGTAAGGAAATTAGATTCATGTGAAAGGCACATCCAAAACCAGACAAAGTTTTTGGTTGATAGAGGGTCTAGACAATGTTGTGAAGGAACCATGAAAAATGGAGATGATGATTGATATTTAGACAAACAAGGTTTGTGCGATGTATTAGAGATGGATGCATGTCGACTTTTATTAGGGAGGCCATGCTAGTATGACCATGAGATATTATATGATGGGAGAGGAAATAAAGTGTAAGTGAAGAAGGATGGACAAATCCATGTTCTAAATCCATTGAAGGTAGAGAATAGGGAGGATGCACACATAATTCACTTTATTGTGCATGGTAGAAAAAAATTGTGGGAGATAGAGTGGGTGAATGCCAAGAATACTTACAAAAAATGGAAGGTGAATGAGAATTCAAACCAAAATTGCAAGATTGCTTTAGTGGGTAATGTTGTAGTAGAGGAGTGGAAGACTGGGAGCTAGTGTAATAGTGAGATGAAAGGATTTTAGAGGAGGTCAATTTTTGACCTGGTTCGTCAACCAAACTTAGAAGGAGAGAATCATCTCACATGGTGTAAAGGTGTACCAATACCTTTGTATAGGGTCAAAAGAGTGGGTGTCCCACTTATCCTAAGTGTGTGAAAACCATGCTCACACATTTTTTTACCTAGGGTGTATGATGCAGGAACATCTAGGTCCATGTGTAATCTTACATCAGCCCAAAAATTGAGTAATTAGTCGATAATAAATTGTGCTAAAGTATTTTGTTGTTCTATTAGTTTTCGATATATTTTCAAGCATTAATGTTCTTATTTGAGTCACTACAAGTTTTGTTTCTTCATTGTGAAAGTCATGCGATGAATGATAAGTCATTTAAAAATCCTACAATAAATTATGGTGTTGCTCTTGAGTAGACAAAGATCATGACACAAAGGTTTACATGATAATTTATGGTTAAAAAGTCATGCAATTTCATGTGCCCTTCTTCATGCACGCTTGATTTTTGAGCACATATATATTGTGATGTGTTATTTTGTGGTGTATAACCATCAAGACTTGTGTGCATTTAATGATTGTAGTGCATCTTGATGTGTGAAGAGCATTTAGTATTTGTGGCCTTACTATTTTGTTGAAAATAAATAATGTAAATGGGTGGATTGTTTATCTATATAAACACATCCTCCTCATTTGAAAAAGGTATTCAATTTTAGATTAGAGAGTCAGTCTAAGTGCATGTGTAAGGAGTAATTAAAATAATTATATGTGTAAATCTAAGACTAACTATTGAAATTGAGTCATTTGGAACCACACTATGGTGTTGGGTTGATACTAATAAGCTCGTGGGCTATATTTATGTTTGTGTGTTTGATCATTGTAAGGCTATATCATTGGCAATCAATTTGATGTCATGTAATATCTCTTTGAATCAGTAAATATATGTTATTATTGTGTGAATTTATATTGTACATTTGTGGCTTGCAGATAGAAGACATCTCTTAATTGAGACATCTAATCATTGCTATATTATTAGAAATGAAAGAAGAGCCCATAGATATCCAACATAGACACCATCAACATAAATTATTCAGACAAGAGAGAGATTTATCAATAGAAATATAATGTATTAATTATGTGTAATATATAATGTATGTCTGTAATAAAAAATGGTTACACTATACCAAGCTCTCTACAAGAATACATCTCTAATAGCTCAAGAGATGACTCTAAACTACATTACTTTCCACAAGAACACAAAGGGTTCTTATATAATAAAATTAATACGTGAGTGAGATATTATTATTAGTGGTCTAAAAGGTGGGATCATTCTCCAAGTTACACCTAACCCTTCTCACATATGTGAGGATAACTCCCACATTAATTTTGCATTTAATAATCATGTTCACATAATAAATTACATCTACTTAAGGTTGACCTTGTATCAAACATGAATATGACACACTCCAACATGCATCATCTTTTATTTGTAGGTGCGATATAATTATTTAAATTTATAAACACATTGCCATGGGTAACTTATATTTGATGTTGTACAACCGAAACAAAATTCAAACCATTATTACTATGATCACCCTTGTTTCTTATGACGGTTCTATGAAATGCTATCATATTTGAAAAGGTAAGAAAGCTATTAATCACAAAGACATCAATGTCCAATTAAATTTCATAATTAATAACATGTATAAGGGTAAGTACACACATCTGGGGGACAAAAAAGGGCCTACCCATGGACATGATTTTTTTGAAATTTCTAAAATGTGAAATTATCTAAATAATTTGAGATGGCTACACTCAAAATTTGAAGATGGTATAAAAACATAAATTTTAAAATTTTGAGTCTAGTTTCCAAAAAACTTTTTTTTTTTTAAATGGTTAAGTATAAATAGGTCAAACATCTAAAATTTGAATAGGACCTCCAATTTTTTAAAGAAAAACATAGTAGATAGATGGTCCTATAGCCCACCATTTTTTTTAGCATAGTTACATATTGTTTGAAACCCTTTGGTGAATATTTTGATAAGATCTTCTAGTGTGTTAAAAAACATTATATTTTTTCAATGAATATTTTTTTAATTAATTTTTCAATTAAGCAGATCCTGAAAAATGATAAAAAAATAGATAGTTGATCATGCAGCCCCATAACTACCTCAAAAAAAAATGAACATTTAATTTTTTTGAATGTGTGTAGAATTAGGCCTAGTTTGTTACCATATAATTTTTTTTGCATTTGGATCATTGAAAAACAATTACATAAACATTAATAGGCATAAATATGTGTGGGATGTAGTGGCCTAAAAAAGGTGTAGTTAGAAATAAATATAGTTTGATCCCTTAAAATAGCCTAAATATAATAAAAATCATATATTTGAAAAGAGGAAAGAGTGATTTTCATGACGGTAATAATTTTTTGAATTTTGATGTTGAAATACATAGCATATTTGGTGATTGAAGTTGAAATCTGTTGGTTTTTTTCAAAACTTTCAGTCTTGGCTGTAGATGCACAATCACAAGCATCTAGCTCAGAAATCCAAGCCATTTCAAAGCTTAGAGGCTCAGTTTTCAATTCAAATTCAAATAATGTGTATGCATTATATAATGCATACATGTTATATAACATATTATATAACACGTACACATTATATAAAGTGTAAACCTTATACAACATGCACGTGTTGTTTTAAAATAACACAAAACAAATAAATTTCATGTTTCTTATAGGGGAAAGGTCCCATTAGCTATGCATCCTAGCTTTGGACAATGAATTAAGGTGCCATAACATCACATTCAACTTTGAAATTTTTAACCATTTTAATATGTCATATTAACTACTTGTAACTAAGGTTTCAAGGTCTAACACATTATACATTTTAAAATATAACTGATTTTATCATGAGAGGTCATAAAATGCATTTTCTAAACTTATGATCAAAACTTAACCTTTAGAGTACTAATGACTATGCATTAGTTAGAGTATCAATATTTGACTCTTACTTATCAAGATGTGATTGGTTACTTTTAATTTTATAAAATAAATGTTAAACAAGTATTAAATATTACATGTTCAGCTTAATATGTTTATATACACCAATATGTTTTGTCAATAAAACACATGTTAACAAAAGCCTTGTTCGACAATTAGAACATGCACATCTATTGGGACCTTTCCCCTAGTAGGGAAAAGATATACCTTACTACCTTACTTGCCTAAAATCCTACTTGCCTTATTGATATTATCCTACTTACCTAAAATCATATCTTACCCTTTTGTTGTTTCTTTGATATCTTTGACCAAACCCCTTTATTTATAAATTTTGACCTAATTTATTTCAGTGGAAAACCCATTGAATTGGACTATGTAGTATAAATTAATCTTGTGTAAGTAGAAATAAGAATTGAGCCCTTGGTGTAATAGTGCATCTCTTAGATATCTATTTCAAGAATGCTATATAATGGAGCCCAATACCTATGAATCATGCCTTGGATTGTCCCAAAAACATTCCTAAAATGTGTTGAATAAAGTCCCTTAAGTTTCCTCCAAGGTCACTTAGTGCATCTAATTCAATAGGTGAATTTTGAGGTCCCAATTGAAATTCTGACAAGAGTCTTCTATTTTTATAATTATTCAAGATTCCCCTAATGTATTCAAATACATTATTGAATTTTTCCCTAAAATTAATATCTCTTGTGAAAATATGGTTAATCCTCATTTTTGTGCACCTCCTTCATCTACCCCTCCATCACATATGGGATAACCATCAACCACTCCATCTATTCCCACCTCATCTCAAGAGTGTGTCTTTGACATGGAACTAGTCCTAGCTACACCATGGATGCAATAATTGAAAGATCAAAAAAAAGCTAGACAACACTTGGTTCTTATCAATACTATAGAGTTATTTACCTTACTATGTAATTGGGATGGTAAGATAGGAAAGTAGGATAACGGGTACAAGGTATGTACATGTTTTTCTTAAATATTTTTGGTCATGTTGGGTATGCATTTTATTTTGTATAAGATGTGGTTTTGAGATCAATAAAAAATAAATGGTCACATGTATCCATTAGTGATGATGTGGTTTTAAGATGTTGTTTTAAGATGTGGTGTCTGTAGTGATGAATGTATAGCTTAGAAAATATCTAAATTCACTAGGGATTTTGTTTGAAATCATTAAGGGATCGATATGATTTATAAATACAAGGTGGCATAGACCTGACATTGACCAAGTACAACATATGTATAAGTTACCCTAGTTTAAACTCTATTACGCTTATTCAAGATACATTAAAAGTTACAATTCCCCTAAATCTAAGATTTTCTTTCCCTCAAGGATGATGTTGAGTAAAGGGACCCAATAATTATTCATGTGGATGATGAATTACTCACCTCATATAGATGGTTGATCAGAATTGAATACCAGTGTGCACCCCCTCACCGAAGGTTTCAAGATTATATCTTAAATCATATTCTTCATATTTCATTTTAATGATCTTAAACCTTATGATGTGGACTACAAGAAATTAGTACATCTCAAAATTCTTACTTGGGATTTAAGGTTAAGGAGTCCATTACTTAATTATGTTCTCTCCTACATTTAGGATTTAATATGATTGTACTTTGGGATCTAGAGGTAATTTAAGGTAGAGAGATCTAAATAATTGGAATACATACATAGAAAACTGATAACATTAGGTGCTTGCTCAATTTGGATGGAATCTTAAAGGACTCTAAATGAAAATTTATGTACAGTAATGACAAGTTAGAGGCTCGCATCATGTGAATTATTTACTATATATGAATTGATTGGATTGATGTCACTCTTTAAAAATCATTGGCTTATATGCATGTATGATAAATTTGTGAACAGGCCTTAGTTGGATTGGTTTGAGGTGATAGGACATGTCTAAGTATCAAATATGTGTATATTTGACAACTCTAACACTTCCTCAAGTGTACTATACCTACACATGTGTAAATATTTGATTGGATTATGTGTCTTGAGGCTCTAACAAATTTGATGCTTTTAGGACAAGTGATAGTTATATCTCTCACACAAGTATATGTGTGTAAAAGATACACACATGATGATGTATGTAATTATATCAGGCCTCATAGGGATCTGATATCTCTTTAATACTTTTAAGACCTGACACCTCTAACAGTGTGGACACTTTCGATCACATAAGAGCTACACTTGGTGATATGTAAGTGGATTTGTCCTCTTGGGGCATTGTCAACTCTAAAACTTACAAGACTTGATGCATCTATGATAGATTTAACACTTTCAGGTATATGAGGTACACACATGGCATAACAAGGTTCAATTATAGAGGCAATTCAATCAAGGAGGCATGGGAGGCAAATCTAAAGCCCTTCTGTACATAACTATAAAAACATGATATATGATTTGGGACAAAATTAAATATGATTCTATCTATCATGAATTGAACCAATTAGTCGATTAGTTCAATTAGGGACATGATTTGGGCAAAATTGAGCCCCTAAACCAAATTTATGGTGCAATCAATTTTATAATCTAGATATAACATGTATGGCTTAACTAACCCTAATTTAATCAAAAATGCAAATACTAACACAACTGTGGCCATTTTCAACCCATTTAACCTAAATTGGAGTCTATGATGTGATTAAAGGGGCTAAATTAGGTCTCATTTCATGACATGTTGATCATAAACCCTAATTTTATCACTTAAACATGTACAATTCCCCTAATTCCTAATTTCATGATATATACACATGTACAAACCCATTACACTAAACCCCTAACCCTAAATCCTAATTTTATAACATATATAACCCCTAAGTTTTTTGATTTCATCACAAATGCATAAATTCATAAATGTGATTAGTGCCAATTTGTGAAATTGTTATTCACCTAGTTTTTTAAGGACCTATGATAGGATTTTGGGCAAAATTAGCTCATTTCATCTTACATATTGAGCCTTATTACATCATATGATAGTCTTATCACTTCATAGTCTTATCAAGAGTCTTATTGCATCATGTAGTGGAGATTTATACATCATATTAAGCCTTATTGCATCATATTTGAGATTTATTACATCATATGATATTCTTATTACATCATATGATAGTCATATTACATCATATGATAGTCTTATTGCATCATATGATAGTCTTATTGCAACATATTGAGCCTTAATGCATCATATGATAGTCTTATTGCATCATATTATGGATTTATGCATCATATTATAGTCTTATTGAGTCTTATTGCATCATATTATGTATTTATGCATCATATTATAGTCTTATTGAATCTTATTGCATCATATTATAATATTATAGGGGATTTTATGTATTGAATATGAGTCTTTGTGCTTGTTTTTTGTAGTATATGCCTATACTTCAAGGAATGTGTATGCATTATAGGAACGCATATGCATTATAAGAATGCATACATATTTCTATAACGCATACTCATTCCTTGAAGTAAAAACAAAAACTTACTTTTCAACATCTATTTTTATCTCAAATCGAGATTATTGTCCCCATAGACATTCCCTGCATACTCTACGTATTCTCTGCATACTTTTTTTGTAGTTTTGTTTGGACCCCACATTTTGAAGTAAATTTTTGGTTGCTTTTGTCAAAATAGGCTCTATTTTGCATTTAGGGAAGAGGAAGAAGTTGAATAATAAAACATTAGAGCAATTAGAAGAGTTGAGAGAAAAAAACAAGGTACGAATGCAAGCATTTCATTTTAAACAAGGTATAAACACTAACCTTGATGAGCCAAATGCCTTATATAATGAGGAAATTGATAATAATGAATTGAATAATGATGAAACTAAAAATAATGAATTTAATTATGATGAAATTCACAATAATGAATTGAATTATGATGAAATTGATAATAAAAAATTAGATGATGTTAAAAATTCACATTCAAAGTTTAAAGTTTTTGATTTTGTTGATGAAGATCCTATGCATGATACTTTACCAACCAACATTTAAGAAAATTTAATGGACTCAAATAATGATGAAATCAACAATGAAGAAAATTTCATGGTAACATATAATGAAGAAACAAACAATAAAGAAAATTTCATGAAAACATATAATGATTTTGAAACACCTTCTGAATGGATTTCACCAATAACAACACCTCAAAGAATTGTGTAGAAAAGATAACTACTTAATTGAAGTTGATGAAAATATTTTGAAACCAATGCATAACAAAATGTCTGACCACCATTCAAGAATACTGGCTCAAAAAATTTTGGATAGTTTCTTTCATAGATTGCAATATGATAGTCAAAGATGTCAATTATTTGTTTCTTTGATGAAATTGGTTAAGATGAGACCTAAAATGTACAAATTAGGACTAATAACATCTAACATAGATTATGAAAATGATGAAATCATTGAAAATATACATGATGAATATCATATTGTAGGCCAAAAATCACATAACAAAGATTATAACATATAATGACAACTTGTGTAGTAAGTGTTGAAATAGGGAAAAAATGATTGATTTCAAAAACAAGTCAAACACTTGATATAAATAGAAAAACATTAATGAAATTAATTGCAAGACATGAAAGACTTAATGAACCCAATAAGAAATATGTTTAGGCATTCTCTGGTATACTTTCACGAAAGGACAAGGCTATAGTCGATGCTTTGAAAGACTTACTAGAATAATTTTGGAAAGATAATACAAGAGTTTCACCCAATGCAAGAGATTTAGTGAAAAGAAGAGTTGGTTCTCATAATCCTGAACTACATCTGAAACATTTATTAGATATGACTCAAACATAATTTTACTCCAAGTTTTTAGAAAAACATCCATAAATTGTTATTAGTCAAAGATTTTTTGAGATGGCCAAACCTTTTATGTAAAAATAAATCACACACACACCACTTGTTTTTGTAGGCAATATATTGAATTTTCAATGCACTATGGTGTTTTTTTCCATATTCATTGGACTTTGCATACCAACAACATCTTGGGGAGTGTGGCATAGAAGTTTTACCAAAATCAGCCAGGCAATTTATTCCAAATACTTTTTGTGAAAGACTAGATAGATAGTTCTTTTATAAGAAAGCATGTTTGGATGGAAATTACAACATTTGTAGTAGATTACCAAAATTTAAAACATGTATCCATGAGGAGTGTATAAGTGCAATTGGATAGGAATTAGTTGGTTTGATCAAATACAAATCTAACTTATCAAGTAAAAGATGGTAAAGAATCTAAAAGGTGTGAGCTTGTTATGAAAGAGATACTATTTCAAAATTTATGGTCGAATTCATGGAGAAAATTGTTTATGAGTTTGCAAGGCACACACATAGGGATAAATGGTTGAATGAAAATTTCAAGATAATAAAGAACACATTCCTAATTGATTCTATTATTTCAGTAGTTGACTTTACTAAAAATTACACATTCAAACCACAAATAGAAGTTTAATCATAGTATTATAATTCAATACAAGTTTCCATAGTCATGCATGTAACATTCATGCATCCACTTGATAGTACAAAAGAAGATCAAAAAATATTAAGGGGGTATCATTTATATATTAGTGTTGAATGATCACATTGTATATATTATGTGCAAGGTTATTTTGAGAAGTTCTATAGATAATTGACTCAAAGGAATATTATTTTCAAGAAATATTATATTTAGTTAGACAATTGCACATCACAATTTAAGAATACATGAATGTTTTATTGGCTAAACAAGATGCACATTACCACTATTTTAGAACATATTTTGATTTTCACTAAGGCTGGCCATGGAAAAGGGGAGCATGATGGTGCTGGAGCATGTGTAAAAAGAGTCATTGCAAGGGAGGAGTTAAAATTTGATAATGTTGCTAATTTGATTGATGTAAAAACTGTGGTTGAATGGTGTAATGAGAACATATGTCATAGTGCTCAATTAAATTCTACTATTCGTAAAAAAAATTGGTTAATGAAGGAAAAGGACTTGGCAAACTATGAGGATTTTATGACTCTAATATGTTCAAGTGAGCTCCACTCATTCCATAGCTCAAATATAGGTTCTTAGATTATTCATACGTGACACTTGGCATGATTTTGTTTTGCATGCATGGACTTTATTTAGAATGAGTGCGATTCACAATAGAATAAGGTGAATCAAAAGGTTTTAGTCTGAGATTTTACAGCTATGTATGGATTCTAGGACTGAGAGCTTGGACTAGGGTTAATTAGGCCTAAATGAGGGTAGGCTAATGAAGGAAGTGATAGTTAGAGGTGTAGTTGCGATATCAAATTTTAGATAGACATGGAAAAGGATAGAGTGTATGTATAAATTCCCTTATAATCTCTTTATTAATCATAAATTTTCTGTACAAGGCAAAATATAGTAAAAAAAGGCTATCAACCTTGAGAGAGAATTGTGTCCATTAGGTATGGAATGAGAGTCAAAGATTGTTTGAGTACTTGAAAGGGGTTATACTAGGTATATTATGATCATATAATACCATATGTGATAATAGGTTAAGCTCTTGAAACATAGACCAAGATTTGGTCCTTGAGACCCAAAGAAGGTGCCTAGTAAGAAACTAGAAAGAGATTGAGAGGAAGTTTTTGAATGAGATGAATGGAATTAGGTAAAGGATGTGTTTTTAATGTATAAATAGAGGTCCATTACATAAAGGAGGTGATAATAAGATTACAAGGTGTTGTTCCCAAAATCTGTCACTTGTTTTTGGGACAACATATCAACTATTTTGGTCCTGCAGGCCAAAATTATCCCTTTCCTTTTTCAAAAATGTTATGAGCATCCAAGTTCTTGAATTATTCAAGATTTTTTAGCTAAGAGACTCACAGGATCAATAGGTTCAATAACTTCAATAGGTGATCTCTCACAAAGAAACAAGTTCCCAACACTTAGGTAATTTTAAGGTTGGTTCAACATCGAGGTTCAACCAAAAGGTCCATCAGCAGGCTTCAATCAAAAGATTGAACCATTAAACCATTGAAACTTGAACCAAAAGGTTCAAAGGTTCAATGGGTTTAAAGGTTCAATGACATAAGCAAACTTAAAAGAGTTAAGTGCTTCGGCAAGTTCAAAGTTCAACCATTTCAAAAAGTTCAACGGCTTCGAAGGAAGTAACGAAAAGAAGACTTCGAAGAAGAAATATTGAACCGCTGAACCATTGAACCTTGAACCAAAAGATTTAAAATGTTCAAAGGTTCAATGAGTTCAATGAAATTTTGATGGACTTAAAGAAAAGAAGGCTTCAAAGATTGAAGGTTGAATTGTTGAACCGTTGAACCTTGAACCAAAATGGTTCAATGAATTCAAAGGTTCAATAAGATCAAAAGACTTAAACAAAATAAAAATTTGAAGGAACACAGTATTGAACCATTAAACCATTGAACCATAGTTGGTTCAATCAGTCGGTTCAATCGGAAGGTTCAAGGGAGTCTCCTAAAGCCCAAAGGACAAGTGCCCTTGCGGAGGGCAGGGAACAAAAAGATATCTTTCAAAAAGATTTTCTGTGGCAAAATTCCACAAGAGAAATCCTTTAGACATTTTGTCTAAAGGATTTGAAGAACAAGGCCACTCGAAGGACCCTGAAGCACAAGTACCCTTGTGGGGGACTCTCGATGACCACAAAATAGACCATTCTCAAGGCCCGAAGGGACACCTTCCCTTCGGGAGGTTCCAAAGATAGAAAGTCAAAGAAATTTCAAAGATCGAGAGCCTTAAAAGAACAAAAGATTTTGAGAAAGAGAATGAACTATTGAACCTTGAACCAAAATGGTTTAAAGTTCATTGGTTCAAAGGTTCAAAGGTTCAAGGAAGCTTCAAGCAAAGGAAGGAAGCAGAAGATTCCAGAGAGAAGTTTGAAGAGATGGTTCAATCGAAGAGGAAAGAAAGTGATTGCACTAAGGAAGCGACTGAACCAAGGAAGTGACTAAACCAAGGAAGTGATTGAACCAAGGAAGTGATTGAACCAAAGAAGTGATAGGACCACCCGAACCACTAAACCATTGAACTGATGCACCTCAAAGGTTCAAAGGTTTAAGGTTCAAAGTAGTTCAAGTGACTAAGTGACTATGATGCCCGCATGGATGTCAAATTTAGGGTAATGAAATGCCCATTTATTTTCAAATATGGTGTGGAACTTGAAGAAACAAACTCAGTGAATAGCTAAAGGAATAGCTAAAAGAGCCTACTGAAGGTAAAAAGATAACCTGAGAGTACAAATTGCAATAAGAAAGAGGGAAAGCTATAGGAAATACTAAAATGTCTATAAGAAGTTATTCCAGTAGGTGAAATAGTCCACCAGGTGGACATCTGAGTGTGCAAACATTCAAAGGCATGGCCTATTTTTCTCCCTTTGAATAAAAGTGAGTGGATAGTCGCATACATATCTAGAAATAGACTAGATGACCCATGTTGAGGAGAAGACTTTCGAGATGATTCTACATGCCAAGATTAAGGTTGATGCCCTGTTCCAGCATCGCCCCTTGACAGAACTAAAAATGCATTCAAGGCATTGAATGCAGCATGGGCCATTTCATGAAACAAAGCACCAAGTCTTTCTTGGCTGCTATATATTGTAATCTCTTATTCAATGCAAAGGAGATCTCTTTATTATCAGAAGCAAAACTCTACCCAAATTGAAAGGCATTATTGAGACTTTGAGCTCAGATTGTTAATCATATTTCATTATTTGAATGAGAAAATAAGTGACTTTTTAGACTTTGTGCTAGAATAGCTTGTGCTATTTAGGAAATTTTTCTTATGTCTATCTCTTGAATGCGTTCTTGTCCATTTAATTAAATAAGTAGGACTAGTGGAAGTAATTAGGAAGGTGTCCTAAAGCCGACTGTGGAGAGACTTTATGCTGCCATAATTATCTTTAGTGTGTTTATTTTCTATTTCTATTTAAAGTATCTTGGGATAACTTGTGCCCCCATTATCCTTCATATTTCACTCTTTAGCAGTTGAGGGGGAGACTTTGTGCTACACCTCATTTTGTTGGTTATTGCGCCCTGTTCCAGTTACTTTCACTACCCAAAAATAATTCCTACTATTTGCTGCAGACCACTCCTGAAAGAAGAGAAGTGCCTTCTGTTATTTCACCAAGATTTCTCCTTTGTTTGTGAACATCATCTCTAAAAAAAGAGAGATGGATGGTGTTGTCCTACCGCTGAGTGTTATTTTCTGCTTATATATATATATATATATATATATATATATATATATATATATATATATATATATATATATATATATATATATATATATATATATATAGGGAACCTCCCCTTGATGAGAGGAGAAATTTGTCCCCCTTTGATGTGGTAAACCTGCACATTTGGCCGATAAATCTCCCTATGCTATGGTGGAAACAACCTATTTTTCCCATCAGTTAGCTGGTGAAAAAATATTCACCCAACACAAGGTATAAGTACTAGGTGTAAGAAAGTAAATTAAGCCCAAAGAGTCAAAAGAGGAACTAGCTTGTGAAAGAATATTCAAATCAAACCATAACAAGTGAATGTGATCAGTTAGGTTTAGAACCAGTTAATGATATTTTTATAGACTTCTCCTCCATATCTTTGCATCAGCATACAAACATAATTCAAATTCAATCACTGATATTCTTTATTTATTATAAGGGTATAATTTACAACATTATCCTATCAAGTTATTCTCAATCTCATAACATTTATAATCCTTAAGAATATTTCAAAACCAATCATTCATAATACTTTGAACACAAGTTATTCAAACAATATTTACTTCATTAGTTTTCTTAAATATTCATGTACAAAATAATAATTTCATGTACGAATGGCATATATAGGCATATAATGTAAATAATGCATATATTACCATATAGGCATATAAAAATTACATCATGTCTAACAACATAGTATTTAATGTCAGGTGAATACATCATATACGCATGTACAATGCCAAAAATGCATACATTTCCATATAGGCATATAAAAAATTAAATCATCTATAACATCTTAATCATCAATTAGTCTCCCTCTCTTTGTCTTCTTTGAAGATGACTCTCCCTGAGATGCCCTGCTTGTAGATGGAGATATCCTTAATGCCTTGGATTGCTCCAAGATTTGAATGTGAGTACTACACTCATAACTCGCTTACAGACAAACCTATTTAAATACGAAAATTATTATTAAATTACCAAGTATACATGAAACCAAGTTAAAAAACTCATGTTTTAAACTATAATAAAAAATCATTTAAACAAGCACTTACCACAATCTCACGGTCCTTCTCAATTTGCCATTGACGCTCGACTAGGTCAGTGCCAAGATTTAGAGCCATGAACAGGCATGTCAAATGATTAATAAATATGAGGATTTTTCATAGTATTAATCTAAATTAGACTATCAAATGTCATATGATAGCCTTGCATACACAATACATTTGTGCATATAAGTTATATTTGTTGAAGTATATAGTAAAATTATTAAAACAAAAGTACTAAATTATAATTCAAAATTATAAGTGAATATACATACCTCAATGAATGCCTATGCAAATGACATTGCAACAACAATTCCTGAGTCTATCTCGACTCGCAATGATGGAAGAGTGTCCACCCTAGTCATCTGTTGAACAAACAACATAATAATTAATAGCTTGGGTGATTCATTGATTAAATAAGTTGCTAACAAACTTAGTCTTGTATAAGATATGAAAAAATATAATGAGGTCAGGGGAATTATGAGTGTGACAAGTGGATATGTGCAACATGTGAATTTTAACACCACACTAAAGGCAAGAAATGTCAGTTTTATGAGGGAGAATTACAAGATAAGGGAGGATTTTTTAGGGAATTTTGTGAAATTGAGTCATTGAATCCAAGTTAGGTGTTAAAAAATCATTAATACATCTATATAAACTATTTTTGATGCTTGTATAGCTTTTTTCAGGTGTATTTCAGATTTTGGCTTGATTATTTGGTTATTAGGCCTAATTATCTTAAGGTGGTGACTTGGTATAATTGAGGATAGTCCTATGAGCTATGGTTCTAAATTGATTTGTTTTGAAATTTTTATCATGTTAACACCTTAAATACTTTGCTTACAGTAATTCATTACTTTTTATTCCAACTGAGTATTGGTGTGATCAAAAAGCCCTTAGAAATAGTCATTGTGATAAGACAAGTAACCTGTATAGATGTTTGTTAAGTTTAAAATTAAAATAATAATAAAAGTAAAATACCCTGTATAATAAAAGTAAAATAACATGTAAAATAATAATAGATGTTTGCTATGTATTTAAAGTAAAATGTTAAGTTTAAAATTAAACTAATAATTATTGTATATGCAATGAGATTAATCCAAAAAATAAAGAAATAAACAACATTTCCTCTTTATGCAAGATCGAATGTTCAATGGAAATTTATTTTGCCTTAGATTTCCATATTGTGGTTAGCCAAATTTTAACTCAAATGGTTAAGAAAAATTATCATGAGAATTTATTTTGAGTTGGAATGTTTTCCTTGTATTGCCCTTTGATCAGAAATTAATGTTGGAATACTCTGTTTACCCAATTCAAAAAGATTTTAGTAAAACTTCAAAATATTAAATGCTAAGTGTTAATAATAGAACATTGAATTAATAGTTATCATGTTTTTTAAGATATTAATTATTATCTAATTATTAAATCCATGAAAAGGTACTATGTCAATAACGGTTGATGAAACCATGATAAGACATTGGTCAGAATTCTTTAGTTAAATTTTGCAATCTATATTTGTATTTAGTATGTACCTTTGAAAATAACTAAGGGTATAAGGGTATTCTTATAACCATATCTTTCTTAGGTGAATTAGATATTGTGCCTTTATCTAAACTATAGTTTGGTGGTGAGTTATAATGAAGCATCGAACTTCAACCATTGATAATTCCCTTTAGTTCATTCGAGGTGTAAACTTGAATTACCATTTAACCAAGGCTATGATAATTTTTAGTGATGCGTTATGTTTACTAGTGGAAATAATAAACCCGAAAACTATCAAAACAAAAAAAAAAACCCAATAGGCCAAGATTTTAAACAATAACTTGTATTGATTTATATTGAATGACTTGAAATAATTATAAAACCCAACCATGTTTAAATAAGCCTCAACTCAGAATTTAGAGTTGACATGCAAAAATTTAAAAAATCTAAAATCCAAAAAAATGTCTATTTTTAGCAATGGTTATTTATAGTAAGTTTCACATGCAAGCACATACAGATCTAAAAATTTCCCTAAATATCCTAAATGCTAAAATTAACCTATGGGATGAAAATAAACTAAATTTGACATCCAGTTCTAAAAGTATACAAATTTTAAAAATAGAAAATTCTAAAAAAATCATTAAACATTAACTTTAGACCCTCAAATGATCACATTTGGCCTATAAAAAATATCAAAATCAACTCTAAATAGATAGAGCATCTTAGGGCATAATCTAAATTTTTGATATGGTCATTTTGGTACATGGAATAGCTCAAATGTAGTTACAGGTCAAAATTTATGGCCTCTAGAATGTTGGCCTATTTTCCTACATTATTTTCCTCTGGTTGAAAACAACTCAGCTCCTACGAGTTGGCTTGATTATACTGCTGCCATTTATCTTTATCAATCTTTTTTAGCTCTCATTCTATAATCCAAGTGTTTTCTTCCTGCTACAATCCTTCCCACTGCACCAAATACATGTTATAGTTCCCTTGCCTTGTGTTTACTGTCTTCATTTCTAAAATTTGCATTATTTTTACTTTTTTCTTCTTTGGAACCTACTGCTCCCAATTTAATTCTTCATCTTCATCATCTTCATCATCTTCACCATCTTCTCCATGGAATTCATATAACTATGAAACATTAAATACTAGAGATATATCAAAATTGTGTGGTAAACTTACCTTATATGCATTATCATCAATTTTCTTCACAATTTTGTATGGCTTAATTTTCTTGTACTTTAACTTATTGTATGTGCCATTTAGAAATCTCCCTTTCCTCAGGTAAACCATTACCAACTCTCTTTTTTCAAATACCTTGGATATTTTTTTGACATCCATTATTGCTTTATATTTCTCATTACTTTCTTACAACTTTTTTCTTACTCCTTACAATCGTTGCATATGCTTTGAAAATGTTTATGCATCATCACTAATTCAATCTGCAATTGGTAATTGTACCAAATCTAAAATACCCATAAGATTTCTCCCATAAACAATTTTAAAAAGTGACTTTCATGTTGATCTATTTACTAAACTGTCATATGCAACTCATCTTGTGGTAAAGCCAAGTCCCATTGCTTTGGCTTCTCTCCCACTATGCATCTCAATAAATTTCTCAAACTCCTATTCATAACTTATGGCTATCCATCTATTTATGCGTGATATGCACTACTGAATTATAGTTTAGTACCCATCTTCTTCCACAAAGTCCTCCAAAAATGACTTACAAATTTCATGTCCCTATCTGAAGTAATAGTTTTTGGAACACCATGCAATGTCACAATATCCATAAAAAATAGTTATGTAAATCTAGTGGCATCATTAGTTTTCTTATATACAATGAAATGAACCATTTTATAAAATATGTCTACAACAACAAAAATTAAATCGTTACCTCTCTATGTGTTTGGAAATCCTAACACAAAATCCATACTCAAATTTATCCATGGCCCTCTTAGAACCAGGAATGGCATGTAAAGTGTAGTATTTTGTGCATGTCCTTTAGCCACCTGACATATTTTGCACCTTGAAACATACCTTGTCACATCTATCTTCATCTTTAGCCAAAAATATTTTTCCTCCACCAAAGTTATTGTTTTTTTTTTACCAAAATGTCTAGCCAAACCACCACTATGTAATTCTCTTATTATATTGTCTCGTGGAGACCCAACTAGAATGCATAATTATTTCCCTTTAAAGAGATAATCTTCTTATATAAGATACTCATCATGAATAGCATATGTCCCACATGTTAATGGATTCCTTCACTTCTTAACTACCTTGTTAAAATATGGATCAGTATCATATAATTTTTTAATATCCTCAAATCTAACTACTTCACTCACCATAGTAGTTAATAAAGATACCCTCCTGCTCAATGCATCAACTACCTGATTCTATTTTCTTGATTTATGCTTCAACATAAAAGTATACCCTTGCAAGAAAGAAACCCACTTTTTATGCCTAGTATTCAACTTCTTTTGTGCATTCACATACTTCAAAACCTCATGATCTGTAAATAGTATGAACTCCTTAAGCACCAATTAATGCCTCCAATGTCTTAATGCTTGTATAATTGCATAAAGTTCAAAATCATAAGTAGAATACTTTGTTCTTATCTCATTCAATTTCTCACTGAAATATGCTATTGGCTTTCCTTCTTGACTCAGCACAGCACCTATTCCTACAAAAGAAGCATCGCAATCAACCTCAAATACTTTGTTAAAATTTGATAATGTTAAAATTAGCCTTTTTGTAATATCCTTCTTCAAAAATTCAAAGCTTTATGTGGCTTCTCTAATCCATTCAAATTCTTTCCCTCTCATGCAATCTATTATTGGTGCCACAATACTACTAAATTTTTTAATAAATTTTCTATAAAAATTTGCTAAGCAATGGAAACTTTTTACCTCTATAATGTTTTTTGGAATAGGCCACTCAACATTTGCCTTTATCTTTTTTTCATCTATTTTCACACCATCTATTGAAACTACAAATCCCAAAAATACCAAATTATTTTGCATAAACATTTACTTTCTCAAATTTGCATACAACTCCTTCACAAATCCATTACCATTCTCAAATGCTATAAGTGTTCTTCTTTAGTCTTACCAAATATCAAAATATCATCAAAATAAACAACCACAAACTTACCACTATATTCTCATAGCACTATATTCATCACCCTCATAAATGTGCTAGGTGCATTAGATAGTCTGAATGGCATCACCATCGACTCATATAAGCCATCCCTAGTCTTGAATGTAGTTTTCCACTCATCTCCTTCACGAATTCAAACCTGATAATAACCACTCCTTAAATCAATCTTGGTAAAATATTTTACTCCTAGAAGCACATCCATCATATCATCTAAATGAGGTATAGGAAACCTATACTTTATTGTAATTTTATTAATTGCTCTACTATCCACACACATTATCAATCCTTCATATTTATTTGGAGTTAACAAAGTTGGTGTTGCACAAGGACTCATACTCTCCCTTATCACCTTATTCCTTAGCAATTTAGTAACCTGTTTATTTAATTCTGCATGTTTTGTTGGACTCATCCTATAAGCTACCTGATTGGGTAGAGTTGATCCTAGAATTAAATCAGTGTGATGTTGTATATCTCTTTTTGATGGTAAACCATCTGGTAACTCATCAATCATAACATTTGCATATTCTTTCAACACTCTTGCTACTTTTTTTGGTATTGGCACCATTTCTATTTCTTCATTCTTTACTACTAATACATAACAACAACCTATTACCTTCATATCTTGGACAAATTATTTAGTAGAGAACATGCTTTCTACCTTCTCTTCATCTTTAAGAGGTAATAAAAATACCTTTGTACCACCTTTCCAAAAAGTGTATGTGTTCTTTTCTCCATCATGAATTACTTTCCTATCAAATTTATACGGTCTTCCCACTAACACATGACATGCATCCATCAGAATAACATCACACCATATTTCATCATTATAACTCTTTCCTATAGAAAACTTGATTAAGCACCTTTTATCTACTGTAACTTCATTTATTTTATTAAATCATGAAATCCGATAAGGATTAGGATGCTTTTCACATTGTAGATTTAGTTTCTCAATCATTTCTTTAGAAACCATATTTTCACAACTACCACCATCTATAATTACTTTGCATACCTTTCCACCTAAAGTACATCTTGTTTGAAAAATATTTAATCACAACCATGCATCACCACCTTCTTTTTTCTTCATTTGTTCCTTTATAAGAGCTATCATGGTTTTTCTCATCCTGAGATTCTCTCCAACATCTACTGGTGCAACCTTAGTTTCTACTTTTCTATCTCAGCCTCAACTAGATTCACTCTTGGGTGACATTCTTGCCTCCTTTCTTGATATTGATAGTGTGGACACTCAAATGCTTTGTGCCCTTCTTCTCCACATCTATAATAGACATAAGATTTTCATTGATTCAGAAACCATCCTCTAACACCACCATAACCTCATCCTCTCTGAAATCCTCTTCCTCTTTGTTGGTATTTAAACCCTTATCTATTATCATATTGCCTTTGTTCACTACGTGATGATTCAATTCTATTGGTATTAGACCCACCTTGTCCCCTATTTGTAATGGATCCACCTCTTCTTAGACCAAGAGATGTTCTTCTAAAATTCTATCTATTTTATTTTTCCTATGCCTTCAAAGCTAATTGATAAGCCTCCTCCATGTTAAGTATTATATGCATGCTTAATTCATATTGAATAGAAACTTTCAAACCATTTACATACCTTGTATCCATATGCTCTTCTATCTCATCATGCTCCACTTATATGGAAAGCTTATAAAATTTATCTGTATACTCTTGTATACTGTGATCCTTTTACCTCAAATTCTAGAATCTTTTGTATAGAGTTTGTGCATAATCTACAGGAATAAATTTTTCCCTCATCTTATTCTCCATATTTTTTCATGAATTAATTTTCTCTTTACCATTTCTTTGTCTCTCTTTCTTCAGGTGATCCCACCAAATCATTGCATGACCTTTCAATTTCATTCATGTAAACTTTACCTTTTGTCTTCTCTCATAGTCTTCCACTCGAAAAACTTCTCCAGGTTACTCATCCAATCTATCAACTCCTCTAGTTTTAAACTATCTCCATAATCTAGAACATCAACATTGATTCCTTTATTTCTTCATTCAAAATATCGAACCATCCTCTCTTCCATTGATGGTGGCTTCTCTTGTTATTCTTCTTCTCACTGAACTTCTTCATCATGATTTGTGTCTTCCTCATCACCACCTTGTCTTCTCTATTGATTACTGATAACCTATGTTAATTATTGAATTTGCCTCTAAAAATCTTGTATATTCCAATTCATTTGTGCAACGCCTCCTTATCCTCTCACCATTCTTTATTCCTCTAAGATTTAAACTAGCTCTGATACCAGATAATGAACCTGAAAACTATCAAGACAAAAAAATACCAATAGGCCAAGATTCTAAACAATAACTTATATTGATTTGTATTTAATGACTTGCCATAATTACAAACCCCAACCATGCTTAAATAATCCTCAACTCAAAATTTAGAGTTGACATGCAAAAATTTAAAAAATCTAAAATCTAAAAAAAAATGTCTATTTTTAGTAGCTGCTATTTATAGTAAGTTTTGCATGCAAGTATGCATGGCTCTAAAAAATTTCCTAAATATCCTATATTCTGAAATTAGCCTATGGTATGAAAATTAACTTAAGTTGACATCTAATTCTAAATAATATACAAATTCTAAAAATAAAAAATTCTCAAAAAAATCATTAAACGTTAATTTTAAACCCTCAGATGATCATGTTTAGCCACCAAAAAATATCAAAATCAACTCTAAGTAGATAGATCAGCTTAGGGTAGAATTCAAATTTTTGATACAATCATTTTGGCACGTAGAAGAGCTCAAATAGAGTTACAGGTCAAAATTTATGGCCTCCAGAAGGTTGGCCTATTTTTTTTACATCAGGGAATAAATAGTTTACCCATAGTATAGTAGCGTTATGAAAACATGTCAACCAAGTCAAATTCTATAGCACCATGAAATGATGAAAACTTGTGTGCATTGTATTTTTGTGAGACTATTTTATATGCAATGATTTGATATTCCTGGAATTAAATAGTGCATCATGATGTGTGCCTTGAGCTTGTGTTTATATTTGATTATTATTGTGTAATTTAATGTAAGGTACACCCAGGTGGTATAATCCTAATTTGTTGGTTTAATGATTTCAGTGTTAAATTGGTTATATCTAGACCCACACTTATATATTTTATATGCATGTTGGTTTTTACTTTGATGAGTATGTTTAATAACAGTTATGAATCTATAACAATTATGTGCATACAAACTTGTAATTGCAAATGAATGTTAAGATAGAATTATATGCATTGTATGACTTGCTTGTTATAGTTATGATTGACTGAATATGAGTGTATGCTTCTATGTACCTATGACTGCTTTATATGACTATTATGGATAAACTAGTAGTCATGTCTAAGAACACTAGACTAAGATATTTTGGATTGTTTTGAGGTATAGTTATTTGGATCTTATTGAAATAGTCTATAGTTTAATGTGTGTTTTACTTAGGTGGTATAAACAGTGGTCTTGTTTCTAGTTTGGGATTGACTTTGATGAAAGACCCATTCATGCATAGATGATTATGTGTATATCTTGCTTTCTCCTTGTTTGGCTTGTGATGTGATTTTTTTCTAGGATAATGAAATTTGTAGTGAGTCTTCGAGTTATATTTAAATATATTATATATGTTTATTTGAGAAACCATATTGATGATATTAATAGGTAGTGAGATAGATTCCACTAACCTAGGTAGTACCACTGATAGATAATCCAATCAAGTGGTGTGTTATGAAATTGACTGATCTAAAATGATCATATATTATTTAAAAACTTTAGCCAAAGTTATATAGATATACATTGTCATTTCATATGTTTTATTTTTATGCTATGCGATATCATGTTAGAATATATTTTTTTATGGTACATGACATGTTTTTATATATCTTACAACATATGGGGTACTAGCACATCTCACTAGATTCTCGTATCATTCTATCTACTTATCCATGAAGGGAGGGCCATTTCCTAATAGGAGATTATGTGGGGGATCATTGATCTATGGTTGGTATGGTAAAGCACTTGGATGATGCTCTCCTTCCTTCACTGTAGTACTACCTACAGATGATACTTGAAATTATCAGTGATACACAAGTTGGCATGACTCAAGATTTGAAGAGCTTGGTATCTACTTATTGTATTAAGTCATATGCCTGAAAGAATGTAATTGTATTATGTACTTGTATACTTGATCAATAGATGTTGTATTATGAGACCAACCATAGTTGTGTCATGTGGTATTTACTTCCTTAGAGTTGTATAAGATTAAAATTGTATGTAGCAATTTATTAAGAAGTATTTTTGTTCTTAGTTATGGTTTCAGTATATATTTTATTGTTTTATTATGTGGATTGAATGTTAATTAAGTTGTTTTCAAAAAAAATCTACTATATTTTCTATGTAAAACTTGAGAGTTTTTCACATAATAAAACATATGTAGCATCAGTCTTTACTTAAGATGAATATAAAAAATAAAAGATGAAAAACTAGAGAATGACAAAGAATGAATACACCTAATTGAGTATGTGAACCATCATGTTTTCCTGGTGTAAAAATTGATGAAAATCTGGGGATTGTAGAGGGTAGGACCATTGGATATTTCATTTGTGTTGAATATCTTAGACTAGACTGTGCATTCCCTAATCCTCATCAATAGAAAAGTGTGATTAAGAACTCAAGATGTGCTTCAATCCAACATCACATACTAAGAGTAGTGAATTAATTTGGAATCCCTATATAAATCTCAATAGTTTGTTCAAGTGCAAAACTGGTGTAAATATTGAACCAACCAATACATATGGAATAAAGTGAATCATGGTGCAAAACTAGCACAAAAATGAGTATAATTTAGGTCTATTATATACGTGGAGAATGACATGGATTTATCATTCCATCTATGAAACTTATGTAAAAACTAAGTAATGATAAATAAATGTGTCATGCACATACCAAAAAACTAATATCTGTTGTCTACATATTTTAAAACTAAGTAATAACAACTTTGATTTTGAGCAAAACTTGTGTGTTACCCTAGAACAACATGTTGCACATGATGCCCCCAAATTGATCAAATATGAGACAAAGTTGAGTAATTCTAGAAAATGAGATTGTAAAACTATTGCATACTATCCTAGGTAAACTAAGATTCTAAGAAATTCTAGAAATTCCTATTTTGTAGGAATTTGGACAATAGCAATGGGAACGATAGGAGATCAAAGCTCTCTTTTCTAATAGGCTACTCCTATCTAAACTCACTTTCTTTGCATCTTCAAAATCTGAAACTGTGTTAACTATGTTATAACTACCAAATTTTGTCTGTGTGTTGATCTGAGAGGTCTAGCTTTTGAGTTAAACCTATATGAATTCTCCCTCTTTTGAGGTGAGTTGTTGAGTTTGTGTAATAACTTAACTCAAAATAAAAATTTATGCAATAGATAGTTATGAAATAAAGATGTAAATATGAGTAATAGTGATAATATGTAGAAGCATGGCATCATCATATAGATAAACTAAGCATAACAGTAATGTGAAATGCATGTAAGATCAAACATTTATAGAAAGAGTGTTTAGATATATGTTAGCATTTAGGCATGCAGATAAGTGATCAAATTGATTATATAATTTTGAATAGAATTAATTAGGTAGAAACACATGATATCCATCATGTCATTGCAAGGTTTGGATGGATGTATGATGCCCATCATGGCATTAGAATCTGAGCAAAGAAGCAATCAAGGTGTCATGGCCATGATGCACACAATCAAAGAGTGCATGTAAAACACATAAAGTATGAAATAAAAAGCCAAGGGACCACATGCAAGGGACATGTTCAAATATATATTAAAATTTAATGATAAACACACGCACATAAATAGAGAATACACACACAAAGACATATTCAAATGTCCTAACATGCATAGAAATAGAAAATGTAGGCTTAGAGCCACACACAAATGACATATTCACATGTCCTCAATGGAAAAGAGAAACTGCATACAAGCACAACATGGAAAGTAAGCATAATAATATGTGGTTGATCAACAAGAGTTAATTTATAACATGAGTAGATTCAATAATTGAGATAACCAGTAGTATATCAAGATGTTAGTGAGTGATTAATATTGAAATATGTAATGCTATGTAAATAACTGAGATGTGATAAGATAAGGTAGCCAAAAAGGGATAAAACCTATATATAATATGCCCCTAGTGATCTAGTTGATGAATGTATATGCTATAAAAAGCCTATATGTGTGGTTTGTAACTGATTAGTGACAATCAGAGCACACTAGGACAATAGTGGAGCGATGGACACAAAATCAGGGCACTCCTGACACATAGGGTAATCCTATCCAATTATATTTTTTTAATGTGTAATAGTCATACTACCTACACTTGAGTCTAGAAATGGTGTTCTACATAATTTTTAGTCACGCATGTACATTGGTGAAGCATATATCATATAAATCTTGTTAAAAACAAGTCTTGAATAAATGCACATAAATGAACTAATGTATGGAAAAGTGCATATAAACATGCATAGGTCATGGTTTTTGCTATTTTATGAGACATTTTACTATTTCTGTATTTTTTCATATAGAATCATAATAACAAAAGAATATATGTACAAGTAAAAGTGCTATTAGAACCCAAGAAACACATCAATGAGGTGCCTATGTATAGGTCCTATGTCATTATCATATTCATATTTTGCATAATTAGTATCATTAGGATCATACCAATATGTATTGTTATAATCATCATGATCTAGATTTTGGCCTTGTAAAATGCCACTCTTGTCTTCTATTGTATCTAAATATGGATAAGGTATTGCTCCATATTATAGTATTGGTATTTTAAATTTCTCTTTTGGAATATTTAGTGTATCATGTGCCTATATTGATATGCCATTACTTGTATCTATTTGTATGTTAGCTAAAAGTATACTTTATTTTTATTTCTTTGAATCTAAAGGTGTTCCTTCTTAGGAAAATAATGTGATCTTTCCTTCATGATTGAACGATATGCAAACTTTTATTTTATCAATCATTGATTCTATTGATTTTAACCATGATCCTCCAAGCACAATATTATAGGCAGTTGAATTTGAAATAACATGAAAAGTAATATATCAATTTTTTGATGCAAAATAAACTCTTAACTTGATTGATCCCATACACATTGTAAATACACTAGTGTTATCTAATTTTGTATGCTTATTTTCAAGAGACATAAGAAATGATAAAGAACAAAAATTGATTCCCTGATATTCTTTAACCTTGACATCTATCAATTGCTTGCAATCTATGTGAGTAGTGATAGTGAAAGGGTCTTAATATGAGGAAATGCTTGGAATTACCCCATTTGTAACCACATTTGAAACATTAATTTTTGTGGGTAGTTATTGATTTGGAATCTCTTTTGTTTTATTCTCTTTTGCTTACCTTGATTTTGCATTTGTAACTTATGCTTTTGTTCATTTTGTAACATTGCCTTTGTGATACATTGCTTGTGTAATTATTCTTTTTCTGCTTGTGCCTTTTATTTTCTTGTTTGCTCTAACTTAGCTTCTTGAATATTTTCTTGTTCTAATTGTTCCCTTTGAACTTTTTTAGGCTCTGAATTATCCTTTGGTATCCATTTTTGTAATAATTTTGATTTTGTCACTTGTGCTTTAAGAGATGCACTCATAATGTGAGTGGGTTATTTACATGACATATTAATGATAGGATCACCACTATCAATTATATTTTGTATTTTATTCTTCAAATCCAAACAATGATATGTATGATGCCTATGCATAATATGATATGCACAAGAATATTTCAATCTCCTTAAAGGATGTAGAGGAGGTAGTTTGATCAGCTTGTCTCTAAGCATTTTTCTAAGAATCTCACTTGAACTCTTATTAGCCATTTGCATACTTTTTGAATAAATTATTGAAGATGTACTATATTGTAACATTTGATTTTGACATGAAGTCTTGTTAGGCACAACATTTCTAGATGAAGATAAAAATGATTGATTAACACTAACATATTCTACATTCTTGGCATATGTGAGATGATTTTCCAATAATTTGATCTTCGCACTGAAACACTAATTTTGATTTTACAACTATGTTATTAACCTATCTATAATGATGATTTGATCCTTTAGAGCCTCACAAGCACAAACCTTGGGTGTTTTGGATTGAACATGCATACATACACCATCAAGAGGAGATATGAGAGGTGGAGAGGGTTGAATAAGGATAGGTTGGTTACCTTATTTTGGCACCATAGGATGGGCTACCTTACCTCTTAGGATAGTGATAGTGTGAACTTGATTAGAGGGAAAGTAGTTATCCTAACTTTGAGGGTTAGGAGGAGAAAGAGATTCTTTGTTAGCCATTTTTTATTTTTCAAAGACTAAAAGGAGAACAAGAAAAGAGAGACATGCAAATGCACACCCTACTAGTTTCAAGGGAAAGCTAAAATTATAGTGTTACGAAAAGTCATTAGATCCAAATAGTTTCAATAAAATTCAATTTTTAGAGGATAATTTATTTTTATTAAAATAGGTATCATCACAATAGTACTCCATGTGGCAGTTTCTATTTTTTTTATGTTTATTGATAGATACACATAGTGAAAAAAATTGTTTAATACATCGAAGAGTGAATTTTTCCATAGAATGAAGTCTTTCCTTTTTTTTTTTGAACGTAGACACTATTTTGCATTTTATTATATAATTGAAAAAAGAAACAAAAGGAGATGGGAAGGTACTACAATTAACACACTCATGATATATCAATAATAGTTAGTTTTTCAATCAATATTGTCGATGTTGATTGTTTCTTGTTGTAATATTACTCCCTATGAATTGTGTATTATTGAATCCCAAGCCATATTTTAAAAAAAATGTTTGTGATTACCATAGCAAATAAGTGATATTGGTACATGTTTAGGTTTGTGAACATCCTAGTCTGGCCTAATGTATTTTATAAAATAAATAACCACAAACATTGAAAAACTGGGGTATTTGTCCCGATTTTGAATAGGATAGCTTGAACTTCACCAAGTGTGCCATTTACTAGTCTAGCTTCAACTCGTAAATTAGTAGTAAGCATAAATTGATGTCCTTTACACAAAAGATTTGTGTTTTTTGATCTTGTATGCTCTATATTGCTACATGTAATTGACACATTCAATGATTTTGACATTTATTTATTATGGATGTCAACCAAACTCTTTGTTGCATATAATTGTGTTGAAGATTGAACAACAAAGTTTTGTTCTAGAGATAATGATGCATCTAGTATAGACATAAGCAACTATCGAGCCTAATTTTTTGGCTTGGGTTTTCTAATATTGAGTAATAAAAGAGTAAGTTGGTAGAGTTTAGAAAAAGAATGTTTCAATGATAAATCATTTTAATTTCTCCACCATTCATACACTCTTTTTGTGACTTTTAACATATGATCACTTTCACATAGTCAATCCATCGTACTATGGTACTTATTACACCTTTTTAAGTAATGTGTTTATGACATACCACGTGTACACATTACATGTTAGAAAGTCACTTAAATATATAATTATAATTATTTAAAAAAAATCATAAAAATTAATATCTAATAGAATTTAAATTTAACACAAAATAATAATAATCTAAATAATAAATTATAAAATCCAAATATATTAAATAATAAATAAAATTATATAATTTTTTATTTTAAATTTATTATCACAAATTTTATTTACATTTACATTTATAAATTAAATTATATAAATTTTTAAAAATATATATTATTTTTAAAAAAAAGTAAATACAACTTATAACTTTAAATATTAAAGGGGTACGTAGTTAAAAATGCTATAAGTAAGTTTTGTCTTTAAATTTATTAGGGTAGGCATCAACCTTTCATGTGTGTGATCTATAGTTCCCCATGTCATTCATATAATCGTTCACATTCTATCCTATAATTTACACATATCATTTTTATTGTAATGACAATAAATAATTTTTTAGAAGAAATAAACTATAAAATTGTTGATGAAAGAAATATAAATGTGGAGTTATAACTCAGTGGTTCCATGGAAGGGGCAACTACAATCAGTTTGGAGTTGGACAAGGTACCATGCAAATGATAATTGTATGGATAGTAAAAAATAGAATCTTTATTTAAAAAATAGGAGCAATGACTACTTAAAAGAAATATTTTTAAACATGGGTAGAGGCTAGTGGCAAAATTTACAGCCCTTGCAAAGAATATTTAAGCACATTAAAAGTAGTTTACAATCAGTAAAAAAAATTCTCTAAATATTTTACATTTTTTTAATATTAAAATCTTATAAATTTCCTTTGCAGTAATAATTTAATCTTATTTCGAAATCTATGGAACTGGTTTAGTGTATATCTATTCCTAAATAATCTTTAAAATGCCCACTAAATATTTTTTGTAATGAAGTAACATGAGCAAAAATCTTGGAAAGTTACATTGATATGCACTGAAAACCAACAATCTCCACAAATAACTCAATCTTTTCTGCATTTTAAAAATTAAGTAATGAAAAACCAATATCATCTTTTCTTATAAAAAATTCATTTATTTTTTGTTCAAATCAAATTTCATTATCACTAAGTTGTAATCCATAGCGTTGCCTAATCAAATATGCAATTACTCTGGCTACAATTCCAACTACAACAATACCTCCAACAAACCACAATTCCAATGATTCCAACACATTCATAGATCACTTCTTCAAGGGTGGGCGATGACTTTTCTCTGGGCGACGATTTTTGTATTCATTTCAAGGGCTTTGCTCACTGCACTTAACCCATCGCCTCTTTATTGCCTTCATCATCACCCCTTTCATCATCTCTTCTTTGTTGCAGCAGGTAATGTCAACCTGAAGCCCTCGAAGAGATGAACAGGGATTGGTGTGCCATGTGTAGATTTTAGAGATAAATGAGATGAATTTATGTTTGAAAAAATTTACATACGGGGAGTTCTAGTGTTCATCGATCAGCATGCATGAAGTGTATATTGGGAAAGAGTAAAAAAAACATCTAAGAAAACTGGTTGCATCCAAAGCAACTATTGACTAAATGAATTCATTGGCTCAGATTAAATATTATATGAATTGATTAATTTCCACATTGTATGATGTATATGTTTAGTGATTGTCATTAGCATTAACCTGCCTCTGGAGTAAAAAAGAATTATGTAGATTAATGAAAATAAGGAAATGAAAATGATGTGAATGAATTTTATATTTTGTACAAAGCAAAACAAAACAAAAAAAAAAGGTAAAAGCTGGGATTATAAGGGAATTTGGAAGGGTATGCCCCTGAATTTGGAATTTGGATAGCCTTTCAAAGTTTAGGGAAATTTGGATAGCATTTTAAGGAGGTTGAAACAGAACAAGAAGTAATTGCAGCCCTTGAACTCTCCTCCTTGTTTGGGGATAAGATATAGATAGCCCTTCAAATGTTTTGTAAAGTACTTATAGTTTTATTTATTAAATAAATGTTAATAGAAAATATTTAATATATTTTTTTTTAAAGATTAAATGGATGCAGTTTTTGAAAATTGGAATTAAGTAAATAAATGAATATAATAAAAACGTTATGAAAATTTTGTGGTCTGAAAAAAATTATATATGTGCAATTAAAACATGCACCAGTGACCACAGTATGATTTATGTTTGACTATTTCAATTTCCAATTTTTATATTCATTTTCTAATGTTTATGAATCTATTTCCTTGTCACGCCACCTATCTACTACATGTGAAACATGTCATCCAAGGTTCTTTCTGCTGCAATCAGTTGCATAAAATAATAGGGTGTGGTCTATATCAAACTCCTTTGTATCTGAACACTAATAACTTTGTTTTATCCTTTACCACCATGTCTTTTCCATAATTTTGCCTACTAATAACTCCATACATGGGCCAATTTCTTTGATAACCCTTTACATTTCTATTGTCAAAACTTTTTTAATGCATTGAAGTGTAGGGTATTAGATTGTTAACCACTTTGAGGAATTGAATTTGGAAAATGGGTAGAACATTTAAGTATGGAATGAGTACAATCGCTGTCAACATAATTGTAATAACTTCACAAGAAATCTCTCTTTACTATTCAATTTATCCCTTATTAATTTGAGCAAAAGAATATTTGAGTAGGGGGAGTTGGTTGCATGGACTAAGCTAACAAATGTCAGTTATCAATTAAAAAATAGTAATTAAATAATCAGCTCATATAAATTTATTGTTAAAATTTTGTGGATTTTTTCTTTCTTGACTCTAGAACAATGCTTAAGATGTCACTTATCAATTAAAAACGTTTAACATTGCTTAGCTCGTAAAACTTTATATTTTTATTGTATAATTTTTCTAGTTCAACTAAATCTATTTGTTTATTTCATCCACTCATATTTGCATACTGTATAACAAATGTAGAATGATAATTCTTTAAAATATATGTTCTTTGCTCTGCCTCTTCCATTTGAAAAAAACAAGTTTTAATCAAATGGAAATGAGAGTAGCATAAGGGAATACTTTTTAGTTGTAAAATTGCATTGTGTTTGGGTATTTGTATATTTATTATTAACAAGTATTTTAAATTTATAAAATAAATTAAATATTCGATAAAATAGAAGATTAATATTGTTTTTAAAATACATTAAATGTGTTGTTCCATATCTTTTCTGACTTGATTTTAGTAACTAAAATACTAACTACCCCTCTCCAAAGTTTCGTCTTTATCATAAGTGTGATATTGACATACCATTTACGCCCCTAACATATTTTGTAATTTTGTGGATTTTGTTAGTTGGACATATGTTAAAACACGTTTATAATTACATAACAAAATTTATCATGAAAATGGGAAATACAAAATTATATTTTTTTTAAAGAAAATAAAAAACGTTGATTGATTTAAATTTCAATTTATGAAAATCTTGTAAGATGGGAATAAAATCTATAATCAATCATTCATGATGAAGTAATTATCATCCAAAATCATTACGCATGTGAATAGTGAATGGGGAATACGAAATAATAAATAATGAATCTTAGTTAAAGAAAGGGAAATATGTTGGAACAGTAACATTAAAATTAAAAAGAAATTATATGAATTAATTAAAATAAAAATGAAACGGAAATGATGTGAATGCAATTTTGTATTCCCTACAAAGTAGAAAACAAATATGCATTGGGAAATGATGTGAATGCAATTTTACGCGTGTCATTTAATGATAATAAATAATTATCCAAAAGAAATAAAATATAAAAACGTTGATGGAAGAAATGCAAATCTAAAACTGTAAGTATGAAAATGGTTTAAAAAATAAATCAAAACAAGAATCTTGGAAAGTTACGGTGATATGCACTACAAAAACATTAAATGCATATAAACATGTTATAAATTTACTTGAGATTTTTCATAATCTCTACAAATAATTCGATTTCTTCTACATTTTTTGAACTGGGTACTGTCAAATTGATATCTTTTCTTTTACAAGATTCATTATTTGTTTTTCCTTCGGATCAAATTTCGTTAAAATTTTCCATGACTGTTTTCTGAGTCTTTTCATTATAACAAAGTTGTATGCAGTGGTGTTGCCTAATCAAATATGCAATTACTTTAGCTGCAATTCCAACTACAACTCTCCCAACAATTCTACCACATTGACAGATCACTTCCTTGTAAATGGGTGCTGGTTTTTCTTTGATGAACAATTAAATACACACCCAGCCAAAATACAAATTTTCTCAAAACTTTGTCACAAATTTTTTACACAATTTTGTTTTCAATAATTATGAATTGATGAAACTTAAAATTTCTAGTACTGTAAAATTTCACCAATAATACGTCTACGTTTTTCCTTCTATTTCCCTACCAACCAACCCTGTTCAAAATTTTATGATGTAACAATCAGTTTTCATTTGTTCTTGTTTTTCTCGTTAATGCGTTTTATTTATTTTTATATTCATTTCAAAGGTTTTGCTCGCTGCGCTTCACCGATCCCCTGTTTGTTGCCTTCACCATCACCCCTCTCATCATCTCTTCTTTGTTGTAGGAATTGTCAACCCTCAATCCTCTAAAAGATGAACATGGGTTGGTCTCCATCGATCAACATGCATGAAATAGCGAGCCACATATTTTATTATGAAAGATTTTTTTTTTTTAAAAACTTTGAAAAAACCAATTGCATCCAGGGTAGGGATTAAATAAATGAATTGTCGATGAAAATTAAAACAAATGATAGATTAGCCAGCAGACCATTTAGATGATTGCACTTGATGCCCTGATCTCTAAATCCTTGAATCGAACCTACCTACGCTCGCATCGATAAATGCCTTGGAAATACTCATTTTCCAAATGATTGAGATGTAAAACAGGCGACGCAATGCTAAAAGATGTATACCCAGAAAAGAGAATTTGGAATTTTAACTGTAACTGATTCGAGTGATGATAATTAGGGAAGAGAATGAGGAAAATATGGTTGGATTTTAACAAAAACTGCAAGCAGTCAATACCAGCAGAAACAATAATTATGGAGAAATGGAATGGAATTCGAATCCGATGGATGGTTTGTGAATCAACTCGTCGGTGACCGGTGTGCCCACCATTTGCAATGAACATGTTCGGATACATTAATATCCATCAATTATTGTCCACATCTCCCTTTGCGAGAAAAGTGGTGACCGGAAAAGCTCTATAAATTTCTTTCATTTAAATATCAATCCATAATTGGGGGTGAGTTGTGCTCAGTGCATTTCTTTCATTTTAAGATAGAAATTGTTCCATTTTCAATTGAAATGTTATTTACAATTCATTGTTTTTTTTTTTTTTTTCAATTTAAAAGTGTGCTAGAGATTTAAAAGGTTTTATGCTTGGAGGAAAAGTCTTTCAATAATACTCTTTTTTTATATTTTTTGTATTAATTTTTAGTACAACACTTATATGTAGATCTCTAGTAGATTTTTTTATGAAAACTTATTCACATTTGACTATTTTGATAAATGATTAAATTTAATGAATATTTTATTTAAAGAGAAGAAATCATGTAGTAGCAATTTTGATATAAACATGTTATAAGATGTATTTAATTATGATTATGGCGCTGAATTAGACTATATACTACTTTGAAATTGAGAGTTTTGTATTAATGAAATAGTAAAGTTGATATGTTTCCATAAAGCATATTTATAGATGGTTGCATAAGTACTTGCAATGAAGGAAAGATGTGGACTCAATTAACATATTTAAGCATTTATTGAAAATGTTTTTCAAACTTCTATAAATAAACATAAATTTGAATTGTGAAGGTATCATTGATAGGGTACAATTGTACATCTCATAAAGGAAGTAATATTGAAATATGTTCACAAATGTGTATCCTAATATGAAAACATGTAATTGAAATCACAATGGCACAGATCCAAGATGAAGAGTTGTTTGAAAACTAACTTTATTATGATAATGGTATAGATCTAGTCTTATGACCATAAGTATGTATACCTAGAAATGTTTTATTCCTCATTTTTTTATACATTGAAAATGTATCATTTCAAGATCATGTTCATCATAATAGTTTCTCGGAACTACATGGAGTGGCGGCAATATTGACTTATGTGCATTATCCTTTTTTATATTGATAGACACCTTTCTCGTGAAAGGGGAGGCCAATTTCTGGGTAGGAGAGAAGTACAAATAATCTGAGAGGCTTTGTGGGGACTCCCCCTAACCACTTTTATGCTTTAGTGATGATCTTTTATGTTCTTGATGTTCACAACAAGGTAAAACTTGTTGATCATGTGTATATGTTATAAATACACTTTATAACAAAGGAAAATTTAGTCATTTCTTACAAAGGGAACAATTTTATTTATTTAAATTATAGAGTGAGCTTTTTAACTTAAAGAATGAATCTAGACCATACTTTTTTTCCTTTGATAGAAAGCCAAATGGAAAGGGTGCACCCAAAATTGTGAAACATTATGCTCCAAATATATTGGCTAATCAACAATACAATTGGAGAAATATAAGAAAGTATTTTAAAACTTTTTCCTTTGTCTTTATAACTGACTTCAATTAACTAAGCGATAGGGGTGGTGTCTTTTTCAAGAGGAGAAGGATTTCACATCCCAATTTTATCGTGTTGGATTTTGAATGTACTTACTTGCGATTATCAATATAGAAGCATGATTATGATGAAAATATTAATTTATTTCATTATACTACATTTTGTTTTATGTATTATGGTACACAATTTTTTCCTTGATTTATATATTCATGTAATACAATTAAGGTGATTAATTTTCCTTCACATAAATGAATTAAGATAAATAATTGATATTTTATATCATTATATTTATATTATTTCATATTATGAAGATTTGATATCATGATTGGATAACTATCATCTATGCATTTGATTGTGATGCAAGCACAACCCCCTCGGTGTGAGGGTGAGTATCATTGGAGAGAAGGAAACTAGATGCAGACTATGGGCAGTGAAGAGAGAATCCTAAGAATTGATTTATATTTATTCTAGTTACATTCTAGATGTATGCTTTTACTAGTTTTGGCACGGGAAGTGACCACCGATAGGAGATGAACTTGCTTGTTATTTTGCTCTCATCATGACTATTTAGTAACTGATTGCTAGAGGGAATAACCATTAATGGGAAAATACACATGATTGTTATCATTTTAAACACAGAGAATACATTTTACTCTTACATGTGTTTGTGATAAGGTATCTTCAAGGAAGATGCAGGATAAGGGGGGACAAAGTGGGGACTAAAAAGCAACACTTCTTTTTAAAACATTACAGTAGTTAAATTTGGAGAGAATGTAAGAGACATTTAGAAAAAAAAATTGAAAATGGCATAAGAATATGAATTGTGTCATTTTGAATGTAGTTTTTAAATATATAACTTTTTTCAATACCTAGGTGATAAAAGTGAGAAATAGATGCATTTATGATAATGGTTTGACCCTTTTCGTGAAAAGATGAGGAGACTGCATGTGTATGGACAAATTTTTTTGAGTAAACGAATGAATTGATGTATGAAATTGTATATATGTATAGATGAAATGTCAAAGATTTGTCAGGTTATTTTTTATTTTATATATATATATATATATATATATATATATATATATATATATATTTAAAATAATTTTACAAGTCAAGACAACTGAAAAAATTAGAACTGCAAGTGTGTGAACACAAATTTTTAACATTAACTTCATGAAAATCAATTTTTTTATCAAATCATAGCCAACAATATGTAAATTGGTCATGTATAAGTTTTATAAAAAATATATTAATAGTCAAAAAGTTATAAAACTATTTGTAATGATATGCATATAATCCATAATGAGGTATGTTGTGTAGAAATTAAGTAATAATTATAGAAAATAGTTTTACATTAAATATATATGTATATTCAAAAACTATGCTTTTCCCTTTACATATATTTTTTTTAAATAATAAAATATGTCTGATCATATGTGTCGACAAAGACGAAAAAGACTCCTAATTTTTTTAAAAACTAAGTGGGTTGTTCCATGGTTGGTTTCAGGCTAGGTTCGGACCTCCCCAAGCCTATACCCAAAGTAAATTTAGATGGAAAACATAAAAGGAAAAATTAAAATGTTGAAAATGGTGTACACCATTTGCAAAGCGTGTATGCCCTTTTCAAGTCCAAAAACTCATTTATTATCTTTGCCCTTTTTTATCTATGCATCAAAATAGGGTGTGTGTGCTTTGTAAAAGGGCATATGCTCATGAATTCTTCTTGTTTACCAATGAATTTCACTCATTCATATTGCATTTTACAAACTTTAAACTAGTTTTTATGCTGAAACTCTGCAAATTTTTTATATTATTCATTTATTTTATCTCTATATTACTATAAATTCATCAATTTATATTCTAGACATAAACTTATTTACATAAATATAAATAATAGGCTTGTGTCATCTTCACAAAAGACCATTTAAAGAGCTAACAAATAAAAAAATTAAGTGAAGAGAGGAAAAGAAAGAAAAAGACAAGAAAATAGGAGAGCATCCATAAGAGTTTCTGGGCAAGGTGAAGATACTTCCTCCACACCAGGTAATATTTCAAATGAAATTAACATGTTCAATTCCATAGAATTTAATTTAGACATGTCTTCAAATGAAATAAGAAAACACAATCAATCATTATTGAATGATGAAATTCAAAATGGAGAACATGTAACTAATGAATTTGTATTGAGTGATGAAACATATGAAGAAACACAATCTAATAAAACATTCATCTATAATGATTTTTTTTAGCATGGTGATAATCAATATATAGTAATGACCCCAATTCATGTCTCTCCTAATGAAGAGGAATTTGATTCGCATGTACAATCTAATGTAGATAGTCAACCCTCTACCATCCTTGTTGTGGTTGAAGTGATAACATCGCCCAATTTAATACAAAATATAGCTCCTACACCTGCACCTCCAAGTATAATGAGACGAACACCAAGGTATTTGGTTGAAATATATGAGAAAATAATAGAACCTATGAAAGATAAAATCTCAAAAATATCAGTTCAGTGTCATGCTCAACATGCATGAAACAATGCATTTGAAAATAAAAATCATACAAAATGATGTCAACTTTTTGGTCAATTAATGAAAATGCAAAAAAGTGCCTTGTGATGCTTAATTTAGGGTTAAGAATATCCAACATAGAGGAAAGAAATACTACAATAGTAAATAATCTATTTAATGCATTTAAAGCAATAGGGAATAAAAGTCAAAAAAAAAATAGTAATGTGGCAAAATGAGTAATAATGAAATCTATAATAAGTCAACATCTAAAGATCGAGTTCCTAGTGAAACAAGTAAATTCTTGAAGTTGAATAGAAAAAATATAATAAATGTCATAAAAAGAAGAAAAAATCTGGGCATTTAGTGGTAGACTCCCATGAAAAGAGAAGGTATTAGTTGAAGGAACAATGTATTTGACTGAAAATTTTTGACATGACAACACAAGGATCTCATCTAATGTAAAATATGTTAAAAAAAGAAAAGGTTCAAAAAATTATGAGTCACATGCAAAACATTTTTTAGACATGACCCAAATAAAATTTTATAAATATTTTATTGAAAAATTTAATCACCAATTAATAATTAGCCAAAGGTCATTTGAGACATGCAAGCCTTTCTATGTTAAAATCAACCAAGCATGCACCACATGTTTTGGTTTGTGAACATCTTAATTATAGCCGATATATTTTATTAATTAAATAACCAAAAACATTAAAAATTTGAGAAATTTATCCCAATTTTAAATATGATAGCTTGAACTTCACCAAGTGTGTCATTTACTAGTTCAGCGTCAACCCACTAAATTAATAATAAGCAACTTGATGTCCTTTACCCAAAAGATTGTATTTTTTTTAATTTTGTATGTTCTAAATTGCTATGTGTAATTGACAAATTCAATTATTTTAATATTTATTTAAAATTATGTAACATGAAAGAATTTTTCATGAAATTCTCAATAATCTTCACAAGTGGCTCGATTTTTCTGCATTTTTTTTACATTTTCAAAACTAGGTACTGAAAAACTGACATCATTTATTTTTCCTTAGCGAAAATTTCATTAAAATTCTCCATAATTGTTTCCTCAACATCATTTTCATTATCGTGAAGTTGTGTTCTGTGGTGTTGCCAAATCAAATATGCAATTGCTTTAGGTGCATTTCCTCTACAACTCCTCCAACAAACCACAATTACAGTGATTCCATCACATTCACAGATTAGTTCCTCAAGGGTGGGCGATGACTTTTCTATGATAAACAATATAATGCACAACCTGGAAAAGGGGTAAGCTAAAATGTCAATTTTCTCACATCTTTGTCACAAATTTTTTACAAAATTTTGTTTTCAATGATTTTGAATTGCTGAAGCTTTTCAATAATTTTGAATTGGTGAAGCTTAAAATTTTTAATAAGGGAAAATTCCATCAATAATACAAATTGTTAATAGCATATGTAGGGCAACGAACGCCTTGACCATGGGATTTAGCTTCATCGGCAAATCCTCAATGTCCCTCATTTTAGGATGGAAATCTTGCAAAGAAACCTCCATGCTTTCCTTATATTTCTTTGCCAACCAACTCTGTTCAAAATTTTATATTGTAGCCATCAATTTTTATTTGATCTTATTTTTCTTGCTAATGCTTTTATTTATTATAATTTGCATTATTTTTTTTCAAAAAATTGTATTCATTTCAAGGGCTTTGCTCACTGCGCTTAACCCATCGCCTCTTTGTTGCCTTCATCATCACTTCTTTCATCATCTCTTCTCTGTTATAGGTAATGTCAACCTGGAGGCCTGCAAGAGATGAACAGGGATTGGTGTGCCATGTGACAATTTTAAAGAGAAATGAGAAGAATTTATGTTTGTAAAAATCTATATATGAAGATTTCGAGTTCAAGTGTGCATCGATCAACATGCATCCAAAGCAAATTGGTTGCATGCACATTTTGAGATGATTTTTGGTTTCTAGTTTGGACACAAGTCAATTATTTTCCATCTTTCCACATGATTGGACTTTGATATAAGTGGTTTAATAATAATAATATATTTTTTAAGGTCCATGATGTTAAGTAGCACCTTGGTTATGGTCTGCAAGGAAACTTATAGCATATGGAACCACCTCATACTCTCATCGTGGGAAGGTACCTTATTGTGCTACAAATACAAAGCATGTAATCCTTAACCCCTGCAAGATTTGAACTTGTAATCTCCCTTCTAGATACACATATTCTTCACCATTAAATTTATTTATTTATTAAGAAAAAATTTAATGATAAATACTCTATAGAAAAACTTAATAATCAGCACCTATAAATTTATTGTTAAAATTTTGTGGATTTATCTCTTGATTCTACAGCACCACTTTAAAGATGCCACTTATCAATTGAAAAAAATAGCAATGCCTAGTTAGTAAAGTTTTATATTTTTATTCTATAAATTTTTAGTTCAACTAAATCTATTTGTTTATTTCCCTATAATGTAGAATGATAATTTTTTAAAATACATGTTCTTTACTCAATATTTTTTTTCAATTTTTTTTTTCAAACAAATGAAAATAGAAGGAACATAAGGAAATAGTTTTTAGTTGTAAAATTTTATTATAATAAAATATTTGTATATTTATTATTAATAAGTATTTTAAATTTATAAAATAAATAATTATAATTGACAAGCGTAATAATTATAGCATAAAAAAATAGAAGATTCATATTATCTTTAAAATACATTAACTATGATGTTCAATATTTTGTCTAACTTTCTTTTAGTAATTAAAATACTAACTACTACTCTCCAAAATTTCGTCTCTATCGTGAATGATATTGAAATGTCTTTCATATTTATGAAAAACACTATTTACCCATCTAAGATATTCTATATTTTTCTAGATTTTGTTAGGTGGAACGTATTGAAAGTATGTATAAAATTAAATAACAAATTTTATAATGGGAATGGGAAATACAAATTTGTATTTCTTTGTTAAAAAAATAAAAGACATTGATCAATTTAAATTTGAATCTATTAAAATCTTATTAGATGGGAATAAAATCTATAATTGATCGATTTATGATGAAGCAATTAGCATATAAAATCATTAAAGAAAAACAAGTTTAACTCGTAATATAGTATTAACTGCATGTTTATTTGTTTGAGTGAAGGTTAAAGGTGGTGTATTTGATCACAACATCAAAATTAAATGAAAACTATATTAGTTTATAAATTTTATAACAAAATATATATAAATAGTGAATAATGAATAATGAATAATGAATAATGAATAATGAATAATGAATAATGAATAATGAATAATGAATAATGAAAAATAAATAATGAATAGTGAATAATGAATTTTAGTTAGGGAGGGGGAATGTGTTAGAATGACAACATGAAAATTAAAAAAAAATTATATGAATTGATGAAAATAGAACCGAAATCCAAATGATGTGAATGCAATTTTATATTATGTACAAAGTAGAAAACAAGTATGCATTGGGACTGTATAAGAATTTAGAAGGGTATAACCTCAAACTCTCCTCCATGACTAGGGATAATATATGGATATCTCTTCAATGTTTAGCTAGGAAGGAGCCCAATAGTTGAGATACATTACACGTCTCAATGACTCTTCACATTCTTTTTTCTCCCCTAATCTCCACTTGCTACTTACCACATCATTTTTATTTTTATTTTTCGTTTTTCACAAATTTTTATTATGGATGCCAATGAAACTCTTTGTTGCATATAATTATGTTGAAGATGGAACAACAATTTTTTATTTTAGAGATAATGATGCATCTCTTCTAAACATTAGCAACTCCCACTCTTACATTTTGGGCTCGGTATTTCTAAAACTAGTACATAGAAGAGTAATTTGATAGAATAAAAAAGAATATTTCAATGATAAATCATTTCAATTTTTACACCATTCATGCACTCTTTTTATCACCTTTAATACATTGTGGTCACTTTTTTATAAAATTGATGTTGTCTATGTTTCACATACTTAATCTATCACATTATAATACTTCTTAATCTATCACATTATAATACTTGTTATATTTTCTCAAAAAGAAGTATATTTATGATGTGCCACATAGACACATTAAATCTTAAAATATCACTTCAATATATAATTATTATAAAAAAATAATTTAACGAAAATTAATATTCCAACAACCATTCTTTAATTTCACATGATAGATAAACCCTAAGCTTCGTAGAGTAGTCCCAATTACAGATTTTATGATTTGCTTGGAATTTATGAGGATGCGGGTGGGGATTACTGATATTAAACAAGCCTACAAGGAATTATATAAAAGGTATCACCTTGATGTGCTCAACAGGCTGAAGAATATACCAAGAGGTTTATTGAAGTATAGGGAGCTCATGAGAATTTTTGAAGCAATTATTCACAAGACAAAAAGTAAAATGACAAATAAAATAAAAAGGTTTATTTTCACTATTTTTTTTTTGGCCTTTGAAAAGTCACTTAAGAAAAGAAAATGATGTTATTTTTAGTCTTTGTCTGTAGGGTATTATAAGAATCGATTGAAAAATTAATTTTTCATTCCAATTAATTAAATTTTATGATTTAACACATTATTATGATAATGCTATAGTTTTATATATAATATTTTAGAATATTCTCTAAGATTATTAAGGAATATTCCATTTAGCTATTAATTTTATATATATATATATATATATATATATATATATATATATATATATATATATACTTTCTAGATTGCACTCAAGTTTATTTTTATCACTTATTGTTATTGTTAGTGACAACTCAAATTTATATTTATTATTATTTATTAAAATTTAAAAACTTTTCATCTAAAAATTTTAATTTAATTAATATAAATTCAACTTTTTAAAAAAACTAGTTCATAAAAGTATCAACATGATTTATTTTTAATTAACATGCATAATCAACAAAATTATGAGTAATACATCATTCATATTATTTAAAAAATAATTATTAATTACTTACATAACAACCTTGATATTTATTATTATTTATTAAAATTTAAAAACTTTCCATCCAAAAACTCTAAATTAACTAGTAGAAATTCAACCTTCTAAAATAAACTAGTTAAAAAAAGCATCAACATGATTTATTTTTAATTATTATTATATAATTTATTATTATTATTTTAGTTCAAATTTCCTCTTATATAATATAATTATTTACATTTATTTAATATTTTATAAAAAGGTAACAATCAATATATATATATATATATATATATATATAAAGGCAATATTATTCAATATTAAAACTCGTGTTTTTTTAATTTACAATTTAACTTTCGAAATATTATTAGCTTCTGCATATTTATTATATTATATAAATTATCTTAGAAGTAATATTATAATTTCCAATACAATCAATAGACTAAAATCATAAATGCAAGGACTAGCTGCATCGTTAGACTAAAAGCAACAGCAAGCCACATCGATAGATTAAAAATAAGGACTAGCCAATAAAATTGAAACGGAGACTCCTTAACTAAACTAAATACGATTGACATTACAATTTTTATTACTATAGACACAACTGAGATAAGGACTAGCCACTACACGACCTTTTTCTATTATTTTTTGGGGCTTCCAAACCACTTAAGCGAAGACCATGACAACTTTTTTTCCCTCATACTCTTTAATTATTAAGTTTTTTGTTTTTTCTTGAAAACTCCACATAAATTAAACAACTAATTTATTTAATTTAACCCTTTTGCTATGCCTAAAATCTTACTTAGGCAGATCTAATAAATTTGATTTTTTTTTAAATGGATATAAATAATATGAAAAAAACTTTTATAAAACATGAGAAACTTGATTTTTTAAAATAATTTTGAAATATTATAAATTTTAATTTATAATTTTATATAAAAAAACTCTTAATAAAATTTTATATTTTGAATTTTGTTTATTTAAATTATTAATTCTAAAGGTATAGGTTATATGTTCCAATTTATTTTAACAAGCGAAGACTAAAAGCGGCGTTAGTTCTATTTGAATAGTCATCACTAGAACATATGAGCTTGTCATATGTATTAACACCGAGAAAATATTACCACGTCCTTTTAACTAAAGAAATCTACCCAAAAATAGAAACATAAGTGGAGATGGAAGCCATTTCTTCTTCCTGCAAAATAATAATAGATGATGAGCTACAACTAAAAGAGTAAAAATGGTAGGGCATGGCATGTGGGAAAAATGGACAGCCTCAATATAATTAACGAGGGAGAGTATTTTTTACAAGGAGGTATATGGGTGAAATAGCTAAGAACTAGATATGAGTACAATTAATGTGGTCTAAACAAATTATATGTGCGATTAAAACATGTACCATTGACCACAGTACGATCTATGTATGATGATTTCAATTTACATGTTTCATCTTCATTTTCTAATGTTATAGAATATATTTCCATGTCATGCCACTTATGTAAAATGTGTCATCCATGGTTCTTTTTTGTTGCACTCAGTCACATGAAGTAATGGGATGTGCTATGTATCACAGTCCCTTGTATCTACATTTTTATTTCTTCCTTTTGCCACCACATTTGTCTTTTTCATAGTTTATCCCATTAATAATCCCGGACATCGACTAACTTCACTAATAGCCTCTTACATTTATGTTATAAATTTTTAAATTCATTAAGTGTCAGTTATCAGATTGCTAAGCACTTTGAGGAAATGAATTGGCAAATGGCTAGAAAATTCAAGCACAGAATGATTACAATGGTCATCAACACAATTCCAATAGTGTCACAAGGAACCTCGCCTTCTCCCGCCTTCCTGCCCCTGCCCAGTGCCTCTTATATCCAATTTGTCCTCCTTTAATTTTAGCTAGAGAACATTTGAGTAGGCAGATTTGGTTACATGGTTAGAGCCCCAAAAAGTAGTAGAAATCAAAGAACTGGAAAATCAAGCTTAAAAATGAAAATAAAAATACCTTCCATCTTTTGAATTAAATATCGTTTTTCAGCATTGTCTCGAGTTTTTATTTTAAAAGCGTATTATTCTCATAACTTGCATAACATTCCTCATTCAAATATCTTTTTGATCCTTGGAATGTTTGGGACTTTAATGATCTTCTGCATAAGTATGCGGTCAGAAACAATTGTCAACATTTTAGCATTATGAAAATTCTCTGCTTGCAAAAGGTTAAGATTTTTGGTTTTTCACTGTAGAATGCAACATGAATAATTTCCCCTGAGGCCATTTGTCAGGGTATTGGGCATGAAGTTGGACGTGGTGGGGCCATCACTTTATTAGCTCTGAAGCTTTTTCAAAACATTATTTCCTAGGGTTTAAACCCCACCCATTAGGGGGTTTGGACCCTTTTTAACTTTGATAATTGTATCATTGGGCTTGGTAACTTGTATGCCTCTAATGATGCTATGGAACGGGCTTCACTGTGGAGATGGTTGGTTGAATCCCTTCTTGACAAGCATTGGGTCCTATGTGGCGATTTCAACATGGTGGAATATGTTGAGGATAAGGAAGGGTGCCTTCCCATGCATTGGTGTTATGGTGAACGAGAGGTTTGGTTCTATATGCATAAAAAATTCAGGGTGTTTGATCCCAATCATCATCGGATGAAAAAATTAGATATCACCTAGTTTACTTGGTCTAATTTTTATAGGGAGAAGATAGGGTACTTCAATGGCTAGACCAAATTTTGCTAGCATGATCGGCCAATGTCAATCATCTTCGATACTTTTTTATCCAATCGCCACCCTATCCATTTCAATATCAAGTGGTCTAAGCCTCAATTGAAGCCTATCTCGACTCAATTTTATTTCAATACTACTCACTTAAACATGAAAGAATAGTGGGGCATTTAATTAGAATCTAAAACCCGGTTCCCCAACCAGAGGGGGACATTGGCTATATCTAGTGGTGGTCGGATGCTCTTACTTGCACTTCCACCTTTCTTCAAATTTAAGGTAAACGAGCAGCCTCTTTCTAACATCCTCTGCATAATGCTACAAACTACAAATAAATCTAGGTTTCATAGGAGCTAGAACTGTCTCTTTTTAATGTTCAACGTCAAACTCAAGTAGCCCATTGGCATCACAAGCTTCAAGTAAAGGAGGCCCACAAGGCCAAAGGAGCTCAGTTGAGAGCTCATATGCATTGGTTAAAAATAGGAGACAAAGTCTCTAAGGATTTATTTTCCTTTCTCTATTCTAGAAGAGTTGCTGATAGAATTAAAGTTGTCAAGGAAGGAAATGCTCAGCTTAACAAATTTACAAACATTCTGCAATATTTTATTCATCACTACCATGGATTTTTTCAACCCAAGCCTCTTCTCCAAAATGACAAGCGGCTCTCCATCAATGCCTTCAGGTTGTTCCTTACAAAATTTCCAATTCCTAAAGGATTGCATGTGATAGGCCCTTATCTCTTAGTGATCTCCATGAGGCAGTTAAGCAAATGGTGGATTGACGGTTTCCCATGTAAGCTCTACAAGGCTCTCTAGGATGTTGTAGGCCCTAATCTTCACAAGGTATATTCTGAAGTTGTTTTAACTAATTTTTGGGACCCCTTATAAATCAGGGTAATATCATGTTTATCACCAAAGATGGTGACCCTAAAATTATCACCAATTGGAGACCTATTACTCTTCTCAACGTCTCCTATAATATTATTTCTAAGGATTTATCCTTCAGGGTCAAACATTTTCTTCCTTTAATTGTCAGAAGTGAACAAACTGGATTTATATAACACATATTCATTCTGGATAATGTCATTTTTGTCTAAGAAGGTAAAGAATGGATTGTGTCTTTAATCACAAAGCTCTATTTATCAAAATTGGTTTTGGAAAGGTGTAACAACCTGCCTAGTTCTAAGAAAATGCAGTAAGTTTTTTTTTGTTAAGTAAATATTGAATATTCATTCAATCACATTTACTAGTATACTTAAGTCATTCATATAATCAACAACTTCAAGTAGTAATAAATTTAACATTCTAATACAACAAGCAAAAGAATAAAAAGAATGATACAGAAAGTTTACTATCTTGCTAAGGACATTAGCATAATTCAAATTTTCATACTAAGTATTGGTACTAATTCAGCCAACTGCATAGATTGCTATACAATCAAGATTACTCTAACCTAGTCTAAGGATCTAGACCCGATTCCCCTACCACAATTTGGGTAGCCTACATATCCACTCCTCAAAATTAGGGTCTGATGTAGTTCTCTTTTCAAATGTGATGGTCTTCTCCACGAAACGTCACCACTGAAGGGATTGGCACTCTAAGCCAAACATGGAACAAACTACTCATGACATAAATGAACTTCTAAAGCTCAAGTCTATAATCCCACAGCTAAGTGATACACTCAAATATAACACCTTGATATCCAAGGTTGTGTGCTTACCCAAGCACTCTCACATAACCAAGATAATAGCAATGATGAAGGAATCTACATTCCTAGTTCCATAGAGAATCACATGCTAGGCACAGAAATAAGTTGAGTATACAAAACAAAGCAAGTCATATATTACATAACAGTCGAACCTATCATTCATTTATACTCTCAAAATTATATGTATTCATATATTTTGTCCTACTAACTGATATAAATATATTGCTCAAGTAATAACCAAAAAAATCGTTAGAACAATCAATTTATGTGAGAATTTAAACATACAACTACAGTATGTACTACTCAAGTATATACATCTACGTTGAAGTTCCTATGATATCCCATACTATCATAGTTCATGATCACTCTACCCAAACATTAGTAACCATAACTTATATATTTATTTAGGTATGGCTCAAGATATAATGAATACAGTATGTACCAATCGAGTACTTTCCATATTGTAAAACTCTATAACATCTCATACAATCATAGGTCTTTGTATTTGAGTATCTGACTCAACACCAACAACAATCTTACACCCAACCATAATAATAAAGCAAGTCATGATTATACTATCCGAGTATACCTTTAATAACAATCTAAAGAGAACATAATCTCTATGCACACCTCATGATGCACTATGTTATTCTATAAATGTATAGCCACTTGCACAGTTAGCTTTCTCACAAAATATACTGCATATAATTTTCATCCTTAAAATATGCAATAGACTTGATCTTGTTGACAAGTTTGCATAACATTACTATGCTACATAAAAGCTATTTGCTTTGACTATCATTTATAACAATTATCATACTAAGAGATACCTATTCAAGATTAGTTTCATGTGTTTGCACTCTTTTCTTGAGCTATCATGCATATCTATGATCTCACCTACATACATTGAATCAGGGCTAGATGTAGTTCTACCAAACTACTAAAGGTAAACATGATTACTCACTAGTTCTTCATACGAACACATACAAGGAAAAAGGTATAAATACATTCTTTTATTATAGAGAGAAGACTTGATGGTCTTTATAACCCTAACACTTACATTAAAAAGGTATAAGCTAGGACTATTGATGTCCAACATCATTCTCGTGTCCTCTTATACTGCCACACTATGAATATTTAATTCTCATACAAAAAGGGTATCAAATAGTTTGTATACCGCTAAGTAAATCCACATCATAATATTATTTTCTCAGGTATAATATATACATATAGATGGGTTACATATCCATAGAGTAAGTATGCTTTGGCTCTTGATTCGAGAGTCCTTACATAACCATACCAATCAATTACATGTATCAAAAGACTTTAACATCATGCATGTAATAACAAATATCAATAAATATTGATCGATATGCTAGTACACCTATGTGTTGTAAGATTCTACTACATAATGTGTATCATAAAGAAAAATACATTTCAACTATGATATCCTACAATATGCAAATTATACATATGAATTGATAATGTTAATCTAACATTATATTGGCCCAAGTTTTTAAATAATATTAGTCATCTAGATTAGTCAAATTCAAAACACATCACTTGATCAGGGTATCCATACCCATCCAAACTTGAGAAACTGTCTCATTGCTTAGTCATATCATTAATGTAGCCTCCTAATATACATATCACATAAATAATTCAAAGCATAAGCTCACCATTCAAGTAAACTAATCTAAGGATCATGATCACATACATATCTTATTTGATATTACTAATCATACAATAAAAAAAACATGTTAACCAAAAATAACATCAAAAGTCTATATAACAGATAATTTTAAACATAATTCAATTATTTTTTTTAAAGAAGTACATTTAAGAAAATAAATACCTCTCAGACATTTCCCTGAATGGTTAAGTTTGGTTTCTCCTTAAACTAACAAAATTAAGGAAAAGCTTTAATTACCCATTTTCCATAATTTTAAAATAACATAAAATATGTATTGCCACAAATCATCATTTTCAAACATACTCTGACAATTTCTTCATAAGCTTTATAATGTTTTCATTGCATATACAAGAAAAATCTTTTTTATTAAGAAATGATATGATTTCTCCTACCCCTGGACAATTTACTTACAAGGTTTCAAATAATGCCAACAACTAACTTGTATGACACAAGCTAATTGATTTATTATTTACCTCAACAAAATATAAATGATATAATTTTTTCTGCTGTTGGATAATTTATTTACGAGGTTTAAAATAATGTTGACAACGAACTTGCATGAGATAAAGCAATTGATTTATTATTTACCTCAACAAATATTTCATGTATGATACGTTTTTTAAAAAGATATACTCTATTATATTTACGTAGAGTGATCTTCATTTATGAATTGCTTTTCCCTATAATTTTTTATTATATCATAATCCATAAAATATAATAATTAATATTTTATATAATATATTATCTTTATTTTCAACTTAAATAATATATATTTTTAATTATATATTTAATCATATAAAATATAAACCAATCAAATGTGATCACCCTTTCTCTAACCTTATATATATTCAAATAAAATGTTAATAACTAAACGTGGGTCTTACACTATCCATCTATTTATTAAACATAAAATCATTTGCACCATTCAATGTATTAAACTTGTGATAAAAAGAAATGTGATTAAAAATGAAAGCATTTTCACTTTGAATTTTTACAGCTGGTTAAGTGGACAAAAAAAAGAAAAGAACAAAACTCGATATGGTAATTATGTTTATTTTTGTTAGACATTCAGAGTACTTTCAGAGGTTTTAAACCAAGATAAGATAATAACAAGCATTCCAGAAAGAGGCAATAACTATTGTTTACAAATACTGTATATGGTAACAACGTCAATACTCTCGGACAAAAGGCTTGATCCATTTAAAGTAAAAAGGAAGTTTTGGATTTGTTGAAAACATCTTTTTTAAATCTGAATCTAAAATTTTCGTAAAACATTAAATTAATTACAGTACCCACCTAGAACACTTCCCAAAACTTTATTTCTTCTTCCAATTTTTTTGCTTCCTTTTCCGTGAATTTTGTGTTTAAATTTTCTTTTCTTTTCTTTTCCTTAATACTATTTTTACTCCCATTTTTCTTTTACATGCCACTTGAAACCAAAGCTATATGCTTTGTTCCCTATAATTAACTGGAAGTCCCACTTGTAATTATCCATTAAAATCTTTATTTATCACTCGTAACTCAACTTCTCTTTTCCAAGTAAAGTCATTGTAATATTTCAAATATTACTAATAATCAATTTCAGATAAGTATTTTTAAAGTATGAGTTCATCCTAGTATTTAGTTAGAAGTTATATCCAAAATCAATTAGCATAATTAATATATTAATTAATAATTATCTAATGATAATTTAACAATTTAAATTTATAATAAATCTTTATTTTGATAAATTAAATATAGCATTATTACTATTTTAATTTCTTATTGAAAGATGTATTAATGACACAATTTATAATTTATTTTAATAAAGATTAATATGCATATAAATCTTCACCAAATTATATATATATATATATATATATATATATATATATATATATATATATATATATAATCTCTCCATGAAAATAAATCAAAAACTAATTGTCTTTCCACCAATCATATGATTTTTTGCAAGTGGGAAAAATAAAATGGAGTTTAACTTATGAGATTAAAGAATTAAAATATTCTCATAAAATTCTTTAACAAGACTCTAAGAAGTCAACGTCACATTTCTTTGGTGGAACAAAGACATGGTTTTAAAAGAAAACATGCAATCATGCTTATTTTAAATAACCCATGATTAAACTACCACATCAATTCTTTGGAAGAATATTTATGTCAATCTTTATATCTTTTTGATAATATAAGAGTGGAAGGATTTTTTATTTATGAAATAAAGATTTAAAAATATATCTTATGACTATTTTAAATAACTATCCACATACGAGTGGAAATAGCATATTTTTTATCTAGGGACGTTGATAACAATTTATAGAGTACAATATAAAATATCTCACAACATAATAATCATTATAACCAATTTCAAATTCACAAATTTAAAGAAAAAAATATAGGGTGGAATTGAGATGTGACATCATTCTCCTCTATAATTGATTGTCTCAATGACATAAAAGTTTCAAATGACATCAAAATTTATCAGGATATAAACATAGTATATATTATCATAGCATGTAAATTATTGTAAATTTTACCTTGAAATTTTATCCTAATGCACTCATTTAATATTATTCATAGAGAATCAGTCTCACAAGACCCTACTCAGTGACATTTTCTATTTTACAATTAAATTTTACAAATAACACTTATGATAATTGGTTTAACATGACCACCCTGAGGTCCAACAACTTGAAAAAAGTTTTACTGACTTTCCAAATACACATGAGATCATCACATAAATTAAACAAATAACTAGGAAGAGTTTCACAAAACCTTCAAGTCCCTTTGCACATCTCTCCATTTTAGAGAGTATTTTTTTCAAACCGGAGAAAAGTACTTAGGGCATCTGGTAAGAATAATATGTATATGTTAATATTATCACTACTCTGCATAATTTTAGATAAGTATAACATGTCAATATTATTCTAACTCAATCAGATCTCCGAATAAGTATGATGATGAATAAGAACTGATAAAAATGTATACAAAATCATAGAATAATTATCCACATAGAACACGGATCTAATATACATGCGTATGATCATACGACTAAATTTGATAAGTTTTGTCCATCAAATCTCAGATTTGACAAGTCCATCTGTCAGATCCAACTTAGTACCACCAATCTGAGTCAATATGAGACTAAGTAGGATATCATTATATCACTTAGAACTCATTCCTAATTCACCACTCTTCCTTCAAGTCTCTATGACTTGATGATCTCAAAATAAAAATGTGCACATGGATCACAAAAATATAATTTGTACTAACAAATCATAAAAAGCATTATTATATGCTATAATATTTCCATGTGTACTAACATACATATAAGAAAATCATACAATCATCCCGAGATTGTATTAAGTTGCTACTAGCTAAACATAACTAGTATTATAATTTCGCAACTTAGCCTACTATATGAATAATCTCACAATTAATATAACATACTTAGGTAAGGGATTATATACCTCTTCAACCTTATAAGTGAGACCATGTCTCTTACTTGCACAAGAAGTACATAACAAATTTAAAAGTTTATCTCTACCCTTACCAAGATATTCTATACATCTAATACCTTACTTGCTCTCGATAAAGGTGTACACATATTATTTTTTAAAACATGTTTTAAAAAGAGAAAAATATTAGTCTTACAAAGGTAGTTAATAATATACTAATTATAATCAGCTATAATTAATATAAATCTATTGTTAGTCACTCCTCGTGGTCAAGTTTATATTTTAAATAAAATAGTAACTCAATAAAATTACAAGTGGAAAGTAGAGAGATAACATCTCAAAACATAACTTCCTACATATCCTCATACAATAAAAGATAACACCATAATCCACATCACTTACCAAATTGCAAGAGTAGAATCATAAACTATTTTCTCAACTGGAAGAAAATATTAACCATAAGGATGAACTAATCCATCCAATCCATTAAATTTTCTCAATAAGAAGTAGGAAACACTATCCCTCAAACTTAAGAGAAATGAGATCAAACAAGTTTTCAAAAACAAATTTTCACTTAAGAAAACACTAAATCAACATCCTAAAAATATGAACCTTTTCGGTACTTTAAAATGATGTACGATTAGAATGAGCATAAAAACTCACCTCTAAGCTAATGAATAGAGATAATACTTATTCTTAAGTATATATAAATAAAAACAAAATAAGGATGTTAATCTACAAACTCCTAGCATAAAGGAATTTATAATCAAGTCGACTGCAATCAATTAACAAAAAATTTATTCTTAGTTTTTACATAAACAAGACACAAAAATGCACATAGACTCATTAGGTCCAAGAGTTTGAGCCTAAGCTTTGATACCACATGTAAAAACCTACCTAATTATTCATAAAAAATACTGTAAATTTTTAAAAAAAAATTAAACATTGAATATTCATTCAGCCATAGTTACTAGAATACTTAAATCATTCATATAATCAACAACTTTAGGTCATAACAAATTTAACATTTCAATATAACAAACAAAAGAATAAAAAGTATGATATAAAAAATTTACTATCTTGGTAGGAACATTGACACAATCTAAATTTTCATACTAAGTATTGGTACTAATTCAACCAGTCACATGAATTGTTATACAATCAAGATGACTCTAACCTAACCTAAAGATCTTGACCTGATGCCCCCACCACAACTTGGGCAACATACATATCTGCTCCTAAAAATTAGGATCCAATGTAGTTCTTATTTCAAATGTGATTGTCTCCTCCATGAGACATCACCACTGAAGGTATTGGCACTCTAAACCAAACAGCGAATAAACTACTCATGACACAGGTGAGCTTCAAAAGCTCAAGTATACAATATCATAGCTAAGTGATACACTCAAATATAACACCTTACTATTTAGGGTTGTGTGCTTAACCAAACACTCTCACATAACCTAGATAATAGCAATGATGAAGGAATGTACATTTTTAGTTTCATAGAGAATCACATGCTAGACATAGAAATAAGTTATATATATATAACAAAACAAGTCATATAGTACATAATAGTCAAACCTATCATTCATTTATACTCTCAAAATTATATGCATGCACACATTTTGTCATACTAACTGATATAAATATATTGCTTAAGTAATAACCAATAAAATCATTAGAACAATCAATTTAAGTATGAGTCCAAACATAAAACTATAGTATGTACTATCTAAGTATACACATCTAAGCTGAAGTATCCTATGATATCCCATACTATCATAGTTCATTATCACTCTACCTAAACATTAATAATTATAAGTTATATATTTATTTAGGTATGGATCAAGATATAATAAATATAATATGTACCAATCAAGTACTTTTCATACTATAAAATTTTATGACATCCCATACAGTCATAGATCTTTGTGTTTGAGTATCTGACTCAACACCAACAACAATCTTACACCCAACCATAATAATAAATCAAATCAAGATTATACTATCTAAATATACCTTCAATAACAATTAGAAGATAACATAATCTCTAGACATACCTCACGATGCATTATATTATTCTATAAATGTATAGCCACTTACACAGTTAACTTTCTCATAAAATATACCACATATAGTTTTCATCCTTACAAAATGCAGTAGACTTGATCCTACCGATAAGTTTGCATAACAATACTACGCTACATAAAAGCTATTTTCTTTTATTATCATTTATAATAATTATCATACTAAAGAATACCTTTTCAAGATTAGTTTCTTATACATGTGCTCTCTCTCTGAGTTACCATACATATCTTTGATGTCACCTATATACACAGAATCAGGGTTAGATGTAGTTCTACCAAACTACTAAAGGTAAACATGATTACTCACTAGTTCCTCATAACAATGCATACAAGGAAAAAAATATAAATACATTTCTTTATCACAGAGAGAAGACTCGATGATCTTTACAACCCTATCACTTACATCAAAAAGGTATAATCTAAGACTATTGATGTCCAACATCATTCTCATGTCCTCTTATTCTGCCACACTATGAATTTTAACTCTCATACAGAAAGGGTATCAAATAGTTTGTATACCACTAAGTAAATCCACATCATAATATTATCTTCTCAAGTATAATATATACATATAGATGGGTTACATATCTATAGAGTAAGTATGCTTTGATTCTTGATTTGAGAGTCCTTACATAACCATACCGATCGGTTACACATATCAAAATACTTTAACATCATGTATGCAATAACAAATATCAATAAATACTGCTCAATATGCTAGTACACCTATGTGTTGTAAGATTCTACTACATAATGTGTATCATAAAGAAAAATACATTTTAATTATGATATCATACCATATAAAAATCATGCATATGAATTGACAATATTAATCTAACATTTCTTTGACCCAAGTTTTTAAATAATATTAGTCATCCAAATTAATCAAATTTATAACACATCACTTGATCAAGTTATCCATACCCATCCAAATTTGAGAAACTATCTCACTGCTTAACCATCTCATTAATACAACACCCTAATATACATATCAGATAAATAATTCAAATCATAAACTCATCGTCTGGGTAAACTAATCTAAGAATCATGATCACATACATGTCATATATGATATTATTAATCATACATTGACAAAATTATGTCAACCAAACATGACATCAAAAGTTGATATAACTGATAATTTTAAACATAATTCAATTATTTGTTCTAAAGTACATTTAAGAAAATAAAGATCTCTTAGATATTTACTTGAATGGTTAAGTTTGATTTTCCCTAAAACTAAAAAAATTAAGGAAAAGCTTTAATTACCTATTTTTCATAATTTTTAAATAACACAAAATATGTATTGCCACAATCATCATTTTCAAACATATTATGATAGTTTTCTCATAAGCTTTATAATGTTTTCATTGCATATACAAGAAAAATATTTTATAATGGGAAATGATATAATTTCCTCTGCCCCTAGACAATTTACTTACAAAGTTTAATATAATGTCAACAACTAACTTGCATGACACAAGGTAATTGCTTTATTATTTACCTCAACAGAATATAAATGATATATTTTTCTCTGCTCTTGGATAATTTACTTACAAAGTTTAAAATAATGCTAACAACTTACATGAGACAGGACAATTGATTTATTATTTACCTCAACAAACATTTTATGTATGATATACTTTTTTTAAAGATATACTTTATTATATTTACGTAGAGTGATCTTTAATTATGAGTTACTTTCCCCTATATAATTTTTTATTATATCGTAATTTATAAAATATAATAATTAATATTATATATATTATATTATCTTTATTTTCAACTTAAATAATATCTATTTTTAATTATATATTTAATCATATAAAATATAAACAATCAAATGTGATTACTCTTTCTCTAACCATATATATATATATATATATATATATATATATATATATATATATATATATATATATATATATATATATATATATATATATTCAAATAAAGTGTTAATAATTAAACGTGGGTCTCACACTATCCATCTATCTATTAAACATAAAATTATTTGCACTATTCAATGTATTAAACTTGTGCTAAAAAAAATATGTTAAAAATGAAGGCGTTTTTACTTTGAATTTTTACGACTAATTAAGTTGGGTTAAAAAAAAGAACAGAACTTGATATGGTAATTATTTTTATTTTTGTTAGACACCCTAACTACTTCCGGAGGTTTTCAACCAAGATAAAATAATAAACATTTCGGAAAGAGGTGATAACTATTATTTACAAATATTGTATATGGTAACAACGTCAATACTCCTAGACAAAAAACTTAATCCCTTTAAGGCAAAGAGGAAGTTTTGGGTTTGTTAAAAACATCATTTTTAAATTTATAATCCAAAATTCTCTTAAAACATTAAATAAATTACAGTACCCACCTGAAACACTTCTCAAAACCTTCTTTCTTCTTCCAATTCCCTGCTTCTTTTTCCATGAATTTTTTGTCTATTTTTTTTCTTTTCTTTTTCTTAATATTGTTTTCACTCCCTATTTTTCTTTTACATGCCACTTGAAACTAAAGCTATAAGTTTTATTCCCCATCATTAACTGAAGCCCCACTTGTAATTATATGTTAAACTCCTCATTTATCACTCGTAACTCAACTTTCCTTTTTCATGTAAAGTCATCGTAATATTTTGAGCATTACTAATAATCAATTCCAAATAAGTATTTTTAAAGTATGAGTTCATTCTAGTGTTTAATTAAGATTTATACCCAAAATCAATTAGTATAATTAATATGTTAACTAATAATCATTTAATGATAATTTAACAAGTTATCACATTCCGATTTCACTTTATGTTTTTACTTTTAACTCCGTGGATTTGAAAATAGTTATAATGATTATTATGTTGTGGGCATGCTTTATATTGTACTCTATAAATTATGTCCTAATGCATCTTTTAATAAAAATTTATAATAATACTAATGCTATATTTAATCTATCGAAATAAAAATTTATTATAATTTTAAATTATTTAATTATTATATTAGACAATTATTAATTTATAATATTCAACATAATAATTATGTCAATTAAAAATGAGTATAAATATTAATTAAACACTAGGATGAACATATACTTTAAATAGACTTATGTGATATCAATCAAGTGGAATTGATAATATGTAGCAATGCATGAAATCTTTCGATGACTTTAATTGGAAAGGTGAAGTTGAGTTACCTTAATTTTAACTGAAAAATCAAGGAAGATAAATTGAAAATTTATCTAATAACTACTGTTGACAAATCTTCTATGAGTCAAATTTTTGGCCATAAAAGAACAAGGTTCCAGCACTCAGTGATTTTCAGATTTAGTTTGATGCGGAGGTTCAACCAAAGCGTCCATCTGCAAGCTTCTAGGCTAGAAACGAACCATTGAACCATTGAACCTCGAACTGTTGAACCTTGAACCATTTTGGTTCGACGGGTTTAATGGGTTGAAAAGGTTCAACGTCATCAGCAGGAGTTAAGCGCATTTATCAAAATTTGAAGTTCAACCACTTCTTGGTTCAAAGTTCAGAGTTCAAAGGTTCAACGATTGAACCATTGAACCAAAAGTTCAACGGTTTGGTTCAACGCTAGGTTCAACCAAAAGTTCAATAGAAAGGTTCAATCAAATGGTTCGTCATTCGGTTCAAGGCTTTCGTTGAACCATTGAACCAAAAGTTCAATGAAAAGGTTCAATGTCTTGGTTCTACACCTAGTTCAATGCAAAAGAGGACTTTTTCGAAGGACAAGTGTCCTTGCGGAGGACACTTCATCGACCAAAGTACCTTTCGGCTTGTCCAAAGACTTGTTCAAAAAGGCCCATGGAATTTCACCCAGATATTTTGCCCGGGGAATTTCACCCAGACTTTTTGTCCACGGGGATTTTCCCCGAGAAAATGTCTGCGGGAGAGCAGAAAGCGAGCGGCCCGAGGAAAAGCCCGGGGAAAATTTGTGAAGGGCTGACAAACGAAGCTGAAGGATTAGTTAAGCTCGGGGGAAATTTGTGAAGGGCCGATAAAAGACTCTGAAGGATCATTTCTCAGGGCCCGAAAGGGTAAAGTCCAGTCCGGAAAAGCGCCAAGTGAAAAAAAAAAAGACCAAGAGATGACGCGCCCAAACACGTCAAATTCAAGACAGTCAACTAGCCGTTGGAAACACAGTGACGTTCTGCAGGCCATCAAATTTTGACTGTGGGAAGTAACCGTTGGAAGCAAAATAGCAAAAAAAATCCAAAATAAATGAAGTCGACTATGCAAAAGAACAAAAAATAGATAAACCATCAAAAGAGTTGAATACTGCCAGAAATAGATATACACAGAAAGACCACAATAATGCAGATTACATGCAAGGAGTAGGCTATTTTCAAACATCGATCGAAGCTTCAGTTAATGAATTATTAAAGTCTTGTTCATATCCAATCAGCTCATGCATCTGAAGGTTAAATTAAGCTTCAATTGGAGTTGTAAATTCAACAATGAGTTAACTGTTCGAGATTTAGAGTTAACTAATTGATCAAATGCCGCATCCACAAGAAAATTCATGCAAAGAAGAGCTGGACGGTTCATGACAAGGATGAGTGCGCCTCATCAAACAAAGAAAATTCATGCAAGGACAAAGATAAAAACATATTTTATTTTAAGGCCAAGTAAAGCTTGGAGTTAACAAAAGAAGATCTTTCTCTTCAAAGTTTATACGGCTATCTTTGGCCTTATTGTAAATTCCTATATAATGGCTTTCAGCCTTGTTTTAAAAAAAAAATCCAATCTCTCTTGTTTAGACCAGACTCTTCCATTAAGACTTGTGTAACTTTTTCGATCAATAAGCAGGAGTGTACTTTCAGATTTCAAGCTTGGCATAGTGTATATTTTTCAGCAATTTGCATAAGTGGTAGAGTTTTCTCCCTTCCCAAATTTTGTTCATACCTAGTTGTTATATTGTCCTTGTGCAGGTCATGTTAAAGTGTTCTTTATTGTCTTTTGCTAAAATTGTAAGTGGATGTTAGGCGGCTGCAAAGTGTCTTTTATCATACCTCTCTCCACCATTTTCCTTCAGGTTTTAGTAATTGAACCGAACCTCTGCATGAAATACTTATGCACAAGTGATTAATTGAAGTCCCAGGTCTTCCTTCTCTGTTGTTCGCTAAGTGTTCAAGGTTCTGAGATGAGTAGGATCATAGTTCTGGTGTATCACCCCCTTTTAGGTAGGATTTCCCTTTAAGTTTCTCCTTCTCCCTTTTCCATGGCAGTCAGCAGCGTAGAGTAGGAATCCTAATTGATACATCATACAGGAACCAGCCTTCTCTAGAGGTTCTGCTCGCTATTGAGGCACCCACCCTCACGAGGAGATCCCATTGTTTCAACTGGATAGAGGACTAGCCATTTTCGTGCACGTCTTCGAATCAGGGCACAGCTCCAGGTTGACAACAACTACTGGTGGGATTCTCAGTTAATTATTTGGAACAAACACTATAACTTTAGTTTTAAGCGGCATACAAAAGAAGAAAAATGAGGAAAAAAAGGTATTAAGGAGAGAAAAAGAGAAGAATTAGGATACACATAAGACTTACAAGAAAAGAGAAACCAGAAGCAGAAAGAGGTTTTAGAAGCAAAAAAAGAAATTTTATCCACCAGTGAGGAAAAAACATACCAAGTAGGTACTGTAATTAATTTAATTATGTATTGTTGTATTGAAAGAATTTTAGATTACACAGTATTTTAAAATTGTGAGTAAACCTCAAGTAAACCCTGTAGAAGCTTTTGGGAAGTATATTTTAGTAAACTCCTTAGAAACTAAAATCCTACTCGTATTAACCCAAAATATTTTATTGGAGGAAGTAGTGACTTGAAAGTGATAAATAAATTTAAAAAAATATCTATAAAATTTGAAAGAAGAATAAATGAGAATTAAAAACTATTATAAATTTAGAGAGATAACTGTAAGAGATCCAAGGAATACACAGTAATGCTAAATGAATCAATTTATAAATGAAAAACAATATCTTTTGATTTTCGTTTATATACTGTCCTTTAAAAAAAACTAGTCTCAGTAAAATCAATAACTTTTTCATTTCTTAACAAAATCAATAAATTCAAAATGTTTAGAAAATATTGGAATGTGTAGAACAAAACTCAAAAGGTATTTTAGAAAATTCATTTTGATGAATGAACAGTTTTATGCATAAATGTGACGGGTTTTTTAGAAGATTTATGTTACAAATACAAATTAAAATTTATTTGGGTGAGTTTTATGAATGGAGATTTAATATAGTTTGCATATCTTAAATTTTCTTTTGCAGATGATTCATCAACCACAGTCAAAAAAAGTAATTTGGTTTTTGTTGAGGATTAAAATTTGTGTATAGGCGTTTATCTACATACCTAGACGTTATTATATATATATATATATATATATATATATATAAGCCTATTATAGTGTGAAAACCCTATCTTCATGTTCTGGGATGCTAAGTTGGTCAGAGAGATATGTTTATATTATGAGAATTTGTTGGAAAGGGAGGTGGAAAAAACTACATTCAACTGGTTTAAAATTTATATGCATAAGTATATAATTAAAATGGTTTATATATATATATATATATATTGGTAACTAAAATAAATAGATATTATTTGGGTTGAAAATTAAGATAATATAATTTATATAATATAATATTATATATTATATTGTTACTATATAATAGAAAATTATATAGTGGGTAGTGAACCTTGAAATGTGAACAACCTACATAAATATAACAGGATTTTTATTGTTTAAAATATATCATAATATGAGATTTGTTGAGATGAATATAAATTAAATGCTCTGAAAACATACGGTTTGATTATAAACATTATTTAACTTTGTGAATAAATTACGTAGGGGTAGAGGTTTTTATTACATTTCTTAATATTTAGATTTATTATGTGAAATAAAAATATTATAAATTTTATGAAAAAATTATCAGAATATGTTTAAAAATGATGATTTGTGTCAATACCTATTTTGTGTTATCTAAAAATTACGGAAAATGGATAATTAGTACCTTTCATTGATTTAGTTGGTTTTAAGGGAAACCAAGCTGAACCATTCTAAAAAAATTCTGATAGATGTTTGTTTCTTAAATATACTTCTTTTGTATAAATAATTGAATTATGTTTGAAATTATTTGTTGTAAATAAGTAAATATAAACTTTTGTTGTCATATTTGGTTGGCATGAGATTGTCAATGTATGCTTGTTACATCAGATATTGCATGTATGTGATTTTGATCCGTAGAATAGTTTGCACAGATGGTGAGCTTATGATTGAAATTAAATATCTATTATATTTATTATAGATCTCACATTAATGATACGGTCAAACAGTGAGATGGTTTTTCAAGCTTGGATGGGTATGGATTCCCTGAGCAAGTTATGTGTTATAAATTTGACTAATCTGGATGATCAATGTTATTTAAAAAATTGGGCCAAAGTAATGTTAGATTAACATTGTCAATTCATATGTATGATTTGCATGTTGTGTGATATCATAGTTGAAACGTATTTTTCTTTATGATACACATTATGTAGTAGAGTCATACAGCACATGGGTGTACTAGCATATCGAATAATATTTATTAATATTTGATATTTCATGCATGATGTTAAAGTCATTTGATATGTATATTCAGATGGTATGGTTATATAAGGACTCTCAAATCAAGAACCAAAGCATACTTACTTTATGGATAGGTACCCTATCTTTATGTAGATATTATACTTTAAAAGATAATATTATGATTTGGATTTACGTAGCAGTGTACAAACTATTTGAAACCCTTTTTGGAGATAGCTAAATTTCATATTGTGGTAGTATAAGAGGACATGAGAATGATGTTGGACATCAATAGTCCTAGCTTATACATATTTGATGTAAGTGATAGGGTTTTAAAGATCATCGAGTCTTCTCTCTGTAATTAAATAATGTATTTATACATTTTCCTTGCATGCGTTCGTATGAGGAAACTATTGAGTAAACATTTATACCTTTAATATTTTTTGTAGAACTAAATCTAGCCCCAATTCCATGTATGTAGGAGATATAGCAGATATGTATGACAGCTTGGGGTGTGAGCGCGAGCATAGGAAACTAACCTTGATAGGTATTCCTTAATATGACATCTGTAATAAATTCTAGTGAAAGCAAATAGCCTTTTTGTAGCACAATATTGTTGTACAAACTTGTTGGCAGGATCAAGTTTGTAACATCTTGTAGAGATGAACACTGTATGTGATATATTTCTTAATAAATTTAAGTGTGCAAGTGACTAGACATTTATAGAATATCATAGTACATCATGAGGTGTACTTAAAGATTATGTTCTCTTCAGATTGTTATTAGAGGTATACTCAGATAGTATAATCCTGACTTGTTTTATTATTATGTTTGGATATAAGATGTTGGTATTGAGTTGGATACTCAAACATAAAGACCTATGACAATATGGTATGTCATAGAGTTTTACAGTATGAAAAGTATCTAGATGGTACATATTGTATACGTTATATCATGACCCATACCTAAATAAATATATAAGTTATAGTTATTAATGTTTGGATAGAGTGATCATGAACTATGATAGTATGGAATATCATAGGATACTTCAGCTTATACGTATATACTCAGGTGGTATATATTGTAGCTATATGTTTAGACTCGTACCTAAATTGATTGTTCAAATAATTTTGACTTAAACAATATATTTATAATAGCTAGAAAAATATTATGTATGCTTGCATACAATCTTGAGAGTATAAATGAATGGTAGGTTTGAATGTTATGTATTGTATGTCTCGATTTGTTTTGTATACTTAGCTTACTCTTGTACCTAGCATGTGATTCTTTGTGGGCCTAGGGATGCAAATTTCTTCTTCATTGTTATTATCTAGGTCTTTATGTGAGATTGCTTGGGTAAGTACACCAGCTTGGATTAGTAAGATGTTATGTTAGAGTGTGTCACTTAGTTGTGGGTTTAGATCAGATCTTTAGAAGCTTATCTGTGTCATTGATTAGTTTGTTCCCTATTTGACTTAGAATGCCAACCCCTTCAGTGGTGATGTCTCATGGAGGAGACCATCACATTTAAAAAGAGAACTACATCGAACCTTGATTTCGAGGGGTGGATATGTAGGCTGTTCATGATTGTGGTAAGGCATCAGGTCTAGATCCTTAGGCTAGATTAGGGTAGACTTGATTGCATAGTAATCCATATGACTGGTTGAATTGGTACCAGTACTTAGTTTGAGAATTTGGATTAGGTTAATGCCCCTTGTGAGATAGTAAACTTTCTATATCTTACATTTTATTCTATTATTTGCAGTATTATAATGTTGAAATTGTTATTACTTGAAGTTGTTATTTATGATTGACTAAAGTATATCTAGCAACTATGGTTGATGAATATTCAATGTTCAGTGTTTTTTAAACTTACATCATTTTCTACGAACTATTAGGTAGGTTGTTACATAATTTAAATTTATAATAAATCTTTATTTCAAAAAATTAAATATAGCATTACTACTATTTTAATTTCTCATTGAAAGATGCATTAATGACACAATTTATAATTTATTTTAATAAAGATTAATATACACGTAAATCTTCACCAAACAAAAAAATAATAATCTTATGGCTAAAATAAATCAAAAATCAATTATCTCTCCACCAATCGTATGATTCTTTGCAAGTGGAAAAAATAAAGTGGAGTTTAATTTATGAGATTAAGGATTTGAAATATTCCCATGACTTTCTTTAACAAGACTTCTTGAAGTCAATGCCACATTTCTTTGGTGGAACAAAGACTTGGATTTTTAAAAAACATGTAACCATGTTTATCTTAAATAACCCATGATTAAACTACCACATCAATTCTTTAAAAGAATCTTTATGTTAATATATGTCTTTTTGGTAATATAAGAGTGAAAGGATTCTTGATTTATGGAATAAATATTTAAAAATATATCTAATGACTATTTTAAATAACTATTCACGTGCGAGTGGGAATAGTATATTTTTGATTCGGAGACGTCGATAACAACTTATAGAGTACAATATAAAGCATCTCACAGCATAATAATCATTATAACTAATTTCAAATCCATGAATTTAAAGGAAAAAATATAAGGTGGAACCAAGATGTGATAAAAAGCTTATGACCATATTGAGTGGCCCTTTATTCTAGCCATGCTACAGGCCCTTGGCTTTGGCCCCAAATTTGTTCACATTATCAATATGCTCTTCTAGGATGTTGGAGCATGTATTACAATTAGTGATACTCAATATTCTTAGTTTGGACTTCATCATTATATCCAAAAAGGATTTCCTTTAACCCCTTCATTATATGTGCTAGCAGCAGAATCTTTAGCTACATATTTACTAATTACTCTACTAGAGGCTTGGTGAAAGGCATTTCCTTCCCAAAGTCTGACCAACAGCTATTGAATGGTCATTTTATGGATGATTCTTTTCTCACTTTTCACGAGTAAGAGGAGTCGATTAAGAGTGCTATGAAATGCCTACAAATATTTTATCTGGCTTCAAGCTCATCTATCCAATGGAGAAAGACTCAATGCTATCGACAATCCTTCACTCCCAAACCTCCTTGGCTAGAAGGATATCAGTGGCAAAATGACTTCTTCCAGGGTTTTAGTTTAAATTCCTTGGCATCCCTTTTGCTTTTTGGGCTTCTCTCTCTAAGTTATGGTCTTGTGTGATGCAAAGGTTTGAGAAAAAAATTCTTTCTAGATCATAAAGCCTTTATTTTTAATTGGCAAATTTTAGATTTGTTCGAAGATTTTAGCAGCTACTCATGTTTATTACTCTTCCTATTGGGCCCCTTCTAATGCCACTTACAGTAAACCATAAAAACTAATAAGATATTTTATATGGGATAATATTGAAGGTCACAAGGGATTTCACAAATTTGTCGAGAACATATGCTTCCATCTTAAGGAAGCTAGTGGTCTGGGTCTTTTGGATATTAAAATTCAAGGCCTTACTCTCAATGTTAAATGGATCATTAGGGGTCTTATTGAAGATGAAGCCTAGAATATTCTTCTTTGTCACTATATTACTCAAGGGCTTTCGTGTGGCAGGAAGGCTTGGGAATCCACTCCCTTCTTGTTACCCTAGTGCCAGTTAAAATTAAGGGTATTTTTGTTATTCAAAGCTTATGAAAGGCATGGGAAAATCTCAACCCCATCTTAATTGGATAGGCAAGGGTTTCAAGAATGGCCTATCCATTAATTCCCATTTTTTTTGGTGGTTTCCTTGCTTAAATTTTCATAATGTTCCCTTTGCCTTAGTCCCTTGGGTTAAAAGATTAAGACTGTTCAGGAAGGATGTGAAAAATATAGGTGATCTTTTTTGCAAGGTGAATTGATCTTGGCTCACTTGGTAGCAAATTCTAAACAAGTTTCATTTAAATAATTTAGATGCAAAGGCTATAGTATAAATTCAAGGATCCATACTTGATGAGTATTTGTGCAAGATAGGGGTTAATTCCCTTATTCATTGGTGGAAGGATTGGCATTAGCCTATGGCCACTCCTTTCAATTGATATTCTCCTCGACTGGGTTATAATTTTATATCCCCTCAGCGCATTCCAAATGAAATGCTCAACCTCGGATGGAAAATCCATTCCATTCATGGGGTTTGGGCTAAAAAATTTAGCACTATGTGGTATGTTGCCATTGAGCCCAAAAAATCTCATTTTTTATGGTGTCTCCTTTATCAAGGCTTGTCTGTGGGTGACTGGGACAAGCATCTGAGGGTTTCAAATCCCATCTACTTGGCTTGTTAGTAACCTAATCCCCTTAATCACATTTTTTGTTTTTTCTCTCATGCATAATCTACGTGGTGCTATATTCATTCCCTCTTTTAGCCTTTTCATGCTAAAATTTCTATGTAGAAAATGGCTCTCTTAAGGGACTCAGCACTGCTTCTTACAAAATACAATAGATTTTGGTAGATATTTTGAGCTAATATTTTATTTTAAATATGGAAAGCTATAAATTATACTTGTTTTAATCATGAAGAGCTAGAACATAATGTTTTTGTTACTAAAAAAATTAATATTTTATCTAACGTTACTCTTCAGATTCAAAGCTACACTAACAAAGTTTTCCTAGAACTTAACCATCTCCAACATTTACTCGACCACTAGGGTAATGCCCCATGTGCAACTATTTGAGAACCTCCTAAGCCACCACGTTATCCTATGCCTCTCCAAGGGTGAGGACGTGGTCCATGCCAATATAATTCCAGAACCGGACACAGGAGTCACTCTCCTCATCAGTCACCACTTCGATGGTCTTCTTCATGATGTGGTGGTTCGAATGGCTCTTCTAGATCTAAAGGTGATGGAAAGATCTAGATCCCTCCTCCCTTAAATCATGATGATGACAACAAGGGTTTGGGTCCTCCCCCCAATATAAATTTTCATGATTGGATCTGACAATTTCTCTTGAAAGACACAAAGATAATGAATTAGAAACTCAACAAACTAATGGCTGGGAGCCCTTACCTGTGGATGAAAATCCTCCTAGAGTAATCCTCAGGACCTGTTGTCTCCACTATCTCCCTTGACTTACATATTTGATGCGACTATTTAATTATCCTCTTTATTGCTTTTTATTCCTTTGTTCTTTGTGCTTAGTTGTGTTGAACTATTGATGTGATATTTTTTTGTGTGGTCATTTATTGAGCACCTTTTGGACTCTTCTTGAGATTTTTTCCCTCAGTGTGACTTTACTTGTGTGGTGTGACTTCTCCACCTATTTTTTTATTAGTGTTGTAATATACTCATGTTTTATTAATATATAGACACACTATTCAATCAAAATAAATATATATTTCTTTCTCATATTGTTAAAATTTGTGGGATTTTATTAATATATTGTTGTATATATTAGATAATTTGTAATTTATTATATTGTGTCCAATGAATTTAATTACGATAATAATATTAAGTCTAACATTTTAAGTCTCTCTAGTCTCAACAAAACTTATCTTCAATGACAAAAATTGAAATCAACACTAATATCATAAATTCATTTTCCTAAATTAATAAGTAATATTAAGCACGCCAAAAAAAAGAATGTAATTGTCAACCATGAAGCCTCCAAAGCATACTTTATATTCAATATCAATTATCAAAACAAAACAATAGTTAGCATAGATAAATTTGTTGTTAAAAATTTAGGACTTTTTTTCTCTTAATTTTAGAATAATGTTGAAGATGTCGCTTATAAATCTAAAAACTAGTAGTGCCTAGCTAGTTAAGGATCATATATTGTTTCCATAAGTTTCTTAGTTTAAATAAATATATTTTTTAATTCTCACCTTTTATATTCACATACTATATGACAAGTGTAGAATGAATATTCTTTAAAAGATGTGTCTGCTCAGTGCATTCAAAAACTGAAAGTTTTAAACAAATGTAAGTGGTAGAAGCATGAGGGAATAGTTTTTAGTTGTATAACTGTATATTGTGTTAGGATTTTTATGTATTTATCATTTAAAAGTATTTTACATTTATGAAATGAATAACTATAATCAACAAACCCAATAATTATAAAATGGAAAAACTAGAAGAACAACATCCTCTTAAAAACACACTAAACATGTTGCTCAATTTTTTTTTGACTTAATTTTGGTATCTAAAATAATAACAACCCTATCCAAAGTTTCATCTCTATTGTGAGTGTTCCATTGACACAAATTAATATAATTTATGAATACCCCATTTACCCTCGTGACATAGTTTGCATCTTTTTGGTAATTGCTAGTTAGAATGTGTGAAATATAGAGTTGTATTTTTTTGTTAAGAAAACAGAAGCCTTAATTACTAAAAATTAAAACAATAAAAGGTTATAAGATTCAATTACAAGTTGGGATTGTTTTGTATTTTGAAAGGGTATGTCCCTGAACTCTCCTCCCTGGTTGGGGAGAAGATAAGTTAGGAAAGAACCCAACAATTGAGATACATGACACATCTCAATGACTCTAAATAGTGTCTTCTCTCCTAATCTCTTCTTTTTACTCCTCATCTCATCATAATCTTCTTCTTCAATGCTAATCCAAGAGGAAGAGGAGATTAAAACAAAACAAACAGCAGTTGCAGCCCCTGGACTTGTGATACATTACTTGTGTAATTGTTCCTTTTTTGTTTATGCCTTTTATACTCTTTATTGCTTTAACTTAGTTGTTGAATATTTTCTTGTTCTAATTGTAACTTTTGAACCTTGTCATGCTCTTAATTGTCCTTTAGTATTCATTTTTGTTAATTCTGATTTTGTCACTTTTGCTTTAGGAGATGCACTCATAATATGAGTGGGCCACCTACATGATGTACCAATGATAGGATCACCACTATCAAATAACTTTTGCATTTTATGCTTTAAATCCAAACAATGATTTGTAGAATGCCCATACATTAAGTTATATGCACAATAATATTTTGATCTTTTTAGAGGATGTAGAGGAGGTAGTTTGATCAACTTATTTCTAAGCATTTCTCTGAGAATCTCACTAGGACTCTTATTATCCATTTGCATACTTTTGAGTCACTTATTGTAGATGCATTATGTTGTAGGTTCCAATGGTAGGAATAACTATTTACATGAGTGGTTATACTATGATCAATAGTACTATGGATATATTACGTTGGAATATAATTTGTTATTATATTCTAGGTATGTTGTTTGTTATATATATTGTTGTTAACAACAATATAATACCTATGAGTTATTATAGGAGATTGTGATATATTATTGGGATATATTATGGGAAGTAGGTTTCCTAGATTATAGGATATATTCTCTTATATATCTGTATAGTGTGGTTTGACAGTGTAATATAAAAATAATAAAGAAGTAATAGTATAATATTATTTGTGAGATAAAAAAATTATGCACTGCTTGTATTTGTGTTCGACTCTCTCATTTTTCAATAGTGGTATTAGAACAGGATAGCCATGAGTTCTAAAAGACTTTTAGATATCTAATTGGATGAGAGTCTGATAAAGGGAAACTCTTCAAAGGTGCATCACCATTTTTTGTGTTGTATGGCTCATTTTTGCCATGTCATTCTCCACCAAACACTTTAACAAACAGTCCATCAAATCACCATTTTTTGTGTTGTATGGCTCATTTTTGCCATGTCATTCTCCACCAACCACTTTAACAAACAGTCCATCAATATCATTACATTTTGGTATTCTTTTGACAGCTACGTGTTTCAAGCTATAAATGTATTTTAGATCCAGGCCATAGTCTTTGTGATCAACACCATTTGACTTGGTTTAAGATCTCAGTAAATTCATTGGCTCATATCATGATATACATGACTTCATTCACTGCTAATAATTAGAGAATCCATAATCTAACATGCCATCTACTGATTTGAAGTAATTGTAATCTTTATACAGCCTGATCGTTGTATTATTCATCGTTTTTGATAGCACATGATTATTTTATATGACCTATAGTCTTGTAAAGAATGAATTATCAATGGGCTTAAAATAATCAAATTTTATAGACCTTCACCAATTCAAATCTTTGTCCCATGCTATCGATTGGATAAGATCCAAGCAATGGTCTATGGTATTAGTTCTATGTATAGTGTGCAGTGATGTGTTCTATTCATTCACTCATTTCACCATTTTCAAAGCACATGTAATTTAATAAGACATCTTTATGTCATCACGCCACTTAACTTGGGTTAATTTATTCATTATGAGTGAGAAAATGTGATAAAGACTCGAGCTTTCTCCACGAGCTCGCCTATCATGCCAAGTTCCAAACTCCAACATGATTCGACACGTCGACATTTCAACTTATCTACCCTATGAAATTTTAGGTACATTTGTTTATAAGTTTTATTTTATTTGGTGCAATTTTGGTCTTCATCGTGTTTTTCAACAAGCCCGATATAATGTTTATTATAATTTATTTTGGTTCATCATAAATTCTATAGTGTTTTGTGTCATTTCTTAAAAAATATCAATTTTTGGGGATTTATTGTAATAGGTGAATATTAGATTTTTTTAACACATTGCTTTTACCATATGGTTATGATAAAAATTAATAGTTAATTACTTTTTAGTTTTCAAAAAAATAAAATAAAATAAGAGCCATTTTTTCTCTTAAAGTGTAATTATGAGTTGTCATTTTGTTAATTTGTCAAAAATTCTTAAAAATGTCAAAAGTCATAATAGTTAATATTGTTTATCATCATGGTGATTTTTATGTTAAAAGTGTACAAGTCATCAAAAATATTATCTGTAAAAATTTTATACGCCAAACAATCATCAAAATTAAATCTTTTGTTGTAAAGGATTTATCACTTGTATGCAACATTCTAATGTTGATTGTGTTAGTATTGAGGGAGGACCCCATTTCAGTGAAAATGACATGCAATTAATCTTCCAGACCTTATCAGTTGAATGAGTAGCTTCATATACTGGAAGAAAGAGGAAACAAAGGTTGGAGGTTCCAAATCCTCTCATCAGTCACGAATGATGGGGCCCAAGAAGATTTGGTGACATATGTAGTGTGGTGTGTTATTTTTAGCAGGGTGTGTTTTTTAGTGATAGGTGGTAGTTACATTTGTTTTTTAGTATGTGTGAAAAATAAGAATAGTTGTACCTTTTCACTTGTGAATGATATTCCCATGTAACCCTTTTTATATATTTACATTGAAGAATGTTGATCTAAAAAGTATTGTAGCAATCATGATGTAAGGTTAGTGGTAAACCTGAGAAAACTATTTTTTAAGTTTATTAGTGAACTTATGAAAACCATTTTATAAGGTTATTAGTGAACCTGTGAAAACCATTTTATAAGGTTATTGGTGAACATGCAAAACCAACTGCAGATGAGTGTGAAGGAAGAAATGTGTGATATCACATGTATGTAGTGAAGATCATGAGCACACAGAAGTGGTATGCTACAATCAGAGAACGAGATATATTATACCATGTAACAACTATAGGGGGAATGTTAGGAATAGCTATTTACATGAATGGTTTTACTATGATAAATAGTACTATAGATATATTACGTTAAAATATAATTTTTATTATATTCTAAGTATGTTGTTTGTTGTATATATTATTAGTAATAATAATATAATACCTATGAGATATTATTGGAGATTGTGAGATATTTTTAGGATATGTTACGGGTAGTAGGTTTCCTAGATTATATTTTATAATCTCCTATATATTTTTATAGTATCATTTGAGGTAAGTGCACAAAGTTGGGGGACAAAAAGTAGTCTACCTTTGGACATGATTTTTCTAAAATTTCTAAAATTTCATCTTTTGTAGATAATTTGAGATGTCTACACTCCAAAATTTGAAGATGGTGTAAAAACATGAAAAATAGAATTTCAAGTCTAGTTTCCAAAACACTATTTTTTTTTTAAAATGACTAAATAATAACTATGTCAAACATCTAAATTTTGAAGAGGAACTCCGATTTTTTTTAGAAAACATAGTAGATAGACAGTCGTGAAGCACACCATTTTTTTAGCAACGTTTAATATTATTTTAAACACTTTGGGTAAAATTTAGATAAAATCTTGTATTATGTCACCTATATTTTTTTGTATTTTTTTAATGAATACTTTTTTTATGAATTTCCAAGTAAATAGATTCTAAAACTTGACAAAGAAATGGAGTCATCTATAATTCAGGCCTAACTACCTCAAAAAAAATGAAAATCAATTTTTTTGAATGTGTGTAGAATGAAGCGTACTACATCACCATATAATTTATTTTTCACTTGGATCAATGAAACACAAATTACATAAACATGTATAGGCATGTATGTTTATGGCATGTAGTCACCTAAAAACGGTATAGTTAGAAATAAATATAGTTTAAAACCTTAATTTAGTCCAAAAAATATAAGAATCATAATTTTGGAAAGAGGAGAGCGTGATCATTGTGAAGGTATCAAGTTTTTAAATTTTCATATTGAAATTCTTAGTGTATTTGGCAATAAATATTGAAATTCATACCTTTCAATACTCGATTGTACATTGATAGTCCAAGCCTTTGGCTCAGGAATCCAAGCCATTCCCAAGCCAAAAGGTGCAAAAATTGAATTCAATTTCAAAAACCACGATCATGTTAATAACACAGTTAATAATGTGATCATGTTAATAACGTGATCCCAATATTAACTATGTTATTAACGTGATCATGTTATATAGTTTAAACATCCTAAAACTTGAATAGGAGCAATTAGGCCAAATAGGCTTAAGATTTTTTTAGGTTGTGGAGCTAAAAGCTTCACCAGGATGCAAACATGGAGGTTGTTGAAGTGTTACAGTAACCGGCATCGATCAGGCCAACCGACGTCAATCAGAGGTAGACCCAAAGCAACTGACATCGGTCAGGGATCGACTGACATCGGTCATCCCCAGTTAGACAGGGACTGACATCGGTCACCTGTGTGTGCGAGCGTGAGTTTGCATGCGGTTTTCAGAATTAGATGCAGTCTATTCTAGGAAGATCCGAGTGTTTGCATGTGAAGACTAGTTTGAGTCTTGAGTCTGAGTCTCTAATTACTGTTTGTATGGGATCTATTTATAGACCTATGGGCTTGTATTGTAATTAAGGCAAGGAAGAGATCCTTCTAATTATAAGATCTTTGATTTGCAGGTTGTGCAAGATCAGGGTTGATCTACATGGTAAGTATTGTATCATTGATTTGCAGTTTGTGCAAGATCAGAGGAGATCTACTTGAAGTACTTTGAGTACTTGGACTGGCAGTATTGTTACTGACTAGTGGAGGTGAACAACAACTCTGTGTTTGAGTTGTTTGTTGTGACCATTTTTGGTAGGAGAGTGAACTCTTGAGGGAAAGAGATCTGTACATCTGAGAGGTGTGGAAGAAGAGTGTGACTTTTTCATTGTATTTCCTTTTGGCATGAGTATCAATACAAGATTGTGTATTGTCTCTCATATTCTGTGTTATTTCTAAATTCTAGTTACTTGTTAATTCTGGTATAATTCCGTGTTTAGTTGCTTATACAAGGTAATCATATGTACTCTTATTAAGGAGTTGGATCCTGACAAGTGGTATCAGAGCTTTTGGTTGGGTTACTAACAGGTTGTATCAGATCTGGATAGTGTTTGTTGATTATAGGTCACTCACAGGGGTTTCTATTTGAGTGGGAGTATAGCAATGGTAGAAGAAAGTAAGCTACGAATGGAGAAGTTTAATGGCAAGAATTATCAATTATGGAGGATGCAGATAGAAGATTATCTGTATCAAAAAGATTTGTACTTACCGTTGGGTGGGGTTGCATGCAAGCCCACAGATATGAAAGATGAAGAATGGAAGGTTCTTGATCGGAAGGCTCTCAGATCTATAAGGTTGAACCTTGCATCGTCTGTGATTTCTAACTTGTCACAGGCAAAGTCAACGGTTGAGTTAATGGAATCTTTAGCAAATTTATATGAAAAACCCTCAGCTTCGAATAAGGTATTTCTTATGAAGCAATTATTTAATTTGCAAATGTTGGATGGTGGATCTGTACATAGTCATCTTAGTGATTTCCATGGTTTGGTAAACCAGTTAAATTCAGTCAATATTGTTTTTGATGATGAAATTAAGGCACTCTTAATCTTGTGCTCTTTACCTAAAAGTAGGGATAGCTTGGTAATGGCAGTTAGTAATATTGTGTCTGCTTCAAATATCTTAAAAGTGGATGATGTTGTTAGTGTAATCTTGAATGAAAAAATTTACAGGAAAAGCATAGGGGAATCATCAGGAAATGCTTTGAGTGTTGAAAACAGGGGAAGGCAAAGAGAGAAGAGCAAGCGGGGGAAGTCAAAGATAGGCAGGAGATCCAAATCCAGAAGTGGCAGTGTAATCTGTTGGAAGTGTGGAGAGAAAGGGCACATAAAGAGAGATTGATGGGTGAAAGAAGATCAGCATGAAGGAACTGAAGAAGTAGGTGATGCAGGCATTGTTACATAGGATGCTCTGGTATGTTCCTTGGATAAAGTAGAATCTTGGGTTTTAGATTCTGGTGCCTCTTTCCATGCATCCCCAAATAGGGAATTTTTTCATGAATATGTCCAGGGAGACTTTAGAGAAATTTATTTAGGGGATGGTAAGCCTTGTCAAATGGTTGGCAAAGGGAAAGTGAAGTTGAAATTCTAGACAGGCAACACATGGGTGTTGAAGGAGGTCATGCATGTCCCAGTCATGAAGTGGAACTTGATTTTTGTTGGAAAGCTGGGTGATGAGGGATGCATAGTAACCCTACAGTGGACTCTTGGAAAGTTTCCAAAGGTGCACTTATTTTAGCAAGAGGTAAGAAAGTAGGTACTCTTTATCTATCTACTTATATTACTGATTCTCCTTCTGGTTTATCTACTTCAGCTGTAAATTCAAAGATGTGGCTCAATAGGCTTGGTCACATGAATAAGAAGGGGATGCATGTTCTTGAGTCAAAGGATATGCTTTTAGATTTGAAAAGCATGGATCGATATTTTTGTAAGCAAAAGAAGAAAGTGACATTTCTTGAAACTGGGTCAACAAAGAAGGTGGTAGCTTTTGTTGGAGGATCACAGTGTTGCATAAGGAAGAAATCTTATGTTTGTGATAAGAATAGGAAAGCCTTGGTTTTCAAGGAGATGGTGATGGATAGAGATCAGCTCAAGGGGTTGAATAAATCTGAGCAAAGCAAGGGTGATTTGGACAGGGTTTTGATCCAAAAGGAGCTCGCAGGTAAAAGTCATCACTCTCAGGAAAACATAGGTACCAACATCACTCAGGTGAGAACCAATGTTGATCAGACAGGTACTGACGTCGATCATGTGTAGACCAGAGTCAGTGGTGTCAGGCAAGCTTGTTATCAGTGTTAATCAAGAAACTGACGTCGATGACCAGGTGGACACTGATGTCACTCATAGGACTAGCATCAGTGAGGTGGACACCAGCATCGGTCAGGGGAACTGGCATCCGTAGTCAGGTCAGTCACATGGAACTGACATCAGTCGGGTGCAGACTGAGGGGTGACCGATGATGGTCACTGTCAGATAGATTTTGGGTGGACAGCAAGCTATCAAAGAGTCTCAAATGCCCATATGGAGGACTGAAAGGGTAAGTAAGCCTCAAATTTGTTATTCCCCTTTTTTAGACTACTTGTTGCTCACTAATGGTCAAGAACTAAGAAGTTTTTAAAGAAGCAGAGCAGGTAGAATCTAGGAAATAATGGGAGCTTGGCATGGATGAGGAATGTGATTCCTTGGAGGAGAACCAAATGGAAGATTTGGTAGAGTTGCCAGCTAGAGAAGAAGCACTAAAAGATGAATGGATTCTAAGGTTGAAGAAGAGAGAGAATGGATACGTGAGATGGAAGGCCAAGGTATATGGTCTTGAGTAAGCTACAGGATAATGGAGGTTTAACCATTGTGTTTTCTTTACCAAGTTGGATAATATTAGCTACATTATCCTGTTACTGTATGTTGTGCTTGTTGCAGGGTCACATATGCAGGGAGTTGTTGAACTAAAGGTAAAGTTATTTTAGAGGTATGTCATGAGGAATCTGGGAGCAGCAAGATTCTTTGGCATGAGTATGTCTAGAGACATGGAAGATCACAAGTTGATTTTGTCTCCAGATGATTGTTTGAATAAGGTAGTGGCATGGTTCAAGATGCAAGATGCAGAATCGGTATGCACACCTATGGATGGATAGTTCACAGAACAATGTCCCAATTCACATGATGAGGTTGAGTACATGTGTACTAAACCTGATATTTCCCAAGCAGTGGGAGCTGTCAGCAAGTTTGGAGCCAATCTGGGAAAGAAGCACTGGAGGGCAGTTCAGTGGATTCTCAGGTATCTGAGAGGGACCAGCAACAGGGGCACATGTTATGCAGGGTCAAGATTCTTTTCTACATGGGTTTGTAGATGCATATGCGGCAAGTTACTTGGATGACAAGAGTTGCACCACAAGTTATGTGGTGGTTGGTCTTCAAGATTGAGCTTGAAGAGGGATACAAGCCAGGGAACAAGATTAGAGGATGTTGTTGTATAGGTATAGGTGCAGCTATTTATCTCTAAGTGGGAGATTGTTAGGTTGTAGAGCTAAAAGCTTCACCAGGATGCAAACATGGAGGTTGTTGAAGTGTTACAGTAATCGGCATCAGTCAGGCCAACCGACGTCGGTCAGAGGTAGACCCAGAGCAACTAACATCAGTTAGGGATCGATTGACGACAGTCATCCCCAGTTAGACAGGGACTGATGTCAGTCACCTGTGTGTGCGAGCGTGAGTTTGCATGCAATTTTTAGAATTAGACGCGATCTATTCTAAGAAGATCCAAGTGTTTGCATGTGAAGACTAGTCCAAGTCTTGAGTCTGAGTCTCTAATTATTGTTTGTATTGGATCTATTTATAGACCTATGGGCTTGTATTGTAATTAAGGCAAGGAAGAGATCCTTCCAATTATAAGATCTTTGATTTGTAGGTTGTGCAAGATTAGGGCTAATCTACATGGTAAGTATTGTCTCATTGATTTGCAGGTTGTGCAAGATTAGAGGAGATCTACTTGAAGTACTTTGAGTACTTGGCCTGGCAGTATTGTTACTGACTGGTGGAGGTGAACAACTTTGTGTTTGAGTTATTTGTTGTGACCATTTTTGGTAGGAGAGTGAACTTTTGAGGGAAAGAGATCTATACATCTGAGAGGTGTGGAAGAAGAGTGTGACTTCTTCATTGTATTTCCATCTGGCATGAGTATCAATACAAGATTGTGTATTGTCTCTCATATTCTGTGCTATTTTTGAATTCTAGTTACTTGTTAATTTTGGTATAATTCTGTGTTTAGTTGCTTATACAAGGTAATCATATGTACTCTTATTGAGGAGTTGGATCCTAACAAGATTATTATCTAATATGACATGTGTTATAAAATCATTAATTGACATTATATTGAAGGAATTCCTTGCACGGGGATCAATTACTCTTAATTATAAAGATTATACTGAAGAAAATACTTGATTGGTTAAATATGATGTGCAATTAGGGAAAAATATTCACAATAGACAAATTAGATGGACACAATTCATTGCATGGGGTGAAAAATGCCTCAATTAATATTCTAGGTGGAAGCAATTAATTACATAAGACTTAGTTGTCCTTAATTGTGTATAGTATTGAAAAAATATCAATTAATTTAGCATGGTGTTTAGTTAAAGCCCAAAATTACATTAGATGGATGTAATTCCTTGCTTGTTGATTGAGTGGCCCCAATTGCATATCATATTGAACCTAAATACTCAATTGATTCAATATGGTGTGCAATCGAGGCTAATGGAACCCAAATGGAACATTGTATGGACAAAATAACTTTCATGGGGCTCAGTTGGCCCCAATTATGCATATAAGATAAAACCAAATGCATGATTAGTTGGATATAGTTTACAATTAGGGCCAACAAAATTGTAATTGACATTAGATGTATTTAGTTACTTGTATGAACCTTGGTTGGCCACAATTACATATTTAATTGAACTAAATACTTGGTTGATTCAATATGTTATGTATTTGGGACCAACAGAGCCACCTGTTGACAGTACAAGGATGAACTTTCTTACACAAGGCATGTTTGGACTAAATTTCATAGATCATATTGAACCAAATATTCTTTCATTTGAATTTGGTGCACAATCAGAATCCTGATTGTTATTAAAGATGGATCTATAATTCCTTATAGAGTGTTCAATTGGTCATGATTTCAAATAAAATTCATGATAACACTCAATTATTTGAATAAGGTATGCAATTAGGGCCCTAATTAAAATTATGTTGACTCAATTCCTTAGGAAAGCCTTGATTTTCCTCAATTATGTATCATCTGGAATTGAATACTTGATTGGTTCAATATGGTATGCAATCAGGGCCAAGTAAGCCCTGATTTCCATTATATATGAATGTAATTCCTTGCACACGGCTCCTTTAGACTGAATTGAATATCAAATTGAATAAATACTTATTTTTTTAATATGGTGAGCATTTGGATCTCTAATTGATATCATACGGATAAAATTCCTTACATCGAGGCTCAATAGGCCCTTGGGATCAATTTAGCCCCAATTAACATCCTTTATATATAGTAATAAATAGGTTCACAAGAATGAACTTAGTTAAAATTTCATCAGTCATTACCATAATTAACTTTGTAGGCTCTATTTGTGATGTTGTGGGTGATAATTGATCCCAAATTCACATTTTTTACTCACATATCTGCGTTCAAGGAGCTCAAATTTTCCCCAATCACCATCATGATTGTGCATTATATACCCTAAACCCTAATCCCTAAAGTTCCTAATCCCTAAACTATATTTACTATAAATATAAACTCTTTAAACCTTGAACCAATCATTTTATCCCAAATTAACATCATTTACTACTAAGAATTAAGTTCACAAGGCTTAGTTTGGCCTAAATCACATGATTGATTGACCCATTTGACTAATTCACTCAATTTTCATGTGTGACATGACATCCATGGTATAATGACAAGCCAAAAACACATTCTATAGTCACAAATGGGTCAAAGTGATTTAAATTGTCCTCAATTATCTTTGTGATTGACCCTGTGTGTACCCTCAACCATGTATATACATTAAAACCTAGAAGCCATAAACCATAAACCCTAAACACTATACCCTAAATTATAAACCATTTACTTTCCAGGTATTTACCAACTTCAATTTAGTCCTAATTAACATCCTTTTTAGTAAGAATCCAGTTTGAACACATGGCATATCTAGTGATTAGACATTAATATAAACAAGTCCTTAAACCTAAACCCTATGCACTAATACCTAATGATCCATAAAACATTTAAATTGTAATCTCCCTATGCCCTAATGCCCACTACATGCCACAAACATACATGACTTACGATATAACTGATTTTATCATGAGATGTCATAATTTATGCACTTTTTAAGCCTTTGGAATACCAATCTAGTTGTGCATCTATTCAATAAATTGGGGCTATTTTGAGCCCCTTTAACCTAATTAAACTAAAGAGGAGGAGATATAGTTGATTATTTTAATCAAGGAGGCATTTGAGGCCAATTTGAGAGTCTTCAATAGCAAGATATGATTTGGGGCAAAATCAAAAGATTGATCTTCTATCATGAATTGATCTAATTAGTCAATTTATACAATCCCCTACATGATCTGGGAAAAATTAAGTCCCTAAACCAAATTTATGGCTCAATCAATTATATAACATGTATGCAACATGTACATGGCATAATTGACCCTACTTTTATTAGATTTATGCAAACATGAAGGTAATCAATTCATAAATAAGTGTCACAAGCAGCTCAAATGTTCTTCAATTACCTTAGTGATTGGACCCTATATCTGATATCTTAAACCCTAAGTTACCCTGTACCATTTAACTTTAACCCCAAACCCTGTACCATTTATGTTAAAAACCCTAAGCCATAAGCCCTAAACCCTTTAAATTATAAACCCTAAACTAATAAATTTAGACCTAATTAACATCCTTTTATATATATATATATATATATATATATATATATATATATATATATATATATAGTAATAATTAGTTTCATAGAAATGAACTTGGTTAAAATTACATCACTCATTACCACAATTGACTTCATAGGCTCAATCTGTGATGATATGGGGGATAATTGAACCCAAATTCACATTTTTTAAACACAGATATAGGCTCAAGGCTCCCAGATTTGCCCCAATTTCCTACATGATTTTATAAATATACCCTAAAACCTATGCCCTAAGCCCTTATCCCTAATCCTTAAAGTTCTTAATCCCTAAACTCTAACCACAAATATAAACTCTCTAAACCTTAAAGTAATCTTTTTAGCCCAAATTAACATCATTTATAGACTAAGAATTAAGTTCACAGGGCTTAGTTTGGCCTAAATCACATGACTGATTGACCCATTTGACTAATTCACTCAATTTGCATGATGACATCCAGTGTATAATGGCAACCCAAAAATACATTTTATTATTTACGACTTATTATTTTTTGGGGCTTTGACATGCTCAGAGCTTCTTTCTCTAAGTATTAAGAGAAGAAAAAAAATGACTTAAGAAGTAATACCATGGCATTTAATGCACTTTGGAAAACATATTGGCCAGCCACTTAGAAAATTGAAACCACAAGTGATATGGCATTTAATGCACTTTGGGAAACATGCCTAAAAACATTTTCATGCCACATATGTCATAAAAGCATGCTACCTATTATTTTATTAAATGCACACATCATTTCAATTTATGGGGAACCATTTCCCTCCATTGTAATATCAATTCAAAACCATGGGATTTAATGCAGGGAATAATGCGAGTATCCATAAAGCCAAGCCATTCTAGGAGAAAGGTCCCAGTAGCTGTGCACCTTCAGTTTGGACCTTAATTATAATCCCTAATTCATAAAACATAAATTGGAATCCCTAATCCATAAACCTTATGCACTAATTTTCCTTAATCCCTAATCCATAATCCCTTATCTACATTAAACATAACATGGTCATGTTATTCAATAACGTGATCACGTTATTCTTAAAATAGGCAACACTCGGTCCTCATTGCCAATTTCCAACCCCATCACTTATATCGATAATAACATGATTGTCTATTAAATAACAAGATCGTGTTATTATCAATATCAACTTCTCAATGGGTGGGATGTGTTGGGACTTTGTAGAAAACATAACGCGATCACATTATTTGATAACATGATCATGATATATAATGCAATCATGTTATTATTATTGTAGTGATAAGTTGACTTATCAATGACTATTTTTAGCTCAAATTGAGACTTTTGTCTATACAAACATTCTCTATGTGTACTTCTACGATATTTGCATACTTGTGTACTTGACCCCACCTTTGAAAAGTTGTCAATTGTCCCTTCTGATGGGTTTTAGATCACATTTGAAGAAGAAGAGGAAGTTGTTGAATAATAAAACACTAGAGGAATTAGAATATTTAAAATAGAAACACAAGCTACTAATGCAGCAAGTTTGTGGTAAACAAGGTACAAACCCTAATCTTGATGAAACAATGCCATAGATAATGAGCCAATTGATGATAATGAATTAAGAAATGATGAAATTGACTATAATCAATTGAATAATGTTGAAATTGACCATAATGAAATGAATAATAATGAAATTGACCATAATGAAATGAATAAAAATGAAATTGAAAATAAGGAATTAGTTAATGTTGGAAGTTCACATTCAAAGTTCCAATTTTTTTGATTTTGTTGATGATGAGTTTATATATGATTCTTCATCCCCTGTAAATGAAGAAAATTTGATGGAAACAAATAATGATGAAATTAACCATCAAAAAAAAATTCATGAAAGCATATAATGAATAAATTAACAATGAAAAATTTAATGCCATCCCACCTCTAAACAATGAAATTAATAACGGTTTTGAAACACCCTCTCAACAAATTCCACCATTATCAACACCTCTAAAAATTATGCATAGAAAAGACAAATACTTAATTGAATTCAATGAAAGTATTTTAAAACTAATGTATAACAAAATGTCTGATCACCATTCAAGAAGAGTGGCTTAACAAATTTGGGATGCTTTCTTTCATAATTTGGAGTATGATAATCAAAGATGTCAATTATTTGTTTCATTGATAAAATTGATTAAGATGAGACCTATAATATACACATTAGGACTAAAAACATCTAACATGGATGATGAAAATGATGATATTATTGAGAATCTACATGATGTATATCAAATTGTAGGCTCAATATCATGCAAAAAATATTTTAATGTTGCCTGGTGTATAATGAGAACTTGTGCAATAAGTGCTAAAACAACGAAAAAATGATTGATTTCAAAAATAAGATGAACACTTGATATAAATAGAAAAATATTAATGAAATCAATTGCAAGACATGAAAGACTTAATGAAGATAATACCAATGAGCTCTGGGCATTCTCTAGTAGACTTTCATGAAAGGACAAGGCTATAGCTGATACTATCAAAGAGTTACTTGCTCAATTTTGGAAAGACAATACAAGAGTTTCGCCCAATGCAAAAGATATTATAAAAAGAAGAGTTGGTTCTCGTAACTATGAACCACATCCAAAACATTTATTAGATATGACTCAAACACAATTGTACTCTAAATTTTTTGAAAAACATCCACAAATTTCTATTTGTCAAAGATATTTTGAGATGGAAAAACCTTTTTATGTTAAAATAAATCACACATGCACCACTTATTGTTGTAGGCAACATGTTTAATTTTTAATACACTATGATGTTTTTATCTATATTCGTTGTACTTTGCATACTAATATTTTGTAGGGGGTGGCATTAAATTACCACCAAAATCAACCAGGGAATATATTCCAGCTATATTATATAAAGACTAGATGGGAAATTATTTTACAACAAATCATGTTTAAATGGAAATTATAGCATTTGTAGTGGATTACCAAATTTAAAAAAATGTATCCATGAGGAGATTACAAGTGTAATTAGAAATTAATTAGTTGGTTTAAGCAAATATAAATCAGTGACTTATCAAGTAAAAGATGGCAAAGAATCTAAAAGGTGTGAGCTTGTTACAAAAAAGAAACATGTTTCAAAAAATTTGGTAAAATTTAGGGAGAATATTGTTTATGACTATGCAAGGCACACACATAAGGCTAGATGGTTGGATGAACAGTTCAATATATGCAAGGATACATTCCCACTTTATTCCATTGTTTCAATAGTTGATTTTGTAGATAATTACACATTCAAACCCCAAATGGAATTTCAATCATAATATTGCAACTCGTCACAAGTTGCCATATTTGTGCATATATCATTCATGCATGCACCTGATAGTACAAAAAAATAACAAAAAATATTGAAGGAGTGCCATTTCTATATCAGTGATGATAGATCACATTGTTTAGAATATGTGCAAGGTTGTTTTTATAAGTTCTATGAATAGTTTAGTCAGAGGAACATTACTTTCAATCAACATTACATTTGATTAGATAATTGTACATCACAATTTAAAAATACATAAATATTTTATTAGTTGAGCAGGATGCATGTTACCATAGGTGTAGAATATATTTGGAGTTTCACTAAGGTTGGTAATGGAAAAGGGAAGCATGATGGTGTTGTAACATGTGTAAAAAGAGCTATTACAAGGGAGGAATTGAAATTTGAAGAGGGTGTTCATTTGACAAATGCAAAAACTATGGTTGAATGGTGTAATAAGAACATGTGTCATGGTGCTCAACTAAATTGTACTATTTGTATACATTTATAGTTAATAGAGGAAGAACACTTAGAAAAATATAAGGATTGTATGACTCTAACGGGTTCAAGTGACCTCCACTCATTTTGTAGCTCAAATGCAAGTCCTTGGACTATTCATATGAGACACTTGGAAGGTTTATGCTCTGCATGTGTGGACTATGTTTGGAATGAGTGTGAGTCACAAGAGTGGGTGGATGATTGGAATTCCAAACCTCTAATTCCAATCAACACATGTCAGGTTTGAATAAGATTGAAACTTATATATTTGACATCATCAGATGACTTTTACCATGTATCTGATCTAGTGTAGCGAGGTAGAATATTTTTCATTATGTACAATTTATTCTCATTATTTATATATTTTCATATTGTTGCTAAAAATGATTTTTTGTGATGTATAGGGCATGTTTTTCTAGTTATTGTAGATGAAGATAAAGAAGATGGCATTGATTACTACTTATGCCAGTGTGTAAAGAGAAAAAAGAAATTAACTTCCCCAGTTACAGATGGAGAAAATATTGACTATCCCACTAGGTTAGTGGTAGTCACTGAAACTTGGTTTTGATGATATCCTATAAAAAATTTAGATCAATGGATTTGTTTGAAGAGTTTGAAATGCATAGGAAGATACTGCACTATTCAAATTTGATTCTTGTAATGAATATTCAATTAAAAAAATATTATGGGAGGCCAATAAATAAGAAACTATGGAAAGTTTAGGAGTTAGATCATGAAGCTAATCTTGATATTATCAAGGTTAGAGCAGATCCTAGTGATTAGTTGGATTGAAATACGGAGGTATGTTAACTTTTCAAATGTAGATGTAATCAATTTTACCAATTTTTTTTATTTTCTAGGTATATATATATATATATATATATATATATATATATATATATATATATATTTCATTTTTAATTACTTTTTAATAAAAAAATTAGGTTAGTGGTGCCAGATAAGCTTCCACCTTCATGTGCTTAGCATTGTCAGTAAATAATTCTATATTCTTGAAGCTAAGAGAAGTTTAAGTTTTATGTATTTTTACTTTAGGGTGCAATTATAGGGCTTAAGGAGGTACATGAGGGATTTGACAGTTCGCATAAATGAATTACAGTTTTTATTTTATGTGTGTTTGAACTTAGGCTTAAAAATTACATTTTTCTTGTATTGGGAAGGGTGTTCTTGAGGCCAGAATGGTTGGTGGGTTTGCCAATCAAGCCTAATGGGAGGCAAAGAACCTATTCCTAGATGTTATCTTCCCCCCCAGATGTGTTGGTGGTGTCAGTTTTCACCCATGATGCATCAGAACTAGAGTTCTACAACCACAACTTCAACTTTTACAACATTTGTTGTTAGTGTTTCGACTCTACAGAATGATAGTGAAAATGCACTTTCAGGTGGATTTGAACATCATGGTGGCACAATAACATGTAATTTACCTATCTGGATCTTACTAAAGTGATAGAATTTCAATTTGAGGTCTCGAAGGTATAAATTCTAGTTACAGCTTGAGAAGTTACTTGTTTGCTAACAAAAACTTGCATTTTTAGACCCTTCACTACAACTTGTCTAACGGATTGATGTTGAAGCTTCCACCTAAGTGCTCTAGGGTACAATTAAAGGGATTAAGGAGGTACATGAGGGATCTGATGGTTCATGTAGATGAATTACAATTTTTATTTTATGCATGTTTGAACTTAGGCTAAAAAATTGCATTTTTCTTGTATAGGAAGGGTGTTCTTGAGGCCAGAATGGGTGGTGGGTTTGTCGATTAGGCCTAACAAGAGGCCAAAAAACTAGTTCTACAGGTTATCCTCCCCCCTTATATGTGTTGGTGGTGTCATTTTTCACCCATGAAGCATCATAACTAGAGTTTTGCAACCACAACTTCAACTTTGACAACATTTGTTATCAGTATTTTTGCTCTCCAAAATGGTAATGAAAATGCACTTCTGGGTGGATTCGAATATCATGACAGTACAATAACATATAATTTTCCTATCTATATGTGACCAAAGTGATATATTTATAGGTGGAGGTTATGGAGGTAGATATGTCAGTTGGATCTTGAGAAGTTGCTTGTTCACTGACAAAAACTTGCATTTTTGGACCCATCACTGTAACTTGTCTAACAGATTGATATCAAAGTTTACACCTGAGTGCTTTGGGGTGAAATTAGAGGGAAAAATTAGCTATGTGAATAATATGATGGTTCATAAAAATTACTAACAATTTTCCTTTTATGTGTGTTTGAACTTAGACTAAAAATTTGAATTTTTCTTGTATTGGGAAGGGTGTTCTTGAGATTGGAATGGGTGGTGGTTTTGTCGATTGAGCATGACGGGAGGCCAAGAAAATGGTCCTAGAGTTTATCCGCCCCCTTGGATGTGTTGGTGGTAGCATTTTTCACCCACAAAGCATCAAAACTAGAGTTTTACAACCATAACTTCAACTTTGACAACATTTGATGTCAGTGTTTCCACTCTCCAGAATGGTAGTGAAAATGCACTTTCAGGTGGATTTGAACATCATGGTAGCATAATAACATGTAATTTACCTATCTAAATGTGACCAAAGTGATATATTTGTAGGTGGAGGTCCCAGAGGTAGAAATTCTAGTTGGAGCTTGAGAAGTTGCTTGTTCATTGATAAAAACTTGCATTTTTGGACTTGTCAGTGTAACTTGTTTAATGGATTGATCTCAAAACTTCCACCCAAGTGATCTAGGTTGAGATTAGAGGGATTAAATAGGTATGTAAGGGATCTGATGGTTCACAAAAATGACTTTCATTTTTTTATTTTATGCATGTTTTAACTTAGGCTAAAAATTGCATTTTTCTTATATTGGAAAGGGTGTTCTTGAGGCTAAAATGGGTGGTGGGTTTGTCGATCAGGCCTGATAGGAGGCCAATAACTTGGTATTATATGTTATCTATCCCCCCAGACATGTTTTTGGTATCATTTTTAACCCATGAAGCATCAGAACCAGAGTTTTGTATCCACAACTTTAACGTTGACAACATTGACAACTTTGATAACTTAAACTAGAGACCTAGAAACTTAATGAGTAATTGATCTATTGACCTATTGACAACTTTTAAAAAATTTAAAAATTTGAAAATTTTTACAAATTTGAAAACTTTAGCCTTTGAACTATTGACCTATTAGGTGGCATTGAGTAATTGACCTATTAACCTATTGACAACTTTAACAACTTTGACAATTTTGATAATTTTGACATCTTTGGAAACTTTGACAACTTTGTCAACTTTGACCTATTGACAACTTTGAAATTGTTTACAACTTTGACCTATTGACCTATGGATCAAAGAAACCCTATCTATACCTTGTTTTAGGTTAATAGTCAGTTTTGGTTTTGTAACCTCACATTCCATTCGAGGTAGATGGTGAAGAGTATGAGTATTCAATATTTCCTTCTCTTGAGTTCTATGGAAAATGTGGAGATGAAATACATATGAAGAGCTAGAGTTTAATATTTTTATAACATACAGATGGACAAGAGTTTTTACTTGTTTCACTTTGATCATAGTTCTTTCCCATTGAAATTCCATAGTCCTAAACTTAGAATTTTGTATACTGTAATCTTTGTATTGAATCTTGTCTTTGATTCAAAAAGTGATAGAGAAGGGTTTAGAATGGTTATATAAGGTGGTGATAAACGTATTGTCAGTTATAGAGTCTTTTGATGTTGAAAAACCTAGAGACCCTACATATCCTTGTTTCTAACATACAGAATACAATGTTTAATGACTGAGATTTTTTGTTGGTGAATGCCCTGAGGGTTGTTAGAACCTGATCATTGAAGTAAAAAGTTTTAAGAATGTTATACAGACCTAATCCAAGAATTATATCATCTTTAAAGTCATGGTTGGACATTATATGCAATTATTTTCAGTCTCAGCCTATACAATTGCTACAAACCTTGACTTTTAAGTTTTTAACCATAGGCAGAGATTCAACCATTCAAAATTCCCAAAAATTTGTAATATAGTGTGTCTTAGGGTTTGTTAAGTAATTAAGTTTATTTCATACTTGTACCTTCTATATTCCATATTGTACTACCCTGTAGGTAGTCAATTAGCCTAAGAGACCTAGTGAGAAAGAGGCTAAAGAAGAAAGTTGAACATAGGTGAAGAGTTGAGAACCAAAATTGATTGAAAAGAAGGATTGGCCAAAATAGTGGTCAAATATAGTTTTTTTTTGGTCAAAGTGTCTCCATAATGGTCAAATCTTGGAGCTTTATGCATTTGGAGGGCTAATTGGAGTGTCAAGTAAGCCTAGAGGTACAAGATTTTGCAAAGGAACCTAACCCAATATTTTGTGTGAGGTAATGGAATGGAAAATGGTTGTCAAAAATCTAATTATTTTTCCTTGAAGAGTTTGTGTATGGAACATAACATGAGGTTTTCCCTTAAATAAGGCTACAAGCCAAGACAAAGGCTAAAGAGAGAAATTTGAGAAAAGACAAAAGAGAGAGGGGTTCAAAACTTAGAATTATATTGTATGAGTAGGATAAGGAGTCCTAAGGTAGTAGATAAGTGAATACACAAGATTAGATAAAAATACCTTTGATCAATATCCTAAACACTTGCAAGTTGTTGAGAAAGCTCTGCATCAAAATTGTATAAAAAGCAGGTACAAAGAGAAGAAGGCCATTAAGCCTAAGTGATAAGAGTGTCATTAATAATTTCCACTACACACAATGAAATTTAAAAACTTTAATTTAAAAAAATATGTAAGATCCAAGATTTATAGCATTAAAAAGAATAGTTTTTTAATCTTCATTTGTACACGTACAACATTAAATACAAGATCTGATATAGATAATAATTTGAAAGATCAAAACAATATTGTAAAATAACACACAATAAAATTAAAACTAAATATAAATTAGATAGATCAAGCCATGATAGGCATATAATATAGGCACATACATGTCCAATGTCAATAATACATAGAATGGGTCGTGATAGCCATACAAAAAATTACATCTACCAACATAGTATCTAATGTTGGCTAAATGTCATATGCGTATATACAATGTCAAAAATGCATCAATTGCCATATAGGCATACAAAAAAGTACATCTCATGTGTAAGACATCCTATTCATTGAATAGCCTCCCTCTCTTTGCCTTCCTTAAATAAGATGTTCCCTGGGATGCCCTATTAGATGATGGAAATCCCTTTAATGCCTTGAATTACTCTAAGGTCTGACTACGGGTCCTAAGCTCATAGCTAGCTTGCAACTGAGTCTATTCAAATACAATAATTATTATAAAATTAACATAAAATACATTCAAATAATTGTTAAAAATTAATTTTAAACTACAATAAAAAATCATTTAAACATGTGCACTTACTGCAAGCTCACGATCCCACTCAATCTATTTTTAATGCTCAATCAAGTCAATGGCAGGCTCAACTGTCGAAATAGGCATCTCAAATATGAGAGGACTATGAGAAGTTGCCCCAATCACCATCTGACTGGGACTATCAGTTGTTATAAGATAACCCTGCATACATAATACATAAACATAAGTTATATTTGCCCAAGTACACATGTATTAAAATTATTAAAACAAGTCTATTTTTATAATTTAAACTTACAAGAACCAATAAATACCTCTGTCAGCACCTGTGGAGATGAAATTGTAGCAGTAATGCCTATGTTTATCTCAGCTCATAAAGAGGAAGGAGTGTCAGTACCAACCATCAACTGTTCATGTAAATAAGGTATCACTTAGTTTTATATAAAGTACATGTCAAATCTTATATATGGAAACCAAAATGATCAATAGAAGCACTTGTACATATAAAATATATGTCTATATAAGCACATGAATGCAATGACACATTATAGGAAAGAAGAATACAAACATGCACATGAAAATACACTTAGATCTGAAATTATAAGTAATATATTGAAGTGTTAGAGCAACAACCTTGTACAAAAACTAAAATTAGAGGATTGAAACTGTGAAATGGAATATCTAATATACTAGTTTTTTTTTTTTTCAAATTGATAAATATAAATATACTTGTGTCAAGATCTTCAATTTATGCTATAGTACTTATTGGACTATATTGGTTGTTGATTTATTACTTGTCTAAAAATAGGGGTTGACTTAGGTATAGACCTTCATAATTAATTTTTTTGGATGAATTTTCAAGATTAACCTAGAGTATTTAGGGATATTTCAAATTGTGTTTTAAAAATGTGGGCCTACATTTGGTGGAGTATAGTGATGAAGTATGATTGGCTTCCTAGGATTATAGAGAAATTAATGACTAATGATTTGGCCACACTATATATAATAGGGATATTATGGATTGTGTAGGTGGGGATTTTTGTCCCATCGAGTAGATTCCTTTGCTTGACCTATTTACCAACTAGGATGTGTCATGTAAAATAGTTTAATTTTCCCACAAGTCCCTTGAGAGTGGACTATCGCTTTCAAGGTTGTGATTAGGATATTAGGCTTGTCGGCTAAAGGTAGGGTTATGGCCTTGATAGAGGATTGTGATAGAATTAAGGTTTTTAATTGGGTGTAATACTTTGGTGTATAAGCACATGACCACTACGCTCATCATGGGCTAAGTGTACGATAACATGACCCCTTACCAATGAGGGTTAGAGATTGGGACAATGGGGGCTATCAGGGCTTCTAATTGGATAGGTATGTCACCATCGAGAGACTTTCCATGAGTGGTGGACACACTAACAATGATATATTTGGTAGCTCTACTATATTAAGATCTTTTAGGATAGTTTGTGAATGATGTGGACACTCTACTACCATCGTGGGAAAAATTGGGAGAGTACTGATTGGAGGAGTACAATTCAAAAAATATCATGTGTTTAGGTTGCAATTATGGTAGGATGCCAACATTAAGTAAAATAACCACCATAATATGTAGATACTTAGATGTAGAAACAAGCATAGGATAGAGGGTGAGGAGATGAAGTTTATGGGGAAACAAGGGTGAGCATACACTTGTTAGAGAGCAACCAACAGGATAGGAGGAGAATGCTAAGATGAGGTCCAATTAGGAATTATACCTAGACTAACATGAAGTTACCCAAATAAAGTAGTGAATTGGTTTATTTTTAGTTACTTTCTATGTTACTTTGTAATTTATTACTCAATTATTATTTATTTATGTGACTGGAGATCTAATGTCTTCTCTTGTTATATGGTTTTAGAGTGAATCACTTAGTGGTGGAGCATGATCAAAGAAACTTTGGTTAGGATTTTTTAGGTGAGGATTATTTAAGCATAAACACTTGCATACATATGTTTTTCTCCCTAATTATCATACATATGTGGCATTCCCTCATAATAAGAGAGAGATAGTTGGCTTAGAGGAAAATGTGGTTGGTTTATAGTCTCAGGGGAATACTCTCAATGAGATTGTTAGGGCTAGGGGAGGTTAGGCTCCATCTAGCCAAAAAATAGTGGGAGGTATATCACCCACATAGGTATAAGCAAGAGACACAAAAGTAGAGAAATTGTATACCACATCACTCATCAACATGTATATGTAAACAGCTGCAGTCATAACAAATTCAAGGAGTAAAACATATATGTAAACAATTTTTACCTTTGTATATGTAAATGGTGTTGTCCTAACAGAAGCAGATGTAGTCGTGGATGGTCCAACAACTAGATCTGAATATGAAAACAATGGTTGTGATAAATTGAATGCTATAAATGCTAGTTGTGATGATGAAGGAACCATCATCTCCTACGACATAAAAAATGGCATATATATTATATTATATTTTTATGTAAATTAATTGTTAGCTTAAAAATTAAATTTGTAAATATAACTTGAATTTAACATGACATTTATACAAAATATACCTACATCTATGTGGTGACTGATGTTTGCACGTCAAATGTGTGTGCCAAAAACTCATCACTCATAAGAATATGATCTAAACCATCTGAACCACCAATGCCATCATCATCGGAAGGTCCCATGCACATAGATCCACATGAACTGCAAGGGTGGAGTTAGGGTTGGGTAGTCTGTCGCATATCTGTAACATCACTTTGTGAAAGCCTACTCATATGTTGAATGAGTGTATTGGTGAGTGAACTAAGAGCATGGAGATTATCTATCTCCATGACCTGCTGAACCACGGAGGGGATCTCAAGCTCAATAGGTTTTTGGATACGAATCTGTGCAAATCAATTAGGCACACGACGTGCACCTGGTAGATCCTATGCAGAGCCTTTTCCTCAACCCTGAAACTCACTAAAATAAAAATAATTAATAATCAGATTGAGGACAAACTCACAGTAGAATTTCCTCAAAAAATATAACGGGACCTCATGGTTGTTACATGGTGGATAGTCAAATACCATCCACCATCAATCCCAAAAATTGGCCATGATTAAGTTATGTACATAATGATAGATAGGAAAATGTTTGGCAGTTATGGGATAGGGGGCAATGGTGGCTGGGTTAATGAATAAGATGCAAATGTCAACTTTTAAAATTTCTAAATTCTTGACCTGAAGGGTTGACAACTTGTCATCATAATAGGCCCTACAAGTATCCCTATATGAGGTCCATTAGTCAATTTGACCTAATAAGGTTTGTAGAGAATCGGTTAGTTGGGTGTGGTTGGGGTTGGTCAAACTGGGATCTCTCATTTTGTTAATTAGGTCTTCAATTTCAAGTTTGTTTTTGATAATGTTGTCAATTAAAAACTCTTGACTGCCACGGGGTTTTGGGGAACTATAGGAGGGTTAGGTGGAGGGATAGGAGGAACAACAGGTTTTTATGGAGACTTAGGAGGAGGAGCAAGCTGAGGGTTTTTTGGAGGGTTAGGAGGGTTAGCAAGACGGTCTATTAGAAAAACATTACAATTAAAAACATGGGTTATAGAATGAAAATTATGAAAAATTAGGGTTAAATAGAGAAGCTTTTGATGACTTGCCTCTCCTACATGGTGACATCATCGATCGACAGGCCTATGGGGTGAATTTATCAGCTTCTTGGCATTCCCTAGCATTTTTTTCAACAAAACACAATCGTGGAAATAGAGGAGGAAATGCGAACACAAAATGAAAAATTTTGCATTCAAGTTTCTCAATTTTTTTTGTGACACAGGGAATACAATCATGTTATTAATGCTATCACGTTCCCTTTAATAACACAATCATGTTATTATTTAATATAATGCGATCACATTATTAAATAATGCAATCGCGTTATGGCTCGATAATCTCGAGCCTAGACTTAAGTAACATGATTGTGTTAATTAAATAACGTGATCGTGTTACGGTAAATGTCCATGAAATTATTCCCCCAACTCCGTGCAGTTACCCTTTGACAATGTAATATAAAAATAATAGAGAAATAATAGTATAATATTATTTGTGAGATTAAAAATTTTCTGTGCACTACTTGTATTTGTGTTCGGCTCTCTCATTTTTCAACAGTGCCCATTTTGACATGAAGTCTTATTAGGCACAACATTGCTAGATGAAGATACAAATGCTTGATTAACACTAGCATATTCTAGATTATTGGAATATGTGAGTTGATTTTCCAATAATGTGATCTTTGCACTTAAACACTTATTTTGAATTTGCAACTCTGCTATTAACTTTTCCATAATGATGATTTGATCATTTAGAGTCTCATAAGCACAAACCTCTGGTTATTTGGATTGAACATGCATACATACATTATCAAGAGGAGATGTGGGAGGTGGAGGGGGTTGAGAAATGACAGGTTGGTTGCCTTCTTTTGCAACTATAAGATGGTCTACGTTACCTCTTTTTATAGTGATAGCATGGCCCTGGTTAGAGGAAAATTAACCATCAAAGCCTTCAGGGTTAGGAGGAGGAAGATATTATTTGTTAGCCATTTTAAATTTTCCAAAGACTAAAAAGAGAACAAGAAAAGAGAGACATACGAATGCACACCTTACCAATTTCAAGGGAAAGCTAAAATGCTAGTGTCAAGAAAAGTCATTAGATCCAGCTAGTTTCAAGAAAATATAAGTTCCATGTGGCAATTTTTGTTTTTGTTTACGTTTATTGATAAATACATATAGTGATAAAACTTGTTTAATACATTAGAGTGCAGTTTGTCGTGGAATGAAGTCTTTCCTTTGTTTTTTTGAAGCTAAACATAGGCACTATTTTGCATTTTCTTATATCATTGAAAAGATAAAGTAGAAGAGATGCAAAGGTGCTATTATGAACACACTCTTTTGATATCAGTATGTTGACATTCATTGTTTCCTTTTACAATATTATTCGCTGTGATTTGTGTATTGATGAATCCCAAGCTATCTTTTGAGAAAGTGCTTGCGATTACCACATGAAACAAGCAAGATAGATACATGTTTTGGTTTGTGAACATCCTTATCCAACCCAATACATTTTATGAATCAAATAACCACAAACATTAGAAAATAGAGAGATTTGTCTCAATTTTTAATATGATAACTTCATCGAATGTGGCATTTACCAATCCAACGTTCACCCATAAATTAACAATAAGCATAAATCTTGCGAAGAAATCTCCATGCTTTCCCCTCTATTTCTTTGCCGACTAACTCTGATCAAAATTTTATAATGTAACCATCAATTTTCAGTTGATCTTGTTTTTATTTTTAATGTTTTATTTAAATTTTTATTGCATTGTTTTTATTAAAAAAAAATTGCATTCATTTCATGGGCTTTGCTCATTGCGCTTAGCCCATCGCCTCCTTGTTGCCTTCATCATCACTCCTTTCATCATGACTTCTTTGTTGCAGGTAAATATCAACGTCGAGCCCTCCAAGAGATGAACAGGGATTGGTGTGCCATGTGACGATTTTATGTTTGCAAAAATCTGCATGCAAGGAGTTCGAGTTCAAGTGTTCATCGATCAGCATGCATCCAAAGCAACTATTGACTAAATGAATTCAGTGGCTCAGATTAATGATTATACGAGTTGATTAATTTCCACATGGTATGATGTATATGTTTAGTGACTGTCATTAGTATTAATTACATATTTAGACCCCAAAGAAATATGCAGTACCCTGACCATGAAAATGCCTCCGGAATAAAAAAGAATTATATAGATTGATGAAAATAAAAACGAAATGAAAGTGATGTGAATATATTTTTTATTTTGTACAGAGCCCAAAACAAGTACAAGTTGGGATTGTAAGGGAATGTGGAAGGGCATGCCCCTGAATTTGGAATTTGGATAGCCCTTCAATGTTCAGGGGAATTTGGAGGTTGAAACAGAACAAGAAGCAACCGCAGCCCTTGAACTCTCCTCCCTGGTTGGGGATAAGATATGGCCGATAGCCCTTCAACGTTGGGTTAGGAAGGAGCCCAACAGCTGAGATACATGACACGTCTCAATGACTCTTCACACACTTTTTTCTCTGTTACTCTCCTCCTGTTAATGCTACTACTCTTCATATCGTTATCTTTTTCTTCAGCTTTCACCCAAAACGAAGAGGGGCTTAAAACAGAAGAAGAAGCAGCAACAGCAAATGATAGCTTAGCCATGAGACTATTTAGATGATTGAATTTAATGCCCTGATCTCTAAATCCCTGAATCGAACCTACGCTCGCAGCGATAAATTCCTTGGAAATACTCATTTTCCAAATGACTGAGATGTAAGACGGGATGCAATGCTAAAAGATGTATACCCAGATAAGAGAATTTGGAATTTTCACTGTGACTGATTGGGGTGATGATAATGAGGGAAGAGGAGGAGGAATATAAAGGAGTGTATCAATATCAGCATAAGGTTGGATTTAACAAAAACTGCCAGTGGCAGCAATTATTATGGAGAAACGGAATCCGGGGAACGGTTTTGGGTTTGGGGATCAACTCCACCATGGGCGTTGAGCCCCTGGTTTCTAGTTTCTGGTATCTAGTTTCTAGTTTGTACACAAGTCAATTATTTTCAACCTCTCCACGTGGTCGGACTCGGATATCAATTGCTTTGTAAGGGAATTACAATTTTATTTATTTATTTATCAGAGAAAGTGAAAATGTTGATGGGCAATACTTAATATCCCTTCCCCGCTTCCCCCAAAACACGACGACTAAACTTTTAACTTTTTATTTAATTTTCTACGCATAAAATCCTACATACGCGAACCCAATAAAATTTAGATTTATTTTTTTAATTTTTGCTCATGTGAATTTTTATCTTTTTTTTGGAGATTTTTTTTTTTCCCCTTTTAGGGGTTTTTGTTCTTGTAGAGTTTCAAATTTTTGATTTTTTATAATGTTTTTGGTATATTATAGATTTCAATTTATATTTTGGTTTTCATTTATTTAAATTTTTAATTTTAAAGAGAATAATTATACGTTTTAATTTACTTTAACAAGTGAGGATTAGATGTAGTGTTGGGCCCATCTATATGGTTATGATTGGGTCATACGAACTTGTCATGTGTGTTAATATTGAGAGAAGATTACAATACTTTTTCAAGTGAAACAAGATCCCTGATAATGGTAATGTGGGTGGAGATGGAGGCCATTTCCTCTTCCTACGAGATATTAATAAACAATGAGCTACAATTAAAAGAGTCAAAATAATAGGGCATGACATGTGAAAGAAACCAAGGGTCTCAATATAATTGAAGAGGAAGAGTATTTTTCCAAAGAATTGGATGCAATTTTTAAGAATTAGAATTGAGTCGTAATATGAATGCAATAAACATGTTATGAAAATTTTGTGGTCTGAAAAAAATTATATGTGCAATTAAAACATGCACCATTGACCGACATAAGATATATGTTTGACAATTTCAATTTACATGTTTCATAACCATTTTCTAATGTTTGAGAATCTATCAACGACATGTGAAACATGTCATCCATGGTTCATTCTACTACAATCAATCACATGAAATAATGGGGTGCTCTATATCGTACTCCCTTGTATCTAGACACTAAAAAAATTATTTTATCCTCTACCACCACATTTGTTTTTTCTATAGTTTTACCCACCAATTTTTCTGCTAGCCCCTTACATTTCTATTGTTAAAACTTTTTAAATGTGTTGAAGTGCAAGTTATCAAATTGCTAGTCACTTTTAGGGATTTAATTTGCAAAGTGGGCAAAACATTCAAGCAATTCAAATGAGTACAATGGCCATCAACACAATTCCGGTAGCCTCAAAAGGAACCCTCTTTGCTATTCAATTTTTTCTCCATTAATATTGAGTACAAGAACATTTGAGTAAGGGGAGTTGGTCACATAAACTAAGCTCCAAAAAGCAATAACAATTCAAGAAAAGGAAAATCAAGCTCAAAAATAAAAATAAATATACCTCCCATCTCATACACTGAACTTTGTTTTTTAAGTGTTACCTCTAGTTTATATTTTTTAAGAGTATTATTCTCATTACTTGCACAACATTCTTCATGTAAAGATATTTTTCATTTTATTAAAATTTATGAGATTTTATTAGCATATTGTTATATTTCAGAGAATTGGTAGTATTATTGCTTTTTGTGAAATCATTTGTATGAGTAATATTAAGGTTTAAGGATTTAGATCTCTTTGATCTATAAAAACATATATTTAACAATAAAAATTGAAATCAACATTAACACTATAAATTTGTTTACCTAAAATAATAAATAATATTTTAAAAAAACTTAAAATTCAACAATTAAAATTTTAAAAAATATTTTATATACAATATCAATTATCAAAATAAAAAATAGTTAGTTCGTATAAATTTATTGTTGAAAAATCAAGATTAATTCCATTCTTAAAATGTCACTTATCAATTAAAAAAATCAAAAACCCCTAGTTAATATATATTTATATTTTTTTTCTCTAAATTTTTTAGTTCAACTAAATTTATTTATTTATTCCAACATGTCATATTCACATATTATATGACAAGTGTAGAATGAATATTATTTTATCCTAAAAATAAATTTATAAACAAATGCAAATGTGAGTAACATAAGGGAATAGTTTTTAGTTATAAAACTATATTGTGTTAGGGTGTTTTTATATTTATCATTGACCTTGTATGTTACATTTATAAAATAAATAATTTTAATCAACAAGCGTAGTAATTATAAAATGAAAAAAATAGAAGACTAATTTTATCCTAAAAATACACTAAATGTGTTGTTCGATATTTTTTCTTACTTACATTTAATACCTAAAATACTAACTACCCTCTCCAAAGTTTCATGACTATCATGAGTGTGATATTGACATGTCCTTCATAATTATGAAACACCCATTTACCCACCTGAAATATTCTCCATATTTGTGAATTTTGCTAGTTGGAACATACATGAAAGCATGTATAAAATTGCATAACAAAATTCATTATGGAGATGGGAAATATAAAGTTGTATTTTTTTTGTTAAGAAAATAAAATACATTGATTGATTTAAATTTAAACTTATGAAAATCTTGTCATATGGGAGTAAAACACATAAATTCTTGATTTATGGTAAAGCAATAATATACAAAATTATTACGAAAAAATATATTTAACTTGAAACATAATATTAGCTATATTTTTACGGGCTTGAGTGAAGGTTGATGGTGGTGTGTTTGACCACAACATCAAAACTAAATGGAAACTATATTAATTGATAAAAATTAAAATGAAAATCATTTAAATAGTAAATAGTGAATAATAAATAATGAATAGTGAATAGTGAATAATGAATACTTAGTTAAGGAGGGGGAAATGTGTTGGAACCACAACAATAAAACTAAAAATATATTATATGAATTGATGGAAATAAAAATAAAATGAAAATGATGTGAATGTAATTTTATATTATATACAAAGTAGAAAACAAGTATGCATTGGGATTGTATTGGAATTTGGAAGGGTATGACCCTGAACTCTCCTCCTTGGATGGGGATAAGATATGGATAGCTCTTCAATGTTTAGTTAGGAAGGAGCCCAAAAATTGAGATACATGACACACATCAATGACTCTTCAAATTCTTTCTTCTCCACTAATCTCCACCTGCTACTCACCACATCATTACTTCTTTTTCAGCTTTCACATTTATTTATTATGGATGTCAGTCAGACTCTTTGTTGCATATAATTTTGTTGAAGATTGAACAACATTTTATTTTGGAGATAATAATGCATTCATTGTAGACATGAACAACTCCCAATCCTAAATTTTGGGCTCAACTTTTTAAAAATTGAGTACATAGAAGAGTAATTTGGTAGAGTAAAAAATAACATTTCAATGATAAATTTTTTCAATTTTTCCACCATTCACACACTCTTTTCATCACTTTTAACGTGTTGTGACCACTTTTTCTTTAAATCAATGTCGTCGACATGTCACATACTTAATCCATTGCATCATTGTACATATCACACTTTCTCAAGGAGAAGTGTGTTTGTGACATACCATGGGAACACATTACATCTTAGAATGTCACTTCAATATATAATTATAATTATTACAAACAATAATTCCAAAAAAAATAATATCTAATAAAATTTTCTCATGGAAAGCTTCAACTTAACATAAACTAATAATCTAAATAATAAATTAAAAAATTCTAAATGTATGAAATTATAAATAAATTTATATTTTAAATTTAACAATTAATTTTAAATTTATTAGTACAAATTTTAGTTACATTTATATTTATAAATTATATAGTATAAATTTAAAAAATACATATTATTATAAAATATCAATATATATACATATACTAGATGACAATGCTCTAGGATAGTTTTGTCTCTTAATTTATTTGGTTAGGCATTAATTTTCTATGTATGGAATCTGTGTCTCCTCATGTCATTCACATAATCTCTCATTTTTTTATATTTTATACGTATCATTCTTACTATATTGACATTAAAGAATTATCTAGAAGAAATAAAATATAAAAACATTAATGAAAGAAGTGTAAATCTAGAGATCCAAGCATGAAAATGGGTTTGAAAATAAATCAAAACAAGAATCTTGGAAAGTTACAATGATATGCACTATGAAAATAGTAAATGCACATAAACATCAAATAAAATTTCTTGAAATTCTTGACAATCTCTACAAGTGGCTCAATTTATTTTGCATTTTTTGAATTGGGTACTGTCAAATTGACATCTTTTATTTTACAAGATTCATTTATTTTTCTTTCATATTAAATTTCACTAAAATTCTCCATAATTGTTTCTTTGTTGTCATTTTCATTATCACAAAGTTGTGTTTTATGGCATTGCCTAATCAAATATATAATTGCTCTAGCTCAAATTCCAACTACAACAACTCTTCAAAAATTCCACCACATTCGGAGGTCACTTCCTTGTAGGTGGTCGATGGGTATTATTTGATAAACAATAAAATGCACACCATGTAAAAAAGGTAAGCCAAAATTCCAATTTTCTCAAATCTTTCTCACATATTTTTTACATAAATTCCTTTTTAATAATTATGAATTGGTGAGGCTTAAAATTTCAAGTAAGGTGAAATTTCACCAATAATGCAAAATCATCAAAGGCAAATGCATGGTTCAGAAGAGCCAATTGAACAAACACCTTGACCATGGGTTCAACAATGTCGACAAATCCTCCATGTCCCTCATTTCATGATGGAAATCGCGTGAGGAAGCTTCCATGATTTTCCATATATTCCCCTAGCAACCAACTCTATTCAAGATTGTATGATGTAACAATCAGTTTTAATTTGATCTTGTTTTTGTTTCAAGACTTTTTTTTCAATTTTTTTCTTTCTTGTAAAAAAATCCATGAAAAAAATTACGGTAATTAAAAAAATCAATTCTTCCTAAATCAATACTTTTTTTTTTACCTTCTCATGCTCAAGATGCCAAATCGAGAGAAAAAACTATGCCATAGAAAATTACTCAAATCAAAGCTCTGATACTACTTGTAATGAAATTACTTATATGATTTGCACCAAGAAAATAATATATCACAGAATTAATAATAGAATAAGCAGATCCGCAACAAAAATTGGTGAAAGAGCATAATAATTGAATATTATGACTAAGACACTTCAAAGGGGAAACCTCCACAACAATTCAATAAGAACATAATTTGTAATATGATAATATAAGACTAACCACTACCTCTTATATATACTCTACTTATCCATGGTTATTCCATAGGCCAGCCATACTAATAACATCGATAAATATAATAAGATAATATAAAGGTATGTAAGCCATGCATATCCCTGGGCGCACTATAGGTTAAGGGCGTAGCATGAAGTGATCTCATTTTATGTATTATATGCGGCCTATACTAAGAGGATTTGGGTACATAGTTGCATTTTTGGCACTTTTAAGCTATATGTCTACACTATCAACCAATCATGTAACAATTTCTTGCTCAACCGCCTTATCTAGAACATTATGTGGAAATTATAAAGGCAGTGCTATAGTGCCCTCAATTTTGATGATGGTACATTAAGCGTAATACCAATAGTCCCCCATTCTCCTTATGCTTCGCTTGATATGGTCTAATAATCTAGACATATTTTTCTCATAGATAGCCCTATATACCATAGGGTAGAATGTATCTATGATCCTTTGAATTTGATTTCCAAATTTGTATGTGAAGAATGTTGAATTCATCTCACACTCTATTCTTTAGACATTTTGTGGAGGGTACCCAATTTTTTCCATAGGAAGGGGGCACTATGGCAGTTATGGCATCCACTACATAAGGCATTATGTATAAATTTTCATCTTGCAGATTGGTTGGGCTACCAATTTGATGTATTAAGTTGAAACTGATGATTTACCCAAGGTCAATGATTTTGTTTGCATTCAAAATGATATTTAATAGTGGGACCCATATCTCATGAATGTATGAAATGTTGGGGAAGCCATATAATTGATTCAAAAAATCCATAACAGCTCTTATCCTTGCCCTGAAAGTAACTTTGGGAAGAAAGGAAATTGGACCTTTAATTGTAAAGTTGTTTAGGTAGTTGGCCCATTGTTTTAATTTCCCAAAGATTGTATTTGCAGACAACCATGAATTTATCATGGCTTGGATATAGGTTATCTCTATGATCTAGGGAACCTTATAATATCTTTCGAAGGCATTGCCATCTATGTGGGCCACTAGGGTATTACTAACCCTGAAGTGTAATATCTTGCCATAAATTTACCCATTTACAAATAAATTGTGAAGTAAGTCAATGCAGGGCATTACCTTAGGTTTAGTTATGACATTGTGTAGACCTACTACCTTAATACCCAAAATGTCACTTTTCTATTATTGTGTGAATATGGATGGTTGATCCCCTGCCACACATGGCTTAATAGCATTAACCTCTTCCCATATGGGCCAATAATGCTTGTATTTGTTTTGTAAATCCACTAAATCAAATATTATATCCATGTAGTAAGTCATGCCTATAATCAAATAACAAAATGGAGAAGTGTGAGATGGTGAGACCATTGAAACTATGTAAGTGTTTTGTGTGTTATTTAAAAAACTAGAAGTTTCTTAATCACTTATGGGATTGGATTTAGAATTTGCACAGAGTAGTCTTTAAATAATGAAATCAAATCAAGTTTTTACAAACAAAATATATATGTTAGATTTATTGTCTCTAAAAATTAAATTCATTTAATTTCCAATTCATGCAAAGTAAATGCAACAACCTTCACTCCATTCCCCATCTATTCTTTTTCTTATTCCAATTTTGATTTTTCACTGTCAGGTTTTGGAAGATTGAATTTCCATGTGTCATCTTTTTGTTGTTTATGGGTGCCTCATCATCTTAGTATGACAGATGTATTCTTTTCATGTTTTCAAATCTTTGATTTTTTGTTTTGAAATTAATTTGCTCAGTCTTGAACACATGGATGCATATTATGTATCCATTGAGTACCAAGTTCTGTCCCTTTGTACTTTTCTTCTTCAACTACAAGCTATCAATATGATGACACTTGGCATAATCCCAGTAACTCAGATGCCCAGAGTACAAAGGTATTTGTTGTGTGCTATGTAATCTATATATTAGTGGGATTATGACACATGGAATAATCCCAATGATCCAGATGGTCTTAAAATTATGAATATATACCTTATTATGTTAAACTATGGGTTTTTTGGATGATGCCATGTGGATAACTCTCACTACTCCACTCACCTGAATGACTGCATAATATATGTTACTGACATCATCTACAAACTAACAGGATCATTACATGTGGAGCAATACTAATGACTTGGGAGCATAATTTAACTTGGTGAACTATTCAAATATCCTCTAGTTAGGATGAACAAGATGATGACACTTGGCTTCATTTCACTACTTCATTTTCTCAGATGACTCTGTGATGTGTGCTTGTTATTTGGGTTGTGGGTTAGCAGCATGATGACACTTGAAACAATCATGGTGACTCAAGTTCCCATAGGATTTCATAATTTGTCTAAGTAATGAATAGCTATGAAATGATGTGATGATGACACTTATCACAATCCCAATGACTCATAAGAATGAAGACTTGGTTGATCACCAAAAGCTGTAAATGTGCATAATAGTGACACTTGGTAGAATCAGATGAGCTCAAAGACATCCCAAAGATGAAATGAAAAAACTTGATCACAGAATAACCTGTATAGGATCAACACCAATCATACATTTACTAAAACATGTCATGATTAGTCTTGTTAATCACTCAAAATGCCTATTTAAAAAAATGAGTGCCCTAAGAAATAATATAAAAATATTTCAAAATTGAATTTTAACATAGAAACATAATGCTCAAAATTAACAAGTTAACAAGTGAACCTTAACGTTTAGTAAATATGTCAATACTTAGACTCTAAACTTATTTTCTCAATGGATCATGTCTTTGGACTTTATCTTGAAGAAAATCTCTAAGGCAAGTGGGTCCCTATTTGAAATTTTGAAAATGAAGGGTGTTGGGGCACAAAAAATGGTGACTTAGTGGGGAAATACTTCTGAGTATTTGAGAACCTAGAGCCTCAGTTAATGTATTATAATGAAACCTTAGTATTTATATGAAAATAATAAATAAATTAGTTAGTTGAAAGAGTCTCCAACTTCCTCATGCAACATACTAACCCTTTTCATTCATTAGATCTGTGTGTGATTTTTTAGAATTAATTTACCCATTGTTATGATATTTTTGACAAAGATCTAGATAGAGAATGTAGGTTTCATTTTTATTTATTATTTTATAAACAATAATAAGGAAGCATGGGTATTACTCTGCTACTAGCTAGGCATCCATATCCCCGACATAGATACCTCTATTCCATTCTAAGCATTTCTCTACTACCAACGGGGCATCCATAGCCCTGGTATGTATTCCCTGAATCATTATTTTCCCATAAGTTTGTATGATTTATTTTTTTCAAAACAAATAGAAGAAGGGTTGGGAACCATCATTGGTTGGGTGTATGTATATGAAAACTTATTTTAATTAATATGTCCGTATCAACATATATCCATTTCAATATTTATTATCTCTCATCCAAATTTTAACATATAATATTGCAATTGATATCTAGAAATAAAAAATATTTCTAAAATTTACATGAGTATATTAGAGTACTTTCAAAGGCCTGGTGAACTTATTCAATGTAGACAAAACTTAATTTTAGTCATAATACATACATTAATTCTAAAAACTCAAGTACTAAAAGAATAAATCTTGGTGAATTCACTTCTTGAGTCATCCCCTTTCTTTTGGTAAGTCTTTCATGATTCCAACATAAGAAATTGATTAGAATATTATGTAGTTTTAATAAAACAAATCTAGAAAGCAACAAAACTAACTATGAAAGCAAATGCTGAAAATAAGAAACTAATTTAAGAAAGTAAGAAATCTATCGAGGAGAGAAAATAACAAAAATCATGAAATCTACTCTAAAAAAATAACAAACCTAATCTACTTCTAGTTCTATGTTTAAACTCATTGTCATTCATAAGTATCTATAGTTGGAGTGGCCATGAAATATTTTTTCAAAAACTGTCCATTGACGAGAAAAGGAAGATTATGACCTTAGAGGTCCTTCATATGAAAAACATTGTTACCTAGGATTTCAGAGTTTGGGTATGGCCTTACCCATAAAGGAGTGAAATTTCCATGTTGCCCTTTATTTTTGTGTGTCTTATCCCATAAAAACACTAAGTCTAAAATCTTAAAAGCCTTAATTTTAACTCTTTTGTCAAACCATCTTTTGACAATGTCTTGGTGCTTATTAAAGCTATGAAATGCATCAGTTTATGCATCCTCCATCTGGACCATGTCAAGCAACCTAGATTTAATCATTCCTTTTTCTCCCATATACTCTTACATGAATTGGTATGTTGGTAGTTTGAGAGTAACTATAAAGACCATTTGTTTTCCATACACTAGTAAGAAAGGTGACGCCTTAAAGGCTTTCTTGTGATTTGTTTTGTCTACCCATAGTGCATACTTTAGAAATATGTGTCATTTTCTAGGTTTATCTTTTCTTAATTTATGTTGGTCTTAATTTGTGACCCTCTCAAAATACACCCATGGGACTGAGTAATTTAGAAAGGACAAAGGGAGGCAACAACACATGGAATGAAATGTCCCCTTATTTTTAGAATTGTGTTAGTCAATCTAAGGGCTAAGATTATATCAAATTTACTTTGAGAGTAACAGTTACTACTTCCATAGGTTTAATTGATATGAGCATCAAGGTTCTTTACATTATTGTTAATTATTTGTCTAAATCATGTTACCTATTTGATTCAATTGATAAAGCATTTAAGATATACTTCACTACAATTCATATCAAACTATTCTAAACTAAGGCATGATATCATCAAAAGAAAATAAAAGAAAGAGAGGGTAGGGTAGAAAAGAGAGGATTGTTTTTAATTTAAATGAGCCTCTTGATACCAAGGAATTGAAAGAATGTCTGACAATAGTTATACCACTATGTGCTTGGTTTAAAAATTTCACAAACATAAACCACTCTATGGGTAAACTTTTAAGGACAAGTGTGAAGGTAAATTGATCTATTGAACCCTTTCTAAAGATAATCTAACTAATAGTATGTAGTTGTTGCACATAATGACTAGGAAAATACTAAATTAAATCATGAATAAATCCAATAGACCAATTAAAATAGTTGTTGCACATCTTAACTGAGACAATCATCTACAAACAAGAATATTAATAGTCCTAGTACCAATTAACTTGGTAAATAAAAAGAGTAGAGGTATTAAATGAACAAAATAGAATAAAATATATGTTTAGCATCCTAAAATCATTCTATTACAATCAATATCTCCTAGAATATAACTAAAGATGAAGGCATGGGGGAAAGGTTGGTGTAATCTAGATTGATCCCAATAAATTTTGATGCCTAAAGTGTTGTCCTTAGATGCACAGTCAAGGTGAAAACAACAAAGAAAGGTAGGTGCAATCCTCGCACAATCCTAATAGAGTTTTGACCCCAAAAGTCTCAACCCTCTATAATGGCAATGAAACCCTCTTAAACAGATAATTCAAGGAGCTCATGGCTTTTCCTTTAAGTTCATCCCATTAATAGGGTGGTTACAAATATTTAATGATGATTTGAAACTGTAATTAAGATTCTGATAGATTTTTTAACTTGATCATTATTTGTAACTAGAGGCCATGACTCTTTAAAATAAACATTTTGTCTTTTAGATCTTCTTTATCTTTTATAGACCTCTGCAACTTGTTTTTCTACCACCAGAGTGGATGCACAGTCAAATCTTGACTTTTGACAGCTAGATAGGCCATCAATTTACAATCCCATGGTCTCTTCCAATGACTTGGCATGCTTATATGGCCATCAATCTTTGATTTTGTCCATTCAACTGACATTTTTTGCACATGGTGTTATATCACTAATTTGGTTGGCCTTTGCTTATGATTTTATGTTCTTAAGCCCATTATTTCCATGTGGTAGCCTATCAATTTTCTACATCATTTTCTCCTTGTTCTATTGGTAGGTCCTACCATGTGTCTTATCCTTGCTCTTTTATTGCTCAGATTGGGGCTCGATATATTTTGACTGTGCCTTGGTCACAAAGTAGCAGGATATTTCCATGTGGTGACATCCCACTAACATAGAGCCCAAATGTGTATCAAAATTGTACAAACCACTCTGGGGTAGTGGGTCATCAAAATGATGTCATGTAGCACAATCTCGCTAACCCACTTACTTGGAGGGTCAGATAATGTATAAATGGCCTCAGTACTATAGAGTATTAGGATGTTTCCATGTGGTGATATCCCAATAACTTGGAGTTTAAGAGGGTGTATTGATGTACTACTTTACCCAGATTATTGGGTTATCAGGATGACACCACGTGACATAATCTCGCTGACCCACTAGCCTAGAGTCAACAGCGGGTGATTGGGATAATGCCATGTGATGCAATCCCACTAATATACTCACTTGAAGGCCTATTAAATTTCTAAAGTCCTATAGAGTATATGAAAGATGCCATGTAACTTTGGAAGCCCTTTTGAAGAATCAACTAAGTCCTGAAGAAGTAAAAATTTGACACATAGATATAAGAGAAATTACTAAAAAATTAATTGTCAAAACACTTTTGAGAATGGTTTAGGCCCATCAAGAGCTACAAAATATTGACACATGGCATCAGCATCAATTTAGGAACATGTGTGAAACAAAGCAAAGAAACATAGTGAGCACTTTTAAATTTTAAAATCTAACAACTAAGTTTTTTGAAAACAAATGATAAGATAGAAACTAAAAAAATGACTAAGTATGAAATCATAATGAAAGGATGAAATCACAAAAACTTAGCATAAAAGGAATCCCAATTTCATTAATTTATTTAGAAATTGACTAAGTCCCATAATGAAATAATGCAAACATTTAGTCAATTAGTTTAAAATTAAATCAAAAAATGGGCTAAATTACCAAGAATGAGGCTTTAAAAACTCTAAAAAGTTAGATAAGTTTTCCATTGTTAAAGTCAGATGTTTCAAAATAAGAAATTCAAAAGTATTTTAAACATGATTTAAAATAACCCAAACTATCAATACTTTTAAAAATTCAGAACTTACAACCATAAAGTCTTAAATGTGTTATTTAGACCTAATAAAATAATGAAGCTTTGATTTACAAACTTGGTTAATATCAATGAAGCATCCAAAAGATAAAACTTCACATTTAGGAACCTACAAACCAGAGCTCAAACTCAAACAAGAGGGTCCCATTTAAGGAATTGAGGGTGGGGCATGTTAAACCTAATAATTTCTTGATGGAATCCATTAGATTCTTGTTGGTGGACTCAAGAACTCCATTCACTTATGGATAATAGTTTGATGAAAACATGATTATAATTTGGTTGTCATAGTCCCATTCTATAAATTTAGATGACTTAAACATTAGACCATTATCACAGTACAAATAGATTATAGTCCCAAATCATTTCAATATGTTTTTTCAAGGAACTTGATAACATCCTTGGCTCTAAAATTTTTGGTAACCACAACCTCTATCTATATGTTACAATAATAAGTGGTTGTTAGGATGAATTAATGCTATATTGAAGATTTTATATTGATCACTCCAACAAAGTATAGACCCCATTGAGTAAAAGGGCATCCATCAATGACTAGCTGTAGGGGCATGACAACATGTACTTCCCTCTTTCTAAGTACTTGGCATTCATGACACACTCAAACATGATTATGGGCATCTCTAAAAACTATAGGCCAGTAGTATCTCATTCTCAAGATTTTATGAGATGTCATATTGCATAAGGGATGTCCACTACCTATTTTATGATTGAAATTATTTAAGATATTTTCAACTTCTTCTCTTGAGACACACCTTAAGTAGATACCTTTATAAAATTTTCTATACTAGACTGCCTTTTTATAATATAATGAGATAACTTGAGCCTAAGGGATCACCCTTACTCTATATTCAACTCAAGGGGACATGTACATATGTGTAAATAATGGATTATATGAATATCTCAATCACCACTAGCTACTTGTATTTCATTGATTTGTTCAACATGAATTCACGGGTTTATCTTAGTCATGAGCTAGATGACCCCTTGGTCTTGTACCATCTTGGTGGGTCTAATTTCAAGGTCAAACTCTTTTAGATTTTCCATCCATTTACCTCTCCTTTCTCCTAATTCATTCTGGCCAGGCATGAGCCTAACGATTGGATCTGAAATGATGGCATATGTTTAGTTCCTAAAGATGTAATACCTAAACTTTTCCTTGCCTTGATCAAGGCATATATTTTTTTATCTATCATTGAATATTTCAACTATGCATCTTTTAAATTAGTACTCATGAAGGCAATTATATGTTCACTATCATCTACCTTTTATGTGAGTATTATTGTTATAGTGTGTTCTGAAGTAAAGGAAGAGAAAAATGAATCCTTAGTGAAATTAGGGATAATCAAAGTTGGAGCTTGAGAAAAATGATCTTAATATCCTTGAATGCCTTCTTCGATTCATAAATCAATTATATTTTAGCGTCTTACTTCAACATGGCATTCAGTGTCTTGACAATCTCTCTAAATCTAGAAATTAAGTTTCATACAAAGTTTATCTTGCTAAATAAAGACTTCAATTCTTTCTTTTTTTAGGAGGTGTTATCTTTGAAATGGCTTAGATTCATTCTGGATCAATGGAAATCTCATCTTTGGTAATGACATGACCTAATAGTTTCCCTTTAATAACTCCAAAGATGATCTTCTTTGGATTCAGTGACACTCCATATCTTCTACATCTGTCAAATACCTTTTACAAATGATTTGCATGATCAATTGTTTTCTTCAAAATTACTATGAGATAATCCATGTGTCACTAAAGAGGGTAGTCCATGGCATGTTGGAAGGTTTTTCTTACATTAATTAGGCCAAAATGCATCCTTTTATATGCAAAAGTGTCACACCTGGTGGTAAAATCAGTCTTCATTTTATATTTTACTTCCACTAGTACTTGATTATAGCCTAAAAATCCATATAAAAAGGGCATCATTTTAGACCCATTGACCATCTAAATTACCTCATCCAAGGAGGGAAAATGATAGTTATCATTTTAGATGCTCTATTTAGGTTTTTGAAGTTGACACACAACTTGATTTCTCCATTATTTTTCCAAATAGACACTTAGTTAAAAACTTAGGTGGAATTCATGATTTGAAACACAATCTTAGCATCCAATAAATTTTTAACTTGTGTATGAATGAGAGGCTCTAAAATGATATAATGTCCTCTATCTATGCATGAAGGGTCTGTGTTCCAGTTTCAAAGGGATAGTGTGTTTGATGACCCTAGGATCAAAGTTTTTTAGATTTTCATATGTCCAAGCTATCACATCCTTGTAATCTATGAGTAGACCCTTCAATTTTTATTTCTCACTTTCAATGAAACTCAGGCTACTATTAACATATTTAGGATGTTTGTCAATTCCCAAGTTAACTTTAGTGAAACATGATTCACTTGATTTGGATTGCTTCTATTTTTAATCTTGTGGATCTATGTCAAAAGCTCGATCTAATGAGACCATTACTGTTAATATATGATTTTATTTCAACTATAAGATGCCCTCTTCTCCCAAGTCTTCTATGTTCATACTTCATAATACTTATTATCTATTATTTGAGATTCATAGGCTTTAAATTTATTTATAAATTGTATGATCTAATAATCATCATCAAATACATAAAAGTTCTCCATGTTTTCTAGGATGAAAGGGAAAGGGACTAGCTCTATGGAAAAACTATGCATTTTAGATTCCTAGAGTGGTGTCAAGTTGACAACGAAAGATGCTAGTTAATGTATTGTCTAATTTTATTCTCTTAGGATAGCCTTGATGTTGAATTATTCAAATGATTTAATTAGATCTCATGCTCTTTGTTTATATTTCTTTAAATAGATAAGTTTGCACTGATATTTTCTTTTGATATGGTTGATGATTAGCTCTGAATCACTAAATATTTGTAGTTGCTTGACATTGTGTTTTAGTGCAAATTGTAAACCTAGAATCAAAGCTTCATACTCCACTTGATTATTGGTACATGGGAACTACAATTTATATGTTGCTATATATTGTTTTCTATGCCAAAATATTGCTTTGATCTAACACCATCAAAGTGTAGAGTCTATAACTGTGAAGGACTTGAAAATTCTTTTTCATGGTGTTGATTTTTTTAATGAACATGAAAACACATGCATGTGAGGATGCAAATTAAAATTTATCATTCTTGGCTTTATATTCCATAATTAGGTACTTCATTTTGGTTCTTGGTCCAATTGGACCTGATCGGATACCACTTTCTAAGTCAGCCACATATTTGATAAATTTTTTACCATTTACCCATTCAACATCTTTGACCAATCTCGACTTGGCAATAACCCATAAGCTTTAAGTATAACCATGCCAAAATGTTTATGTACTATTACACATGTAGCTGAGAGGCAAGTTATATCCATACATTTGTCAACTCCCAAACACAAGATACTAAAGAATTTTATAGATTTAGGACATGGATTTTTTAAGTGGTGAATCTTTATTAATTCATGAATATTCCATTTTTCAATGTCAGGATTTGGTAATTTTGTGGGGTAGTTGACAACATGGGATTGCCTAAATTTTAGGGTATAATTTATTTTAAGGGTCAAATCACCTATTTTTTAAAATAAATTTCTTCCTATATATGTATGTCATTGACACCAAGAAATCCAATCTGAGGCATTCACCACTATATATAATATATTAAAAAAGTTGTAACCAGCAGGAGGATGACTGTAAATAGGGGTCAAATGATAACAATTAGGTGTCAAATGACACCAACCTGGTGTTGGATGATGGTAGAAAATAGGTGTCTAAAAATAGTAAATATGTGTCAGACCAGTGCAACTAGTCATCATTTATCTGTAGTGTTGATTTGATGGCTTATATTGAGAATGTTAACACATTAAAAATCCCAAAACCTAAATACTACTACATATATAGATTTCTCTCAAAAAATTATGCAATTTCAAAAAGAATCATCATAATCTAAGTCTGCATGCAAACTTTATGACCTTGACAAGCTAGGGAGTCTCCATTGCATTATGCAGTCATCCATCTACAAGTGCAATGTAAACTCCCCAACTTCTTGAGGCCATAACTTTTGCATGTAGACTCAAATTATGATAATTGTTTTTTTGAAATTACATAACTTTTTGAGAGGAATAAAAATATGTACTAATATTTATGTTTATGGAATTTTTTGTAAAAAATATTGATTCTTTGTGTTCTATCACTTGATTTACCTACATAATCAACCACCTAGATATATGGATAAGTAGATGATGCAGTCAGGCACCTACATCTTGTAGTTGGGTAACTTCATGATGTAGTCACCTGACTATATGATACATCCAAATGCCTGTATGATGTGTTCACATGACTACATGGTGCATTCAGATGACTGCATGGTTCTGATTTATAATTTTCCATGTGCTGACTCATAATTCATCTAGAATATTATACACCTTTTAACCTAATTTTCCACCATTACAAAATCGATTCGCCTAACCTCCAATTTTTTCTATTATAGGCCACTAAAAGTTTTCCTAATTTAGGACCACTCTTTTGGATTTATTTGGGGTTAAACCCCATTTATTTCATACATTTATGGGCATCACATTGGCAAAGCACCTGAGTCAACCAAAAAATTATGCACATTATTACTAAACATTCTGATAGTTAACAAAAAAGGTGGTACCTCAAGATTGTCCTTGTACATAACTAAATTGGTATGAGTAGCCTTTGATTTATTTAAATATGGTTTCTCAATTAAGGCCTTGTTCAATAATTATCTTTCCTCAATAATCTAAGTTAGCTCGTGAAGACTGATATTTTCCTTGATCTTCTTCATATCTTCGACTATATTGTATCCATATTTTCTTTGTGGCTCTCAGCTTTGTTGTTGATCATTTACTTTTGGAGGAGGTAGATTATTTTTTACCTTAGGATTTTGAGAATTAGTAGCATTATTGTTTGGAGGTGTTAAAGTAGTATCAGGTTATTTATTCATTAAGTTGCAGTTATTCCTCTAGAACTATTGAAAGGCACTTATTTCATCTATATTATCTTCAATTTAATTTTCATCTTCTATTGGGAAGGTTAAATCATATGTCTCAATACCATTGTTGTGATCGAAGGACTTGGAGTAGTGAAAGGAGGCGGATATGGCCGATTAGTAATACCTTCACACCTATCCATTTCCTTCTGAAATATCTCAAAAGCAGTGCAAAATTCTATGCATTATAACTCTTTATGTTGTGTTATATTATGGACTTGGCACCAATTAGGTAGCATTGCTTCTAAGGTATTTATTTCAAGCATCTTGTTAGGTATTTGTTAGTCTATGTTATTTATATATCTATTGAAAGATATGTTGTATATTTTATATGCAAAATTCTAATTGGTATTCTATCCCATGGTGATTCTTGTTTGCATTTACATACTAAGGAACTCATTGCTCAAATTTTATACGATTCATTGGATAGAATCCAATTCTAATTTTTAAGAATCAAAATTATTACCTTAGGTGGTAGCAACATTAACTGGTATCAAAGACTAGCTCTAACGTTATTGATTAGGTGTAGACACATGATTATTCAAGAATCTGAGGTGTTGGTTAGGTGGAGCATGGGCCAGAGATAATTTTATATACACTCGATTCTAATTTTGAGCCACAACATTCTAATTAGCATTTAGAATAGGATTGAAGGCTATAAAATTAGGACTAACAGTGGGCAGATCCAAAGATTGTAACTAGGGATTCAACTACCTATCAATATTAAGTGCTTCAACATAGGCCAACAACAATGAAGTAATACCAAGTGATTTGTGGATAAATACAATTATCATAGATTATAATGTATTATTATGCATTTCAATGGCTAACCCAACATTGGGTTTATAGTCATTGGCAACTCAGCTATACATATTTTGTAATCTTATGTTAAAGGTTATAATTAGCTCATTAGGATCTCTCTTCATGCTTTAAAAATGTTGATATATAACACTTGGGATAGTGACCTATCTAAATTGTGCCAAAAAGGTTTCTTGACACTGATTTTAAGAGGTGATAGAATCTTCTCGAATGTTGAAGAACTAGTCATAAGCAACATCTTATAAGGTAAAATGGAATAATATGCATGCCACATATTTATGGGTTATGTTTAATATATGTATAGTCTTGAAGGCCTTTATATTTTATTTGATAGTCCTACCTCCTGAAAGATAAAAGGTAAGAAGATTCTTTTTAGGGTTTCTACGAAAATCATGCATATCTCTAGGAACAACAATTGCATAACTAAATAACCAAGTTAGGGACATCATACACGGAGAGAGACAAACTCTTCTAATTGGGGAATAAGAATGATTCTAAGGTCATTTTAAGATGCCTCTATCTAACCTAAATTTTATATGGATATGAAAGGGTGGGAATAGCAGGCCAATCTCAGAGGTGGACCTTGTTAGTCTTTAGGATGTATCCAGTGTAACTCAAGTGATCTTTTAAATAAATAAAAAAGGTAACCCTCTTTCTAGCTTTAATTAACTTCTTGTTGATGTGAGTCTTATGCACACCAATTAATATTATGAGGTAACCTCTAACATTTTAGGATCAGTGAAAAGGTTCAATCCAAGGCATGAGTTTCAAGGTATTCAATTTTATAAACAACCTAGTGATCGAATAGTAGTGAGTGGAGTCATTTTTTACCTCAAATGGTTTAGATATGATATGATTCTAGACCTAATTGAGATGGGTATATAAGAAGGAGAATCTAACCTAAGGTGAGTGGGTTCAAAAGAAACTCAAAAATAAAGAAGGGTGGGGTAGGAAAGAATATATGTGAATCAAAGACAGATGAAACCCTTCTAAATTGTATCTTGCATTATGGGTTGGAAAAATAGTTATAACACTAAATATTTCTACAAGTTACTGTTAGCACACCAAATAGATAAACATAATTAGGATTCCAAGGGAACAAAATACAATAAACTTTAGGGATGATAATCAAAGGTTGCTACAGATGAAGATTATAATTGCACATATTTAAAGGGAGATTATGATTATTTAAACACAAAGACATCCAAATTAGATATTTTCACAATATGAACTATATTAAATAGTTTTTTTACATAACCCAAATACTAAAATACCATCATAATGGAACTTATTCAATGAATCACAAGTTTGGATAAGAATAGAAAATTCACATCGAGACAAACTTATAGAACAATTCATATAATTTATTATATATCTTGATAGCCAAAATTCTCCTCCCTTTGGAAATGAGAGGATACAAATATGTATAGCTTTGGGAGAGGTTGTCTCATCCTCCAAAAAAAAATAAAAATTCACATTCCTAATTTAGGAGTTGAGTGTCCAAACTCATGCATAGTATGCATGTATATAATATAACAAATATTCGTTAAAAGAACTATCATATACAAAAAAACAAGGCCAAAAATATACTTAAGTTACAATTTGGGCATGCAACCTATGCCAAAGGTTACCTGTGATGTTGATGTGGCACTACTTGGAGATGAAGCTTACTTTTTAAAAACCTAAGTTATCAACACCATAGTTGTAATTGGAGTAGACATTGTAGTGGTTGCAGTGAATTATGGCACCAGTGGCACTATAACTATAAGTGTTGTATGAGTTTTTATGGATATAGAACTAGCTAAAGTAGTTACTGAAGCAACTATGGTAGTGATAGTGGGAAGTGGGACATAAGCAAGCCCCATCACAATCTAAACTAATGTGTATGTTGGGGTATGAGGCTATGTGCTTTGATAAGGCACTAATGGTGCTCCTGTTGTATAATTTGTTCCTTTGTAACTTCTATATATAGTTATAAGGCATGACTAGCCTAAAAATCAATATTTATAGTCTCAAAATAAATAAGAGATCTCTTAAACAACTATGGAATCTTATCCATCAGCTTATTGTGTAAAACCATTTTAGCTTTTCATTTATATATATAGTGTATCTATTCTCATGACCTTTCTCTTAGAAAAATACATCAATTGGATAATTTCTTCATTAGTCATATAAGATTATTCCCTCAATTTCAACCTAAAAACTATCAACTGTTGCTAAGAGCATGCCTTCAAAAATGGGCTTGACAACCAATTGATCAAGAGGATTACTCACATTTATGACCCTCATGTCTTTTAAAATGGAGATTGCTTTCTTTTCATATTTCATAAATAATTGTATCAAGGTTTGCATCTCTTTATGCTAGTCAAGTAAGTTGTATCTCATTATGGCCACATAACTCTATGCCCATGCAACTTTTGGTTTTATTATTAAATTTAGATAAGCATAATCTTTGTTTCTTATATTTTGGCCCAAGAAATTGAGCTTACCTCCTATGTTATTCATTTTATTACACAACTAGGATACATCTCCCCATTTAGGCTAGGATTTAGATTCTGTAGACCTTATTGAACTAATAATATCATATATATTCTTAATTGCACTTTGTACATTATGAACAATTTCCATAGGCAACTTAATGATATTATCCCATTGTAACCTCTGCCTAGACTGGTCATAAATTTTAAACATTTATTTTATGACTCCTCCAGTCACATCTAAAAATATATAAGGGTCCTCCCTGTACTCATCTAGGCCTGAAGGATTGAGTTCTCTTATTTTTCATAGATAATATGTCCTTTATCTACTCTAGCTCAACATTCACACCCTCTACCACCACACTCTTCCTCTTAACTTTACTCAATGTATTAGTTTGCATGTCAAAATCAAATACCACCTTTGGTTGCTTAGTGATTATTATGTCATGTCTTCCTTCTTCCTCCCATAATTTTTGAATCCATGAAGGGATGTTTACCTTCATTTGTTGCTCTGTTTACTCAGTAGATTCAAAGGTCACAAGAGGGATTTAACCTGGTGGGTGTACTAAGGTTAGAAAAGGCTATGCAATAGTATAAGGTACAACCAACTCTAGTAAAGAGGAAATGGCCTTTCTCCACCCAGTGACCTTTTATAGTGGTGTGCTAATAACATATGTAGTTTGGCTTGGTTCCCTACACACTAATACTATAGGATAATCTAATTGGGTAACATTAGAAACCATCATACCTAACTATGTGTATGACATGGGGGTGTAGTTTGTATAACTAAAATATAATTAGATACTATATTTTCAAAATGTACATGCTTTATTGGTTTAGCTTCTTGTAGACTAGATCTACTAAAGAATTAATGGGCCATATGGGTCTAGAGAAAATTTTGCATATAGGTTATAATTTATGTGCAAAAAACCCCAATAGGAGTAGTAGTGGTTGAACCCTCAATCAGTTTTTTATCAATAAAATAAATTCCACTCGTTGGGTCTTGGGATATATTTTACAAAATTGGAATTATGAGTGCTTGGGGCCTTTTTATTAGACTTGGAGAATAAAAAATGAAATAATATTAAGGATGAGTGACTTATTATGTATTAATTAAATTAGTAGTAATAGTAGGAGACACATGAGGAACTTATGGACTTAAATTTTGAGGGGATGTGGTATTGGTAGTTATTGATGTAGTTGTTGCCACTGTAACTTTAGAACTAAGTCCTCATGTAGGAATCATATCACCCTCTACATAAAATTCAATAACAAGTGGAGCTTCTTTGGGAATCCACTCTCTAGTTGATATTTAAGCAGAGTCTATTGTAGTCTGTACTACCTTTCTTGTTTGTTTCTCTACACTTTGTGGTGGAGAGCTTCAAAGTATGATTGGTATTGGATCTTGATCTGGAGCTGATTATTTATACTCCACTTCATCCTCCATACCTTGTTATTTTTCTTATAACAACTCATTTTTAATTGAGACAACCTTTTCTTTCTCAACTTCTTTAGAATCCCCACATATTTATGTTCCTTTTGAACCAGTTTCACCTTCATTTGATTCTTTAGAAGGTCCTATGTCCTTAGGTTTTATGTCTTATTCAGAATACCATTCTTCTTCTTCATTACTATCATATATTTTAATAGGCTCTGCTTCCTTTTGCACCTTATCTTCTCCTTCTTGTTCAATTTCCTTTTATACTTACTTTGGCTTCCCTTTAGACTCCTCATATAGAGAGCCTTCTATAATAAATAGGCTCTCATTCGTTATGTTTTATTATTTTATAACCTTAGGATACATAGGAGGAGTCCTAAGCTTCCTTTAAGAGGTATTTAGATGCTTCCTAGGAAGATTAAGGGTTGGTTCTAAATTGGGTGTAATGGAAGATGAAGGGATAGAAGTGGAAGGAAGAATTGAAGTGGGGATGGTAGTGACCATTAGTGGAGCCATAGAGGATATATATAATTTCCCCATAGATTGAGGTATTTTTGCATGAACTGGTGATGTAGGAGCAACATAAATATGACCTTATGACAAAAAGGAATGGAGACTTACTTGTTACACCCTAGTTAATAGAGGCAAGGGTACAATATAAATTGGTCCTTATAGGCTTTATGACTCCTCCACCTCATTTGTAGGCTAAGAATCAGTAGTTTTTAGGAGAGTGGGGAGACTAATAGTAACATTGGACTCATCTTGTGGGTCTACATCCTTAGGCACATTGGCTCCTTCACTAATCTCATTTCCCTAAATTTATGCCTCTAGTTGGAAAGGAGGCCTATGGACTAATGTTAAAGTCTATTATTCCCAATCTATTCTCTTTTCATATTATTTTATGATAGTGGGATAATATTAGATTTTTTGGACCACTATCATAGGCATATTAACTTTTCACAGTCTGATATAAACATCACTATCATCTTCAACATTCATGAAAATGGAATCATGATTATACCACTAGTGTCTATTTTAGTTAAATCAGAGATTAAATCATAGTTCCCCATGGGTTTAGGAACATATTTTATTTCCTGAATGTTTGAGAGATGGAAAGCCATAAGATGACACTCTCTGGTGTGAGTAAAAATTGTTTCCTCTTCTTCAACTTCTTGTTCACAACTCCTATCCTTATGGTTTTGCCTTGCACTCCCACCTGAGGAGTTACATCAGTTTTCATAGTCTCAGAAGTGGAGGCTTCAGCATCATGAGTACATGACACCATGAGTTGTTTATGCTAAATAGGGTGGTTTTGTGGGCCACCCTGTTGTTTACTTGGGGTAATGAATGTTTTGTGATTGGGGAAGGAATTTGATAGATTTGGAGATTATAATTTTGAGGGTTGATAAGACTACTTAAAAATACCTGGGAGCTTTGTTATCTTTCCCTAGGAACATGTCTACACATGTTTGCCTCTGATCTTCTTGGAGCCTTTCTATGATTTTTTTATATTCTCTAAAATTTTAAGTGTCATGATTGATAAATCAATGAAAAATCCAATAAACATTAGGATTGTAGTCTATAGGTGTCATGTTCTACCCCCATTGCCTGAACCCTTTTTAATTATTTTGTGGGTAATAGGTTTAGTTATAAAATTAGGGGTATTATTCATTTGGTTGGTATTAATTTTACTTATGGTTTAATGTTATGTGTTGCGTGGTGGTGTTTGATTGAAGTCAACTGCATGGATGGTAGGAGGGGCATTCTAGTTTCTATCCCCATGTTGTTTATGTTCTTGTTATTTGTAGGCTAATATTGGTTTTTATTCATGGGGTTTGGCTTCTTGCACTGGTTGATGATTCTATTGGTATTAGCATTCTTGTTTTAATTTATGATCTTAGGACCTTGGTTCTTAGAATTATTTGGAGTTGCACTTTGAAATCCCCCATTTTTTTGGCTTAGGGTGATAATGTGCCCAATGGTCTCATAATTCCACCAACCACTATCAATAATAATCTCGTCAATTCGCAAGGTATTCTCAAGGGATTTTTAATAAGATCGATATGGGAATTTTCGAACATCCTCCCTTGTCTCCTTATTAATGTAATGGAGGAAGAGATCACACAATTGTTATTAATCTATATTGGGTTCACTAATAAATGAATATAAGACCTATCACCGTCTCATGATGAAATGGGTGGCCGAATCATTATGTTCTTGCTTGATGTGAAAAATTCACATATGTTAGTCTTAAGGATATTTTTCATATCAAAATCTTTGACAAATTTGGCCATGAGTTAGTGGAAAAAATGTATAGACCCCTTGAGGAGGTGGTAATACCAATCAATTGCTATCCCTTCTAGGGTTTTAGGGAAGATTTTTATAACAACCCATCCCAAGGGAGTATTTACCTAACAACCATATCTTAAGATTTGATGTGTGCATTGGGATCCCCTTCCCCTTTGAATTTTGGAAGGTCTGGTAGGGGACATGGAAGAGGAACCACATGTATGTTAGCATTGAGAGGTTCCTTCAGGTACTCAACATAAGTCCCCATGTTGTTAAATTTTGTTATTATTGTAGTGGGGCCGGAATGAAAGGGTGGGGTCAGATAGGGATTGCCTTGGTAACCACTAGAAAGAATGGAGGTGGATTGTTAAGGCAAAGTGGAGTAAGCCAAAAAAATAGTTATCTAGCTAAGTGGATTTCAAATACATGTGAAAGTAATGGGGAAGGTTTTAGACATAGGAGGTGTAATGGTTTATTGTGGTGAGGTATATATGGTTTCTACATAACATGATGCTACATAAGGTGGGACATATCTTTTTTATGGAGGGAGAGTGTACGTGGGATACATATAACTTGGATGTGTAAAGAATAATATATTATTAGTTACCATGTAATTTTAAAATGGTGAAGCATAAGTGTACATGATCCCCATTAGGGTTTAAATAGGTGCTTGATAAGATGAATGGGATTTAGAGGTGTCAATGTTAGGGACCTCATGAGTAAGGGTATCCTTAATAGGTTGGTGAGATACATGGTTATGTGAGGGTATATGTTCCTACTATGGTGCAAGCATAAAGGGTTGTTGTTGTGGTTCTAGATAAATCATAGTTTGGTTGAGAGGAGGGAATGAGTTGGTGTAGGGGAATTTGGGCTAGTCCCATGACCCATAGTTTGTTGGCTATTCTACAGGTGATGAATACAACCCACTTGGGTGTTGATGAGTTGGCTTGGGTCAGTATCAGTGTTAGGCTTGAAGACATCCTATGTAGGAGGGGTAAATACATGAGATTGGGTAGCATAAAGAGGATAGTTTGGGGTCAGATCCTCAGGGGTAGTGTTTTCAATTTATAATGATGGGTTGGGTACATCTTGACTCTTACTATGGGTGCATTGTCCCTTTCATATGGTTGATTTCATCTTCCAAGTGATGGATGCTTCTTAGGTAATGATCATATTTTGATATGATTTCTATGTCTAGGCTTTGTAAGCTGATGGATGGCCTTATGTCCATGAAAGGAGTGGTTGCACATCCCTTAGTAAGGGTTATATCATTAGAGTTAGGGTGGTTATTCATAGTTTGAGATACGTCTAGTATTTCTTAAATGGAGACCCCACTCCTGGCTTGAGTGTTTGGATGAGAGTAATCATAGAATTGGTAGTCTATAGTAGTGTTAAAGGTTGGGTTATTCTAAATCATCAATGAAAGCTCACTAAAGTTGATTTGGCTTCTCCTATAGCCTTCTAGGCCAAAAGATCCACCTATGTCCTATCCAAACATATTCTGGAGGTATTTGAATATCCATAGATTAAATTGTAAGAGGGAATATGGAGAAGGAAGAGAGTAAGAGGAAGAATGGGATACACAAAGGATGAATTCCTTCATGTTTATTTGACCAATTTATATGCACACAAATAACACACACTAAAATATGTACTTGACTCCCCAAGGTTAAGCCAAGTTAATCGATGCAATGGATGGGATATGGATTTTGTTGGTTATTAGGTGGAATGTAATTTGGAATGAGTGGTGACAATGTGTTCTCATGATTGAACTAAAAGACCTTAGCAATGTCTCAATGCTCATTAAGAGCATCAAGCTGAGCTAAAATAGAACTCCATGGTCCTTGAATTTTTGAGATCAAAAGAAGGCGTAGCTCTTGGTAAATGCTAGTTACAGGGAAATGGGGGAGATCAAGTTGAATGACTCATGGTAAAATGTCTAATTTTCTAGGTTGGCTATGCCCAGTCAATGTTACCCATGAAATTTGAATGATATAGGACAAAACTAGACTCGAGAAGAAGGAAGAGGTATGAATGGGAAACTAGTGTTGAGTGAAGTTATATTGACATCCTTTTTTCTAAGGAAGGACAATGATGGATGTATTGAGAATTATTTCTTGTTCATCCAAATTAATCAAGGAGTCAATAATATGATGAGGAATTAGGGTGGCATGAAAAATGTCATGTCTTAGCTTGGTGAAAATATCAAGTTATATGGAAAATATGGCATCGAGTGATCTAACCCTAGGGAATAAACTATGGTAGACAAAACCAGGTGTCTTTGGAAGGGTCATATAAAGGAGGTTAGGAAAAATCCAAGGTAAAATTCTATGAGCTCTTTTAGGCAATAGCTTGTTGTGTGTGCTTGTTATGTTTTTTGAAGCAAGGCTTTATATAGGGTTCTTGCACTAATAGGCAAGGCTTAGATGGAGCATGGATGCTTGCACATTCTATCAAGGTTTCTAATGATATCTAGGTGTTTGTGTGTGTTGGCAAGGCTTCTTAACACTATTTTTTTTGAGTATTTATTATTTTTGGCTTGTTTTGGGGTTTTCTTGAGTTTATGAAAGTAAGTATTTGCTTGTTGAAATTTAAATACTAAATGAAAAATAAATAAATAATTTTAAAATAAATTAAAACAAAACTTCTTTTTTTATCCTTTTCCAATGATTCATAATGCATGCAAAAGAGAAGAAGAAACCTATACTATTATGCAAGGTGCTAATTTTTCCTAACTTTGTCTAGATGTAAACTAGGTGATGATATTTTTATAGTTTTTGTTTTTTTTATATGAGGTGAATTAACTATGGTAGTTATGTCTTCTAGGAATTCAAATAATGCAAAATAAATCTGGTCTAAAACAACAATGTCTCAACACTTTCCATTAATTTTCTTTGTCTACAAATAAGCCAAACTAGCCTTTAAACTTTCCTAGTTTGTTGTAAATAATATTTTTAACTAATTTTCTAAAAGAGAAACAAGAAATACAAATCTAATTTTTGGTTTCAAGAGGAAGTAAGAACACTTTTGATTCAATCAAAACAAACAAAATCAAATATGTGCTAGCTCTATTTGTGGGCCTAGGATTGGCGAAGTTCTTGTGATTAACTAGTTGGTTGTTTAGATTGCAATAAACTTGATTTGATCTTGGAAATAAAATTATATATTGGCTATAAATGTTTTTATAATTCACTAAAATCTTCCTATGAATGGTTTGTGAAATTTTTTTCTAATTGAAATAAAATAAGTCTATTGCAATGTAGACACAATCAAAACTAACTACTTTTTTTTGTAACAAAGATAATGAAAAGAAATAGACTTCTCTCCCTATAAAATTTGATCTTTTTTTGAATAAAATTTTTTATATAATGAAATAACTACATTTATGTAATCTAAAAAATAAACAATATTATAAATCAAAGATAACTTCAACTTGACCAAGGCATAGATCAACTAGAATGCATGTAGTATATTGATGAAAGAATCATCAATATGCTAGATCTTTTTTATCCTTTGTGTGAATTCTAGGATCTCTCTAACTAGAAGATGCACAAGTTTTGGAACAAATTGGGAAGGAGAGGAGACACAACCATAAATGGAGACTAGTTGAGCTGAGGTTGGCCAATGCTTTGATTTACAAAGACTTAGTTCCTAGAACAATAACACTTGTTCACCTATGGCAATGTAGTCAACACAAACATTATAGAGGTTAGATATTTATGCAATTATACCAAGACTATGGCTATAAGAGCTTCAAAATAGCAACTTATAATGACAAATTTATAGATTTGAAATCAATCCAGAAATGACCTTCTTGTAGAAAGAGTTGGGAGCTTGTATGAGGGAGTTCAACTACATCCAAATGGGAGTTAAACTTGAGAGGAACTAAAAATAGAAGAGGGATTGATTTGGGATTGATTGGAGGCAAAGACAAGGTGATAAAATTAATAAATATGACACTAAACATGCAAAACATGTCAATACTGGAGTTGTGAGAGCTAATTTTGGAAGACATGAAAGCTTTGATGGAACCGCACTATTTACAGGGGTGGTTACATAACCACCATCCTAGAGGACATAACCACCCTTAAATATTATGAAATCACCTTATATTTAAACTAAAACTACCCTTTATAATGAGTTTATTAGGGTATTTATACAACTACCCTAATAAACCCATCACAAAGAGTGTTGTTTCATAATTCAAGATGGTGGTTTTGATGCTAAAAGGAATAGTTGCGTTATCCATGAGAGATTTTGAAAATAAGACCAAGCAAAGATGTAAATGCCACAAAAAGGGGTTTTTAAGGTGCCTAAGAGAGAGAGAGAGGAGGAAGAATAGAGGGAGGGATGTTTAGAGAGTTCCAATTTTAGTGTAGTTAGGAGATCATTGCATCATCACTAGACCTGTTTTGTCAAGCATATTGCACCATGTAAAAATTGGGTATATACAGTGTCCATATGAAATCTCAACATTCCTCTCATATTTATTGAGATGATCTTTGACTTTATGATCCCCATATCTGAATGGTTCCCTCTTAAAACCATAATGGGTCATGATTTAGCCAATAGAATTGAGGTGTTCCCATTTTGTGTATTATATTCAGCCTATACTGAGAGGAGTTGGGTGCAGAGCTCCTTATTTGGCACCTTTGAGTTGTGCATCTACAATATCAACCAACTTTGCAACAATCTTTTATTTAACTACCTTATCTAGAACATTGTGTGACAAGTATAAATGCAGTGCTATAGTGCCCTAAATTATGATTATGGTGTACTTAGGGTAATAATAATATTCACCCATTATCCTAATGTTTTTCTTGCTTGGCATGAAAATATATGTATATTTGCACATAGATAGCCCTATATACCATAGAGTAGAATGTCTTTATGATCCTTTGAATTTGTTTTATGAATATGTATATGTGATGAATGTTGAATTCTTCACACACCCTATTCTTAGGATATTACGTGGAGGTTGCCCAAGGTTATCCATAGGAAGGATGCACTATGTCAGTTATGGCATCCACTACATAATACATCTTGTATAAATTTCCACTGTGTAGGTTGGCTAGGTTACCAATTTGATGTATTAAGTTGAAACTGATGATTTCCTTGAGGGAAATGATTTTATTTGCACTCAAAAGGATATCTAATAGTGGGATCCACTCATGAAATTATGAAATGTTGGGGAAGCCATGTAGTTAATTCAATAGAGCCATAACAACTCTTATCCCTATCCTAAAATCAACTATGGATAGAGAGCAAATTAAACCTTTAATTACAAAGTTACTTGAGTTATCGGCCTACTGTTGTAATTTACCAAAGATTGTATTTGTAGATAACCATGAATTTATCATGGCTTGGCTATAGGTTAACTTTGGGATAGGGATTTCTAATATATCTAGAAGGCATTGCCACCTATATAGGCTAGTGGGGTATTACTAAGCCTAAACTGTAATATATTGTCATAAATTTGTCCATTTACAAACAAATCATGAAGTAAGTCAATGCAGGGCATTACCTTAGGTTTAGCTAAAACATTGTGAAAACTTATTGCCTTGATATCCAAAATGTCACTTTTGTATTCCTGCATGAATATGGATGGTTGATCCCTTGTCATGCATGGTTAAATAGCATCATCCTCTTCCCATATGGCTGAATAATGTTTGAATTTGTGTTATAAAGACACAGAGTCAAATACTATATACATCTATTCAGTCATGCTTGTAATTAATTAAGTAGATAGAGGAGGAGTGTGAGATGGTGAAGCCATTAAAATTGTGTAATTTTTATGTGTGTTCTTTGAAAAAATTGAAGTCTCTTAATGACTTTGGGGCTCAAATTGATAATTTACACAGAGTAATAAGAATGACTCTAAAAATTGAATGCATTTTGTGGCCAATTTATGTGGATTAAATACAACAATGGATTTCTCTCCATTCCCCATCTATTCTTTTTCTTATTTGAGTTTTTTTTGCACTATCAACTTTTGTGGATTGAATTACCATGTGTTGTCTTTTCACTATTTCGGGGTGCCTTGTCATTTTTGTATGACAAATGTATTACTTTATCACTTTCATAGCTTTTATTTTGTGTTTTTAAATTAATTTTCTTAGTCTTGAACATATGGCATCATATTTCTTGTTTATTGTGTCCCTTTGTACTTTTCTTCCTCAATCATGGGCTCAAGATGATCACACTTGGCACAATGTTGATGAATCAAATGCCTAGAGTGTAAAGTACTTTATTGTGTGTTATGTAATCCACAAATTAGTAGGATTATGAGTATTATGACATGTGGATAAAAATACATGATCTGAAGGGTTTTAAAATTTTGACTCTGTACCTCATTATGTCAAACTATGGGTTCTCAGGATGATGCCACATGGATGGTTCTTGCTAATCCGCTTTCCTAGATGACCATATAATATATGTTGTCGATATCATCTATGAGCTTTCATGATTAAGACACATGGATAAATCCTTATTATTTGAGAGGATCATTTAACTTGGTGAAATGTACAAATATCTTATGGTTAAGATGAGCGGGAGGATGACACTTAACATAATATCATTGCTTCACTTGCCAAGATGAATTTGTGATGTGTTCTTACTCTTTGGGTTGTGGGTTAGTGGGATGATGATGCTTGGCACAACCCTGGTAATTTATATGCCTGAAAGATTTATAAATTTGTCTAATTACTAAATGGCTATGAAAAGGAATGATGGTGACACTTGTCACAATCCTAGTAACTCAAAGGAATGAAGACTTGGTCGATCGTTGAAGGGCATGAATGAGTAGAATAGTGACACTTGGTAGGATTATATGAGCATGGAGACATTCAAATATGAAATAAAAAAACTGGATCATGGAATAGCCTACATAGGATCAACACTAAGCATACATAGACTAAAACATGAAGTGATTAGTCTTTTCATCCACTTAAAATGATTGTTTTAAAAAATTTGAGTGCCCTTAGAAAGAATTTAACAATATTTCAACTTTGAATTTTAACATAGTAGTACAATGCTCAAAATAACAAGTTAACAAGTCAACCTTAGCATTTAAGAAATATGTCAATATTTGGACTCTAAGGTTATTTTATTAATAGATCATCTATTTAGACTTTGTCTTGATGGAATTCTCTAACGTAAGTGAGTCCCTATTTGAAATTTTGAAAATGGGGGTGAGGGGGTGTTGGGGCACAACAATTAGGAAGGAAGAAGTTATTCCATCACCTATAAATCAAGAGATAGAAAATGAAAAATAAGAGCTACAAAAGAAGAATCCATCAAAGAACAACTCATAGAGTAGTCCTCATCACCATTGCAAGTAGGTAAAGTTAAGAAGTCAATCCTAGTGTCATAGATAGAATAAGTTTAAAGCTAAGGTGATGATTGAAATGTATATTTAAGAAGCATGTCAAATTTCTTTGGGTTTTCCATTTATCAAAAGAAGAAATAATGAAATTGACCCCATTTTCATGAGAAGGTAATGAGGAATTTCACTCTTCAAGGGTGACTATGGAACAACTGTTCAATAAATTTGAGAAGCATAAGTTAGAGCAACCCATTTCATCAAAGAGGATGTATCATTTTTAACATTCTCATGTTGGCATATGATGAGAAGAGAATAAATAGCCAAGCTAAGTGGATTAGAGAGGGAGAGAACAAAGTTAAGGAAGTGTAACAGAATATCTATAACCACCAAAATATTCCAAGGCCTCAATGATATTAATAAGTTTAAAGAATACAAAACGTGAATAATAAGTGACAAATGATATCAAACCAGTGTAGCAAGGGTATCCACATTATAATAGTGCAATATCATTAACAAAGCTAATACAAATGACAAGACTGACCACAAGTAGCCAAGCATAGTACCCCATTCCAATTAAGGATCACAAATAAAATCATCAAATGGTTAAATATAATCAAACATTATACTATTTTACTCCATATAGTTTTAATTGCAACATGTATTGAAGGATTATAAGTTAGTAAATTAATAATTAAACAAAAGAAGATTAAATATAATCATATTAAAATATGGCTATAAAACCATCAAATTTAATTTTACAATAATAATGTGAACCAAATTGTACACAAAAAAATGATCACCACAAAATGTGAACACACACACACACACACACACACACCCATAAAATTCATAAAGACATACAAAATAATAACTTAATATAATGTCAAGTGAGTTCCATATAGGCATACCATGTCTAAAACACGTACATTGTTATATAAGAATACAAAAAAGTACATCATCTAAGATATCCTACTCATTAAAAAGCCTCCCTCTCTTTGCCTTTCCTGAAGAAGACTCTCCTTGAGATGCCTTGATCATAGATGGAGATCCCTTAGGTGCCTTGGATTCCTCCAAGGTCTGATTTTGAGTCCTTATACTCTCATAGCTTGCTTGTAGCAGGACTTATTCATATACAAATACTATTAGAAACTTTACATACTAGACATGTGAATGAGCTCATAAATTAATTTTAAACTAATATAAATTATTTAAAAATGCACTTCCTGCAAACTAGTGGTCATGCTTAATTTATATTTGATGCTCAACATGGTTAGTGATAGGTTGAAGTGCATACATAGGGGTGTGAAAGGGGGGAAAATAAGAGAAAGTGCAATGTTAATCATCTGAATGGGACTATCATAATTCATTAGGTAACCCTGTGTATACAATACATTCACGTAAGTTATATTTTCCAAAGTATAGAGTAAATTTATTAAAACATATATATATATATATATATAATTTAAAATTATAAGTTAGAATATTTCAGTGAGTGGTTATGCAAATGATATTGTAGTATCAATGTCTATGTCTGTTTCACCCTGTAAAGATGGAGAAGTCTCCACTGTGGTCATCAACTGAATAAACAATATATGATTATGAATTAAGCATAAATGTATATAAATAAATACATCTAAAAGAAGTATAATCTTAATAAAAATAGCCTCTATATATGTAAATGTTAGTTGATTAACATCAACAAATGCAGTAGTAGATGACCCATAAATTGGTTGTGAAGATGATGATGTCTCCTCCTGTAACATAAAATATTACATATATATTATTGAATGTATACGTAAATTAATTATTACCCTTTAATTACAAATATAAGTAAAAGTTAGTATGTCAAATATATAATATACCCACATATGTGTACTCAACATCTACACTCTAAATTTATGTGCCAAAAACTCATCACTCAAAACTATAGCATCTAGGCCCTCAGAATCACCACCATCATCATCTAAAGGTCTAGTGCATATAACACCACATGCTCTACAAGGGTGTTTTTAAGTAGGTAAAATAGGTGGATTATCCCTATATCCACCCTCTCAAGCATTAGTTTGGAAAAGATTACTCATATGCTGAATGACTATGCCAGTCAACACACTAAGTGCATACAAAGTGTCAATCTCAAAAACCTCATTGACTATAGATGGGATCTACGGATGAAGTATATTTTGGGTATGAACTCTTGCATGCCAATTAAGTGTATGATGTGCACCTGATCTATCCTATGTAGAGCCTTTCCATCAGCCCTAAAACTCTGAGTAGTCAAAATAATTAGGAATCTTGTTGAGAAAAAACTCACAATCTAGAGTTTCCTAAAAAAATACAATGGAACCTTGTGATTTTTATAAAGTGGGTAATCAAACACCATCTACCATCGATCCCAAAATTTGATTCTTATCAAATTATGCTAACATCGGTGGATTGGGAACCATTTTTTTGATAATGGAAAAGGTGCATTGGTTGATGGATCAATGAATAAGTCACAAATTTATTTTTTTCTTATTTTTTTGACCTTCACCTTACATGTTGATAAATTTACAACATAGTAAGCCCTACATCTATCCCTATATAATTCTCATATATCAATTTGAATTGTTATCGAGTCAACTTGGCCTAGTATTAATTATAGAGAATTAACCAAATATGTATGGTGGGTGTTGATAGAACTCGATGTTGGAAATATTATCAATGATGTCAAAGGTATAGTATTTGTGATAAAGGCCCCATTACATTTATTGGTATTTTTAATAATCATATCTTGGCTAATGTGTGTTAATATTTTTAATATTAACGAATATATTTTTGGTTGCATATAAGTCAAAGGACGGCCCATGGAGAAGTCAAAGAGTCAGGGGTAAAGACAAAACAGGAATGGGATGCATTTTCTCAAGAAGAGTCATTTTGAGGAATTCCAAGAGTCACTATGTGAAGACAAAAGAGGGTAAGGCACATTTTTCCATGAAGGGACACTTTGAGGAATACGAAAAGTCATCAAGATAAAGACAAAAGAGGAAAGGACTTATTTGCTTATGAAGGGTCACCATGTGGCTTTTCAAATGCAAGGATATAAAGGGTCATACAAGTTTGGTGCAATTTTCCATGAGGATTGAAAGGTCACAAAAGGTGAATGCCAAAAGTCATTTGGAAAGTTATAAATAAAAGCTTGAGAAGCCATTTGTAATATGTAAGAGAGTGCATGGCTTGTATTTGTTTTCAAAGAGAGAAAAGTAGGAGATATTGTAGAGTTCTATCATTTGTTGAGTAAGCAACATTGAGAGATAGTTGTGTTTTATACACAAGAGGGGTTGGTGCTCATGTGGGTTGGTGCTCACAAAACTTTGCAAGGGGTTGGTGCTCACAAATAGTTGTTGTGTTGATGCTCAGCAAAGGGGTTGGTGCTTCTGCAATTTGGTGCTTGAAAACTTTGTAATTTGAGTTGGTGCTCATTAATATACTTGAGATTATTCTCTGTGGCTTTTCCCACTTTGGGTTTCCATGTAAAAATCTGCTCTCTCTCTCTCTCTCTCTCTCTCTCTCTCTCTCTCTCTCTCTCTCTCTCTCTCTCTCTCTCTCTCTCTCGTGTGGTGCATATTATTGTTTCAGTTTTATTGCATATATTGAATGTGTGATTAAGTGGTTAAAGAAAATAAATCAGATTAAGTAAAAGATATATAATATATTGATTCACCCTTCCCTCTCAGTATATTTTGTGTTTAACACTTGGGCCCCTCATTCTCCAAATCGTTTCTTCAATTTATATTTTTTTTCTCAACTATGTGTGCAATCAAATCCTCCTACCTCATGGTCTTGTGGAATTATAGGAGGGTTAGGAGGGCTAAGAGTGCTAGAAGGGTTAGGAGGTTATCCTTTAGCACTTGAATGGACTGTTTAAAAAAATGGTTTTAAAAATAAAATAATGCAAATAAAAAATAATTCTTAAAACTTGGTGTTAACATGTTTAAATTTTATTTTCTTAACTCCCCTCTGCAGTGACATTATTGATTCGTCAAGGTAATGGGCGATGGCAATGTGTTTTCTCCCCCTGGCAACAAAATGTGATCGTGGTAGGGCAGAGACGAGATGCCAAGACAAAGCAAAATGAAATTGGTTGGGGGCTTGGTCATGTTTTTTATTTTTATGTCTACTATAAGAAACGTGTACATAGTTTATAATGTGTACACATTATGTCTTGGTAATTACCAAGCTTAAATTTGAATAATGCATACGTATTAATTACATTACGCATATACTTTACCCAAAAATACATACAGAATTGCCCCCAACTCCATGCACTTACCTTATATTAAATATTAGTAAAATTTATATATATTAATTATAGGATTATTAAAATGATTATCATATTATTGTTTCCTAATACTTTGTGTACAAAAATGAGATAGAGACAATGATCATGCATTTATAGTGAGTTATGAGTGTCGATTTACACTCTTTCACTTTTCAAAATGTCGCTTTATCAAAACACAATGCATCTTAAAAATGATATCAATATATGTAATAGATTTGTATAAAATTTTATAATTACAATAAATTATTGCTTTTCATTACAATAAATTATTGCTTTTCAATCTTCACAACTATATGATTTTTTTTTTAAAAAAACTTACAAATTGTGAAAAACTACTATTTTCCCCAATATACTTTAATTTCACTAGATCCAATGGAAAACAATAATTACATTTATAAACAACCCACTCAGAAAAAAAAAATTATGCAAGAACAAAACATGCTCTCCAAAAACATTATTTGTCTCAATGATATTCTCATTTCTAATAAAATTGTATTTACCTAATTCTCAATCCAATACATATAACATTTGCAATCCTCTACCTTGTAAAAATATAGGTACTATAGCTACAACATAGCCCTTGCTAATAAATATTATGGGATATCAATTTGCATCTTTTTGTGAGTGCATTTTGTCACAAATTGTTCACATCCACACTATTGATGTATATATTTTTTTAAATTTATTTCTATATTACAAGTTTACATGGACAACCATCTTTTATTATCAGCCTCAGTATGCAACCCAGTGACCTTTGGACATATATATTATATACAAACATTATTATCACAGTGAATATTATGTAGTCCACCTCCAGAGCTAAAGAGTGATCTCCACTACATAAATACATGTTTTGTACTTTATTTAAACATAGGCAACATCCAAAATAACAACGCTACCCAACTGACTATATATTTATACTTTATGTATTTACATTAAGTGTATTTACCATGGCTTCGATTTAAGTTCTTATATCTCCAATATACACAATTTTTTTATCATAGTGAATATAACCTTGTTAACTACATTTCCGTCATTCTCAAAATCTATGTGAGGTTAATAGTTTTCCATTGGTCAACAACAATGGTGCATTTTTAAAGACAAGTTATATCACTGTCTTATGGAGCAAATGTAGTAATTGCTTCATAACTAAAACATTTCTAGAATTGTGCTTCAACAAAATAAACATGTTAGTTATTAATGTAAAGTTATATGTAAGACATAATAATATTTTTTTAATACTATATTAGAATATTTAGCTATTAATTAACCATTTAGACCACCATTATGAACATTGTAGATATAATGAACCATAGTTATAATTTATAATATTATAAATTTAAGGTCTTTGAGTATATATTAAAACACTAATTTTATGTTTAGTTACGAATAAATATAATCAATTAATACAACTATTACATTTAATTAATTCAATCTTATACAATTTTAATATAAAAAATATTTATTAACAAGACTAACCACATTGCAATTATTATACTTATGGATAAATATTCAATCATAAACAATTTTTAATACAAAAACAACAACTAAAAACTATACAACGTTTGTTAGAATAGTCATCAACTTTTCATATACATAATCTATAACTCTCAATGTCATTCACATAATCTTCCACATCCCATCCCATATTTTACACATGTCATTATTACTCTGACTGTGATGACAATAAGGAATTCCCGAGAAGAAATAAAATATAAAACAGTTGATGGAAGAAGTACAGATCTAGAGTTCTACACAACAATGGGTCTGAAAATAAATCAAAACAAGAATCTTGGAAAGTTACACTGATATGCACTACAAAAACAACAAATACACATTAACATGAAATAATTTTTACCTGAAATTCTCAACAATCTCTACAAGTGACTCAATTTTTTTTGTGCATTTTCAAAACTAAGTACCGAAAAACTGATATCATCTTCTCTTGTAAAATATTTATTTGTTTTTCATTTTTCGATCAAATCAAATTTCATTATCCCAAAGTTGTACTCTGTAATGTTGCCTAATCAAATATGCAATTACTCTGGCAACAATTCCATCACATGCAAAGATCACTTCTTCACATGTGAACAATGACTTTTCTCTATAAACACTAAAATGCACTCCTTAAAAAGGGGTAAGCTAAAATGCTGATTTTTTCAAATCTGTCACAATTTTGTTTTCAATAAGTTTGAATTGGTGAAGCTTAAAATTCCTAATAAAGCAAAATTTCACTAATAATACAAAATCGCCAATAGCAGATGCATGGCAACGAACGCCTAGACCATGGGATTTAGCTTCGTCAGCAGATCTTCCATATCCCTCATTTCAGGGTGGAAATCTTGCGAAGAAACCTCCATACTATCCCTTCTATTCCCTTGCTAACCAACTCTGTTCAAAATTTTATAATGTAACCGTCAATTTTCATTTAATCTTGTTTTTCTTGCTAATACTTTTACTCAATTTACTTTGAATGTCTTTTATTTTATTTTTGTAATCATTTTCAAGGGCTTTTCTCACTGCGCTTAACCCATCGCCTCTTTGTTGCTTCTATCATCACCCGTTTCATCATCTCTTCTCTGTTGCAGATAATGTCAACCCTGAGTCCTCCAAGAAATGAACAGGGATTGGTGTGCCATGTGGCGGATTTAGAAAGAAATAAGACGAAATTATGTTCGCAAAAATCTACATACGAGAAGCTCAAGGGATCGAAACTTCAAAAAAAACTGGTTGCATTTAAAGCAACTATTGAATAAATTAATTTCCACATCGTATGATGTATATGTTTAATGACTTTCATTAGCATTACTTACATATTTAGACCCAAAAAAATATGCAGTACCCTGACTATGAAAATGCCTCCGGAATAAAAAAGAATTATATAGATTGATGAAAATAAAAACGAAATGAAAGTGATGTGAATATATTTTTTATTTTGTACAGAGCCGAAAACAAGTACAAGGGATTGTAAGGGAATGTGGAAGGGCATGCCCCTGAATTTGGAATTTGGATAGCCCTTCAATGTTCAGGGGAATTTGGAGGTTGAAACAGAACAAGAAGCAACCGCAGCCCTTGAACTCTCCTCCCTGGTTGGGGATAAGATATGGCCGATAGCCCTTCAATGTTTAGTTAGGAAGGAGCCCAACAGCTGAGATACATGACACGTCTCAATGACTCTTCACACACTTTTTTCTCTGTTACTCTCCTCCTGTTAATGCTACTACTCTTCATATCGTTATCTTCTTCTTCAGCTTTCACCCAAAACGAAGAGGGGCTTAAAACAGAAGAAGAAGCAGCAACAGCAAATGATAGCTTAGCCATGAGACTATTTAGATGATTGAATTTATTGCCCTGATCTCGAAATCCCTGAATCGAACCTACGCTCGCAGCGATAAATGCCTTGGAAATACTCATTTTCCAAATGACTGAGATGTAAGACAGGGGATGCAATGCTAAAAGATGTATACCCAGATAAGAGAATTTGGAATTTTTCACTGTGACTGATTGGGGTGATGATAATGAGGGAAGAGGAGGAGGAATATAAAGGAGTGTATCAATATCAGCATAAGGTTGGATTTAACAAAAACTACCAGTGGCAGCAATTATTATGGAGAAACGGAATCCGGGGAACGGTTTTGGGTTTGGGGATCAACTCCACCATGGGCGTTGAGCCCCTGGTTTGTAGTTTCTGGTATCTAGTTTCTAGTTTGTACACAAGTCAATTATTTTCAACCTCTCCACGTGGTCGGACTCGGATATCAATTGCTTTGTAAGGGAATTACAATTTTATTTATTTATTTATTAGGGAAAACGAAAATGTTAATGGGAAATATTTAATATCCCTTCCCCGCCCACAAACACCGCGACTAAACTTTATACTTTTATTTGTTTTTCCATGCATAAAATCCTACAAACGCATACCCAATCAAATTGAGTTTTATTTTTTCTATTTTTGTTCTTGTTTTATATTTTTAATTTTTTTTTTAAATCTAAACTCTATGAAAAAATCCAGGTAAAGCTTGTGAAACTTTTTTTTTTTAAATGTTTTTGGTGTTTTATAGATTTCAATTTATAGTTATGTATAAATAAGTCTATATAAAATTTTATATTTTCAATTTCATTTATTTAAATTTTTAGTTCAAAGCAAAAATATTATATGTTTTAATTTGCTTTACTAAGTGGGGACTACATGTAATATTGAGCTCAATTTTAAAAATGGATATTGTATGATATATTATATATTATTATAATATATTATATTTGTAATTTATATATATAAATATAGATTCTAGAATATCAATATCATGTTCCCAAATAAAAGATATTATAATGATGATTTGATTTTCATATCGAATATAATAATGATTCTATTTGCATATCAGAGGTGAAGCTAAACCACAATCAAATTAGCTTTCATAATGTCCTCATCCACCCTTCACAATAAAAGATGACAAATTAAGGATGCCAACACCCTACAAGTTATACATCCCTTTATAATTGGTGCAGGTCATGTAAATCTATTGGCTACCTTTAATCCAAGTATGGGATATGATATCAATTGAAATACACTATCATTTCCTCTCGCTATCACCGCCTAGCTCGCCATGAAATAATTCACCACTTGCATGTTGTGTATGGCCTTGCCCTTCCCCACCTCTTTGCCATTGTTCAAGCTCACAATGAAAGGAAATGTTTCCTCCTTGTACAATTCATTGCTACAATGTATTAAGGAACACACAATCTCATTTTCTATTGTCACCTCCACCAAAAATATAAGATTATTAATGTTTAACAAATCTGACAAAAAATTCAAAGGGGTCAATGATCATGGGTTTCAAGTGAGGTATATTAACAATTTACACTCTTTTACTTTACGAATCCCCACTTTACCAAAATATAAAATTACATCTATTCAAACATAACTTGGACCTTTGGGACAACCCCTAACAAACTTTTAGCAAATAAAAAAGGGCTAATGAGTCATTTATTGCAATTACTAAGTATGTATAAAATCATGGCAAAGAACGTGATGTTTTCTTGGTTAATTACATTTTTGTACCTTTAGCATGAGCCTATAATTGTATAAGGTCAATTACAATTAAAAGGTAAACTATGTTATACGTATTTCACATGTATTTGAGAAGGAAATAACAAACAAAAATTAAAAACCACCTTGTGAAGAGCATTACGGCCTTGGCCTTGTTGCGCATGGGCTCATGGAAGACCTTCAAAATGTAGAATGCTCTCATACATGTCATTACCACATTTATGGTTTGACATGCACCTTGCAATCGCCACTTCCTTCAATCCTATAATGTGACAAAAAATATGTCATTACACCATCCATCGAAGTAGGAAAAGAAAGTAGAATAATTTCAGCAAATTCTACATTTGTGTATTTTACAGAATGGGAGATCAGTGCCCTAAGATATGCCCCTCCATGGTGAAATCACACTAAATAAATACATATCTAATCTTGATACAATGTGGCACCAAGATTTGAACCTAATCCAACAATCATTTTTTTCCTAATCTAATATTATTTTAGTCCCAATTATAGGATCAGGGATCTAGCTAGCTTCTACATAAGATTTAGAGTGTGTGATAATTATTTTTTGGCCACCCATAGTCGTAGGTGCAATCCTGCTATTAGTCTCTTTAGCAGGTTTTGTGGGTGTTGTTATAGCTAGAAATTGCACTCCTATGGGAGAGTTTTTCAGGCTCTCCCACTTCCAGCTATAAGCATGGGAACAACCTCAGGATGTGGGTATCCTATGGTGAGGTTGAGCCTCTAGGCTTTTTAAAGAGGCTAGTTCCTCTTAGTGGATCACCTAAAACCACTGCTAAACTAATGCTTCATGGGGAAAAGGGTTAGAAGGGAGATAAGGTCTCCTAAGAAGGCTAACTAAGCGATGCACCAAATTGAATTGAGCACTCATCTATGCTTGAACCCACACTAGATCAGTCATGAGACAATTTAGACTTGCACTATCTCAAGATTAAGTAAACACACGCTGGAAGAGGTTCAAGCATAACACTAATCTAGACCTACAAAAGCTTGAAAATATTTCAAAGAGGCAAGCAAAAAAGCTAATGGACTAAGAATACACTCATTCACGAATCCACCTAGCACAAACATACTAAAGCACTAATCGAAGACAAGAAATAGCCAAAGATATCATCTCATTACATTCAAGAGGTAGTTCTTGCAATATCTCGATAGGGTTTAGCCTGGTCAAAGGAGCATGTCTTTACAAACATCTTAATGAGTAACCGTCTCCCAGCAAGATGACAAAATTCTAAAAAATTGGGGCCCTTTATAATGGTTTGGAACCCTGTATATATAGAAGGGGACAAGAGAGAAAAGGGACTTGCATGGGAAAATAAAAAAAAGAGGAGAAGAAGTTGTTGATGATCAGAACCACTATTGTGACTTATTTGACCATGAAATAGACCGTCTAAGATCACCATAGAATCTCCTCGAGCCCTTTGCACATTCAAGTCTTTCTCTTCAGAACTAAGCGAGCCATACTGGTGGTAGTTGCATGTCTCAGCCACATTCGAGTGTTTTTATCTTTGCATTAAAGCTTGGTTTGTCTTTTATTACAACTTAGACTATCCCAATTGGTCCTTGCATGTTCATTGCTCCACCTAGATGTGTCTAATCTTTATTTGACCACTTGCATGCCAGAGTTGAAAGGAGAAGTCCTTGATATCCGTTGATCTGCTAAGCTTGTTGGATGTGCTTGTGCCACTTGTCCTTGACTGATTGGCCCTTTGGATTTGTTGACCATTGACCTTGATGTTCCTGGGCCTTTTTACTTTCCTTGGTCTATTTTGGTCTTTTGATTTCTTTTTTGATATATATTTGTCTCTAGACAACATACCAAGTTAGACTTTTGAGGTTTTAATAGCATACAGTCTAATTTTGTCATCATAAGGAAAGTCATTTGGTAATCTCATGTAGATTTAATTTTTTATGCAACTTTGTCATTTTGTGAGTAATATTCAATATTTATAATCAACATTTTGTGAGTATTGTGGGTTACTTCTACTGAAACATTAGATCATTACCTAAATAAGTAGTATATTTTTACATATAAAACACGATATTACCACTTTTCATCTATGGTTTTACAGGTTTAGCCACCATTTCTTCCAAGCAAAGTGAAGCCTATAGCGTTCGCTGTAGGATCTATGGAATACAAGCCGTAATAATAATAAAAGTTTTATTCAAAAACATAAAATTCAATGATATAAATAGAATATAGACCGTAAAATTCAAAAATGACTTATCCAATCATTAAGTTAGATACATGATTAGTTTTGGCTGCAAATCAATGGGTTTTGGTGCCTCATCCAAATCTTGATCCATCTCCGTACACAACATTTTCTTCTTCACTATGCTTCTCCCACAATCTAACCTAGCCTTCAATGCATGATTTTTTCCCATCCGCTACATAGTTTGACAAATGTGGTGGTGTTTTTTGTCATTCATCTCCTTGGCACTTGGCAGACCTTCCTCTTCACCTTTTTAACCTGGATATGACTCCTTACTCTTTTCATGCTATCTTCTAAGCACCTGCCATCATTTTGCCACACCAAATCCATTGTTTTACCTTGAAACCATATTACCAGGATGTTGCAGTTTTTCTCAAGTCAAGTCGTTGTGTTTGGTTTAGGTTTATTTTGATCTTAAGGTTTTAGATTGTTGGGCTTGTTAGTCTTTAGGATTATGCTTTAAGCAAATTGGCCTTATTTTTTTTAGTGATAAATGTGGTCAAGTCCTTATGTGTGTTTGTGTTAGTGATAGTGTACACTTGTTATGTCATTAGTAGTTTCAAGACACTATTTTTTGGATTTTACATTTAGTTCAAAAAATTTTGGGTTATACTTTCAGCATTGTCTAATATATTCATAATTTTTTATTCGTGGTCTTTGTAGTGATAAAGTGGTCTTTCTTATATTATCATTTGGTATACTTTTTGCATTAAGATAAATGAATCTTACTTGGTCGTTTGTAGTTGTTAGTAACCTTTATTAGTGTCACTAAAATCTAAAACACTATTCTTCAATTATTTGTCTGATTTTGCTACCTACAGGTAAAATTATCAAAACTACTAACATTCACTTTGTAAGTTACCTCCCAAGGTTGACAATCAAAACTATTGATTTTTTGCCCTCAATTTTGTCTTTCTAAGTGCATTAAGAGTCATTCTTCAGTGATTTTTAGTCATTTTGGGCCTCTCGCAAGGCCCAAATTGCCTTTGGCATTGGGGGCGCCAACCCTCGACCCCACCCTTTACTATGACAAGGAGCACACTTGGGGCTCTACCCCCAGACCCCATAAGGGGTGTTGCCCCTTAACCCCACTGGGGTTGCTACCCTTAGACCCCTGAAAATGTTAATTGGAAATATTTAATATTTCCTCGCCCACAAACACCATGACTAAACTTTATACTTTAATTTGTTTTTCCATGCATAAAATCCTACAAACACATACCCAATGCAATTGAGTTTTATTTTTTCTATTTTTGTTCTTGTTTTATATTTTTTATTTTTTTGTAAATCTAAACTCTATGAAAAAATCGAGGTAAAGCTTGTGAAACTTTTTTTTTAAAATGTTTTTGGTGTTTTATAAGCTTTGATAATAGTAAGTTGGGTCCAAAGAGTGGCGAGGCACCTAATTCTTCCAGTGGAGAAACAAAGTTTTGTTTTCTTTTAGTTTCTTATGAGAAACAACACCAGTAGTAAGATAAATTGTTGAGTGTAAAGTGTAAATAGTAAACTTAAACTATAATGACCTCCCAAAGGTAAATGAATGTAATTAATAAAAGCAATCATTGAGAGGCACAATCCAGTGTTAAATTCCTCTGATTCATTAGCCACATAGACTACCACGTTTATGTAATAAGTTCAAAAATAGGGCATATCTATACACGTGGGAGCCTATGAATCGAGGGAAAAACTTTAAAAATGGCTTTAACTGAAGAATATTCATTTTGTGAGACAAATATATGGTGAGTTCCTCCCAAAATATCTTATACATGCATGAGCCTATGAAGCAAGGATTTTTTTAAAAGAAAACAGGGCTCAACTGAGGAATATTTGTTTTGTGAAACAAATCTACGGTGAGTTCTGAATATTTGTTTTGTGAGACAAATCTATGATGAGTTCCTCCCAATATAGTTGCCTACAGCGTAATTATTATAAAAATTAACATCTAATGAAATTTATCCTTAAAAACCTTCAACTTAACATAAAATAATGATCTAAATAATAACCTTTATTAGTGTCAGTAAAATCTAAAACATTATTCTTCAATTATTTGTCTGATTTTGCTACCAACAGGGAAAATTATCAAAACTACTAACATTCACTTTGCAAGTTACCTCCCAAGGTTGACAATCAAAACTATTGATTTTTTGCCCTCAATTTTGTCTTTCTAAGTGCATTAAGAGTCATTCTTTAGTGATTTTTAGTCATTTTGGGCCTCTCGCAAGGCCCAAATTGCCTTTGGCATTGGGGGCGCCAATCCTCGACCCAACCCTATACTACAAAAAGGAGCACACTTGGGGCTCTACCCCCAGACCCCATAAGGGGTGCTGCCCCTTAACCCTACTGGGGGTTGCTTCCCTTAGACCCCTGCATCATGGCCTACTCACCCAAATCAATTAGAGATCCAAATCATAAATTTTTAGGGTGTTTTATTAAGGCCTATTGGACTAACATTTTGTTTCTTGCAAGGGTGAATTTTGATTTGCATCTTATTTTACAAGTTATGATTTAATTTAACATTTTGTCTTGTAGGTTACCCCTCAAGATTGTAAATCAAAACTACTAATTATTGTCTTGCCAGTTGTCTCTTTAAAAGTGCCAATCAAGCTACTAATCATTTTTTTGTAGGTCACCTGTTAACGACATTTTGGGATCTTAAAACTCACTTTGGTCTAAAATCATTTTTATCACTTTGTTTAAAGTGTGTGTATATCTTGTATATTTTTGTCTACCTTTGATCTTGTATAAATCTCACATCTTAATTAAAATGGTTAATTAATCTCTCTTTTGGTTTTCTTGTTTATAACCTAAGGGCTGCAATGGTGTATGCTCTCCTCCTTATGTCCTTATGATGATTCTTAGAGGTTAAAAGACCACTAGTAAACCCTCCCCATTTTTATTTCTAAGGGTCGATGACTTGGATTTCATCACCACACACTAGACTAAACTTCGTGTTCTAGACAAGTATAAATATTAGGAGAGTTGTCATTAAACGGTAAAGCAAAATTCCCCATAATGGGTTTCATGTAGTGAGGGGCATTTTGGGCTCTAATACACAAGGTGGTGAGATAGAATCCTACACATACTTGGGCCCCATTGTAACTTTGAATATATAGGGGATGCCCCTAGAGAGCCCATTCAACATAGCATATGACCTTTCTATCATAACAAACAAACTGCTATCAGAGTCAGTATCAACTCCTAAATGACCGTCATGTGCAAACAGGGTTGAGAGGTTTTGAAAGATTTCATAATAGGTCACTGGCCTATGGCCTCACTCGCAAAGCCATCTGACAGTGTGGTCATTGGGCTATACACCCTTAAGTTTACTAATCATAGGTTTGTGGTCTGCTTACTTGGATGTGGGTCATGCTAGACCAGTGTTGTTTGTGAATCAAGTTAGCCTTTCACCCAAACCTATACATACCTATCTAGGTTCCTTGCATATATCATTATGTGTATCCTTGCTTCATTATTCTATCATTTTGTACATCCTTATCTCATCATCCTCTTGTACATATTGTCTTTTGTACATCCTATTAATATCTCCCATCACCACCTTGTCTTAATTCCTCCTAGTATCTCCATATCCACCCATCACTGATCATACCCCCATCACCTATATATCCAAATCACATATTATCATCCATATCTTGTCCTACATCCACTTTATCCATAATAAATCATTTTTCTTAACCTTGCCTTCGCCTAGTCATCTCACCCCCGTCTAGTCTAACCTCATCTTATCTTATCCTACTTGGCTATGCTAGCTCTATTTGTGTGTATAAGAATGGCTAAGTTCTTGTGATTAACTAGTTAGTTGTTTAGATTGCAAGAAACTTGCTTTGATCTTGAAAATAAAATGCTATGTTGGCTGGAAATGTTTTGGAAATTCATTAAAATATTCCTATAAATGGTTTGTGAAACATTTTCCTAATTGAAAAAAAAACAAGTCTATTGAAATGCAAACACAATAAAAACTAAATACTTTTTTTGTAGCAAAGGCAATGAAAAGAAACATAATTTTCTCTCTATCAAATTTGCTCTTTTTATAAATAAAAATATTAATCTAATGCATCAACAACTAAACTAATTTAATCTATCAAAAAAATAGTACTAGAAATAAAAGATAACTTCAACTTGACCAAGGCATAGATCAGTTTGAATGCATGTAGTATGTTGATGAAAAAATCTTTAATATGCTAAATCCTTTTATCCTTGTGTGAATTCTATGAACACTCTAACTAGAGGATTCACAAACTTTAGAAAAAATTGGGAAGGAGAGGAGACACAACCATAAATGGAGAGTAGTTGAATTGAGGTTAACCAATACTCTAGTTTGCAATGATTGAGTTGTTGGACCAATAAGACTTCTTCACCTATGACAATGTAGTTGACACAAAAAATATAGAGGCTGGATATTTATGAAATTATAGTTGGACTGTGGCTACAAGAGTTTCAAAATAATAACTCATAATGATATTTTTTAGATTTGAAATCAAGCCAAAAATGACCTTCTTGTAGAAAGAGTCGGGTGTCAAGATCTAGGAGCATAAAGCTCTGATACCATTTGTTAGGATCCACTCCTAAAATCACACTTGATTACCTTTGTATAAGCAACTAAACACAGAATTTAACCAGAAGTAAAATGTAACTAGAATTCAGAAACAACACAACAACACAGAATATGAGAGACAATACAATCTTGTATTAACACTCTTCCAGAAGGAAATACAATGAAGAAATCACACTCTTCCCACAACTCTTGGGTGTACAGTAATTATCCCTCAAGAGTTCTCTCACTCAACCAATTACAAACACAACTCAAACACAGAGTTGTACCCTCCACCAGTCAGTAACAATACTGCCAGTCCACCAAGTACTCAAAGTACTCCAAGTAGATCTCCCTGATCTTGCACACCTGCAAATCAATTGATCTTACTTACCATGTAGATCTTCTACCTGATCTTGCACAACCTACAGATCAACCTGATCTTACAATTGGAAGAACCCTTGTCCTTGCCTATCCAAGTCTTTATGATCCTTCAATTTACAATATAGCCCTATGGGTCTCTTAAATAGATCCCATACAAACAATAATTAGACTTCCTAATTACAATAATTAGAAACACAGACTCAAGACTAAAATTAGTCTTTACATGCAAACTGACCGTTCAACAAACTAACTGTTCATGTAACTAACAGTTCTGGAATGCACAGGTGATTGACATCGGTCCCTATCTATTTGGAGATGACTGACGTCAGCCGATTCTTGACTAATGTCGACAGCTTCCTGTCTACTCCTGATCGATGTCAGTTACTATGACACTCAACAACCTCCTCCAATTTGCATAAAAGTGAAGCTTTTAGCTCCATAACCTAACAATCTCCCATTTGGTGATAAATAGCTACACCTGTACCTGTACATCATCTAATTTTATTTCTTGGCTTGTATCCCTCTTCAAGTTCAGTCTTGAAGACCAACCATCACACATCCTGTGGTGCTTCTCCTGTCATCCAAGTAACCTGCCATATCCGAATCTACATACCCATGTAGAGAAGTGCTTGACCTTGCATAGCATAAATACCTGTTGTTGGTCCCTCTCAGATACCTGAGAATCCACTGAACTACTTTCCAATGCTTCTTTCTTGGATTGGCCACAAACTTGCTGACAACTCCCACTGCTTAGGTAATATCAGGTCTAGTACTCATGTACTCAACCTCATCATGTGATTTGGGACACTGTTCTATGAACTGTCTATCCATAGGTGTGCTAACCGGTTCTGCATCCTACATATTGAACCTCTCCACTACCTTATTCACATAATCCTCCTGAGACAACATCAACCTGTGACTTTCCCTGTCTCTAGAAATACTCATGCCAAAGAATTTCTTTGCTGCTTCCAAATCCTTCATGGCACACCTCTGAACTAACTTTACCTTTAGCTCAGTAATCTCCTTCATGTGTGACCCTGGAACAAGCATATACACCACATACAATAACAGAATAATATAGCTAATATTATCCAACCTTTTAAAGGAAACACAATGGTCACATTGACATTGACTAAAGCCATGCTTTGTCATACACCTGTCAAACCTTAAACACCATTGTCCTGCAGCCTGCTCAAGACCATATAACCTGGCCTTCTATCTCACATGTCCATTCTCTCCTTTCTTTAACCTGGAAATCCATTCATCTTTCAGTGCTTTCATCCCGACTGGCAACTCTACCAAATCTCCCATTTAGTTCTTTCCCAAGGAATCAATTTCCTCATTCATGCCATGCTCCCACTGTTTCCTAGATTCTACCTGCATTGCCTCTTCAAAACTTCCTAGTTCTTGACCATCAGTGAGCAACAAGTAGTGTAAAGAAGGGGAATAATGAATTTGAGGCTTACTTAACCTTTCAGTCCTCCACATGGGCGTTTGAGACTCCTTGATAGCGTGCTATCTGCCAAAAATTCATTCTGACAGTGACCGATCTTGGTCACCTCCCAGTCTGCACCTGACCAACGTTAGTTCCATGTGACTGACCTGACTGCCGACGTCGATTCCCTGACCGACATCGATGTCCACTTGATCTTCGACACCGATTCCCTGATCGATGTCGATGTCCACCTACCTGACACCACCGACTCTGGTTTGCACATGACCGACATCGGTACCTACCTGATCGACGTTGGTTCCCACCTGACCAATGTCAGTAACTGTGTTTTCCTGTGAGTGATGATTTTTACCTGGAAGCTCACTTTGGATCATAACCTTGTCCAAATGAACACTGCCCTGCTTAGAATTATTCAGCGCCTTGAGCTGATCTCTGTCCATCATCTTCTCCATGAAAACCAAGGCTTTCTAGTTCTTAAGTTTGTCAAAGACATCAGACTTCCTCTTAAGAACATGCATTCCCTTCTCACTCATGTGACCAAGCCTACAAAGCCACATCTTTACATCTACATCTGAAGTAGATAAAACTGAAGGAGAATCAATAATACAAGTAGATAGATAAAGAGTACCTACTTTTTTACCACATGCTAATTCAAGTGCACCCTTGGAAACTTTCCAAGATTCCGCTGTGAGAGTAACTATGCAACCCTCATCACCCAACTTTCTTGCAAAAATTAGACTCCTCTTCAGGACTGGGATATGCATGACATCCTTCAACACCCATGTGTTGCCCGTCTGCAATTTCAGCCGCACTTCTCCTTTGCCAACAATTTGACAAGGCTCACCAACCCCTAAATAAATCTTTCCAAAGTCTCCATGGACATAATCATGGAAAAATACTCTATTGAGGTTTCATGGAAAGAGGCAACAGAATCTAAAACCCAAGATTCTACTTTATCTAAGGAACATATAAGAGCATCCCGTGCAACCATACCTGCATCATTTGCATCTTTATTTCCTTCATGCTGATCTTCTACCAACCAATAATCTTTCTTTACCTACTCTTTCTTTCCATAATTCATTAATTGATAATTATTGCCATTGAATTTTTCCATTCTTAGCTTACTTTCTTCTGCCATTGCTTTACTCCCACTCAAACAGAAACCCCTGTGAGTGACCTGTAATCGACGAACACTAACCTGCTCTGAACTAGGCTCTGATAAACCTTCAACCAGGCTCTGATACCATCTTTCAGGATCTAGGAGCACAAAGCTCTGATACCACTTGTTAGGATCCACTCCTAAAAGCACACTTGATTACCTTTGTATAAGCAACTAAACACAGAATTTAACCAGAAGTAAAATGTAACTAGAATTTAGAAACAACACAAAATATGAGAGACAATACAATCTTGTATTAACACTCTTCCAGAAGGAAATACAATGAAGAAATTACACTCTTCCCACACCTCTTGGGTGTACATTAATTCTCCCTCAAGAGTTCTCTCACTCAACCAATTACAAACATAACTCAAACACATAGTTGTACCCTCCACTTGTCAGTAACAATACTGCCAGTCCACCAAGTACTCAAAGTACTCCAAGTAGATCTCCCTGATCTTGCACACCTATAAATCAACTGATCTTACTTACCATGTAGATCTTCTACCTGATCTTGCACAACCTGCAGATCAACCTGATCTTACAATTGGAAGAACCCTTGTCCTTGCCTATCCAAGTCCTTATGATCCTTCAATTTACAATATAGCCCCATGGGTCTCTTAAATAGATCCCATACAAATAATAATTAGACTTCCTAATTACAATAATTAGAAACCAGACTCAAGACTAAAATTAGTCTTTACATGCAAACTGACCGTTCAACAAACTAACTGTTTGTGTAACTAACAGTTCTAAAACGCACAGGCGACTGACGTCGGTCCCTATCTATCTGGAGATGACCGACATCAGCTGATTCCTGACCGATGTCGATAGCTTCTTGTCTACTCTTGACCGACGTCGGTTGGCCTGACCGACATCGGTTACTATGACACCCAACAACCTCCTTCAATTTGCATAACAGTGAAGTTTTTAGCTCCACAACCTAACATCGGGAGCTTGCATGAGGGAGTTTAATTAAGTCCAACTTGGAGTTCAACTTGGAGGAACTAAAAATGACTAAAATAAAAGAGGGAGTGAGTTGGAATTGATTCAAGTCAAACACAACGTGCTAAAATTAAGAAATGTGACACTAAACATGCAAAACATGTCAACACTAGAGTTGCGACATCTAATTTTAGAAGACATGAAAGCTATGATGGAACCACCCCTATTTGCAAGGGCGTTTATGCAACCACCACTGTAGAGGATAGAACCGTCCTTCAATATTATGAAATCACCTTATATTTAAAATGAAACTACTCTTATATGATGGGTTTGTTAGGGTGTTTTACACAACTACCCTGATAAACTCATCAAGGAGAGGGTTATTTTTTAATTCAAGAGGGTTATTTTGTCACCAAAAAGGGTGATTACATCATCAGTGGGAGATTTTAAAGATAATACCAAGGAAAGTTGCAAAGTCCACAAAAAGGGGGTTTTGGGGTGCCTAAAAGAGAGAGGAGGAATAATAGAGGGAGGGATTTTTATAGAGTTCCCATTTGAGTGTAGTTAGGAGATCATTGCATTATCACTAGATCTATTTTGTCAAGCATATTGCACCATGCAAAAATCGGGTGCATACAGTATCCATATGAAATCTTATCTTTCCTCTCATATTTATTGAGATGCTCTTTCACCTTACCCCTAGGATCCTAATATTTGAATGGTTCCCTCTTAAAACCATAACGGGTCATGATTTTGACAATAGAACTAAGGTGTTCACATTTTGTGTACTGTATTCAGCCTATATTGAGAGGAGTTAGATGCATATCTCCTTGTTTGACACCTCTAAGCTATATGTCTACAATATCAACCAACTTTGCAATAATATTTTGCTTAGCCACCTTATATGGAACATTGTGTGGCAAGTATAAAGGTAGTGCTATAGTGCCCTCAATTATGATTATGGTGCACTTAGGGTAATACCAATAGTCACCCATTCTCTTGATGCTTCGCTTGATGTGGTATGATAATCTAGGGATAATTTTTCCATAGATATCCATATATACTATAGAGTAGAATGTCTTTATGATCCTTTGAATTTGTTTTCAGAATCTGTATATGTGAAGAATGTTGAATTCATCACACACTCTATTCTTAAGATATTATGTGGAGGGTTCCCAATGTTCTCCATAGGAAGGGTGCATTGTGTTAGTTATGACATCCACTACATAAGACAACATGTATAAATTTCCACAGTGAAGGTTGGCTAGGGTACCAATTTGATGTATTAAGTTGAAACTAATGATTTCTTCAATGTAAATGATACTGTTTGCACTCAAAATGATATCTAATAGTGGGATACATATCTCATGAACATATGAAATGTTGGGGAAGCCATATAATTGATTCAACGGAGCCATAACAACTCTTATCCCTAGCCTAAAATCAACTATGGAAAGAGAGGAAATTGGACCTTTAATTGTAACGGTGCTTGGGTTATTAGCCCATTGATGTAAGTTGCCAAGGATTATATTTACAAATAACCATGAATTTATCATGGCTTGGAAATAGGTTATCTCTAAGACAGGGATCCTATAATATATCTGTAAGGCATTGCCACTTATGTATGCCAATGGTGTATTATTGAGCCTAAAGCATAATATCTTTTCAAAAAATTTCCCATTTACAGATAAATCATGAAGTAAGTCAATGTAGGACATTATTTTAGGTTTAATTACAATGTTGTGAAAAATTATTACCTTGATATCCAAAATGTCACTTTTATATTTCTATGTGAATATGGATGGTTGATCCCCTACCATGCATGGTTCAATAGCATCAACCTCTTCCCATATGGCTGAATAATGATTGAATTTGTGTTGAATATTGCATCCATCTATTTGGTCATGCCTACAATCGATTAAGTAGATAGATGAGGATTATGAGATGTTGAATCCATTGAAATTATCTAAGTGCTCTCTATGTTCTTAAAAAAACTTGAAATATCTTAATTGCTTGGGGGCATGGATTTATAATTCGCATAAAGTAGTAATAATGAAATGAAATGAAATCAAGTTTTTGTGAACCAAATATATTTCTTAGATTCATTGGCTCTGAAAATCGAATGCATTTATTTGCCAGTTTGTGTGGATTAAATGCAACAACAAATTTTGCTCCATTCCCGATCTATTATTTTTCTTATTTGAATTTTTATTTTGCATTATCATCTTTTACAGATTGAATTACTATGTGTTGTCTTTTCACTATTTTTGGGTGCCTTGTCATCTTAGTAAGATAGATGTCTTGTTTTAGCACATTTAGAGCTTTGATTGTGTTTTGAAATTACTTTGCTTAGTCTTGAACATATGGAATAATATCACTTTTCCATTAGGTGCCAAGTTTTGTCTCTTTGTACTTTGATTCTTCAATCGTGGGCTCTTAAGATGGTGACACTTGACACAATGTTGATGACTTGAATGCCCATAGTGTAAAGAGCTTTGTTGTGCACTATGTAATTCAAAAATTAGTAGGATTACGAGTATTATGACATGTAGAGCAATATTAGTGATTTGAAGGGTCTTAAAATTCTACCTCTGTACCTCATTATGTCAGGGTATGGGTTCTCAAGATGATGCTATGTGGATGGATCTCTCTAATCTGCTTGTCCAAATGACCATATAATATATATTATCAACGTCATCCATGATCTATAAAGATCAAGACACATGGATAAATCCCTATGATTTGGGAGGATCATTTAACTTGGTAAATTGTACAAATATCCTTTGGTCAGGATGAGCAAGATGATGACACTTGGAATAATCTCATTATTTCACTTACCAAGATGACTTTGTGATGTGTGCTTCTTATTTGGACTGTAGGTTAGTATGATGATGACACTTAACACTATCCTAGTAACTCAGGTTCCTGGAAGATTTTAAAATTTGTCTAATTACTAAACAACTATGAAAGGGCATGATGGTGACACATCTCACAATCCTAACAACTCAAAGGAATGAAGACTTGGTCAATCACTGAAGGTCATGCATGAGTAGAATAGTGACACTTGGCAGGATCATATGAGCTCAAAGACATCCGAAGATGAAATGAAAAAACTTGATCATGGAATAGCCTATATAGGATCAACACCAAGTATACATAGACTAAAACATGATGTGATTAGTCTTGTCAGTCACTTAAAATGATTGTTTAAAAAAAAATGAGTGCCCTTAGAAAGAATATAACAATATTACAACTTTGACTTTTAACATAGTAGTACAATACTCAAAATAACAAGTTAACAAGTCAACCTTATCTTATAAGAAATATGTCAATATTTGGACTCTAAGATTATTTTCTCAATGGATCATGTCTTTAGACATTGTCTTGACATAATTTTCTAAGGCAAGTGGGTCCCTATTTGAAATTTTGAAAATGGTGTGTGGGGAGGGAGTGTTGGGGCATAACAATTAGGAAGGAAGAAGTTGTTTTAACACCTATAAATCAAGAGATAGAAAATGAAAAATAAAAGCCATCAAGGAGAAACAACCCATAGAGGATTCCCCATCACCATGAAGTCATTCTTAGTGTCATAGATAGAATAATTTTATAGCTGATATGTTGATTAACATGTATATTTAAGAATTACCTCAAATTTCTTTGGGTGTTCCATTTGTTGAAAGAAGAAATAATGGAATTGACCCCATTTTCATGAGAAGGTAATGAGGAATTTTGCTCTTCAAGGGTGACTATGGAGCAATTGTCTAATCTATTTGAGAAGCATAAGTTATATCATCCCATTCCATCATATAGGTTGTATCATTTTGAACATTCTCATGTCGGCATAGGATGAGAAGAGAAGAAATATCCAAGTTAAGCGTAGTGGAGAGGGAGAGAACAAAGTTGAGGAAGTGAAACAAAATATCTATAACCACCAAAATATTCCAAGGCCTCAATGATATTAATAAGTTTAATGAATACAAACATGAATAATAAGTGCCAAATGATATCAAACTATTGTACCAAGGGTATCCACATTATAATAGTAAAATGTCATCAACATAGCTAATAAGTATGTCAAGACTGTTCATAAGTAGCCAAATATAGAGGCCCATTCCAATTAAGGATCAAAAATAAAATCATCAAATGGTGTATCTCAATCATGAGAGGAACTTCACACTAATATATGACGCTATTTCAAAAATTATTCTATTTTCTTCCATATAGTTTTAGTCACAACATATGTTGAAAGATTCTAAGTTAGTAAATTAATAATTACACAAAGGAAATATTAAATATGATTATATTAAAATATGGCTATACAACCATCAAATTTAGTTTTGTAATAATAATGTGAACCAAATTGTATACAAAAAAATGATCACCACAAAATGTGAACACACACACACACACACACACACACACACACACACACACACACACACAAATCCATAAAGGTGTATGTAATAAAGGCGTACATAATAATAACTTAATATAATGTCAGGTGAATGCCATATAGGCATAGAATGTTAAAAATGCGTACATTGCCATATAAACATACAAAAAAGTACATCATCTACGACATCCTACTCATCAAAAATTCTCCCTCTCTTTACCTTCCTTGAAGAAGACTCTCCTTGGGATGCCTTGCTCATAGATGGATATCCCTCAGAAGCTTTGGATTCCTCCAAGGTATGACTATGAGTCCTTATACGCTCATAGATCACCTGTATTAGGACTTGCTCACATATGAATATTATTAGAAACTTGACATACTAGACATGTAACTAAGTTCAGAAATTAATTTTAAATTAATACAAATATTATTTAAAAATACACTTACTGTAATATAGTAGTCAATCTCAATTTTTATTTGATGCTCAACAATATCAAAGTGCACACACAGGGGTGTGAAAGGGAAAAAAAATAAGAGAAAATGCCTTGTCAATCATCTGAATGGGACTATCAGATGTCGTCAAGCAACCCTGCATACACAATACATTCACATAAGTTATATTTTTTCAAGTATAGAGTAAATTTATTAAAATAAATATATATTTACAATTCAAAATTACAAGTTAACATACCTCAATGAGTGGCTGTGCAGATGATATTGCAGCAATAATGCTTGCGTTTGTGTCAACCCATAAAGATAGATCAATCTCCACTGTAGTCATCAAATGAAAAAATAATGTATGATTGTTAGTTGAGCACAAATCTGTATAAATAAATACATCTACATGAAGTATAATATTAATAAAAAATTATCTCTATATATGTAAATGTCAGTTGATTAACATCAATAAATGTATAGTAGATGACCCATAAACTGGTTGTGAAGATGATGATGTCATCTCCTCCTACAACATAAAATATTACATATATATTATTAAATTTATATGTAAATTAATTATTACCATTTAAATACACATGTAACTAAAATTTAACATGTCAAATATATAAGATACCCACATATGTATACTCAACATCTGTACACCAAATTTACATGCCAAAAACTCATCGCTCAAAATTACAACATTTACGCCCTCAAAAGCACCACCATCATCATTTGAAGGTCCAATGCATATAACACCACATGATCTGAAAGGGTGTGGTCAAGCAGGCACAGTATATGGAGTATCCCCATGTCCACCCTCTTAAGCATTAGTCTCATAAAGCTTACTTGTATGTTGAACGAGTGTGCCAGTTAGTACACTAAGTGCATACAAAGTGTTAATCTTGAAAACATCATTCATTGTAGAGGGGATCTATGTATGAAGTAAATTTTGGGTATGGACTCTTGAATTCAAATTAGGCTTACGATGTACACCTTATCTATCCTATGCAGAGCCTTTCCATCAGCCTTGAAACTTTAAGTAGTTAAAATTATTGGGAATTTTGTTGAGGAAAAACTCACAACATATTTTCTTTAAAAAATACAATGGAACTTCGTGGTTGTTATAAGGTGGGTAATCAAACACCGTCCACCATCGGTCCCGAAAATTGATTCTTATAAAATTATGTTGGCATTGATGGTTTGGGAACCATTTTTATGATAATGGAAAAGGTGCATTGGTTGATGGATCAATGAATAAGGCACAAATTTGATTTTTTGTTTTTCTTTGTCCTTCACCTTACATGCTGACAAATTTTCAGCATAGTAATCCCTAAACCTATCCTTATACAATGCCCATCTATCAATTTGAGTTGTTATCGAGTCAAGATGGCCTAGTATTGATTCTAAGGTATTAACCAAATATGTACAGTGGGTGTTGGTAGAATTGGGGTCCCTCATTCTCCTAATTGTTTTTGCAATTTGTATTTTTTTCTCAACTATGTGTGCAACCAAATCCTCCTAACTATTTCATGGGTCTTGTGGAATTATTAGAGGGTTAGGAGGGCTAGGAGTGATATAAGGGTTAGGAGGCTATCCTCTATCACTTGAATGAACTGTTTAAACAAAAAAATGGTTTTAAAAATAAAACAATGCAAATAAAAATTAATTCCTAAAATCTGGTGTTAACATGTTTGAATTTTGCTTGCTTAACTCCCCTCTGCAATGACATTATTTATTCATCAAGGTAATGGGCAATGGAAGTGTGTTTTCTCCACCTGGCAACAAAATGTGATTGTGGTAAGGCAAAGACGAGATGTCAAGACAAAGCAAAATGAAATTGGTTGGGGGTGTGGTTGTGTTTTTATTTTTTATGTTCACTATAGAAATGTGTACTAAGAAACATGTACATATTTCTTATAGTTTATAATGTGTACATGTTATGTCTTGATAATTACCAAGCTTAAATTTCAATAACACGTATGCATTATTTACATTATGTGTACGCACTACCCAAAAATGTCTACAAAATTATCTCCAACTTTGTGCACTTACCCTATACTAAATATTAGTAGAATATATATATATATATATATATATATATATATATATATATATATATATATATATATATATATATATATATATATATATGATTATTAAAATGAATATCATATTTTATTTCTTAATACTTTATGTACGAAAATGAGATGGGGACAATGATCATGCTTTTATATTGAGTTATGAGTGTTGATTTACACTCTTTTACTTTACAAAATGCTGCTTTATAAAAACACAATGCATCTAAAAAATGATATCAATAGCTAATAGCTTTGTAGAGAAATTTACGATTATAGTAAATTATTGTTTTTCAATATTTACAACTATACAATTTTGAAAAAAATTCTTATAAATCGTGAAATACAACTACTTTTTCTCCAATATACTTTAATTTCACTAAATCCTATCGAAAACAACAATTACATTTATAAACAACATACTCAGAAAAAAATTATATAAGAACAAAACATGCTCCCCAAAAATATTATTTATCTCAATGATATTCTCACTTCTAATAAAACTATATTTACCTAATTTACAATCCAATACATGTAACATACACAATCCTCTACCTTGTAAAAAGGTAGGTAATATAGCTAATTGTAGCCCTTGATAATAAATGTTATGGGAAATCAAAATTCTTCTCTTTATAGGTGTATTTTGTCACAAATTGTTCACATCCACCCCATTAATGTCTATATTTTTAAAAAAATTATATCTATATTACAAGTTTACATAGATGACCATCTTTTATTATCGACCTCAGTATTCAACCAGGTGACCTTTGGACATATTATTATATATTATATACAAACATTATTATCACAGTGGATAATACGCAGTCTACCTCTAGAGCTCCGGAGTGATCTCCACTACATACATACATATTTTGTATTTTATTCAAGCATAATCAACACCCAGGATAACAATGCTACCCAACCGACTGTATATTTATGCTTTATGTATTTACATTAAGTGTATATACCATGGCTTCAGTTTAAGTACTTATATCTACAATATACATAAATTTTCTATCTGTAGTGGACATAACCTTGTTAGTTACATTTTCGTCATTCTCAAAATCTATGTGGGGTTAATGATTTTCCATTGGTCAACAACAATGGTGCATTTTTAAAGACAAAATATATTAGTGTCTTGTGGAGCAAACATACTAATTGCTTCTTAACTTAAACATCTCTAGAATTGTGCCTCAACTAAATGTGTTAGTTATTAATGCAAAGATATATGTAAGACAAATAATAATATATTTTTCATATTATATTATAATATTATTAGTTGCTAATTAGTCATTTAGATCATCATTATAAACATTGTAGCTATTGTGATCCATAGTTATAATTTATAATATTATAAATATTAAGGTCATTGAACATATACTTAGACATTAATTTTATGTTTAGTTACAAATAACTATAATCAATTAATACAACTACTACATTTAATTAATTCAATCCTATGCAATTTAATATAAAACCTTTACAAGCAAAACTAATTACATTATAATTATTATGCTTATGGACAAAATTTTTAACCATAAACAATTTTCAATACAAAAATAACAACTAACGGCTACACGACTCTTAAAGTAATCATCAACTTTTCATGTACGTAATCTATAGCTCCTCGTGTCATTCACATAATCTTCCACATCGCATCCCATATTTTACACATCATTCTTACTATAATGACAATAAAAAAATCTCCAAGAAAAAGATAAAATATAAAACCGTTGATGCAAGAAGTACAGATCTAGAGTTCTAGGCATTAAAATGGCTCTGAAAAGAAATTAAAGCAAGAATATTGGAAAGTTACACTGATATACATTACAAAAGTAACAAATGCACATTAACATGAAATAATTTTCCAGTAAAATTCTCAACAATCTCCACAAGTGACTCGATCTTTTCTGCATTTTCAAAACTAGGTACTGAAAAATTGATATCATCGTTTCTTGTAAAGGATTCATTTGTTTTTTTGTTCAAATCAAATTTCATTATCACGGAGTTGTGCTCTGTGGTGTTACCTAATCAAATATGCAATAGCTCCCGCTGCATAACAACTACGACAATACCTCCAACAAACCACGATTTCAACAATTCCATCACATTCACAGATCCCTTCTTCAGATGTGAGCAATGACTTTTCTCTAATAAACAATAAAATGCACACCTTAGAAAAAGGTAAGTTAAAATACCAATTTTCTAAAATATTTGTCACAAAATTTTTACAGAATTTTGTTTTCAATAATTTTGAATTGGTGAAACTTTTCAATAATTTTGAATTCGTGAAATTTAAAATTTTTAGTAACGCAAAATTTCACCAATAATATAAAATTGCCAATAGCAGCAACCAACGCGTTGACCATGGGATTTAACTTCATCAACGGATCCTCCATGTCCCTCATTCCAGGTTGGAAATCTTGCAAAGAAACCTCCGTGCTTTTCCCCCTCTATTCCCTTGCTAACCAACTATGTTCAAAATTTGATGATGTAACCATCAATTTTCATTTGATGGTATTTTTCTGCTAATTCTTTTATTTAATTTAATTTAAATGTTATTTTTTTAAATTTTTATATTCATTTCAAAGGCTTTGCTCCCTGCGCTCAACCATCACCTCTTTGTTGCTTCATCATCTATTCTCTGTTGAAATTAATGTCAACCCTGAGTCCTCCAGGCCACGGGTCGGGATGCAGTGATAGGGTCGGGGGCCTACCACCCAGCGGTCCTGGGTTTGAGCCCTGCACCTCATCAGGGCGTCTATCGGATTTATAAAAAATTGCATGTTATAATATTTTTTAAAAAAAAAACTCGAATCCTCCATCAAATGAATGACAATTGATATGCCATATGGCAATTTTCGAGAAAAATAAGATGAAGTTATGTTTGCAAAAATCTACATATGAGGAGCTCAAGTGTCCCATCAATCGACATGCATGAAGTTATAGCTGACCACGTATTTTATTGTGAAATAATAAAATAAACTTCAACAAAACTGGTTGCATCCAAAGCAACTATTGACTCAATGAATTCAGTGGCTCAGATTAATGATTATACGAGTTGATTAATTTCCACATTATATGTTAAGTGATTGTAACCTGCCTCTAGAAAAAAAAAGAATTATATATTTAGACCTCCACATTATATGTTAAGTGATTGTAACCTGCCTCTAGATTAAAAAAAGAATTATATATTTAGACCCAAAAAAATATCAAAAACGCAGTAACCTGCCTCTGGAGTGAAAAAAAACTATATAGATTGATGAAAATAAAAACGAAATGCAAAATTGAAAATGATGTGAATGTTTATTATATTTTGTACAGAGCCCAAAACAAGTACAAGTTGGGATTGTAAGGGAATGTGGAAGGGCATGCCCCTGAATTTGGAATTTGGATAGCCCTTCAATGTTCAGGGGAATTTGGAGGTTGAAACAGAACAAGAAGCAACCGCAGCCCTTGAACTCTCCTCCCTGGTTGGGGATAAGATATGGCCGATAGCCCTTCAATGTTTAGTTAGGAAGAAGCCCAACAGCTGAGATACATGACACGTCTCAATGACTCTTCACACACTTTCTTTTCTGTTAATCTCCCCCTGTTTATGCTAATGCTACTCTTCACATCGTTATCTTCTTCTTCAGCTTTCACCCAAAACGAAGAGGGACTTAAAACAGAAGAAGAAGCAGCAACAGCAAATGATAGCTGAGCCATCAAACTATTTAGTTGATTGAATTTAATGCCCTGATCTCTAAATCCCTGATTCGAACCTACGCTCGCAGCGATAAATGCCTTGGAAATACTCATTTTCCAAATGATTGAGATGTAAAACAGGGGAAGCAATGCTAAGGGATGTATACCCAGATAAGAGAATTTGGAATTTTCACTGTGACTGATTGGGGTGATGATAATGAGGGAAGAGGAGGAGGAATATAAAGAAATGGGTGTATCCACATCAGTAGAGTATAGGGTTGGATTTAACAAAAACTGCAGGCAGTCAATACCAGTGGCAACAATTATGAAACTGAAATCCGGGAACGGTTTGGGTTTGGGGACCAACTCCACCATGGGCGTTGCGCCCACAATTTGCAATGATCATGGTTTCTGGTTTGGACACAAGTCAATTATTTTCCACCTCTCCGCGTGGTCGGACTGGGATCTCAACTGCTTTGTAAGGTACTTACAATCTTATATATATATTTATTTATTAACGAAAATGTTAATGGGAAATACTTAATATTTCCCCGCCCCAAAACACCACGAATAAACTCTTAACTTTTATTTATTTTTCTATGCATAAAATCCTACATACGCACACCCTATGAAATTGAGATTTAGTTTTCTATTTTTGTTCTTGTTTTTTTTAAAATCTAAATTCTATGAAAAAAATCCAAGTTAAGCTTGTGAAACTTTATTTTTTTTAATATATTTTTTTGGTATTTTATAAATTTCAATTGTATATTTGTATAAATAAATTTTTATATTTTCAATTTTATTTATTTAAATTTTTAGTTTTAAATAGAAAGATTATACGTTGTGATTTGTCTTAACAAGTGGGGACTACATACAATGTTGGGCCCATCCAAACGGTCATGATTTGGTCATATGACCTTGCCATGTATGTTAATATTGAACATGTATACATACACCATCAAGAGGAGATGTGGGAGGTGGAGGGGGTTGAAGAAGGATAGGTAGGTTACCTTATTTTGGCACCATAGGATGGGTTGCCTTACCTCGTTGGATAGTGATAGTTTAGATCTGGTTAGAGGGAAAGTAGCTATCACAACCTTGAGGGTGAGGAGGAGGAAGAGATTTTTAATTAGCCATTTTAAATTTTCCAATGACTAAAAGGAGAACAAGAAAAGAGAGACATACAAATGCACAACCTGCTAGTTTCATTAGAAAGCTAGAATGCCAGTGTTAACAAAAGGTATTAGATCCAGCCAATTTCAATAAAATTTAGTTTTTTAGAGGATAGTTTATTTTTATTAAAATACGTATCATCATGACAATACCCCATGTGGCAGTTTTTTTTTTGTTTACGTTTATTGATAGATGCATATAGTGATAAAACTTGTTTGATACATCGAAGAGTTATGTTTGTCATGGAATGAAGTCTTTCATTTTTTTTTTGCGCTGAATGTAGGCACTAATTTGCATTTTCTTATATCATTGAAAAGAGAAAGCAAAGTAGATGCAGAGGTACTACAATGAACACACTCTTGATATATCAGTAACAATTAGTTCCTATGAATCAATATTGTCGATGTCGATTATTACTTGTTGTAATGTTACTCCCAGTGAGTTGTGTATTGTTGAATCACATGCGATTTGGCCCAATGTATTTTATGAATCAAATAACCACAAACATTGGAAAATTGGGGTATTTGTCCTAGTTTTGGATACGATAGCTTAAACTTCGCAAGTGTGCCATTTACTAGTCCAACTTCAACCCATAAATTGGTAGTAAGCATAAATTGATGTACTTTATAGATAAAATTATGCTTTTTGGTCTTGTATGTTCTATATTGATACTTGTAATTGACACATTCAATGATTTTAACATTTATTTATTATGGATGTCAACCAAACTCTTTGTTGCATATAATTGTGTTGAAGATTGAACAATAAATTTTTTCTTCTAGAGATAATGATGCATTTATTATAGACACGAGCAACTCTCAATCCTAAATTTTTGGCTTAGTTTTTCTAATATCGAGTACATAGAAGAGTAAGTTGGTAAAGTAAAAGAGAGTGTTTCAGCAATAAATCGTTTTAATTTCTCCACCATTCATACACTCTTTCTGTCACTTTTAATGTGTCATGATCACTTTCACATTCCCAATCCATCGTACTATGACACTTATTACACTTTTTAAAGGAGAAGTGTGTTTAGGACGTACCACATATACACATTACATATTAGAAAGTCACTTCAATATATAATTATAAATATTACCAAAAATAATTCCACGAAAATTAATATCTAATAAACTTAAACTTAACATAAAATAACAATCTAAATAATAAATTAAAAAATATAAATATATTAGATTATAAATAAATTTATATAATTTATTATTTTAAATTTATTATCTCAAATTTTATTTACATTTAATTTATATACAAATTAAATGGTATAATTTTTTTAAAATTTATTATTTAAAAAAAAAAGTAAATACAACTTATAACTTGTAATATTAAAAGGGTACCTAGATGACAATGTTCTTGGTAAGTTTTGTCTCTAAATTTATTTAGGCATCAACTTTTTATATGCGTAATCTACAACGCCCCATGTCATTCACATAATTTTCCATATCCCATCCTATATTTTACACATGTCGTTCTTATTATAATGATAATCCTATATTTTACACGTCTCATTCTTATTGTAATGATAATAAAGAATTCTCTGGAAGAACTAAAATATAAAACAATTGGTGAAAGAAGTACATATTTGGAATTCTAACTGAGTGGTAAGAATTTGCAGCTCCTGCAAAGAATATTTAGACACAATAAAGCCACTTTACAACTAATAAAAAAACTTTAAATATTTTATATTTTTTTGGGTATTCAAACCTCTTAGATTTATCATTTTTACTCTCTCTCTCTCTCTCTCTCTCTCTATATATATATATATATATATATATATATATATATATTGTGCAAGTATAATTTAATCCTAATTTAAAATTAATAGGACTATTTCATTGCATATCTACTCCTAAATAATCTTTTGAACGTCTACTAAATATTTTTTGTAATGGAGTAGTATGGGACTAGGGCCTAAGCATGAAAATGAGTCTAAAAATAAATCAAAACAAAATTTTGTATAGTTAGAGTGATATGCACTACAAAAATAATAAATAAATATAAACATGAAATAATTTTCTCTGAAATTCTCAACAATTTCCACAATTGGCTTGATTTTTTTCAACATTAGGTACTAAAAAATTGATATCATCCTTTCTTGTAAATGACTCTTTTAATTTTCCTTTGGATCAAAATTTATCATCATTGAATTGTACTCTGTAGCATTACCTAATCAAATATATAATTGCTTTCGTTGCAATTCCAACTATGACAACACCTCCAACAAACCACAATTCCAATGATTCCCCCACATTCACAGATCACTTAGATGACTTTTCTCTGATAAACAATAAAATGCACACCTCGACAAAAAGGTAAAGCTAAAATGCTAATTTTCTCAAATCTTTGTCATATTTTTTTTACAATTTTTTTTCAATAATTTGTATAATGCAACTTAAAATTTGTAATAAGGTAAAAAACTTGACCAATAATGTAAAATCATCAACATTTGATGCATGGCATAAAACACCTTGACCATGGAATTTAGTTTCATCAACAGATCCTCCATATCCTTAATTTCAAGATGGAAATCTTGCGAAGAAGCCTTCCCCTCTATTCCCTTCTATTGCCCTGCCAACTAAATTTGTTCAAGATTTTATGATGTGGCCATCAATTTTCCTTTGATCTTGTTTTTTTGCTAATGCTTTTAATTTAATTCACTTTGCATTGTTATTTTTAATTTCTGTATTCATTTCAAGGGCCTTTCTCACTGTGCTTAACCCATCGCCTCTTGGCTTCATCATCATCTCTTCTCTATTGCATGGTCTGCCATGTGGCAATTTTAGAGAGAAATGAGATGAATTTATGTTTGCAAAAATATACATTCGAGGAGTTAAAATGTCCATCAATTGACATTCAAAGCAACAAGATCCCTGATAATGGTAATGTGGGTAGAGATGGAGGCCATTTCCTCTTCTGCTAGATAACAATAAATGATGATCTACAATTAAAAGAGTCAAAATAATAGGTCATGGCATATGAAAGAAATGGAGGGTCTGAATATAATTGAGGAGGGAGAGTATTTTTTTCCAAAGGATTAGATGGATGCAATTTTTAAAATTTGGAATTGAGTCACAATATGGGTGCAATAAACATGTTATGAGATTTTGTGGTTTGGAAAAAAAACTATGTATGCCATTACAACATGCACCATTGACCAACATAAGATCTATGTTTGACTATTTCAATTTACATGATTTATATCCATTTTCTAATGTTTGAGAATCTATATACTTGTCATGCCACCTATCTACATCGTGAAACATGTCGTCCATAATTCTTTCTAATGTAATCAATCACATGAAATAATGGGGCGTACCCTATATCATACTCCCTTATATCTAAATACTAAAAAAAAATATATATCCTTTACCACCACATTTGTTTTTTCCATAGTTTCGTCCATTAATAATCCCAAACATGGACAAATTTTTCTACTAGCCCCTTACACTTCTATTGTCAAAACTTTTTTAATATGTTAAAGTGCAAGTTATTAGATTGCTAACCACTTTGAGAAATTAAATTTGTAAAGTGGGAAAAACATTCAAGCAATTCAAATGAGTATAATGGTTATCAACACAATTTTTGTAGTCTCACAAGGAACCCTCTTTGCTATCCAATTTTTCCTCCATTGATTTGAGTAGAAGAACATTTGAATAAGGGGAGTTGGTTATATGGACTGAGCACCAAAAGGCAGTAACAATTCAAAAAATGGAAAATCAAGCTCAAAAGTAAAAATAAATATACCTCCCATCTTGTAAACTAAACTTTGTTTCTTAATGCTACCTCTAGTTTATATTTTTAAGAATATTATTCTCATTACTTACACAACATTCCTGGTGCAAAGATATTTTTAATGTTATTATAATTTATGACATTTTATTACCATATTGTTATATTTCATAGAATTGGTAATGCATTATTACTTCTTGTGAAATCAATTGCATGAGTAATATTAAGTTTAAGGATTTAGATCTATCTGGTCTCTAAAAATTTATATTTAACGATAAAAATTGAAATCAACATTAAATCCATAAACTCGTTCGTTTACTTAAAGTAATAAGTAATATTAAAAAACAACTACTTAAAATTCAAATATGAAAGTTTTAAAAGATACTTTATATACAATATCAAAATAAAAAATCGGCATTTTGTATAAATTTATTGTTAAAAAATTGGGATTTTTTTTCTCTTGATTTTAGAATAACACTTAAGATGTCACTTATCAAAAAAAAAGAAAAAATTAGCAACACCTAGCTTGTATAGATTTACATTTTTTTCTATAATTTTTTTAGTTCAACGAAATTTATTTATTTATTCTAGCCTGTCATACTCGCATATTATATGACAAGTATAGAATAAATATTATTTTATCATTAAAAGAAATTTATAAACAATTGCAAATGGGATTGACATAAGGGAATAGTTTTTAGTTGTAAAACTGCATTGTGTTAGGGTATTTTTATATTTATCATTAACAAGTATGTTACATTTATAAAGTAAATAATTATAATCAATAAGCGTAATAATTGTAAAATAGAAAAATAGAAGACTAATGTTGTCTTAAAAACACATTAAATGTGTTGCTAAATATATTTTTTGACTTGATTTTAGTACCTAAAATACTAACTACCCCTCTCCAAAGGTTTGTCACTATCATGAGTGTGATATTGACATGTCCTCCATATTTATGAAAAGATCATTCACCCACTTGGCATATTCTGCATCTTTGTGGATTTTGTTAGTTGGAACATATGTGAAAGCATGTATAAAATTGCATAATAAATTTATTATGGAGATGGGAAATACAAAGTTATATTTTGTTTGTTAAGAAAACAAAATACAATGATTTATTTATGAAAAAATCATTTACCCACTTGGCATATTCTGCATCTTTGTGGATTTTGTTAGTTAGAACATATGTGAAAGCATGTATAAAATTGCATAATAAATTTATTATGGAGATGGGAAATACAAAGTTATATTTTTTTTGTTAAGAAAACAAAATACAGTGATTGATTTAAACTTAAACTTATTTAAATCTTGTCAGATGGGAATAAAACACATAATCTCTCGACTCATGGTGAAGCAATTATCATACAAAATTATTATGGAAAAACACATTTCACTTGAAACATACTATTAGCTACATGTTTATGGCCTTGAGTGAAGGTTGATGGTGGTGTGGTTGACCACATCAAAACTAAATAGAAATTACATTAGTTGATAAAAATAAAAATAAAAATCACGTGAATAATAGATAGTGAATAATAAATAATGAATATAATGATTATTGACTATTGAATATTTAGGGAGGGGGAAATATGTTAGAACCATAACAATAAAACTAAAAATAAATTACATGAATTGATGAAAAAAAAATGAAATGGAAATGATGTGAATGTAATTTTATATTTTATACAAAATAGAAAATAAGTATGCGTTGGGATTGTATTGGAACTTGGAAGGGTATGACCCTAAACTCTCCTCCTTGGTTGGGGATAAGATATGGATAGCTCTTCAATAGTTAGTTAGGAAGGAGCCCAAAAACTGAGATTCATGACATATCTCAATAACTTTTCAAACTCTTTGTTCTCCACTAATCTCCAACTGCCACTCACCACATCATTATTTTTTTTTCAGCTTTCACATTTATTTATTATGGATGTCAGTCAAACTTTATGTTGCATATAATTGTATTGAAGATTGAACAACATTTTATTTTTGGAGATAATGATGCATTTGTTGTAGACATGAGCAACTCCCAATCCCAAATTTTGGGCTCAACATATTTAAAATTGAGTGCATAGAAGAGTAATTTAGTGGAGTAAAAAATAATGTTTCAATGATAAATCATTTCAAATTTTCCACCATTCACATACTCTTTTCGTCATTTCTAATGTGTTGTGGCCACTTTTTCTCTAAATTAGTGTCGTTAACATGTCACATACTTAATCCATTGCATCATGGTACATATCACACTTTCTCAAGGAGAAGTGTGTCTTTGACATATCATGTGAACACATTACATTTTAGAATGTCACTTCAATATATAATTATAATTATCACATATAATAATTCCATGAAAATTAATATATAATGAAATTTTCTCGTGGAAGGCTTCAACTTTACATAAACTAATAATCTAAATAATAAATTAAGAAAAATATAAATATATGAAATTATAAATAAATTTGTATTTTAAATTTATTAGTATAAATTTTAGTTACATTTATATTTATAAATTATATAGTATAAATTTAAAAAATATATATTATTTTAAAATATCAAAAAAATTAAATACAATTTATAACTTTAAATATTTAAATGGTACCTACATGACAATGCTCTAGGAAAGTTTTATCTCTTAATTTATTTGGTTAGGCATCAATTTTACATGTATGCAATCTGTATCTCCTCATGTCATTCACATGATCTCTTTTTTTTTTTTTTTTTTGATATTTTACACGTCATTCTTACTATATTGACAATAAAGAATTATCTAGAAGAAATAAAATATAAAAACATTAATGGAAGATGTGTAAATATAGAGATCCAAGCATGAAAATGGGTTTGAAAATAAATCAAAACAAGAATCTTGGAAAGTTACGATGATATGCACTATGAAAACATTGAATGCATATAAACATCAAATAAAAATTATTAAAATTCTTGACAATCTCCACAAATGGTTCAATTTATTTTGCATTTTTTGAACTGGTTACTATCAAATTGATATCTTTTCTTTGACAAGATTATTTTTTTCCCTTCATATCAAATTTCACTAAAATTCTCCATAGTTTTTTCCTTGTCATCATTTTCATTATCACAAAGTTGTGTTTTGTGGCATTGCCTAATCAAATATATAATTGCTCTGGTTGAAATTCCAACTACAAAAACTCCTTGAAAAGTTCCACGACATTTGTAGATCACTTCCTCGTGGGTGGCCGATGGGTATTATTTGATAAACAATAAAATACACACCCCTTAAAAAAGGTAAGCCAAAATGCCAATTTTCTCAAATCTTTCTCACATATTTTTTACAAAAATTCATTTTTAATAATTTTGAATTGGTGAGACTTAAAATTTATGGTAAGGTAAAATTTCACCAATAATGCAAAATCACCAAAGGCAGATGCATGGTTCACAAGAGTCAATTGAACAAACACCTTAAAAATGGGTTTAACATTATTGACAGATCTTCCACGTCCCTCATTTCATGATGAAAATCTCATGAGGAAGCTTCCACGCTTTTCCATATATTCCCATAGAAACCAACTCTATTCAAGAGTGTATGATGTAATAATCAATTTTAATTTGATCTTGTTTTTGTTGCAAATTTTTTATCTTTGAAAAAATTCTAGACTTTTTTTTCAATTTTTTTCTATCTTGTAAAAAAATCCACGAACAAAATTATGGTGATAAAAAAATTAGTTCTTCCCATATCACAAGTTATGTTTTCTTACCTTATAGTGCTCAAGATGCTAGATCCGGGGAAAAAAACCATGCCACAAAAAAATGGCCAAATCAAAGCTATAATACCACTTGTAATGAAATTACTTAGATGATTCACACCAATAAAATAATATATCACATAATTAAGAATAGAATAAGCATATCCACAACAACAATTGGTGAAAGATCATAATACTTGAATATTATGCTTGAGACACTTTGAGGGGGAAACCTCCACAATAATGCAATAAGAAAATAATTTGTAATATGATGATATAAGACTAACCACTACCTTCTATATATTCTCTACTTATCCATGGTTATTTTATAGACTGACCATACTAAGAACATTGAAAAATGTAATAAGATAATATAAAGGTATGTAAGCCACACATATCCCTAGACACACTATAAGTTAAGGGCATAACATGAAGTGCTATCTTTTTGTGTATTTTATGTAGTCTATACTAAGAGGATTTTGGTACATAACTATTTTTTTGGCACCTCTAAGATGTACATCTACACTATCAACCAATTGTGTAACAATCTCTTGCTCAACCACCTTATCTAGAAAATTGTGTGGTAAATATAAAGTCAATGCTATAGTGCCCTCAATTTTGATAATGTTGCATTGTGTATGCAATTGGAAATGCATCATATTTATAAATCAATCTTGGATCAAAAAAGATAGAGCATACGTACACTTTTGATTAGGAATACCCTCGTTAAGCGGGAACATGACCAATATGGGGATCCACTAGACTTGATTACGAGATCACTTGTCCTAACATATCATACTAAGAAGGGTTCCAAAGCCTACAGTCTAACACAATCACATAAAAACCCTAATGGAGTCCTAAGATTTAAAGCATTCACTTATTATAATAAAAATAAAGTAAATCTAATCTATTTCACACCAACGTTGTTGGCACAAAGTGAGGTTTATAAATAATAAAACAAACTAAACTAAACATGTATTAGAAGACATATAATCACGTCAATGTATACAAAATCCTAATACACGAGAGAAGAATACAAATGCATTATCTATCTACTCTTGTAAAGGAAAAATAAAGTTAGGAATACTTACCTTTGAAGATGAACCCATCGAGCCTCAATCTCTCCCTTGGCTAAGGTGCTTCACAAGAGATTGTTGTGGTATGTAAAGATAACAAAGGTAAATCAACTCTAGGCTACACAACCTATCTAAGCATCCAAAAGACTTCTCCACAAGAAAAGATCCATTTATCCAAAGAAATTATGAATCCTTAAGATTTATTCCTTAATTATAATGGTTAATAAGTAGATGTTCACTAACACTTCTTCACTATTAATTCTTCTCTTGTGAAATGGTGCAAAATGAACTTGTATATATAGGTGGATCTTGCCCTAAATCCTTCCAAAAATTTAGATTGTACAGGGTTGACCCAGTGTGTTTTTGGGGACAATTCACTAGGTCTGAGCTAGGTCAGCCAAAATACTAACAAGCTAAGAAAGTGAAAAATACCCCTAAACTGTATAGGGTCGACCCAGTCGACCTAGTACAATTAACTGACCAAAAGGAAGTTAAGGTATGAAAAGGAGAATGGAAAGAGGAAAAGGATTGGAATAGGTATAACTAAGAAGAATAATCTTAGGGTTAATAGTTTTAGGAGACAAGTGTGTAGATGGCAAGTGGTAAAAGGGACAACAATCTGATGAATCATTGATGGCCTACCCACCCCTTTCTTGGGGCACCCCTTAAGGCATGCACTCAAAAAGATTGAGACTCGATAGGTTCTTAAAAGATATAAAGTGTCAATAATAATTTTAAAAAAAAATATATTATGTGTATACATATGCCCCACTCGAAGCTCATCATGTGTGATGTAAGTGTAACACGGGATGGTGCTTCAGGAAATAGAACATGATAACACATAATGCTGATGCTAAGTAAAGTGTAGTAAGCAACAAATGAGATAAATGAAGGGATTGAATTGAAAAACACATAACTTTAACTTACCTTAGTGTTGTAGATAAAGAAGTAGACTGCAATAGATGTAAAGGTGTCCAATGTAGAGAACCCTAGATGAACCTGTAGAAGTTAGTGCAAAAAATAGCCAAAAGTCATTTTTTTTGGAATATAGGCAAATGGTAGTGGAAAATATTCTCTACATCATCATGAATCTAATGCATTTTATGATTTTCAAATTAGATGAGTAGAAACAAAGATATAAGAAAAACAAGGAATTTGTTGAAAAATAAGTAAAAGATTTGAATTTGGAAAAGTGTTTTTGAATAAGGCAAAAGATAATTCATTTGTTATTTTGATTTGTACAGGAGAGAAAAAGAGAGCTATGAAGATAAAACATGCTAGGATGCTGAGGAGATGATAGGCTAGACAAGGAGAGGCTCTAGAGGCAACGATAGGTATGAAACTAAGAATCTCAAACCATTTTAAAAATTTGTATTGAATTAAGTGAATTTTTAGTAATTTTGAATTTTAAGCATTTTTATATGTCAAAATGGAATAAAATTAGATTCTAGGGGTAGCAAATAGGAAGATAAAAATGGGTTTAGAGGGTTTAGGAAGAAAGCGAGAAAATAACACTTTCTCAGGAAAATGTAAGGGGTCAATAGGTAGAAAGTATTGGGTCGACGCAGTCGACCCAGTAGGTTAGAAATGAGCAGAATCCATAGTGTTGACCCAGTAAGTATGGGTCGACCCTATACATTCTACAAGATGAAGGCCTAGTTTGGAGTTGCTAGGTGGTTTGAAAGGTCCAAAATGGAAACTCACTACTAGGGAGGGGAAAAGAAGGGGGTTAACTCAAATTTTTGAGTCAACCAGGTGAAACGATAGGAAAATTTTGGTCAAACTAGTTTGACCAAAGAGCTAGAATGATACGAAAAAGCATGCAAAACGCTGAAAGAGGGATAAAATGGCTTGAAATGACCAAGTAAGGTAAAGAAGGATTGAGTATGCTAAAATTAGGTTAAAATGACTAAAATAAAGTAATTTAGGCTTGTTTTTGCTTTAAAAAAATGTAAAAAGAATGTATTATGATTATATATGACATGGAGGAACTGATACATCCTTTGTTGTTTCTTGAGTGTAGGGACGATGAGTATTTTGGAGACTTGTGGATATGGCATGGTTATTAGACTTATTAGATAGGTTATCAAATTGAGATAGGGCTAGACTAGGATCTGTAGGTCTAGGTAGGATAAGTGATATGTGTTAGATCCCCCTTAGTGCTAACCTATTAGTCATATTCCTTAGTTACAAGGAATGATTGACTAACACCTTCAGATGGGAGGTGGATGGGGATACAATAGAGGTGGCTATCATGCTAGAGGATGTCCATGCCATCCTAGGGTTGCCTATCGTAAGAGTGTAGGTGACCATAGGGATACCAGATAGGCTAGAGGAGAGGAAAGCCTTATCCATGTGGGCTACATGTTTAGAGATAATATTACCAGGTAGGAGAGTTAGTATGTTTGGTGTGTAAACATCACATATTTCAAACATCCAGAAGTTTATGATAAGCCTTGTGACATAATGGGTGCTATGTCACAAATCAGATGGTAAGGTACCAATAGTTGTGGTATCCTTGATGAAGATGATCTTGAAAGAGCAAGTTTTATATAATCTAAGATCTATCATCTAGGTCCAACTGATACATGATGTACAAGATGTTGGTCAAAGGCCAAAGGACCATGGGATTGATCATATTGTTGATAGCTTGGATATATAAGAGGTTTTCTATGTATCATCTGATTGGGTTGCCCCATGCGGTCGATGATAGGTCACCTCAAATATGAAGATAGAGAGAGGATTAGGTAACATGGGTTGTACCCCACATGCTAGCAATATATTCAATGAGATGTGCAGACATTATGTGGTAGTGATACAAGCACATAATAGCTACATGAGTGATATGGGACATAGTTGTATCAATGACAATGAGGATAGAGGTTATTGTATACTATTTATGGTGGAGAGAGCCATATTTGGTGGCATAGGTGCTAGGATAGATGGGCTTGCCTCATCCAATGAAATTGATACTAATTCTTGAGTAGTGGGCTCAACATGTGAGGGAGCCATGGGGGAGGAGAGGACTAGGACCACAAATAGTGAGGGAAACACTGAGGCCATGTTGAGAGTGACCATCAATTGGTTGAGCATGATGAGGAGCTAAGCAGGAGGATAGGGATATAGAGGTAGAGATACTAGATATACCACTACCATCTCCATAATGAGATGAGCAATGGCTTCTAAGCATATGGCATTGGTGGAGGTAGGAGGAGTAGGAGAGAGTGGATACTATTACCATCTTAGATGACCCCATAGGTAAGCCATAGGAGATGATAAAGAAACCACTCAAATGTAGGCTAAGATGAACATGAGCCATGATAGCTAGGTTTGAGCTAAAGAGGTGACCTATAGAGGAGGTGCTAAGAGGCTGCATATATTGGGAGACTATGCTAGGTGGTCATGCAGATGGTGAGACCATAGTAGTTGAGACATAGATAGGTAAGAAAAGATGGTTGAATATTATTACTTAGGTTTTTTAATTTTAAATAGAGATAGATAGATATTTTGAGATATAATAGTGATCTAATATCTATCTAGTGTGATTTTGTAGATGTAGTTGAGGATGGGGTGGAGAGATGGGGGTCCTTGGTGAGGGGAACACTCCATGACATCTTGGATGAGACTCTACAACCATATAACCTCATGACACTAGAGGATTTAAATGTACTATTTTCCCCAATTCAAGTGAGTTAGTTTAGATTAGTTGAAGAGGTAGCGAGGTAGATATGGGTAGAGAGAGAGGATGCAACCACCAACAATGATGGGTGTAGGGGAGATACAGGCATGATAGGCCCTAGTAGATGAGAGAGCTATGCATCTAGCTACAACTGTGTAGATGATAGAGATTTAGACCTAGTTGGTGGAGTCATAGGTGTGGGTAGTACACCTATAGGGACAAGTATAGGGATTTAGATCTCGAATGGCCTCCTTAATGTTGGGTTATGGAGCTAAAAGCTTCACCCAGAAGCTAATCAGATGGTTGCTGAGTGCAGACAGCAACAGGCATCAGCAGTACAGCCGACGTCAGTCAGGCAGGGACTAAGGATCAGTCGACGTCGGTCAGTAGCAGATTGATAGAAACTGACATCGGTCACCTGTGTGTTTGTGCATGCTTCTGCATGTGTTTCCAGAACGCGTTTCCAGAATTAGACTTGTCTAATTTAAGCAATCCGAAAGTGTTTGCATGTTGAAGGCTAATTTAAGTCTTGAGTCTGTGTTTCTAATTAGTGTTATTAGAAGTCTAATTATTGTATGCATGGGATCCTATTTAAGAGACCCATTGGCATGTATTGTAATTAAGGCAAGTAAAGCATTGAAGCAAGAAGCAAGGTCAAGGAGATCTGCAAGGTGTAAGGTCAAGGAGATCAGCTGAAGCTATCAAGGAGGGGACAACAACTCAGGTTGTTGAGTTGGTTGTTGGTTGAGTAAGAGAGAGAGGGAAGTCCTTGAGGGTGGCAAGCCTTAGTGGTGGAGGAAGAAGTGGCATCTTCTTTATTGTATTGTCTTCTGAAGTATATATAATAGAAGATTGTGTATTGTCTCTCAAATTCTTTGCTATTACAAGTTTTTAGTTACTTATTTAATCTGGTATAATTCCATGTTTAATTGCTTACAAGAAAAGTAATCAATTGTGCTTCCACGGGTTCCTAACAGTTGGTATCAGAGCTTAGGTTGTAGGGAGCAGGTTATTGTTTTTTGATTACAGGTCATTCTCAGGGGTTTTTGATTGAGTGGGAGTATAGCAATGGCAGATGAAAGTATACTATGAATGGAGAAGTTTAACGGCAATAATTATCAACATTGGTGGATTCAGATAGAAGATTATCTGTATCAGAAAGATTTGTACTTACCATTGGGTGGGGTTGTAAGCAAGCCCACATATATGAAGGATGAAGAATGGTGTGTTCTTGATCGAAAGGCTCTAGGATCTATAAGGTTGAGCCTTGCATCATCTGTGATTTCCAACTTATCACAGTGTAAGACAACGGAAGAGTTGATAAAATCTTTGGCAAATCTGTATGAAAAGCCCTCTGCTTCTAATAAGGTATTTCTTATGAAGCAGCTATTTACTATGCAAATGGAGGAAGGAGGATCGGTATATACCCATCTTAGTGATTTCCATGGTTTGGTAAACCAATTAAATTTAGTCAATATTGTTTTTGATGATGAAATAAGAGCTCTCTTAATCTTATGCTCATTACCTGAAAGTTGGGAGAGTTTGGTAATGGCAATATCTAATACTGCGTCTGCTTCTAAAATATTAAATGTAGATGATGTATTTAGTGTAATCTTGAATGAAGATATTCGCAGGAAAAACACAGGTGAATCATCATCAGGGAATTCTTTAAGCACTAAAAGTAGAGGAAGGCAAAGAGAGAAGGTCGAGCAAGGGAAATCAAGGTCGAAGATGGAGAAGGGATCCAAATCCAGAAGTGGAAGTATCACCTGCTAGTATTGTGGAAGGAAAGGACACACAAAGAAAGAGTGTTGGTTGAGGGAGAAAGACAATCAACATGAAGGTAAGGATGAAGCAGATATTGTAGGTATTGTGGTACAAGATGCTCTCATACTTTCTTTGGATGATCAGATAGAATCTTGGATTTTAGATTTTGGTTCTTCTTTTCATGCATCCCCAAACAGAGATTTGTTCCATGAGTATGTCCAGGGAGACTTTGGAGTGATTTATTTAGGGGATGGTACGCCTTGTCAAATGGTTGGCAAAGGGAAAGTGCAGTTAAAATTGTAGACAGGAAACACATGGGTGTTGAATGAGGTTATGCATGTCCTAGTTCTGAAGCAGAGTTTGGTTTCTGTGGGGAAGTTGGGTGATGAGGGATGCACAATAACCCTCACAGTAGATTCTTGGAAGGTCTCCAAGGGTGCACTTGTTTTAGCAAGAGGTAAGAAAGTAGGTACTCTTTACCTATCTACTTGTATTACTAATTCTTCTTCTGGGTTATCTACTTCAGCTGTAGATTCAGAGATGTGGCTTAATAGGCTTGGTCACATGAATAAGGAGGACATGCATGTTCATGAGTCAAAAGGTATGAGTTCAGATTCGGAAGGCATAGATCGAGTTCAGTGTAGGAAAAGGAAATTTGATGCTTTTGACATGAATAGGGAAGCCTTGGTGTTTATGAAGGAGATGATGGATAGAGGTCAATCACAGGGGCTGAATAATTTTGAGCAGGGCAGTATGGACAGGGTTTTGATCTAAGATGAGCTCGCGGATGAAAAAGTCATCAAGTACAGGAAAACACAGGTACCAATGTCGGTTGATTGGAACCGACGTCGGCCAGATAGAGACCGACATCGGCAGGATGAAGACCAACGTCGGTGACTCAGTGCAGAGAACTACCAGCGTCAGCCAGGGGAAACCAACGTTGGTAAGGAGACAGTCGCACAGAACTGACGTTGGTCGAGTGCAGACTGAGATGTGACCGGCATCAGTCATTGAGACAGATTTTAGGTGGATAGCAAGCTGTCAAGGAGTCTCAAACGCCCATATGGAGGACTGAAAGGGTAAGTAAGTCTTAAATTCATCATTTCCCTTCTTTACACTACTTGTTGCTCACTGATGGTCAAGAATCAAGAAGTTGTTAAAGAAGCAGAACAGGTAGATCCAGGAAACAGTGGGAGCTAGGCATGGATGAGGAATGTGATTCCTTAAAGAAGAACCAAACAGGAGTTGTTGGTGGAGTTGTCAGCTAGAAGAAAACACTGAGAGATGAATGGATGTTCAGGATGAAGGAGTGTGGGAATGGATAGGTGAGACGAAAGGCCAAGGGTACATGGTCTTGAGGAAGCTGCAGGGTAATGGAGGTTTGACAGGGATATGACTAAGCATGGCTTTAGTCAAGGTCAATGTGACCATTGTGTTTTTTATTTTACCAGGTGGATAATGATTGCAACATTATTCTATTACTGTATTGTGTTGCTTGTTGCAGGGTTATACATATAGGGATTTGACTGAACTAGAGGTAAAGTTAGTTCAGAGGTATGTTATGAAGAATTTGGAGCAGCGAAATTCTTTGGCATAAGAGACATGGAAGATCACAGGTTGGTTTTGTCTCAAGTGGGAGCTGATGTGAAGAAGGTGTTAGTGAGGTTCAAGGTACAGGATGCAGAATCGGTGATCACACCAAAAGCTGGATAGCTCAAGCTTAGCTTTGAACAAGTGTTCGAAATCACATAAGGTCTAGTGTAGGCCTAGTTTTCCCAAGCAGTGGGAGTTGTCAAAAAGTTCAATATGGCAGTGGACTTGGTTGACAGGTTTAACATCACAGAGTGTGTGGTGGTTGGTCTTCATAATCGAGCTTGAAGATGGAGGTGCCTGAAATGGTTAGTGGAGGATGCTTTACAGGTGCAGCTATTTATCTCCAAGTGGGAAATTGTTGGGTTATGGAGCTAAAAGCTTCACCCAAAAGCTAATCAGATGGTTGCTGAGTGCAGACAGCAATTGGCGTCAGTAGTACGGCCGACGTCACTCAGGCAGGGACTAAGGATCGGCCAACGTCGGTCAGTAGCAGACTGACAGAAACCGATGTCGGTCACCTGTGTGTGTGCATGCTTCTGCATGTGTTTCCAGAACGCATTTCCAGAATTAGACTTGTCTAATTTAAGCAGTCTGAAAGTGTTTGCATGTTGAAGGCTAATTTAAGTCTTGAGTCTGTGTTTCTAATTAGTGTAATTAGAAGTCTAATTATTGTATGCATGGGATCCTATTTAAGATACCCATTGGCATGTATTGTAATTAAGGCAAGTAAAGCATTGAAGCAAGAAGCAAGGTCAAGGAGATCAGCTGAAGCTATCAAGGAGGGGATAACAACTCAGGTTGTTGAGTTGGTTGTTGGTTGAGCAAGAGAGAGAGGGAAGAATTCCTTGAGGTGTGGCAAGCCTTAGTGGTGGAGGAAGAAGTGGCATCTTCTTTATTGTATTGTCTTCTGAAGTATATTTAATATAAGATTGTGTATTGTCTCTCAAATTCTTTGCTGTTACAAGTTTCTAGTTATTTAATCTGGTATAATTTCGTGTTTAATTGCTTACAAGAAAAGTAATCAATTGTGTTTCCACGGGTTCCTAACACTTACAATGTACTATTTAGAGGAGTCAGATTGAGGACTCAGTAGGTAGTGTGGCTAGGTTATGAGATAGACAAGATGGAGCCCAGATGTAGAGATAGAGCATTGTATATGGTTGTATATGTCGTATTAAACTCATGACACACACACACACACACACACACACACACACACACACACACACACACACACACACACACACACACACACACACACACACACACACACACACACACACACACATCATTTTGGCATATTGTTTGTTGGATGTGTATGTTGTCATTATCATGGTTGTGTTTATTCATTATGGTTGAGGCTATGGATGCTTAGGATATATTTCTTTCTAGCACATGTATTAGCTTTGGTGTATATGCTATAAGAAATATATAAGATGTGGTTTATTTTCTAGCATTATGAAAAACACATGCATGGTTAAAAAGAAATACGCAAAAAGGACTTGGAAAAATATAATCAATCATGAAAATGTACTACACACTATTTCAAAATTGAAAATGTGTAATAACAAGAAATGACTAAGTATAAATAACCAAGAGATGGTAAAACACGATGGTAAAAAGGAATTTATTTTTAAACCAAATTGAGAGATTTTTGCACCAAATTAAAACAAGTAAAATCATACTAATATCAGGTTGGTAAGTATGACAAACAAAGTGATAAAATAGAAGGTATGTAAAAGGGCATAAAAGGTAATAAAAAAAAATTAATTAAGTCAATAAATCATACAAAATCATGCTGGGAAGTATGAAAGGAAAATAAAATTGCAAAAATTTGGTCTTAAATTGGTCATACTAATTCAAGCTAGGAAGTATGAAAATTTCAAGAAATGGTTGTAATCTTACACGCATTCAAAAAATAAGAAGATAAAAAGGTAAAAGAAAGATGAAGTAAGCATAAAACATACTAAATCAAGCTGGGAAGCATGTAAAATGACATGTAACTTCATAATCGATTGAATCTTATCTCAAATTTGACACATGTAATTTCGGTGGTGATTTGGGTATTTGAAAATTTTGTGAGGAGGGTCAGGTCCTATCCACGGTATTACATTACAACTCTATAAAGAGAACACCACTGGGGTGGAATAAATAAGAAAAATCAGATAATCAAGGATGTGGGTAATAAGAAGGTAAAAGATAGTAATTTGTGAGGAATATTGGGTCCTATCTATGGTCTTACAATGTAACTCATAAATGAAATTTCAAGGGGAGTGATCAATAGGAAAAATAATATTTCTCAAGAGGAAATATAAGGGATATAGGGATTGAAAAAGGGAGTGTAAAAAATAAGACTTAGGCATCTTATGAGAATACCTTAGGAGGAAAGAGGCATACTAAGAACATGAGAAGACACTAAGTGACTAGTGTTCATCTATGTTTAAAGGAAACCTATTTGCTATAGACACAAAGCTTTATAGGCAAATACGTGTGCTAATAAGATTAAATCATAAAGGTAGATTGGTACAAGGAAAATTAAAATGGACCTACCTTCTCATGATGTGTTCCCCATTCTTCAGGAACCCTTACAGAGTCATCGATCTACTACGAAGATTGGGTACTTGCATGAGAAAGTAGGTAGCACTAAAGGATTTTTTATATTCTCCTCTTCTAATCTACTGGTCTACCACACCCCAAAGGCCTCAACTCTACTATGAGGCCAAATGTGGAGTTTGAGCTTTGAATAAAAGAAGGAGATGTGCTTTGAATCATGTCTTTTAATGTGATTAGACTTTTAAGAATATTTTTGCCTTTTGATATTGCCTTTTATTTAAATGATTTGGATTTTAACTTTATTTTGAAGGCATTTTAAGATTCCTCCTCCATACAGATTTGGAATGACCTATCATGAGAGAGATAGTGATAAACATGAATGAGCTATAGATTAAGGCTAAAGGAAGCTAAATAACCAAAGACAAAGACTAACTATGACACTTAGGCTTGAAAATGAACTAACATGTGATCTCAAGTCTCAACTGTGTATATGCTTAGTTTTTGGAAAAGAAGGAAAAAAGGAGATACAAAAAGTGGACAAGTGAAAGGAGCTAATAGTGATATAGATTATTTGCTAATTGACCACGTGGTAGAGGGAGATAATAACCAAAGGGAACAAGGCTTGTATAACCAAGTCACCATGAAAAATTATGTATGAAAAAGAGGGATAAAAAAGCAAAATAATCATAAAATACAAGAAAGAGAAAGTAATGATAAAGAAAGACAATCATATGTGAAATATAAATGATAAGACAAGCAAGATATAGTAAAAAAAGCAAGAAATCATGATATAAGATAATCAAAAATTGACACAATGTCAAATGATATAACAAATAGAAATAAAATTGGAGCACATGTCTAATCAAAAAAATATGAAATGACCATGCATGTGCTCATAAATACTATTAAATTTATCCACACACATTATCCAATACATCAAATAAGTCTCTATGAAGCTAGATATGCACAATTGCTAAAGTTTCATCAATCTTCAATGAATATTGAGTAAATACTTCTTTTCTGATATCCTTAATTAAAAATGTAGGAATACTCGATGGATCATGCTAAGGAGGAAAATTAGGCAAAAGATGTTCAGGCTAATGCATGGGAGTAGGATCTACTGGAGATGCAAGAATCACTAGTGGAAAAGGATCTATGGGTGAGGGGATCATAGATGGAGAAGGATCCATAGGTGAGGGAAGGTCCAAAGGTGAAGGAATCATAGGTGGAGGCATAGAAGGTGGTGAAGGGACCATAGGGGGGATGAAACCATTGGAGGTGGAGCCATGGGAGAAGAAGAAGGATCCTTCTTGTAAGAATGACCTATGGGAGGAGTGGTAGAAGGTCCATGAATGGATATAAGATGATCTTTAAGATGTTGTAGGATGCGACAATGATTAATATGATGGGTGACACATAAATGCTATAAACAATATACCTCACCATACTTGGGTATGTATTTAGGAAGTAACTTTGGGGGAGGTATGGATTTGTCTGATGATGGAGAAGAAGGACACAAGGTATCAATAAATTGTCACAACTTGTGACAATGGGTGAAATAATGATTATCTATCCAATGGAAGAATCACATATGCTTTTGAGTGGTTTTAGGAGAAGCACTCATGGAAGGTGGTAAAATAGGAGTAGAAGAAGCTAGAGAGCACTCATTAGCCCATTTGGTGGGCATAGGATCCATCTTAGGTAAGGGAAGCAAACCATCACCAAGGGAGGGTGATGATGAGGAAGGAATGGAACTAGGCTCAATGAAAGGAGCAATAGCATCAGAAATAGGGGTAGGCTTAGTAATAGTAGGAGAAAAAACAAGATCATCTATAGCAGAAGTGAGAAGAGGCTAAACTATAACAAGATTTACTAAGGAAGGAGTGGGATCTACAAAAGGTATAAGGAGAGTTGCACTATCCTCAAGGATAAACTAGTTACGAGGGTTAGGATACCTATTATAATAGTAAGGCTCAGTCATAACATGATCTCTGAACATAGTCCTATGTGGCTCCTCAAAAAATGGGATCTCTGAGCATAGTCCTATGTGGCTCCTCAAAAAATGGAGGTGTCAACACCATCTCTACCCTACAGTAAAGGGGAAAATACACAAATTAGGAACTATAAGTGAAGGAAAACTATGAGATGCATGAAAAGACTCAAAAAAATAAGAACAATAACAATAATCTCAACATCACGGGCTTGGACAAGACTGCCTAATGATAGATCATCTAAGGAATAACCATCATCATAATCTGGGGTGTGAAGATCAATGACATAGGTAGGGATAACCTTGTCATCTGATGAAGCATGGTGAATAAAATGCCTAGTCTTGGTCAAGACTAAGGGAATGTCATCACAAGGAGGTTTGTGAGAATGAGGTTGTAAGTAAGTAGGAAGCTGTGAGATGAGATGAGGTAAGAGATAAAAAGTTTTGACCTTTAAGTTAATCTCATCGAGCTCATTATCATAAGATTCTAAGAGGTTAGGAAGAATGTTACCAATGAGCTCGAGATACCCACTATAACCTCGAGTTGAGTTAATGGGAAAGTTGAGAACTAAGACTCATGAAATGGAATGTTAGGTAAAAGCTCAAGAATCTTGAAGACACCACGATCTTTGAAATATTCAAAATTATAAGGTTTAGTGTCACCTTGAATCATGTAAATGGATCTATTATGAGGAAAATTAATGCATTGGTAGGCAGAAGAAGCGATAGCTCTCATGTGATGAGTCCACGGCCTACCAAGTAAGATGTTATAAGAAAGGGGGAAGTTAAAGACCATCACCTTCACATGAACGATGATAGGTGGGATGGTAATGGGAAGCCACACACAACCTAAAGGAGGCATTTTCATTCTATCATATCCTTGACATGGGTTGCATATAGATTTAATATTGTATTCAGAATATGCAAGGGTCTTAATGAAATCAAGATAAGCGACACATGTTTTGGAAACCTTATCAATCAATGCATGCTTGAATTCCATATCACCTATTTGGATGCTAATAAATAAGGGAAGATCATTTTCATGAAGCATAATCTCTTCAAGAATCATAAATGCGATGGGAAATCATAGAAAAAGAGAAGTGTCTATAGTTTAGTCAATGTTGATAGACATCTCTTCACATTGTTTTAAAACACTATCTTTGAAACTAGATAAAGCTGCCTCCTGTCATGCTAGAGGAGGATGACGGACATTCATCTCAAATAGGAGTTTCATAAGGTGGTTTCTATGACGTGGGTAAGTCCTCATAAGTTCAAGAAATAGAATCTAGGATGGGAGATTAGTGAACTCCATGTGGAGATGAATAATTATTTGGTTTAAATTAATTTTGAGAATTAGAAGAATAAGTGTTAGTAGAAGCTTGATTATCATTGGTATTGAAAGATGATGGAAGAGTGGAGAAATAGTATGGGATGTTTTATCCAAGGGATAATCATAAATTGGATTGTTAAAATTAATAAGGTCATCTTGCCCCAACTCATTTAAATGAGTTGGAGAAGAATCTTGGATAAAACGATATGTCTTAGATGAAGGAAGAGTGTAGATAGGTTGTAAATCAATGAAAGCCACCACCCTTCACATATTAGTCATGCTAACCACATTCTCTTTGGAAGTTGGTTCAATAAGACTTTCAACATTGTTTGTGGAAGGGGTGGGCTTATCTTGGTTATCTTGAATAGGTTGATGATTAGGTAAAGTATCTTTATAGATAGCTAAATGAGCATTTGCATGATTCAAGTCTTGAGTTTAATCATGTGATTTATAGTCTTTGAAAGAAATATCATAGGCTTATTGAGCTTATGGATAATGAAATCATGATCTAAATTAGGGCCAAGAAGAAAATACATAGCTAAATTATGAAGTTATCTACAGGTCTCATGAGAATGACCCCAACTAGCGTGAAACCAATAAAACTTGTTGAGATCATACTAGGATTTCATAGGATGAGTAGGGTCAAGATCTCATGAAATAGGCCTGGGTAGACACTTATGCAATTCAGTTGAGGATAGAGGTTTGTGAATGTTGATGTTATTTGATGAAGAAAAATGAGGATTGGTATATTGTTGAGAAGGAGCTGGTTCCGAAAAAGGGTTAGGGAGGATAGCTTGAACATTGTGAATGGTGTCATAAGAATCTATAACACTATAATTGGTAATATTGTGGTTTTTATTTTTCAGTAAGAGATGAGAACCCATAAAGGTTAGGGTGGATCAAATTGACACATTATGAAATATTTTCTTTTAGCTTGGTTGATAACTTCCTCCAAAGTGCATGGATAAAGAGTGCAGACTTGATATTATAATTTAGGAAAGAGAGCATTTGTAAAGAGAGGAAAAATATTGTCATCCACCATGTTATGTTCACAATTATTTGATAAAGTTTTCCATATCTTAATAAAAGCTTGATCAGTTTCATTTTCATGTTGTTTGCAATTAATGAAATGGACCAAAGTGTTTTCAGAAAGATCATTAGTTTGGAACTCTTACACAAAAGCATTTACTAAGTCCTCCAAACTAGAAATGGAACAAGATTGAAGTTGATTGTACCAATCCAAGGCATCACCCATGAGGGTTTTGGCTAGGAGATTGGTAGCATAAAAGGCATTTAATTTGACCCAATCCTTCTAAATATTTCCAAATGTTTTAAGGTGAAGGCTAGGATCAGTTGATCCATTATAAGAAATTGTAGGTGTTATACCTCCTATATCAATGTTGGCAATTTGAGTAGTAAGAGGTTCATTTTGTATATACTTGATGGTTTTATTGAATAAAGGAGGTTGAGGAATGAGATTGAATTGATAATATCAAAGAGGAGGATGGGGAACATTCTAGTTATGTGTGCCCCAAGCCATTGATTGTGGATAAGATTGAAGATGAAGAAGGTGGTTTTGCATTCTCATCATTTGATTTGTGTTATAAGATTGAAAGGTATTCATTTGATTGAGAGTTTTTTTTTTTTGATGTGTTTGATTAACATTAGAATCATTATAATTGGCATTTGTGTTGGTATTAGTGGCTTGGGTACCACTATTAGTGTTGATAGGAGCTTTAGATGAATTGTGAGAATGTGAGGAACTAGTGGAAAAATTTGTTTGTGTAGCAAAAGATGGACTAGTGAATGGTTAAGAAGAAGAATCTCTAGAATCATGATTGCCTTGGGTAAAAAACAATGAACTAGTGGAAGGATTAAGGATAATGGATCTTATGAGAGACCCACTAGATGTAGAACCTACCATGTTAGTTGATATACTAGGCATGGAGGTAGAAGAGGTTAGAGAAGAATATATCATGACACAAGGTGTCAAAATTGAAGGAAAATGCTGAGAATTAAAGAATGTGGTACCCACAAATCTAGTATTGAATGAAGGATTAAGTGAATGAGGCTCTTTAGTTTGACCACTAATCTTGAGGTTATAAATGGTAGAAGGAGTCTTTCCTCGATGTTGAGGAAATTTAAAAATAAAGAAAAGCATTTCAGGAGTATAATCTAATTCAAGTTGGTCTTCTAATGAGAAAATAGAATTATGTTATAAATAGTTATTAGGAAGGGTCCCATAGTTTAATGTGCAAGTTATAATATTAACATTAATAGTATCCAAGAGAGGATCCCTACTCTGTCTCTAGGAGACCCTATTAGGATTGGTAAAGTTTATCATGTCTATTGACTGTAACTTAGTATCATTATCCAATAGAATGTCCATGATGAAGGGAAAATAAGAGAGATGATAAATCAAAGGATAAAGAGGTGACTAAAATAGTACAAGGTTGAATAAGCTGACTTAACATAGAAACATGGACTATAAAACTATGCAGGGTCGACTGGGTCAATCTAGTACAATGTTTATAAGGAAGAAAAGCTACTAGATCAACTGGGTTGATCCATTATAACAGATAGGGATTTAAAGAAGCCCAAAATTTGATTGTGAAAATGAAATAAGATGATTTTGAAAATAATGAAAAGTAGTAAGTACTGAAAGTCAACTGACAATCAATTGGATTAATGCTGGCTAATACAATTGAAGCATATAAAATAAAACCTTGCACTAACATTGAATAATGCAAGATTTTGCACAAATAATTGATAAAAGAGAAAGAAATCAACTTGAAAAGTAAAGATATAACTAATTTGATCAACCTGAATGTTTATTAAATTATTAAGATATGATTTTTAGTGTGATTGGAAGCTGGTTATAAACAAGGTACTAGATAATAATCTAAGGATAGTTTTAGTAGTTTGGGATGAAAGGGACTATAGTGGTAATGATATAGGCTTGGTATTAGGGCCTACCCCCTCACTTCACACTCTACAGTGATAAGGGTGTCAGAAGCTTAGCCAGAATATACCATTAACCATGCTTTATACTTGACCAGAGCATCAAGTTGACTTCCTCTTTGGTGATGAAATCCAAGTAGGTTGGCCTTGGATAGACAAAATTTTAAAGTGCTTGTTTATTTTTTTGTGATTTGGTCATGGGTGCATAAAATAGAAATAGTGAAACTAAGTGATTAATTGAAATCCCTTAATTAAACTATTTGATCTATTCTAAACATGCAAGCAACAGGAAAAGAAATGTGTGAGATAATTACTAGCAGATATGAGGTTAATTCCAACTTGAAACAAGGTAGAGTGTTAAAAATATATGAAAAAAGTATATAATAGGGTAAATAGGGTCAAACTTGTACTACAAAAGTAAGGTTTGAAAATGTATAGGGTCGACCAAGGTTGACCTAGTTATTTCAGACAACACACAAAACTAGGTCAATAGTGTCGATCCAGTTGACTATGCAAGGGAAATTTCTCAAGACTACAAACTATGAAAGGAAAGACAAAAAATAAAATAAATAGAGATAAAAAGGAATGTGGATTAGAGATGTAATGAAGGAAGATTGCTGATGAAGAACCTTGAAATATGTTGGCAAAACCTACAAACTAGGTCGATAGGATCGATCACGCTGTGAAGAAACTTATTGTAGAGTGATAAAAAATGTACATGGTCAATTGGGTCAACTTAGTAGGATAAAATGGATGTTTGAAAGGTTGAAAACTTGTATTGGGTCAACTATAAACCAGGTATATGCTCCTAGAAACCTACACATAGAAGTTAAAAAACTAAGTTGACATAGTTGATCCAGTATGATAAAAATAATGACTAAAAGAATGAATATAAGTAAATAAATCTTGAAAGGGTTAGTTTCACATTGGGTTCACCATAATTCATGTAATAAAAAATGCATCATGTCTATAAATCAATCTTGGCTTGGAGAAGATAAAGCATACCTACACTTTTGATTAGGAATACACTTGTTAAGTGGGAGCATGACCAATATGGGGATCCACTAGACCTAATTACGGATCATTTATCACAACATATCATGCTAAGAAGGGTTCCAAAGCCTAAAATTTAACATAAATGCATAACAACCTTAATGGAGTCCTAAGGTTTAAATCATTCACTTATTCTAATAACAAGAAATATAATCTAATCTACTGCACACCAAAGCTTATGGCACAAAGTGGGGGTTAGAAACAATAAACTAAACTAAACTAAACTAAAAATGTAATAAAATACATATACTCATGCCAAAGTATACATAATCCTAATACATGGAAGAAGTATACAAATGCATTATTCATTTACTCTTACAAAAGATAAATAAAGTTAGGAATACTTACCTTTAAAGACGAACCCACCGAGCCTCAATCTCTCCCTTGGCCAAGGTGATTCACTAGAGATTATTATGATATGTAAGGATAACAAAGATAAATCGAATCTAGGCTACACAACCTATCTAAGCATCCAAAATACTTCCCCACAAGATAATATCTGTATCTCCAAATAAAGTATGGAACCCTAAGATTTATTCCTTAAGTAGAATGGTCAATAAGCAGATGTTTACTTGCACTTCTTTGTTATTAGTTATTTTATTATTAAATGGTGGGAAATGAACTTTTATATATAGGCAGATCTTGACCTAAATCCTTTTGGAAACATCAGTTGTATAAGGTTGACCCAATTGACCCAGTGTGTTTTCAAGGATAATTCACTAGGTCTAAGCTAGGTCGATCGAAAGGATAATAAGTTAAGGAAGTGAAAAATACCCCTAAAATGTACAGGGTCAACCCATTTGACCTAGTACAACCAACTGACCAAAAGGGAGTTAAGGCAAGAAAAGGAGGATGGAAAGAGGAAAAGGACTAAAATAGGTAGGACTTAGAAGAATAAGCTTAGGGTTAATGGTTTTAGGAGACAAGTGTGTGGATGGTAAGTAGAAAAAGGAACAATCATCTTACGAAGCATTGATGGTCTACCCACCCCTTTATTGGTACACCCCTTAAGGCATGCACTTAGAGAGATTGAGACTAGACATGTTCCTGTAAGATGAAAAGTGTCAATAATCAATAAAAGTTTGAAAATATTATGTGTATACACACTGAAGGTAGTACCAATAGTCACCCATTCTCTTGATACTTTGCTTGATATGTTTTAATAATTTGGGCACATTTTTCCCATAGATAGCCCTATATACCATAGGGTAGAATGTGTCTATGATCCTTTGAATTTGATTTTTGAATCTATATGTGAAGATTGTTAAATTCATCACACACTCTATTCTTAGGATATTATATGGAGGGTGCCCAAGGTTATCCATAGGAAGGGTACACTATGACAGTTATGGCATCCACTACATAAGACATCATGTATAAATTTCCATTGTGTAGATTGGTTGGGTTACCAATTTGATGTATAAAGTCAAAACTAATGATTTCCCTAAGGTCAATGATTTTTTTGGACTTAAAAATGAATTTAATAGCATGACCCATATCTCATGAATGTATCAAATGTCGGGGAAGCCAAATAATTGATTCAATAGATCCATACAAATCTTATCCTTGGTCTAAAACCAACTTTGGGAAGAGAAGAAATTAGACATTTAATTTTAAAGTTGTTTAGGTTGTCATCTCATTATTGTAATTTCCCAAAGATTGTATTTGTAGATAACCATGAATTTATCATGGCTTGAATATAGGTTATCTTTATGATATGAAGCCTATAATATCTCTCAAAGGCATTGCCACTTATGTAAGCCACTAGGGTATTAATGAGCTTGAAGTGTAATATATTTCCATAAATCTACCCATTTACATATAAATTTTGAAGTAAGTCAATGCTCGGCATTACCTTAGGTTTAGTTAAGGCATTGTGTAGACTTACTACCTTGATAGCCAAAATGTCACTTTTATATTATTATGTGATTATGGAAGGTTGATCCCTTTCTATGAATTGCTCAGTAGCATCAACCTTATCCCATATGGCCCAATAATTCTTGAATTTGTGTTGTAAAGCCACTGAATCAAATACTATATCCATGTATTCTATCATGCCTACAATTAAATAAGCAAAGTGAGGAGGAGTGTGAGATGATGAAACCATTGAAACTATGTACGTGTTTTGTGTGTTATTTGAAAAACTTGAAGTCTCTTAATCGCTTGGGGGATTGGATTCATAATTTACATAGATTAGTGTGAAGACAACAAAATAAAATCATGTTTTTACAAACAAAATATATCTCTTATATTATTGGCTCTAAAAATTAAATGCATTTAATTTCCAATTCATGAAAATTAAATGCAATAAATTTCACTCCATTCCCCATTTATTCTTTTTCTTATTTGAATTTGCACTGTCAAGTTTTTGAAGATTGAATTGCCACATGTTGCCTTTTTATTGTTTATGGGTGACTCATCATCTTAGTATGATAGATGTATTATTTTTATGTTTTCAAAATTTGATTGTCTTTTGAAATTAATTTTCTTAGTCTTGAACACATGGATGTATATTGCTTGTCCATTGGGTACCAAGTTCTGTCCCTTTATACTTTTCTTCTTTGACTACAAGCTATTAGGATGATGACACTTGGAAAAATTCTAGTGACTCAGATGTCTAGATTGCAAATGTATTTGTTATGTGTTATGTAATCCATATATTAGCAAGATTATGACACATGGAACAATCTTAATGATCTAGAGGGTCTTCAAATCATGACTATGTACCTTGTTATGTTAGACTGTGGGTTCTTGGGACGATTCCATGTGGACAAATCTCACTATTATGCTTACACAAATGATCATATAGTATAGGTTGATGGCATCATCTTCAAGCTAGTAGGATCATTACATGTGGAGTAATATCAATGACTTGGGAGTATCATTTAACTTGGTGAATTTTACAAATATTGTCTGGTTAGGATAAATAGGATGATGACACTTGGCACAATCTCACTACTTCGCTTGACCATATAACTCTGTGATGTGTGATTATTTTTTAGGTTATGGGTTAGTGGGATGATGACACTTGGTATAATGATGGTGACTCGAGTGCTTAGAGGATTTCATAATTTTTATAATTATTGAATAGCTATTAAATAGTGTGATGGAGACACTTATCACAATCCTAATGACTCAATGGAATTAAGACTTGGTTGATCACTAAAGACTGAAAATGAACATAATAGTGACACTTGGCATACTTGGATGAGCTTAGAGACATCCTGAAGATGAAATGAAAAAAATTGATCATAGAATAACCTGTATAGGATCAATGCCAAGCATACATTGACTAAAACATGATGTGATTAGTCTTACTAATCACTTAAAATGCCTATTTTAAAAAAATTGAGTGCCCCTAGAAAGAATATAAAAATATTTCAAATTTGAATTCTAACGTAGCAACACAATGCTCAAAATAATAAGTTAACAATTCAACCTTAGCATTTAATAAATATGTCAATATTTGGACTCTAAAGTTATTTTCTCAATGGATCATATTTTTAGAATTTGTCTTGAAGACAATTTCTAAGGCAAGTGGGTTCCTATTTGAAATTTTGAAAATGGGGGGTGTTGGGGTAAAACAAATGGTGACTTAGTGGGGAAATACTTTTGAGTATTTGAAAACCTAGAATCTTAGTTAATGTATTATAAAAAAACCTTGGTCTTTATATGAAAATAATAAATAGACTAGTCAGTTGAAAGAGACTCCAACTTCCTCATGCACCATACTAACCCTTTTCATTCTTAGGATTCGTGTGTGATTTTTTAGAATTAATTTACCCCTTGTTATGATATTTTTGATAGAGATCTAGCTAGACAATGTAAGTTTCATTTTTATTCCTTATTTTATAAACAACAATAAGGAAGTTTGGGCATTACTTTGCTACTAGCTAGGCATCTATAACCTCAACATAGATACCTATAATTCCACTCTAAGCATTTCTCTACTACCAGTGGGGTATCCATAGCCCTGGTATATACTCCCTGAATCACCCTTTTCCCATAAGTTTATATGATTGATTTTTTATAAACATAAATGGAAGAAGGGTTGGGAACCATCATTAGCTAGGTATATGCATAAGAAAACTTATTTTAATCAATATGTCCCTATCAACATATATCCATTTCAATATTTATTATCTCTCATCCAAATTTTAACATGTAATATTGCAGTTGATCTTTAGAAATGAAAAGTAATTTAAAAATTTGCATGAGTATATCAAAGTACTTCCAAAGGCCTAGTGAAATTCATGATTCCAACATAAGAAATTGATTGGAATATTCTGTAGTTTTAAAAAAACCAATTTAGAAAGCAACAAAACTAACTATGAAAGCAAATGCTGAAAATAAGAAACTAATCTAAGAATGTAGTAAATCTTCCTAGGAAGGCAAATAACTGAAAGCATAAAATCTACTCTAGAAAGGAACAAACCTAATCTACTCCTAGTTCTATGTTTAGAAAAATAGTCATTTAGAAGCATCTATAGTTGAAGTGGCCATGAAATAATGTTTCAAAAATTGTCCATTGACTGAAAAAGGAAGGTCATGACCTTGGAGGTCCTTTATATCAAAAACATTATTGCCTAGGATTTCAAAGTTTGGGTATAGCCCAATCCATAAAGGAGTGAACTTTCTATGTTGTCCTTTCTTTTCATGTGTCTTATCCCATAAAAACACTAAGTCTAAAATTTTGAAAGCCTTGATTATAACTCTTTTATCAAACCATATTTTGACAATGTCTTGGTGCTTGTTGAAGATATGTAATGCTTTAGTTCATTCATCCTCCATCTGGACTATGTCAAGCAACCTAGATTGAATCCTTCCATTTTCTCACATATAATCTTAGTTTGAGAGTAATTAAAAAAACTGGTTGTTGTCCATACACTAGTAAGAAAGGTAAGGCCTTAAGGGCTTTCTTGTGTCTTGTTTTGTCTACCCATAGTGCATACTTCAATAATAGATGCCATTCTATAGGTTTGTCTTATGTTAATTTTTGTTGGTATTAATTTGTGACCCTCTCAAAATACACACATGGGATTGAGTAATTCAAAGAGGATAAAGGGAGGCAACAACACATGGAATGAAATGTCCCCTTGTTTTTAGGATTGTACTAGTCAATCCAAGGGCCAAGATTATACCAAGTTTACTTTGAGAGCAACAACTACTACCACCACATGTTTAATTGATATGAGCATTGAGGTTCATTTACTTTCTTTCTTCATTATTTGTCTAAATATTTTTACCTATTTGATTCAACTAATAAAGCATTTAAAATATACTTCACTAAAAGTCATATCAAACTATTCTAAACTAAGGCATGATATCATCAAAATAAAACAAAAGAGAGAGAGGTTAGGACAGTAAAGATAGGATTATCTTTGATTTAAGTGAGCCTCTTGATACCAAGGAATTAAAACCATGTTTGACCATAATTATACCACTATATGCATGGTCTAGAAATTGCACAATTGTAAGCCACTAAATGGGTAAGCTTCTAAGGACAAGTGTGAAGGTAAATTGATATATTGAACCCATTCTAAAGATAATCTAACTAATAGTCTATATATGTTTCACATAATGACTAGGAAAATATTAAAGTAAAGCATAAAAAAATCCAATAGACTAGTTAAAATAGCTGATGTACATCTTAACTGAGATAATCATCTACAAACAAGAATATTAATAGTCCTAGTACTAAGCAACCAGTTAAATCAAAAGATTAGAGGCAATAAATGAACAAAATATAATAAAATATATGTTTATCATTCTAAAATAATTATATTACAATCAATATCTCCTGGTAGACAACTAAAGTTGAAGGCACGGGGAAAAGGTTGGTGTAATTAAGATTGATTCTAATAATAGTTTGATGCCTAAGGTGTCGACCTTAGATACACAGTCAAGGTGTACACACCAAGGAAAGTCAAGTGCAATCCTTGAAAAATCCTAATAGAGTTTCAACCCCAAAAGTACCAACCCTCTATAATGGTGATGCAACCCTCTTAAGTAGACAATTCGATGAGCTCATGGCTTTGTCTTCTAGCTCAACCCACTAATAGGGTGGTTAAAAATATTTAATGATGATTTGGAAATGTAATTGAGACTATTATAGATTTTTTAACTTGACCATGATTTTGAATTAGAGGTCATTCCTATTTAAAACATGCATTTTGTCTTTTATTTGCTTTTTATCTTTTATAAATGTCTACAACTTATTATTCTGCCGTCAAATTAGATGCACAGTCAAATCTCAACTTTTGATAGCCAGATACGCCATCAATTTTCAATCTTATGGTCTCTTCCAATGAATTGGCATGCATATATTGCTATCAATCTTTGATTTTGTCCATTCAATATACATTTTTTCCATGTGGTGTTCTATCATTGATTTTATCAGCTTTCACCTATGATTTTATGTTCTTAAGCCCACTATTTCTATGTAGTAGCCTATCACTTTTCTGCCTCTTTTTCTCCTTATTCTATTGATAGGTTCTACCATGCATCTTATCCTTGCTCTTTTTACTCAACTTGGGGATCAATATATGTTGACTATGCTTTGGTCACAACATAGTAGGATGTTTCCATGTGGTGACATCCTACTAAATCAAAGCCTATATGTGTACCAGAACTATACAAACCACTCTAAGGTATTGGGTCATCAGTATGATATAATGTAGCATAATATCACTAACCAAATTACTTAGACGGTCTATTAGTGTATAGACAACCTTGAGACTACAAATTAGTAGGATATTTCCATGTGGTGACATCCCAATAATCTAGAGGCTTAGAGGGTTTGCTAATGTACTACTCTACCCAAGGCAATGGGGCACCAAGATGACACCATGTGGAATAATTATGCTAACCTACTATCTTGGAATCCTTTTTAAAATACATTACCTAGGGCAGTGTATGATTGGGATGATGCCATATGGTGCAATCCTACTAACCCACTCACTCGAAGGCTTGCTGAATTGTTGAAGTCCCATAGAGTATATGAAATATGCTATGTAACTTTGGGAACCCTTTTGAAGGATCGACTAAGTCTTAGAAAAGCAAAAATTTGACACATGGATTTGGGAGAGATTGCCAAAAAAATGACTATGTCAAAACACTTTTGAGAATGGTTTGGACCCATCAAGAGATGAAAGAGATTACCTCATGGCATTGACATCAATTTAGGAACCTGTGGGAAATAAAGTAAATAAACATAGTCAACACTTTTAAATTTTTTAATGACAATAACTAAGTTTTTGAAAAAAAATGGCTAAGATAGAAATCAATAAAATAACTAAGTACGGAAGCATAATGAAAGGATGAAAGCACAACAACATAGCATAAAAGGAAGCCCAATTTCAGTAATTTATTTAGAAATTGACTAAGTCCCATAATGAAATAATGCAAACATTTAGTCAATTAGTTTAAAATTAAATCCAAAAATGAGCCAAATTACCAAGAATGAGGCTTCAAAAACTCTGAAAAGTTAGATAATTTTTCCATTGTTAAAGTCAGATGTTTCAAAAGAAGAAATTCAAAAGTATTTTAAACATGGTTTAAAATAACCTAGACTCTCAATACTTTTAAAAATTCAAAACTTACAATCATAATGTCATAAATGTGTTATTCAGACCAACTAAATTATTTAAGCTTTGATTAATTGACTTGGTTAATGTCAATGAAGCATCCAAAAAGGTAAGAATTCACATTTAGGACCCTACAAGGTAGATCTCAAACTCAAACAAGAGGGTCCCATTTGAGGAATTAAGGATGGGGTGTGTTGGACCCAACATTTTATTAATGGAATCCATTAAATTTTTGATGGTTGACTCAACAAATCAATTCCTTTGTGGATAATAGTTTGATAAAAAAATGATTATAATTCAGTTGTCATAGGCCCATTCTATAAATTTAGCTGATTGAAATGTTGGACCATTGTCATAGACCAAAGAGATTGGAGTCCCAAATCGAGTCAATATGTTTTCTTCTAGGAACTTGATAACATCCTTGGGTCTAAAATTATTTGTAGCAACAAACTCTATCTATATGTTACAATAATCAGTTGTTAGGATGAATTTATGCCCTACTGAGGAGTTTAGATTGATCACTCTAGTAAAGCCTAGACCCCATTGAGCAAAAGGGCATCCCTCAATAACTAACTATAGGGGCATGACAACATGTACTTCTCTCTTTCTAAAAATTTGACATTCATGGCACACTCAAACATGATTATGGGCATCTTTAAAAACTATAGGATAGTAGTATCTCATTCTCAATATTTTATGAGCTATCCTATTTCTTGAGGGATGTCCACTACCTATTTTCTAATATAAATTATTTAGGATATTTACAACTTCTTCTATTAAAACACACCTTAAGTAGATACTTCATAAGTTTTTATATACAAGACTCCCTTTTTATCATATAATAAGTTGACTTGAGCCTAAGGGCTCACATTTAATCTCTGTTCAACTCAAGGGGACATTTACATGTGTGTAAATAATTGATGATATGAGCATACCATTCACCACTAGCTACTTGTATTTCATTGATTTTCTCAACGTGATTACATGGGCCTATCTTAGTAATGAGCTAGATGATCCCTTGGCCTTGTACCATCTTGGTAGGTCTAACTTCAAGGTAAAAATATTGTAGAGTTTCCATCCATTTACCTCTCCTTTCTCCTAATTTATTCTGGCCAAACATGAGCTTGATGGCTAGATGTGGAATGATGGCATATGTTTGGTTCCTGAAGATGTAATGCCTAAATGTCTTTATTGCCTTGATCAAAGCACATATATTTTTATCTATCATTGAATATTTGAATTATGCATCTTTTAAATTAGTACTCATGAAGGTGACTAGATGTTTACTATCATCTACCTTTTATGTGAGTATTGTTTCTATAGTGTGTTCTAAAGCAAATGAATAAAGAAAGGAATCCTTAGTGAAATTAGGGATATTAAAAATTAGAGCTTGAGAAATAACAATCTTAATATATTGAAATGCCTTCTTGGCTTCTATGGTCAATTCTATTTTAGTGTCTTACTGCAATATGGAATTTAATGGCTTGACAATATTTACAAATCTAGAAACGAAGTTTCTCACAAAGTTTATCTTGCCAAAGAAAGACTTCAATTCTTTCTTTTCTTAGGAGGCATTATCTATGAAATGGTCTGGATTCATTCTGGGTCAATGGAAATATCATCTTTGGTAATGACATGACCTAATAGTTTTCCTTTAATAAATCCAAAGATGCTCTTCTTTGGATTTAGTGACACTCCATATCTTTTACATCTTTCAAATACTTTCTACAAATGATCTGCATGATTATATTTGTTCTTCAAAATTATTGTGAGATCATCCATGTAGATGATGATGCACTAGCCAACAAGTCCCTAAAGAGTGTATTCCATGGTATGTTGGAATGTTTTTTATGTATTAATTAGGCCAAAAGACATCCTTTTATATGCAAAAGTGTCCCACCTAGTGGTAAAATCAGTATTCATTCTATCGTCTACTTCCACTAGCACTTGATTATACCCTGAAAATCCATCCAAAAAAGACATCATTGTAGACCCATTGAACATTTAAATCACCTCATCCAAGGAGGGAAAATGATAATTATCATTTTAGATGTTCTATTTAGGTTCTTAAAGTTGAAACATAGTCTGATTTATCCATTCTTTTTCCTGACAGACACTAAGTTAGCAACCTAGGTGGAATGCATGATTAGAAACACAATCTTAGCATCCAATAACTTTTTAACTTCTATTTGAATGAGGGGATACAAAATGATATAATGTCCTCCATCTCTACCTAAAGGGATTGTGTTCTAGTTTCAAAAGGATAATATGTGTGATGAACTTGGGATTAAAGATTTTAGATCCTCACATGTCTAATCTATCATATCCTTTTATACTATGAGTAGACCCTTCAACTTTTGTTTTTCACTTTCAGTGAAACTTATTTTAATATTGACATATTGAGGATGTTTGTCGATTCCTAGGTTATCTTTAGTGAAACATGATTCACTTGGTTTAGATTATTTCTATTTTTGAGCTTGTGGATCCATTTCAAAATCTCAATCTAATGAGACCATTCCTATTAGCATATGCTTCTATTTCAACTATAAGATGCCCTCTTCTCCCAAGTCTTCTATGTTCATAGTTTCATAATCCTTCTCATCTATTATTTGAGATTAAAAGGATCAAAATTTACTTATAAAATATATGAGCTAATAATCATCATCAAATACCTAAAATTTATCCATGTTGTATGGGATGGAAGGGAAAGGGACTAGCTCCATGGAGAACCTATGCATTTTAGATTCCTAGAGTGGTGTTAAGTTGGTAGCTGAAGCTGCTAGTTAAATTTTTGTTTGATTTTATTCTCTTGGGATAGCCTTGATGTTGAATGATTTGAAAGATTCAATTAGATCCCATGCTCTATATTTATATTTATTTGAATAGGTAAGTTTGCACTAATATTTCCTTTTGATCTGGTTGATGCTTAGATCTAAATCACCAATTATCTGTAGCTACTTGACATCATGTTTCAATGAAAATTGTAACCTAGAATCAAATATTCATACTCCACTCAATTATTGGTGCATGGGAACTAAAATTTATATGTTACTAGATGCTATTTTTCATCTAGGTTGATCATATCTATGCCAATGTCAGAACCTTGATTTGATCTGGCACCATCGAAGTGTAGAGTCATAACTATGAAGGACTTGAAAATTCTTGTTCATGATGTTGATGCTTTGTAGTGAACATGCAAACACATGTATGTGAGGATACAAAGTCAAATTTATCATCTTGGCATTCTGTAATTAGTTACTTCATTTTTGGTTTCTAGTCTAATTGGATATGACTGGCTACTACATTCTAAGTTAGACACATATTTGAGAAATTTCTTCCCATGTACCCATTCAACATCTTTGAACAATCTTGACTTAGCAACGACTCATAAGCTTCAGGGATGTCCATGACCAGAATGTTTATATATTGTTACACATGTGGTTGAGAGGCAAGCTATATCTATAAATTTGTCAACACCCCAACACATGGTACTAAAGAATTTTCTAGCTTTAGAATAGGGACCTTGTTAGTGGTGAATCGTCATTAATTCATGAATATTCAATTTTTTAAGTCGGGATTTGGTGATTTTTTGGGGTAGCCAACAATGTAGGATTGCCTAAATTTTAGAGTATAATTTAAATTTAAGGGTTGGATTGCCTAATTTTAAAAATAAATTTCCTCATATATATGTATGTTACCGACACCAAGAAAGCCAATCTAGGGGTATTTACCACTATATATAATAAATTAAACTTTCTATAACTAGTAGGTAGATGGATTTAACTAGGTGTCAGATGATAATAACCACGTGTTGAATGACACCAACCTGGTGTTGGGTGATGATAACGAGTAGGTGTCTAACTATAGAAAATATGTGTCAAATGACTATAACCAGTCATAATTTGTCTATGATGTTGATTGATGGATTATGCTAAGAGTGTTAAGGCATAAAAAAATCCCAAAACTTAAATATTACTACATATTTGGATTTCTATCAAAAATTTATACAATTTCAAAAAAAATCATCACAATCTAAGTTTACATGCAAAATTTATAGCCTCGAGAAGCTAGGGAGTCTCCATTGCATCAAGTTGTAATTTGTCTATAAGTGTAATTAGATTCTGTAGCTACTTGAGGCTGTAACTTTTGCATGTAGACTCAAATTATGATGATTTGTTTTTTGAAATTACATAACTTTTAGAGAAGAATCCAAATATGTAATAATATTTATGTTTAGGGAAGTTTTTTGTATAAAACCTTGATTCTCCATGTTGAATCACTTGATTCACCTATATAGCTAACCACCTAGATCCATGGATAACTAAATGATGCAGTCGAGTGACTACATTTTATATTTTAGCAACTGCATGATGTAGTCACCTAACTATATGATATAGTTAGATGGATGCATGATGTAGTCACCTGAATACATGGTGAATTTAGACAACTGCATTGTGCCTCCTCATAATTCACCTTGTGACACCTCAAAATTCACCTAGACTATTATATGCCTTCCAACCTAATTCACCACCATTGAGAAACCAATTCGCCTAGTGACCTCCAAGGTTTTTTTTAATATAGGTCACTAAAAATTTCCCTGCTTTAGGACCACTCTTTTGGATGTATTTAGGGTTAAATCCAATTTATTACATAGAATTTTAGGAATCACACTGGTAAATCACCCGAGTCAACCAAAAAAGTATGCACATTCTTACTAAACATTCTAATAGTTAACAAAAAAGGTGGTACCTTAGGGTTGTCCTTGTACACAACCAAATTGGTATGAGTAGCCTTTGATTTATCAACAGATGGTTTCTTGGTCAAGGCCTTGAGAAATAATTATCTTTGTTCAGTGATCTAAGCTAGCTCATGAAGATTGAAATTTTCCTTGATCTTCTTCATAGCTTCGACTATATTGTATCCACCTTTGCTCTTTGGATCTCCACTTTGTTGCTGAACATTTATTTTTGGAAGAGGTATATTATTGTTTACCTTAGGATTTAGAGGAGTAGTAACATTATTTTTTGGAGGCATCAAAGTAGTAGCAGGCTATTTAATCCTCAAGTTGTAGTTGTTCCTTTAGAACTACTAAAAGGAACATATTTCATCTATATTATCTTCAAGTTAATTTTCATCTTCTATTGGGAAGGGGGAATCATATGTATCAAAGACCATTATTGTGATGAAAGGACCTAGAGTAGTGGAAGGAGGTGGCTATGGCTGATTTTTAATACCTTAACACCTATTTATTTCTTTTTGAAATATCTCAAAAGAAGTGCAAAATTTTATGCATTCCAACTCTCCATGTTGTGTTATATTGTGTACTTGGCACTAATTGGGTAGTGTTGCCTACAAGATGTTTATTTTAGGTATCTTGTTAGGTAGTTATTGTTCTATGTTGTTTCTAAATCTATTGAAAGGTTTGGTGTATCTTTTATATGCAAAATTTTGATTGGTATTATATCCCATGGTGTTTCCCATTCACTTTTGCATACTCAGGAACTCAATGCTCATATTTGTACCATTCATTGGATAACATCCAATTCTACTTTTTTAGAGTCAAAATTAGTACCTTATGTGGTAGTAGTATTAAATGGTATCAAAGACTAGCTCTGATTTTATTGATTAGGTGCAGACACATGATTATTCAAGAAGATGAGGTGTTGGTTAGGTGGAGCATGGGCCAGAGATAATTTTGTATACACTTGTTTATGATTTTGAGCTACTACATTCTTATTAGCACTTGGAATATTATTGAGGGATGGAAAATTAAAACCAATATTAGGTAGAGCCAAGGCTTATAATTGGGGATTCAACTATCTATCAATATTAATAGATTTAACATAGGCCAAAAACACTGAAGTAATAAAAAGTGATTTATGGAGAAATACAATTGTCATAGAATCCAATGCATTATTTTACATTTCAAGGGCTACCCCAACATTAGGTTTATAGTCATTGACAACTCGACTATACATATTTTGTAATATTGCATTGAAGGTTATAATTATATCATTAGAATCTCCTCATGCTTGAAAAATGTTGATATATGACACTTGGGATAGTGACCTGTCATAAATTATTCCAATTTTTTTTCTTGACACTGATTGTAAGAGGTGATTGAATCTTATATAATGTTGAAGAACCAGTCATAAAAAACATCTTACAAGGTAAAATGGAAGATTCTACATGCCACATATTTATGGGTTACATTTAATATATGTAAATTAGTCTTTAAGGACTTTATAAGTTCTTTGATAGTCCTGCCTCTCGAGGGAGAAAAGGTAGGAAGATACTTTTTAGGGTTTCTATGAAAATCATGCACACCTCTAGGAACAACAATTGCATAACCCACTAACCAAGCTAGGGCCATCATACATAGAGAGAAATGGACTCTTCTGATTGGGGAATAGAAATGAGTCTGAGGTCCTTTTAAGACACTTTTATCTATCCTAAATTTTTTATGGATCTAAAAGGGTGGGAATAGCAGGCCAATCTTAGAGGTGGACCTTGTTAGTCTTTTGGATGTATCCAGTACAACTCAAGCGATATTTTAAATAAATAAAAAAGGTATCCCTCCTTCTAGATCTAATTAAATTATTGTTGATGTGATTTTTATGCATACCAAGTAATCTTACAAGGTAGCCTCTAATATTTTTGGATCATAGAAAAGGTTCACTTTAAAGTATGAGTTGTAGGGCATTCAATTTTATAAACAGCCTGGTGATTGAATAGTAGAGAGTGGAGTGGTTATTCACTTCATATGGTTTGAACATGATGTGATTATAGACCTACTTAAGATGGGTGGATAGGTAGGTGAATCTAAGCTAAGGTGAGTAGGTTCAAAATAAACTCAATAATAAAGAAGGGTAGAGTAGGAAAGAAGACTTGTGAAACAAAGATAGATGAAACCTTTATACATTGGATCTTGCATTATGGGTTGGAAAAGAAGTCAGAAAACTAATGATTTCTATAGTTTATTTCTAACACAAAAAATAGATAAAAATGGTTAGGAGTCTAAGGAAATAAAATACAATAAAATTTACTATTGATAATCAAAGGTTGATATAGCTAAAAGATTACAATTGCACATCTTTAAAGGGAACTTATGATTATTTAAACATAAAGACATCCAAATTGGATATTTTTAGAATATAAACAACAATATCAAACAATTTTTTTACACAACCCAAAGCCTAAAATACCATAATAATGGAACTTATTCAATGAATCACAAGTTTGGATAAGAATAAATTTTTTACATCTAGACAAACTTATAAAACAATCCATATAATTTATTATATATCTTGATAGCCAAAATTTTTATCCCTTTGGAATCGGGAGGATACAAATATATATAAATTGGGGAGGGGTTGTCCCATCCTCCAAACAAAATATAAATTTACATTCCTAATTTAGGAGCTGAGTGCCCAAACTCATGCATAATATGCATGTATACAATATAATAAATCTTCATTAAAATAACTCTTAGATACAAAAACATCACAACCAAAAATAGATTCAAGTTATAATTTGGACATGAAACTTATGCCAAATGCTACCTATGATGTGATGTGGCACTTCTTGGAGATGAATCTTACATGTTAAAAACCTAAGTTATCTCCACCATAGTTGTAACTAGAGTAGACATTGTAGTGGTTGTAGTGAATTGTGGCACTAGTGGAACTATAACTAAAAGTGTTGTATGAATTGTTGTGGCTAAAGAACTAACTGAAGTAGTTACTGAAGCAATTATGGTAGTGATAGTGGGTCATAGGCAGTCCCCATCACAATCTACATAATGTGTATGTCAAGGTATGAGGTTGTGTGCTTTGAGAAGGCACACTAATGGTGCTCCTGATGTATAATTTGTTGCTTTATAGCTTCCATATATACATAAAGGTATGACTCACCTAAAAATCAATATTGATAGTCTTAAAATAAAGAAGAGATCACTTAAACAACTATGGAATCTTATCCATCAACTGACTATGTAAAACCATTGTAGGTTTGACTTATATATATAGTGTATCTATTCTCGTGACCTTTCTCTTCAAAAAAATATCAATTAGATAATTTATTCATTAGTCATATAAGTTTTCCCTTAATTTTGACCTAAAAACTATCAACTATTGCTAAGAGTAGACCTTCAAAAATGGGCTTGAAAACCAAATGCCTAAGAGGAGTACTCACATATATGACCCTCATGTCTTTTAAAATGGAGATTGCTTTCTTTTCATATTTCATAAATAATTATATCAAGGTTCACATCTCTTTATGCTATTCAAGTAAGTTATCTCTCTTTGTGGCTTGATGACTCTGTGACCATGCCACTTTTGGTGCCATTATTAAATTTAGATGAGCATAATATTTTTTCCTTGTAGCTTGGCCAAAGAAATTGAGACTTACTTATATGTTATTCATTTTATTATACAACTAGGATACATCTCTCTATTTAGGCTAGGATTTAGCTTTTGTAGACCTTATTGAACTAATAATATCATATAGGATCCTAACTACACTCTGTACATTATCAACAACTTCCATAGGCAACTTAATGATATTATCCCTTGGTAACCTCTCCCTAGACTGGTCATAGCTTCTAAAAATTTATTTTATGACTCTTCCAGTCACATTCAAAAAATTATAAGGGTCCTACCTACACTCATCTGGGTCTAAAGGATTTAGTTATCTCTTATTTTCTAGAGATAATATGTCCTCTCTCTACTCTATCTCAACATTCTCACCCTCTACCACCACACTCTTCCTCTTAACTTTACTCAATGTATTAGTTTGCATGTTAAAATGAAATCCCACCTTTTGTTGCTCAATGATTATTATGTCATGTCTTCCTTCTTTTTCTTGCAATTATTGAATCCATGAAGGGATGTTTACCATCATTTTTTGATATGTTTTCTCAATAGATGTATAGGTGGCAAGAGGGATTTGAATTGGTGGGTACATTAAGGATAGAAAAGGCTAGGCAATAGGATAAGGTACAACCAAATCTAGAAAAGAGGGAGTGGCCTTTCTCCACCTAGTGTCATTCTATGGTGGTGTATCAATAACATATGTAGTCTTGATTGGTTCCCTACACATTGATACTTTAAGAGAATATGCTTGGGTAACCTAAAAAACCAACATACCTAACTATGTGTATAACATGGGGTGTAGTCTATACATCTAGAATATAATTAGATACTATGTTTTCAAAATTTACCTGATTGGTTGGTTTAAGGACTTGTAGACTAGCTCTGTTAAAGAATGAATGTGTCACAGGGGTCTGGATAAAATTTTGCATATAGGTTGTAATTTATGTGTAAAAACCCTAGTAAGAGTAGTAGTGGTAGAACCCTCAATTAGTTTTTTATCAACAAAAAAAATGCCACTCACTAGGCCTTGGGATATATTTTATGAAATTGGCATTATGAGTGCCTGGGGCCTTTTTATTAGACTTGGAGAATAAAAAATGAAATAATGTGAAGGATGAGCGACTTCTTATGTATTAATTACATAAGTAGTAATAGTAGGAGACACATGAGGAACTTATGGACTTAAATTTTGAGGGGATGTGGTAATGGTAGTTATTACCACTGTAAATTCATAACTAAGTCATCTTGTAGGAATCATATCACCCTCGTAGAAACTTTAGTAGTAGGTGGAGATTCTTTAGGACTCCACTCTCTAGTTAACATTTGAGGAAAGTCTAATGTAGTCTCTACTACCTTTCTTATTTGTTGTTTTGCACTTTGTGGTGGAGAGCTTGAAATTATGGTTGGTATTGGATCATGATCTAGATTTGCTTATTTATACTCCACCGCATCCTCTATACTTTGTTATTCTTATTATAACAACTCAGTTTCAACTGACTCAACCTTTTCTTTCTCTATCACTTCAGATTCCCTACATATTTATGTTTTTTATGATTTAGTTTCTTTCACTTTCATTTGATTCTTCATAAGGTCTTGTTTCCTCAGGTTTGGTGTCTTCTTTAGAAAACCATTCTTCTTCTTCATTGCTATCATAGATTTTAATAGCCTCTGCTTCTTCTTGCACCTTGTCTTCTCCTTCTTGTTCAATTTCCTTCTGTACTTCCTTTGGCTCCCCTTTAGACTCGTCATACATAGGGTCTCCTTTAAAAAATAGGCCCTCATCAGTTATTTTATTATTATTTTATAGCCTTAGGATACAAAGGAGGAGTCATAAGCTTCCTTTGGGAGGTGTTTAGATGCTACCTAAGAGGAGTAAGGTTTGGTTATAAATTGGATGGAATGAAAGATGAAGGGATATAAGAGTGGAAGGCAAAAGTGAAGTGGGGATGGAAGTGACCATTAGTGGAGCTATAAAGGACGTAGATAATTGACCCATGTATTGGGGTATTGTGGCATGAAATTGTGATGTAAGAGAAACATAAATAGGAAATTATGAGTAAAATGAAGGGAGACTTACTTGTTATACCTTGGTTGATAGAGGTAAAGGTGCAATAAAAATTGGTCCTCATAGGTCTTGTTGACTCCCCCACTTCATCTGTAGGCTAATAAGGAGTAGTTATTAGGAGAGTGGGGAGACTGATAGTAAAATTATACTCATCTTATGGGTCTACATCTTTAGGCTCACTAGCTCCTTCACCAATCTCATTTCCCCAAATTTATGCCTCTAGTTAGAGAGGAGGCCCATAGACTGGTGTTGAAGTCCATTATTACCCATCTATTCTCTTTGCATATTATTTTGTGATAGTGGGATCATATTGGATTTTTTGGGCCACTATCATGGACATATTAAATTTTCATAATTTTATAGAAACATCACTATAATATTCAACATTCATGAAAATGGAAACATGATTAAACCACTAGTGTCTGTTTTAGTTAAATCAAAGATTAAATCATAGTTCCCCATGGGTTTAGGAATGGATTCTGTTTCCATAATGTTTGATGGATGGAAGACCATAGGATGATACTCTTTGGTGTAAGTAACAATGTTTTCCTCCTCTTAAAATTCTAGTTCATAACCGCTATCATTCTTGTTTTGCCTTACACTCCCAACTAAGGAGTTACATTAGTGTTCACAATCCCTGAAGTGGAGGCTTCATCATCATGAGTAGATGCCACCATGAGATGGTTATGCTAAGTAGGGTGGTTTTTGTGGGCCACCCTATTGTTGACTTTGGGTAATGCATGTTTGGTGATTGGGGAAGGGGTTCTGATAGATTTGGAGATTCTAATTTCTAGGGGTGATAAGACCACTTGAAAAGATCTAGAAACTTGTGTTATCATTCCCTAGGAACATGTCTATGAATGTTTACCTCTGATATTTTGGGAGTCTTTATATGAATTTGTTATATTCTACGTAATTCTGAGTGTTGTGACTGATAACTCAATGAAAAATCTAATAAACATTGGGATCGTAGTCCCTAGGTCTCATGTTCTACCCCCATTGCTTGAACCCTTGATTTTTTCATGGGTAATAAGTTTCGTTATAAAACTAGGTGTATTATTCACCTAGTTGGTATTGATTTTAATTATGGTTATGATCTTTTGTATTGCATGGTGATCATTTTTTGAAGTCAACTACATGGATGGTAGGAGGGGGATTATAGTTTTTAGCCCCCATGTTTTTGTTGATGTTGGTGTTATTTATAGGATGATATTAGTTATTTTTCATGGGGTTTGTATTCTTGATCTGGTCAATGATTCCATTAGTAGTGGCATTTTTGTTTTAATTTAGGATCTTAAGATCTTGGTTGTTAGCATTTTTTGGACTTGCACTTTGAAATCCCCTATTATTTTGGCTTAGGGTGATAATGCACCCATTGGTCCCATAATTCCACCAATCACTATCAATAGTCATCTTGTCAATTCATAATGTACTCTCAGATAAATAAGAGATCACACAATTACTATTGATCCATATTGGGTACACTAACAGATGAATATATGACTTCTCACCATATCATGATGAAATGGGTGGCTGAATGATTATGTTCTTGCTTGATGTGAAAAATTAAAATATGCTAATCTTAAGGATATTTTTATATCAAAATCTTTGACAAATTCAACCATGAGATAACAAAAATAATGTATAGACCCCTCAGGGAGGTGGTAATACCAATCAGGTGATATCCCTTTTATGATTTTAGGAAATATTTTTACAACCCATCTCAAGGGAGGAGTTACCTAATAACTATCGCTTAGGATTTGATGTGTGTGTTGGGATCCCAGTCCCCATTGAATTTGGGAAGGTCTGGTAGGGGACATGGAAGACAAACCCCATGTATGTTGGCATCGAGAGGTTCCTTTAGGTACTCTACGTAAGTCCCTATGTTGTTAAAGTCTATCAGTACTATATTTGGGTTGGAGTGAAAAGGTGGGGTCACATAGGGGTTGGATTGATAACCACTAGAAGGAATGAAGGTGGCCTATTAAGCCAAAGTGGAGTAAGCCAAAAAATAGTTATCTAGCTGAGTAAATTTTAAATACATGTGAAAGTAATGGGGAAGGTTTTTATTTGTAGGAGGTGTAATGGTTTATTATAGTGGGGTATACATGGCTTGTGCATAACCTGATGTGACATAAGGTGGGACATATCCTATCTACAGAGGAAGAGTGTATGTGGGAAGCACGTAACTTAGAGGTGTAAAGAAAAAGATATATTTGGTTACCACATTTTTATAATGGTGAAGCATAAGTTTAAACTCTCCCCATTAGGGTTTAAATATGTGCTTAATAAGATGAATGGGCTTTAAAGGTGTCAAGGTTAGGGACCCCATGAGTGAGGATATCCTCAAAGGGTTGGTGAGAGACATGGTTTTGTGAGGGTATATATTCCTACTATGGTAGAAGCATACAGGTTTATTTCTTGTGGTGCTGGAGAAACCATAGTTTAGATGAGAGAAGAAGGGGATGAGTGTTGGGGATCAGTCAACAAAATTGATTACTATATGAAAGCAATTATATGCAGAATTAAACCAGATAGATAAGTAACTAGAATCAGAAATAACAAAGAACAAGAGATACAAGAAACCACCCTGAAAACTTGTATTAAACTCTTTACAGAAGGAATTACAATTAAAGAAACTTCTTTTCTTCCACACCTCTCTCAGATGTATAGATCTCTTCCTAGATCTCTTTCCCTCAAGAGTTCTCACTCTCAATTACAATCAACTCCAACAACCTAGATTGATACATATACAATCTGTATTCTACTTCTATAGTAGTGTCTACTAAGCTATGAAGATCTATCCCTAATATATAACTTTATAGATTCATGAGCATACAATTACAGCCACTAGATGCACCTCCTAATCAATGGCTCTAATCAGTTTTACTTAAAATAGAAACATGGACTTACAACCAACACTTGATCTCATCATGCAAACATTCTATTCTCACACAAAAATAGATCCTGGACACACAGGTGACTGACGTTGGTCCCTGTATGTCTGCCTGTGACCGACATCGGCCAACCTACTATCGATGTCGGTAGCTTCTAGTCTGCTTCTGACCGCCGATGGCAACTGTGGACTTCTAGCAACTTTTGTATTCGCTCATGGGTGAAGCTTTTAGCTCCATACCTTAACAATCTCCCACTTGGAGATAAACAGCTGCACTAGTACCTGTACAGCAACATCTTCTAGCTCCTCCATATTCAACTCAATCATGAAGATCAATGAAAGTTGAATGAAGATTCAACTTCTCTTTTGTTACCAGCTTGGTTAACATATCAGCAGGGTTCTTATCTATATGGATCTTCTCCAGCTTCAACTCACCATCCTCCAATACTTGACTAATGAAGTGGTACCTAAGCTGTATATGCTTGGTTCTTCAATGAAAGGCTGAATTCTTAGCCAAATGAATTGCACTCTAACTATCACTATATAGTCTGCAACTCTCTTGCTCCTTTTCAAGCTCTTCCATGAACCATGTCATCCATATCATCTCTTTTCTAGCCTCTGTGACTGCAATATATTCTACTTCTGTAGTTGACAAGGCAACAACCTTCTACAACTTTGATATCCAGCTAACTGCCATTTCACCTACAGTGAAAACATATCCTATGGTGCTCCTCTTGCCATCCAAATCACCTACCATATCTGAATCTACATAACCATGTAGAGAAGTGTTCAAACCACCATAGCACAAATGCCTACTACTGGTCCCTCTCAGATATCTAAGGATCCACTGAACTGCTTTCCAGTGTTCCTTCCCTGAATTGGCCATATACTTACTTACAACTCCCACTGCTTGGGCAATATCAGGCCTAGTACATACCATTACATACATTAAGCTTCCTACTACGGAAGCATATGGAACTTTTCTCATGTACTCTACCTCATCATGTGAATTAGGACAATGTTCTTTACTCAACTTGAAGTGTCCAACCATAGGTGTGCTTACCGGTTTTACATCATGCATATTGAACCATTTCAACACCTTGTTCACATAATCCTCTTGAGACAAAATCAACCTATGATTTTTCCTGTCTCTCTTAATGTTCATGCCAAGGATTTTCTTTGCTGCTCCCAAATACTTCATGGCAAATGTGTGAACTACTTTCACCTTAAGCTCAGAGATATCCTGCATGTGTGATCCTGCAACTAGCATATCATCTACATACAATAAAAGAATAATATATCTACCATTATCCAATCTCTTGAAATACACACAATGGTCAGATTGACATCTACTATAGCCATGCTCAGTCATAAACCTGTCAAATCTCACATACCATTGTCTCAGAGGTTGCTTGAGGCCATACAAGCTTTTCTTCGATCTGCACACTAGCTTCTCCTTACCTTTGACCTCAAATCCTTTTAGCTGATCCATATATATTTCTTCATCCAAATATCCATGAAGAAATGCTATCTTAACATCAAGTTTCTCAAGATACAAATCCTCAATAGCAACTAAAGACAGTATAGTCCATATAGAAGTCATTTTAACAACAAGAGAAAAAATCTCACCAAAATCAATACCTAGTTTTTGTACAAATCCTTTCACTACCAACCTGGCCTTATATCTCATCTGTCCATTCTCACCTTCCTTCAATCTATAGATCCATCTATTCTTTAGTGTCTTCTTTTCCGCTGGCAACTCAACCAAATCCCATGTTTGGTTCTCTTTCAAGGAATCAATTTCCTCATTCATGCCTAGCTCCCACTGACTCTTGGATTCCACCTGTATTACTTCATCAAAACTCTCTAGTTCTCCACCATCAGTAAGTAATAAATAGAATAATGAAGGGGAATATCAAATTAGAGGTTTACTTACCCTATCTGACCTCCTGATGGGCATTTGAGACTTATTCACAACACGCTGTCCACCCAAATTCTCTAACAGTGACTGACCTCGGTCACTTCCAGGTTTGTTACTGGCTGACGTCGATTCCACATGACTGACATTGGTTCCTGCCTGGCTGACGTCGGTCACTGTCTGATCGACATTGGTTCCTGTACTACTGACATCGGTTCCTGCCTCATCGATGCCGGGCTCTGTGTTTTACTTTCTGTGATTATTCTTTCTCGCGAGCTCCTTTTAGACCGTCACCTTGTCCAATTCTCCATTGCTCTACCCAGATTGATTCAGCTCCTTGAGCTGATCACTATACATCACCTTTTTATTGAAAACAACATCATGACTCCTAATTATTTTGTCAGTTCCTAGATTCCAAAACCTGAATCCAAAATCATTAGAGCCATAGCCAATAAGTGTGCACCTCATAGACTTAGCATCCAGCTTCTTTCTATTTTCCTTATCAACGTGCACAAAGGCTTCACAACCAAAAACTTTGAGAAATGAGAGATCTACCTTTTTACCTATCCATGCCTCTTTTGGAATTCCACCATCCAGCACTGTAGAGGGTCCTCTGTTAATCAGGTAAACTATAGTATCCACAGCTTCTGCCCAAAACTCTAAGGGCAATCTAACATGCAATCTCATACACCTTGCATGCTCCATGATTGTTCTGTTCATCCTTTTAGTAACTCCATTTTGCTGAGGTGTCCTTGGAACAGTCCTTTGCCTGTGGATCCCATGCATATAACAATACTAGTTGAACTTGTGGTTGTAGAACTCACCACCATTGTCAGATCTAAGGCACTTCAATCTCCTGCTTGTTTCATTCTCAACCATAGCTTTCCAAATGTTAAACGTGTCAAAAATATCAAATTTCTTCTTAATACAATAGACCCATACCTTTCTTGTAGCATCATCTATGAAGGAAACATAGTACTGTGATCCTCCAATAGAAGCAACTTGAGCTGGTCCCCACACGTCTGTGTGAACAAACTATAATTTGTGCTTCTTCTTTGTTGACCCAGTCTTGAGAAAACTCACTCTCTTCTATTTTCCAAAAATACAGTCTTCACAGAAATCTAGATCTATGCTTTTCAAATCTAGAAACATACCTATTGACTTAAGAATTGTCATTCCCTTCTCACTCATGTGGCTAAGCCTTTGATGCCACAACCTTGCATCTACATCTAAAGTAGATAATACAGAAGGAGAATTATTAGTAATACAATTACATAAATAGAGAGTACCTACTCTCTTACCTCTGGCTAATACAAGTGCACCCTTAGAAACCTTCCAAGATTCAGCTGTGAGAGTTACTGTGCAACCCTCATCCCCTAACTTTCTTGTAGAAATCAAATTCCTCTTCAGGCTGGGAACATGCATGACATCTCTCAACACCCATGTGTTGCCATTCTACATTTTCAGCTGCACTTTACCTTTGCCAATAATTTTACATGGCTCATCATCCCCTAAGTAAACTATTCCAAAATCTCCATGGACATAATCACTGAAATATTCTCTATTAGGGGTTGCATGGAAAGATGCACCAGAATCTAAAACCCAAGATTCTATATTATTATGCAAAGATAATATAAGAGCATCTTGTGCAACAATACCTGCCACCTTTGCTTCTTCTTTATCATCATGCTGTCTGTCTTCTTTAGGCTTTGACTAGAAATCTTTGCTTATGTGCCCTATCTTTCCACAATTCTAGCATTGTGGCTTCCTTCCATTTCAGGATTTGGATCTACCTCTGATCTTTGACTTAGACCTTGATCTCCCTTTCTTGCCCTTCTCTTTCTGCCTTCCCCTACTCTCAAAACTTAGAGCGTTCCCTGATGTCTGTTCTGTGCTTTTCCTACAAATTTCTTCATTCAAGATTACACTAACAACATCATCTACTTTTAAAATATTTGAAGCAGATGCAATATTACTAACTGCCATTACCAAGCTATGCCAGCTCTCAGATAAAGAGCATAAGATTAATAGAGCTTTAATTTCATCATCAAACATTATTTTGACTGAATTTAATTGACTCAAAATTCCATGGAAATCGTTTAGATGATTAGATACAGATCCACCTTCCTGCATTTGCAAATTAAATAACTGCTTCATAAGATATACCTTATTTGAAGCTGAGGGTTTTTCATATAAATTTGCTAAAGTAGTCATTAACTCTACTGTAGACTTTACCTATGATAAATTAGATATCACAGTAGATGCCAGACTCAATCTTATAGATTCAAGAGCCTTTCTATCAAGAACTTCCTATTCTTCATCTTCCATGTCTGTGGGCTTCTTTGCAATCCCACCTAACAGTAAGTATAGATCTTTTTGATACAGATAATCTTCTATCTGCATTCTCCATAATTGATAGTTCTTGCCATTAAACTTCTCCATTCTAAGTTTACTTTCTTCTGCCATTGCTTCTCCCACTCAAACAAAAATCCCTGTGAGTAACCTGTAATCAATACACACTAACCAGATCTGAAACACTTGTTAGTCAACCTGAGCTCTGATACCACTTGTTGGATATCAAGCTCTGAACCTACAACCAGGCTTTGATACCACTTGTTGGGGATCAATCAACAAAATTGATTACTATATGAAAGCAATTATATGTGGAATTAAACCAGATAGAGAAGTAACTAGAATTAGAAATAGCAAAGAACAAGAGATACAAGAAACCACCCTAAAAACTTGTATTAAACTATTTACAGAAGGAATTACAATTGAAAAAACTTATTTTCTTCCACACCTCTCTCAGATGTACATATCTCTTCCTAGATCTCTTTCCCTCAAGAGTTCTCACTCTCAATTACAATCAACTCCAACAACCTGGATTGATACATATACAATCTATATTCTACTTCTACAGTAGTGTCTACTAAGTTATGAAGGTCTATCCCTAATAAATAACTTTAGAGATTCATGAGCATAAACTTATAGCCACTAGATGCACCTCCTAATCAAGGGCTCTAATCAGTTCTACTTAAAATAGAAACGCAGACTTACAACCAACACTTGATCTCATCATGCAAACATTCTGTTCTCACATGAAAATAGATCTTGGACACACAGGTGACCGTCATCGATTCCTGTATGTCTGTCTGTGACCTACGTCAGCTGACCTACTACTGATGTCAGCAGCTTCTGGTCTACTTCTGACTGCCAATGGCAATTGTGGACTTCTAGCAACTTCTGTATTCACTCATGGGTGAAGCTTTTAGCTCCATACCTTAACAATGAGTTGGTGTAAGGGAGATCAGGCTTGTCCCATTACCCATTTAGCTATTCTTTAGGTGATGAATACAACACACTAGGGTTTTGATGAGTTGGCTTTGGTCGGTGTCAGTGCTAGGCTTGAGGACATCATGTGTAGGAAGGCTAGATGCATAAGATGGGGTATTATGAAGAGGCTATTTTGAGGTAGGAACCCCAAGGGTAGTGTTTTCAATTTCTACCAATGGGTTGGGTATGTCTTGAATCTTATTAGGGGGTGCATTATCACTTATATATGGTTGAACCCATCCTCTAAGTGATGGATCCTTCTTACATAATGATTATATTTAGCTATGATTTATATGTCTAAGATTTGTAAGTTGATGGATTGATTCATGTCCATAAAAGGAGTGGTCACATATCCCATATCAATGGTCATATCATTAGAGTTGGGGTGGTTATAGTTTTAGATACGTCTCATATTTATTTAATGGAGACCTCACTCCTAGTTTGAGTGTTTGGATGAGAGTAATGGTAGAATTGAGTCTATTGTTGAAGGTTGGGTTATTCCAAATCATCAATGAAAGCTCACTAAAGTTGATTTGGATTCTCATATAGCCTTCTAGGCCAAAATATCCACCAATGTCCTATCTGGACATATTTCGGGGGTATGTAAATGTTTACATATTAAATTGAAGGAGGGAATATGAAGAAGGAATGAAATAAGAGGAAGAAAGGGATATACAAAGGATGAAGTTCTACATGTTGATTTCACCAATTTGTATTCACATGAATAACACATGCTAAAATGTGCGCTTGACTCCCCAAGGTTAGGCCAAGGTAACCAATGTAATGGATGGGATATGGATTTGGTTTGTTGTTAGGTGGAATATGATTTGGAATGGGTGGTGGAAATGGGTTATCATGATATAACCAAAAGACCTCAACAATGTCTCAATGATCTTTAAGAGCATTAAGATGAGCCAAAATATAACTCCACCATCATTTAGTTTTTGAGATAAAAAAGGCAAATCTCTTGGTCAATAATAAGACTAGAGAAATGGGGGAGATCAAGCTGAATAAGTCATGGTAAAATGTTTACTTTGTCGAGTTGGCTCTGCCTAGTCAATGTCATCCATAAATCATGAATGATATAGGATGAAACTAGACCTAAGGAGAAAGAGGAGGTATGATTGGGAAACTAGGCTTGAATGATGTTATATTGACATATATTGTTATGAGGAAGGACAATGATGGGTAGATCAGGACTTATTTCTTGTTAGTCCAATGTAGTCAAGGAGTCAACAATAAGATGAGGAATCAAGGTGGAATGAAACATTGCACGTCTTAGCTCGATGTTAATATTAGATGGTATGGAAACTGTGGCATTGGGTGATCCAACCATAGAGAATAAATTATGGTAGACCAAACAAGGTTTATTTGGAAGGGCCATATAAAGGAGGTTAAGTAAAATCCAAGGTAAAAGTGTATGACCTTATTTAGGCAATGGCTTGTTTTGTGTGCTTTCTATGTTTTTTGAAGCAAGGATTTGTATAGGGTGCTTGCATGAATGGGAAAGGCTTATATGGAGTGTGGATGTTTTCACACGCTATCAAAGTTTCTAATGATATCTAGGTTCTTGCATGTGTTTTCAAGGCTTCTTGACACTATTTTTATGGAGTATTTATTGTTTTTGGCTTATTTTTGGTTTTTCTTGAGTTTATGAAAGTAAATACTTTCTTTTTGAAATTAAATGTTAAATGAAAAATAAATAATAGATTTTAAATTAAATTAAAATAAAACTTATTTTTTATGATTTTCCAATGATTCACAATGAATGCAACAAAGAGAGGAAGAAACATATACTATTATGTAAAGTGCTGATTTTTCTTAACTTTGTCTAGATGTAAACTAGGTGTTGATATTTTTATAGTTTTTGATTTGTTTATATGAGGTGAATTAAGTATGCCAAGTATGTCTTTTAGGAATTCAAATAATTAAAAATAAATCTGATATAAAACAACAATGTCACAACACTATCTATTAAATTTTGAGTTGTCTACAAATAAGCCAAAGTAGCCTTTCAACTTTCTTAGTTTGTTGTAAACAATATTTTTAACTGATTTTCTAAAAGAGAGACAAGATATACAAATTATATATATTTTTTTTTCAATAGGAATCAACAACACTTTTGATTCATTCAAAACAAACAAAATCAGAGATATCCTAGCTCTATTTGTGTGCCTAAGTTGGCTAAATTCTTTTGATTGACTAGTTGGTTATTTAGATTGCAATAAAGTTACTTTAATCTTGGAAATAAAATTCTATGTTATATATAAATGTTTTTATAATTCACTAAAATCTTCTTATAAATGGTTTATGAAATGTTTTTCTAATTGAAAGAAAACAAGTCTATTGGAATGCAAACACAATCAAAACTAACGACTTTTTTTTTTATAACTAAGATAATGAAAAGAAATAGACTTCTCTCCCTATAAATTTTTTAATTTTTATGAATAATAAGATTAGTATAATGTAACAAAAAATACACTATTATAATCTAACAAATAAATAATACTGGAAATCAAAGATAACTCCAACTTGACCAAGGCATAGATCAACTAGAATGCATGTAGTATGTTGATGAAAAAATCTTCAGTATGCTAAATCCTTTTATCTTTATGTGAATTCTGGGAACACTCTAGCTATAGGATGCAAAAGCTTTGAAACAAATTGGAAAAGAGAGGAGTCACAACCATAAATGGAGAGTAATCAAACTGAGGTTGGCCAATGCTCTAATTTGACCAAGTTATTGGACGAATAACACTTCTTCACCTATGGAAAAGTGGTTGCTACAAAAAATATAGAGGATACATGTTTATGTAATTATAATAGGACTATAGCTACAAGATATTCAAAATAACAAATTATAATGACAATTATTAGATTTGAAATTAAGCAAAAAAGGCCTTATTTTAGAAAGAGTTGGGAGCTTACATGAGGGAGTTAAACTAAGTCCAACTAGGAGTTCAACTTGAAAGGAACTAAAAATGACTAAAAATATAAGAGGGAGTGAGCTAGGCTTGATTGGAGGCAAAAAAAGGTGATAACATTAAGAAATATGACACTAAACATGCAAAACATGTCAAGATTATAGTTGTAAGAGCTAATTTTAGAAGACGTGAAAGATGTGACCAAACTGCCCATGTTTGCAAGGTGGTTACACAACCACCATTCTAGAGGACATAACCACCCTTAAATATTATGAAATCACCTTATATTTAAAATAAACTACCCTTATATGATGGGTTTGTTAGGGCGTTTTACATAACTACCTTGACAAACCCATCATAGAGAGGGTTGTTTCATAACTCAAGAGGGTGGTTTTGTTGCCAAAAGGAATGATTATGTCATTAATGGGAGAGTTTGAAGAAAAGAACAAGGAAAGATGCAAAGGCCACAACAAAGGCATTTTGGGGTGCCTAAGAGATAGATGAGGAAGAATAGAGGGAGGTATGTTTAGAGAGTTCCCATTTTAGTGTAGTTAGGAGATCATTGGATTATCCTAGACTTATTTTGTCAAGCATATCTCACCATGAAAAAATTAGGTGTATAAGTGTCCATATGAAATCTTTACTTTCTCCCATATTTATTGAGATGTGCTTTGACCTTACCCTTAAAATCCCAATATATGAATGGTACCCTCTTAAAACCATAATGGGTCATGATTTTTCCAATAGAATTGAGGTGTTCTTATTTGGTGTGCTATATTCAGCCTATACTGAGAGGAGTTAGGTGTAAATCTCCTTGTTTGGCACTTCTAAGTTTTACTTCTACAATATCAACCAACTTTTCAACAATCTTTTATTCAGCCACCTTATCTAGAACATTGTGTGGCAAGTATAAAGGCAATGCTATAGTGCCCTAAATTATGATTACGGTGCACTTAAGGTGATACCAATAGTCACCAATTATCTTGATGCTTTGCTTGATATGGAATGACAATCTAGGCATATTTTCCCCATATATAGCCCTATATACTATAGAGTATAATGTCTCTATGATCCTTTGAATTTGTTTTCTAAATTTGCATATGTGAATAATGTTGAATTCATCACACAATATATTCTTAGGATATTATGTGGAGGGTGCCCAAAGTTATCCATAGGAAGGGTGCATTGTGTCAGTTATGGCATCCACTACATAAGACACATGTATAAATTTTCACCATGTCGGTTGGTTAGGTTACCAGTTTGACGTATTAAGTTGAAATTGATGATTTCCCCAAGGGAAATGATTTTTTTTACACTCAAAATGATATATAATAGAGGGATCCATATCTCATGAACATATGAAATTTTGGGGAAGCCATATAATTAATTCAATAAAGCCATAATAACTCTTATCCCTAGCCTAAAATCAACTATGGGAAGAGAGGAAATTGAACCTTTAATTATAAAGTTACTTGGGTTGTTTTCTCATCATTGTAATTTTCCAAGGATTGTATTTGCAAGCAACCATGAATTTATCATGGCTTGGCTATAGGTTATCTCTAGGATAAGGATCTGTAATATATCTAGAAGGCATTGCCACCTATGTAGGCTACTGGGGTATTACTGAGCCTAAAGTATGATATCTTGTAAAAAATTTTCCCATTTACAAATAAATTGTGAAGTAAGTCAATGCAGGGATTTACCTTAGGTTTCACTGCAGCATTGTGAAAACTTGTGCCTTGATATCCAAAATGTCACTTTTGTATTATTTCATAAATATGGATGGTTGATACCCTACTATGCATGGTTCATTAGCATCAACCTCTTCCCATATGGTTGAATAATGCTTCAATTTTTATTGTAAATCCATTGAATTGAATATTATATCCATCTATTCAATCATGCCTGTAATTGATTAAGTAGATGGAGTAGGAGTGCGAGAGGGTGAATCCATTGAAAATGTGTAAGTGATCTATGTGTTATTTAAAAAACATGAAGTCTTTTAATCACTTGGGGGTTTGGATTCATAATTTACAAAGAGTACTAAGAAGGAAATCAAATCAAATCAAGTTTTTACGAATGAAATATATTTATTAGATTTACTGGATCTAAAAATTGAATGCATTTAATTGCCAATTTATGTGGATTAAATGAAACAATGAATTTTTATATAATCCCCATCTATACTTTTTCTTAATTAAATTTTTATTTTGCACTATTATCTTTTGTGGATTGAATTGCCATGTGTTGTCATTTCACTGTTTCTGGGTGACTTGTCATCTTAGTATGATGGATGTCTTATTTTGTCACTTTCAGATCTTTGATTTTGTGTTTTTAAATTACTTCAATTATTCTTGAACACATGGAATCATATCTCTTATCCATTGGGAGCCAAGTTTTATCCCTTTGTACTTTTCTTGTTTAGTTGCAGGCTCTCGGGATGATGACACTTGAAGTAATGTTGATGATTTAGATGCCCAAAGTGTAAAGGACTTTATTGTGTGCTATGTAATCCAAAAATTAGTAGGATTATGAGGATTAAAACATGTGGATCAATGTGAATGATCTGAAGGGTCTTAAAACTCTAACTCTATACCTTGTTTTGTTAGACTATGTGTTCTTAGGATGATGCCACGTGGATGGCTCTCAATACTCTACTCACCTGGATGACCATATAATATACATTTTTAACATCATCCATGAGATATTACAATTAAGATACATGGATAAATCCATATGATTCTAGAGGATCATTTAAATTGGTGAACTATACAAATATCTTTTGGTCAGGTTGAGTAGGATGATGACACTTGGCATAGTCTCATTGCTTTACTTGTCAAGATGAATTCATGGTGCCTTATTTCTCTTTGTGTTATGGGTTAGTGGGATGATGACACTTGGTACAATATTATCAACTCAAGTGCCTAAAATATTTCAAAATTTGTCTAATTACTAAATGTCTATGAAAGGGCATGATGGTGACAGTTGTCAAATCCTAGCAATTCAAAGAATGAAGACTTGGTTAATCACTGAAGCTCATAAATGAGTAGAATATAGATACTTGGTAGGATAAAATGAGCATGGAGACATTTGAATATGAAATGAAAAAACTCGATCATGGAATTGCCTGCATAGGATCAACACCAAGCATACATAGACTAAACATGATGTGATTAGTCTCATCAACCACTCAAAATGATTATTTAAATAAAGTCAAGTGCCCTAAAAAATAATATAACAATATTTCAACTTTGAATTTTAACATAGTAGTACAATACTCAAAATAACAAGTTAACAAGTCAACCTTAGAATTTAATAAATATGTCAATATTTGGACTCTAAGGTTATTTTCTCAATGGATCATGTCTTTAGACTTTGTCTTGATGAAATTTTCAAAGGCAAGTGGGTCCCTATTTGAAATTTTGAAAATGGGGGTGGGGGGGGGGGGCGGAGATGAGGTTGGGGCACAAAAATTAGGTAGGAACAAGTTGTTCCAACACCTAAAAATCAAGAGATATCAAATGAAAAATAAGAGCTACCAAGGAAGAAGTCATCAAAGAACAACTCATAAAAGAGTCCCCATCACCATTTAAAGTAGGTAAAGGTAAGAGGTCATTATTAGTGTCATAGATATAATAATTTCAAAGATAAGATGTTGATTGACATGAATATTTAAGAAGAACCTCAAATTTATTTGGGTGTTTCATTTTTTGAAAGAAGATATAATGGAATTGACCCCATTTACATGAGAAGGTAATGAGGAATTTCTCTCTTCAAGAGTGACTATGGAACAACTGTTGAATCTATTTGAGAAGCATAAGTTAGATCAACCCATTTCATCAAAGAGGTTGTATCATTTTGAACATTCTCATGTTGGCATATGATGAGAAGAGAAGAAATCGCCAAGCTAAGTGTAGTGGAGAGGGAGAGAACAAAGTTGAGGAAGTGAAATAGAAGACATATAACCACCAAAATATTCCAAGGCCTAAATGATATTAATAAGTTTAATGAATACAAAATGTGAATAATAAGTGCCAAATGATATCAAACCAGTGTATCAAGGGTATCCACAATATAATAGTGAAATGTCATGAAATGTCATCAAAAAAGCTAATAAGGATGACAACATTATCCACAAGTAGCCAAACATAGTACCCCATTCCAATTAAAGATCAAAAATAAAATCATCAAATGATGTAGCCCAATAATGAGAGGAACTTCACAATAATATATGACTCTATCTCAAATATTATACTATTTTCTTCCATATAATTTTAATTGCAACATATATTGAAGGATTGAAAGTTAGTAAAATTAATAATTACACAAAGGAAATATTAAATATTATTATATTAATATATGGATATACAACCATGAAATTTAATTTTTCAATAATAATGTGAACCAAATTTTACACAAAAAAATGATTACCAAAAAATGTGAACACACAAACACACACACACACACACACACACACACACACACACACACACACACACACACACACACACACACACAGTGTGTGTAAAAGCCATAAATGTGTACAAAATAATAGCTTAATATAATGTTGGGTGAATGCCATATAGGAATATAATGTCTAAAACATGTACATTATCATATAAGCGTACAAAAAATTACATCATCTGAGACATCCTACTCATAAAAAAACATCCCTCTTTTTTTATTCCTTGAAGAAGACTCTCCCTGGGATGCCTTGCTCATAGATGGAGATTCCTCAGATGCCTTGGATATTCCAAGGTCTGAATGAGATTCCTTATGCTCTCATAGCTCACATGTAACAAGACTTGTTCACATAAAAATATTATTATAAACTTTACATACTAGACATGTAACTAAGTTTAGAAATTAATTTCAAACTAATATAAAAATTATTTAAAAATGCACTTACTATAATCTAGTGGTCACGCTCAATTTTTATGTGATGCTCAATAGGGTTAGTGATAGGTTGAGGTCACACACAGGGGTGTGAAAGGGGGAAAACAAGAGAAAGTGCCATGCTAATAATCTAAATGGGACTATTAGATGCCATCAAGAAACCCTGCATACACAATACATTCACATAAGTTATATTTTACACAGTATAGAGTAAATTTATTAAAACATATATATAAATCACATACAATTAAAAATTATAAGTTAACATACCTTAGTGAGTGGGTGTGCAAATAATATTGTAGCAACAATGCCTATGTCTGTTTCAACCTGTAAAGATGGAGAAATCTCCACTGTGGTCATCAACTAAACAAATAATATATGATTGTTAGTTGAGCATAAATTTGTATAAATAAATACATCTACAAGAAGAATAATATTAATAAATAATTACCTCTATATATGTAAATGTCAGTTTATTAACATCAACAAATGCAGTAGCAGATGACCCACAAACTGGTAGTGAAGATGATGATGTCATCTCCTCCTACAACATAAAATATTACATATATATTATTAAATTTATATGTAATTTAATTGTTACCCTTTAAATACAAATCTAACTCAAAATTTAACATGTCAAATATATAAGATACCTGTATATGTGTACTCTACAACTGCACACCAAATTTATGTGCCAAAAATTCATTGCTCAAAACTATAACATTTAGGCACTTAGAAGTACCACCATATTCATCTAAAGGTCCAATTCATATAAAACCACATGATCTATAAGGGTTTGGTTGAGTAGGAATAGTAGGTGGAGTATCTCCATGTCCACCTTTTCAAGCATTAGTCTCAAAAAGCTTACTTGTATATTGAATGAGTATACCAGTCAGCACACTAAGTGCATGCAAAGTTTCAATCTTGAAAATATAATTCACTATAGAGGGAATTTATGGATTAAGTAGCTTTTGGGAATGGAATCATGTATGCCAATTAGGCATATGATGTGCACATGATTTATCCTACATAAAGCCTTTCCATTAGCCATAAAACTCCGAGTAGTCAAAATAATTAAGAATCTTGTTGAGGAAAAACTCACAATAGAGTTTCCTCAAAAAATACAATGGAAATTTGTGGTTGTTACAAGGTGGGTAATCAAACAACCTCCACCATCAGTCCCAAAAATTGATTATTATTAAATTATGGTAGCATCTATGGATTGGGAACCTTTTTTTTATAATGGAAAAGGTGCATTGGTTGATGGATCAATGAATAAGGCACAAATTTTGTTTTTTTGTTATTTTTTATCCTTTAGCTTACGTTTTAACAAATTTTTAGCACTGTAGCCTTACATCTATCCCTATATGATGTGCATCTATCAATTTTACTTGTTATCGAGTCAACTTGGCCTAATGCTTATTCTAGGGTATTAACCAAATATGTATGGTGGGTGTTGGTAGAATTTGGGTCCCTCAAGCTCCTAATTGTTTCTTCAATTTGTATTTTTCTCAACTATGTGTAACCAAATCCTCCTGACTACCTCGTGAGTTTTGTGAAATTGTAGGAGTGTTAGGAGGGATAGGAGGGATAGGAGGGCTAGAAGGGTTAGGAGGATATCCTTTAGCACTTGAACAAAGTATTTAAACAAAAAAATGGTTTTAAAAATAAAACAATGCAAACAAAAAATGATTCCTAAAATCTAGTGTTAACATGTTTGAATTTTCATTGCTTAACTCCCCTCTGCAATGACATTGTTGATTCATCAAGGTAATGGTAAATGACAGTGTGTTTTCTCCACCTTGCAATAAAATGTGATCATGGTAGGGTAGAGATGAGATGCCAAGACAAAGTAAAATAAAACTGGTTGAGGGCTTGGTCGTGTTTTTTATTTTTATGTCTATTATAAGAAGCATGTACATGTTTTTTTATAGTTTATAACATGTATGTGTTATGTCTTGGTAATTACCAAACTTAAATTTGAATAATGCATACACATTATTTACATTATGTGTATGCTTTACCCAAAAGTATCTACGAAATTATCTCCAACTCGATGCACCTACCATATATATATATATATAGGATTATTAAAATGAATATCATATTATTGTTTCCTAATACTTTGTGTACAAAAATGAGATGGGGACAATGATCATGTGTTTATAGTGAGCTATGAGTGTCGATTTACACTCTTTCACTTTACAAAATGTCGCTTTATCAAAAGATAATGTATTTTTAAAATGATATCAATAGTTGTAATAGTTTTGTAGAGAAATTTACAATTATAATAAATTATTGTTTTTCAATCTTCAAAACTATATGATTTTGAAAAAAATTTCTCACAAATTGTGAAATACAACTACTTTTTCTCTATTATACTTTAATTTCAATAGATCCCATGGAAAACAATAATTACATTTATAAACAACCTACTTAGAAAAAAATTATGCAAAAATAAAATATGCTCCCCAAAAACATTATTTTTCTCATTGATATTCTCACTTCTAATAAAACTGTATTTACCTTATTCTCAATTCAATAAATGTAACATCCACAATCCTCTACCTTGTAAAAAGGTAGGTATTATAGCTACAACGTAGCCCTTGATAATAAATGTTATGGGGAATCAATTTAATTCTTTTTGTGAGCATATTTTATCACAAATTATTCACATCCACACCATTGATGCATATATATTTTTAAAATTTCTATGTATATTACAAGTTTACATGGATGACCATCTTTTATTATCGACCTTGGTATTCAACTTGGTGATCTTTGGACGTATATATTCTATATTACATACAAGCATTATTATCACAATGAATATTATGCAATCCACCTCTAGAACTCGAGAGTGATCTCCACTACATACATACATATTTTGTATTTTATTCAAACACAGGCAACATCCAAGATAACAATGCTACCCAATCGACTGTATATTTATGATTTATGTACATTAAGTGTATATACCATGGCTTCAATTTAAGTTCTTATATCTACAATATACACAAATTTTTTATCATAGTGGAAATAACCTTGTTAGCTACATTTTTGTCATTCTCAAAATCTATGTGGGGTTAATGGTTTTCCACTGGTCAACAACAATGGTGCATTTTTAAAGACAAGTTATATCATTGTCTTATGGAGCAAACGTAATAATTGCTTCTTAACTAAAACATTTCTAAAATTGTGCTTCAATGGAATAAACATGTTAGTTATTAATGCAAATATATATGTAAGACAAATAATAATATATTTTCAATATTATATTAGAATATTATTAATTGTTGATTAGTCATTTAGACCACCATTATAAACATTGTAGTTATTGTGATCCATAGTTATAATTTATAACATTTAATGAATTCAATCATATGTAATTCAATATAAAATATTTACTAGCAAGACTAGCCACGTTGCAATTATTATACTTATGGATAAATATTCAACCATAAATAATTTTCAATACAAAAGCAATAACTAATAGTTACACATACAAAGACATATTCAAATGTCCTCACATGCATAGAAACAGAGAATGAAGGCCTAGAGACACACACAAACAACATATTCAATGGCAAAGAGAAAGTGCAAACAAGCCACAACATGGAAAGTAAGCATGATAATATGTGATTGATCAATAAGAGCTCATTTGTAACATGAGTAGATTTAGTAATTGAGATAACCAGTAGTATATCAAGATGTTAGTGAGTGAGCAATATTTAAAGATGTAATGCAATGTAAATAACTAAACTGTGAATAATATAAGGTCAAGAAAAAGGGATAAAACTTGTGTATAATATGCCCCCAATGAGCTAGCCAATGAATGTACATGTTATAAAAATCCTATGTGTTGTTTGAAACTGAGTAATGATAGTCTGAGCACACTAGGACAATAGTGGGGTGATGGACACAAGAGCAGGGTGCTCCTGTCACATATGATACTCTTATCCAATTACAATTTTTGAATGTGTAATAGTCATATTACCTGTAAATGAGTTTGGAAATGGTGTTTTGCATAATTTTTAGTCACTCATGTACTTTGGTGAAGCATATATGATATAAAACTGGATAAAAAAAGTAACAAATAACTGTGCACAAATGAACTAATGACAAAGTGCATATAAACATGCATAGGTCATGATTTTTGCTATTTTATGAGATATGTTACTATTTTTGTATTTTTGCATATAGAATCATGATTAACAAAGAAGCTATGCACAAAGAAAGGTGTTATTAGAAACCAAAGAACACATCAATGACATTCCTATGTATAGGTCCTATGTCCTATGTCATATTCATATTATGCATAATCAATATCATTAGGATCATACAAATATATGTTGTTAATCATCATCATCTAGATTTTGGGCTTGTAAAATGCCACTCTTGTCTTTTGTTGTATCTAGATATGGATAAGACATTGCCTCATATTATGGTATTGGTATTTTTAATTTCTCTTTCACAATATGTAGTGTAGCATGTGCCTCTATTGATATGCCATTACTTGTGTTTGTTTGTATGTTAGTTGAAATTACGCTTTATTTTTATTTCTTTGAGTCTAAAGGTGTTCATTCTTGGGAAAAGGATGTGTCCTTACCTACATGATCAAATGATATGCAACCTTTTCTCTAATCAATAATTTCTTATATTTATTTTAACCATGATCCTCCAAGCACAATATTATAGGCACTTGAATTTGAAATAACATGAAAAGTAAGATATCATTTTTTTGATGCAAAATAAACTCTTAGCTTGATTAATCCCATACATGTTGTAGATGCACTAGTGTTATCCAATTGTTGATGCTTATTTCCAAGGGACATAATAAATGATAAAGAATAAAAATTGGTTTCCTGATATTCCTTAACCTTAACATCTATAAATTTCTTGCCATCTATGTGAGCAGTGATAGTGAAAGGGTATTGATGTGAGGAAAGACTTGGAATTACCCCATTTGCAAACCACATTTGAAACATTATCTTTTGTGGGTAGTTATTTCTTTCGACTCTCTTTTGTTTTAAACCTTCTCTTTTGTTTACCTTGATTTTGCATTTGTAACTTATGTTCTTTTCCATTTTGTAACATTGTCCTTGTGATACATTGCTTGTGTAATTATTCTTTTCTTGCTTGTGCCTTTAATATTCTTGTTTTCTCTAACTTAGCTTCTTGAATATTTTCTTGCTCTAACTGTGCCTTTTAAACCTTTTCAGGGTCTGAACTATCATTTAATATCTATTTTTGTAGTAATTTTGATTTTGTCACTTGTGTTTTAGGAGATGCACTCATAATGTGAGTGGATTACTTATGTGATGTACCAATGATGGGATCAACACTATCAATTTTAGATATTGTATTTTCTTCTTCAAATCCAAAAAATGATGTGTGATGCCCATGTATAATGTGATATGCACAAGTTTATTTCAATCTCCTTAGAGGATGTAGAGGAGGTAGTTTGATCAACTTATCTCTAAGCATTTCTCTGAGAATCTCATTTGAACTCTTATTAGCCATTTGCATAATTTTTGAATCAATTATTGTAGATGTATTATGTTGTAGCTTTTGCTTTTGATATGAAGTCTTTTTAGACACAACATTGCTAGATGAAGATACAAATCCCTGATTAACACTAACATATTTTGGATTCTTGGCATATGTGAGATGAATTTCTAATAGTTTGATCTCTCCACTGAAACATTGATTTTGATTTTACAACTTTTCTATTAGCTTGTCCATAATGACGATTTGATCCTTTAGAGCCTCACAAGCACAAACCTCAGGTGTTTTGGATTGAACATGCATACAGACACCATCAACAGTAGATGTGGAAGTTGGAGGGGGTTGAGGAAAGATAGATTGGTTACCTTATTTTGGCACAATAGGATGGGCTACCTTATCTCTTAGGATACTGATAACATGGAGCTAGTTAGAGGGAAAGTAGCTATCACAACCTTGAGGGTTATGAAGAGGAGATATTCTTTGTTGGCCATTTTAAATTTTCTAAAGACTAAAAGGAGAACAAGAAAAGAGATACATAAAAATGCACACCATACCAATTTCAAGGGAAATCTAAAATGCCAATGTTAAGAAAAGTCATTAGATCCAGCCAGTTTCAAGAAAATTCAAAATTTTAGAGGATAATTTATTTTTTATTAAAATATGTATCATCACAATAGTACTCCATGTGGCAGTTTCTATTTTTGTTTACATTTATTGATAGATACATATAGTGACAAAACTTGTTTAATACATCGAAGCGTGAAGTTTGTCATGGAATGAAGTCTTTCCTTTTTTGGGGGAGCTTAACAAAGACACTATTTTTCATTTTATTATATCATTGAAAAGAGAAAGCAAAGGAGATGTGAAGGTACTACAATGAACACACTCTTGATATATTACTAACAATTAGTTCTTATCGATCAATATTGTCGATGTCGATCATTTCCTCTTACAATATTACTCCCTGTCAGTTGTGTGTTGTTGAATCCCAAGCCATATTTTGAAAGAAAATGTCTATGGTTACCATAGGAAACAAGTGAGATTGGTATATGTTTTAGTTTGTGGACATCCTAGTCTGACCTAGTGTATTTTATGAATCAAATAACCATAAACATTGAAAAATTGGGGTATTTATCCCAATTTTGGATATGATAGCTTGGACTTCACCAAGTCTGTCATTTACTAGTCCAACTTCAACCCATAAATTGGTAGTAAGTATAAATTGATGTCATTTACATAAAAGTTTGTGTTTTTTGGTCTTGTATGCTTTATATTACAACGTGTAATTGACACATTCAATGATTATAATATTTATTTATTATGGATGTCAAACAAACTCTTTATTGTATATAATTGTGTTGAAGATTGAACAACAAAGTTTTCTTCCAGAGATAATGATGCATCTATTATAGACATGAGCAACTCTCAATCTTAATTTTTTGGCTCAACATTTCTAATATTGAGTACATAGAAGAGTAAGTTGGTAGAGTAAAAAAGAATGTTTCAATGATAAATTGATTTAATTTCTCCACCATTCATACACTTTTACTATCACTTTTAACGTGTTGTGATCACTTTCATATACCCAATCCATCGTACTATAACACTTATTACACTTTTTGAAACATATTTATATTTACGACATACCACATGTACACATTACATATTAGAAAGTTACTTCAATATATAATTACAATTATTATGAAAAATAATTTCACAAAAATTAATATCAAATAAATTTAAACTTAACATAAAATAATAAATTAAAAAATATAAATATATTAAATCATAAATAAATTTATATAATTTTTTATTTTAAATTTATTATCATAAATTTTATTTACATTTACATTTACATTTATGAATTTAAAATAAAATACACATCATTTATAATAAATAAAATAAATACAACTTATAACTTTAAATATTAAAGGGGTACTTAGATGATAATGCTCCATGTAAGTTTTGTCTCTAAATTTATTAGGATAGGCATCAACTTTTGATGTGTATAATCTACATTTCTTTCTATTATTCACATAATCTTTCACATCTCATCCTATATTTTACATGTGCCATTCTTATTGTAATGAGAATAAAGATTTTTTTAAAGAAGAAATAAAATCTACAACTGTTTGATAAAAGAAGTATAGATGTGGTGCTCTAATTAAGTGGTCTCATGGAATGGGCAACTATAACTATAGGTTTTAAAAGACTTTTCAGATGAGATAGGGAAAGTTTGTAGGAAATTTCTATGGTAAGGTACTTTGGACTCAAAATAGATCCACCTCATCTCATAGGAAAAGATATGCAAGCCTAAATCTCAAGACAGTGCTGGAGTAATCAAACAGGGATTGTAGAACTTAGCTCTTGGGGCCAAGTTGGCAGGGAAAATGTGTATGAATCTGAACTCACAATAGGTTAACTTTATGCAAAATAAATACTTGGATAGTCAAACCAGAGAGAATTTTCATAGTCAAAAATTTACCGCATGGCTCCTTAGTATGGAACTTCATTGTGAAGAGCAGGGCAGTCATTTTTCGCAAATTGACTTGGACAATTCATAATGGCAGGAAGGCAAACTTTTGGGACGACTCTTGGAATGGATGGGTGAAGTTAGCCTCCAGGGTGGACCTAAAAGAAGCTAAGATATATATGAAAAGATTTTAGGGTCATAAAGTTTGTAATAACTTCACTAAAAATACTAGTGGACTTCTTTTGAGGGTGGCTTGGAAAGATTTTGACAAATGCAACTTTCCCCAAAATAAGAAATTAATCCTAAAAGACATACTGGATGAGAGAGTTATTTAATTTTCTTTAGAAGAGGGTGAATTGATTTGGAATGGGGATGGCTCAAGGGATTACAAGGTCAAACAAGGTTACAAGTCACTCTCCTCAAGGGACAAGGTAGACTGGGCCACACATCTTTGTTGGGTAGATGCAATTCTCTCGAAAGCTAGTACTTTTCCTTGATTGGCTTTAAACAACAAAGTCCTCATGAGCGAAAGGATCGAGAAGTTGTCGTTGGGTTCTAGTTTTAAATGTGTCCTCTGCCAAGAAGCAAATGAGACAATTGACCATCTCTTTATCTAATGCAAGTTCAGTCAGGAATGTTGGAAATGGTTAATGAGAAAGATCAATTGGTGCTCTTCCCTCCCAAACAACTTGATGCAACTGCTTAAAAGTTGGCCTTCCTTAAATCAAGATGCAACCTTCCAACATTTATGGATTGTCAGTCCGTCGTTGTTGATTTGGACAATATGGAAAGAAAGAAATTACAAGATCTTTAGAGGCAAGTCGAAAACCATTGAATAGGTTTGCGGTGATATACAAACCTCTATAACAGAATCTGTCAATGCCAAACTTAGAAGGTCTCCAAACAAGAACCTCAAGTGGACAAATTGGGATGATCTTATGATTAAAAATTGGGAGGGTTTGGACAAAATCTTTGGTGGATTGGTTGCTCCTACACTTCTGCAGAAAATAGATAGTTCTAGTATCCAATGGATCCTGCCACACGATCCCTTCATTAAAATTAATTTCGATGGAGCTTGTCGCGGAAACCCAGGGTCATCAGGTTTGGGATGTGTTATCAAGGGTGGTGAGGGAAAACTAATAGTAGCTAAAGTTGCAAAATTGCCCAAAGGGATGAACAATGTTGCTGAAGCATACACCTTCCAACTTGCAGTAGACTATGGTTTTAAGAATGTATGGATTGAAGGGGACTCAGAGATTATTTTTTTAGCTCTTTAAAGGAGGTGGTCGGATAATTGAAACCTCAACGATTTATTGGAACAAGCGTGGAATGCTTTGAAGAATTTCAACTCTTACCATATCTCCCATTGTTATAGGAAAGGAAATAAAGTTGCAGACTGGTTGGCTAATCTCGCTATGGATATGGAAGAGAAGGAAGTCTCCTTTGACCAGTTCGTTAACAAGTGGTCAGATAAGCTCAGATCTATCATTTCATGTGATCATTGCAGCTTAGAAGTGGCTTCTTAATGATAGGGGGTGGACCTTATACAAATTTGGTGGTTATCAGTACTCTTAGAGAAATTGATATTGTGAAGGTACGAGGAGGTCAGTTCTCTAGGGATCACTTCACTCTCATGACCGTTCAAGATACATAGCTTGGGAGCTTCAACGACTACCTCAAAATCTTTTTTGAGATTCACTAGAAGGGGAGAGAGCGCTGGTGATGGTCACTATTTTCTCAAGAGGACTTGGCGTACGCTGATGTTAAAGACCCTGAGTTGGATATGAGCGCAGTGGTTGGCCAACGCTTTAACGAGGTGGCCCTTTCTTGTTGTTCTTGGTTGATAATGTCATGGTTTTATTCAGTCTAGTTTTGCTTCCCTCTGCTTGAGCCTGCGTGCTCGTCTAATTCGTTGTCGTGTGTTTACCTGACTATGTTTATTTTGTTGTAATGATTTTTGTTTTTTCTGGGTTTACCCTGGTCTGGACGGCATGCTTTGTTAAAATATTGTATATTTTATTTTGATTAATATATGTTTGAGGGATCTCACTACCCTCTTTCTAAAAAAAACAAAAACAAAAACTATTTTGTAATTGTAAAGGATCACATGTAAGTGAAGATTTTATGGACAAAAATAAAATAAAATGTTTACCTAAAAATAAAAGTAACCATTACTTAGAAGAAATGTTTTCAAATATAAATAGAGGATAAAAACAAGAATTTACAGATAACTGCAAATAAAATTTAGACATACTAAAAATATTTTACAATCAATAAAAAAAATCTCAAAATATTATATATATTTTTTCATTCAAACCTCAATCACTTCAATGCATATCTACTCCTAAATAATTTTGGAATGCCCACTAAATATTTTTTTATAATAGAATAATATAGACTCAGATCCTAAGATCCGAAAATAAATAAAAAACAAATTTTTTTGGAGAGTTACACTGGTATGCACTACAAAAACAATAAAAGTACGTAAACATGAAATAATTTTCCCTGAAATTTTCAACAATCTTCACAATTGACTCGAATTTTTTCTACAATTTATTTTCAATAAATTTGAATTGGTGAAGTTTTTCAGTAATTTTAAATTGGTGAAGCTTAAAATTTTTAATAATGTAAAATTTCGCCGATAATGCAAAATAATAGCAGATGCATAACGCCTTGACCATGGATTTAGTTTCCTCAGCAGATCCTCCATGTCCTTCATTTCATCGACAAAATGCATAACGCCTGCATGCTTTCCCCTCTATTCCCCTGCCAACCAACTCTGTTCAAGATTTTATGATGTAGCCATCAATTTTTCATTTTCACTTGTTTTTCTTGCTAACGCTTTTATTTAATTTACTTTGCATCGTTTTTGTTTTTTTTTTTGAATTTTGTATTCATTTCAAGGGCTTTGCTCACTGCGCTTAACCCATCGCCTCTGTTTTACCTTCATCATCACCCCTTTCATCATCTCTTCGCTGTTGCAGCAGGTAATGTCAATCGTGAGTCCTCCAAGAGATGAACAGCGATTGGTGTGCCATGTGACGATTTTAAAGAGAAATAAGAAGAATTTATGTTTGCAAAAATCTACATACGGGGAGTTCGAATGTCCATAAACCGGCATGCACGAAGTTATAGCTGGCCACGTATTTACGTATTTTGTTGTGAAAGAGTAAAAGAAACTTCAAGAAAACTGGTTGCATCCAAAGCAACTAATGACTAAATGAATTCAGTGGCTCAGATTAAAGATTAGATGAGTTGACTAATTTCCACATCGTATGCTGTATATGTTTAGTGACTGTCATCAGCATTAACTACATACTTAGAACCAAAAAGAAATAAGCACTAACCTGTCTCTGGAGTAAAAAATAATTAAATAGATTGATGAAAATAAGAAAGAAATGAAAATGATTTTATATTTTGTACAGAGCAGAAAACAAGTACAATTTAGGATTGTAAGGGAATTTGGAAGGGTATGCCCCTGAATTTGGAATTTGGATAGCCCTTCAAAGAGGTTGAAACAGAACAAGAAGCAGCCGCAGCCCCTGAACTCTCCTCCCTGGTTGGGGATAAGATATGGCCGATAACCCTTCAATGTTTAGCTAGGAAGGAGCCCAACAGCTGAGATACATGACACGTCTCAATGATTCTTCACACACATTCTTTTCTGTTAATCTCCCCCTGTTAATGCTAATGCTACTCTTCACATCGTTATCTTCTTCTTCAACTTTCACCCAAAACGAAGAGGGGCTTAAAACCGAAGAAGAAGAAGCAGCAGCAACAGCAAATGATAGCTTAGCCATGAGAGTATTTAGATGATTGAATTTAATGCCCTGATCTCTAAATCCCTGAATCGACCCTACGCTGGCAGCGATAAATGCCTTGGAAATACTCATTTTCCAAATGATTGAGATGTAAAACAGGCGATGCAATGCTAAAAGATGTATACCCGGATAAGAGAATTTAGAATTTTAACTGAGACTGATTGGGGTGATGATACTGAGGGAAGATAAGGAGGAATATAAAGAAAGGGGTGCATCCACATCAATATAGTATATGGTTGGATTTAACAAAAACTGCAGGCAGTCAATACCAGTGGCAACAATTATGATGGAGAAACGGAATGGAATTGAAATCCGGGGAACGGTTTGGACGTTACGCCCACAATTTGCAATGACCATAGTTTCTGGTTTCTGGTTTCTGGTTTGAACACAAGTCAATTATTTTCCACCTTTCCACGTGCTCTGACTCTGACTCGGATATCAAACGCTTTGTGACACTTACAATTTTATTTAATTATTTATTAAGGAAAATATTTAATATATTTTTTCAAAAAATATTAAATGGATGCAGTTTTTAAGAATTGGATTTGAGTCAATATATGAATGCATAAAAAATGTTATGAAAATTTTGTGGTCTTTAAAAAATTATATATATAATTTAAACATACATTATTATTTTAATTTCTAACTTTTATATTTATTTATTAATGTTTATAAATCTATTTATTTATCAAGAAACATGTCATCTAAGATTCTTTCTACTCCAATAAATAAATAATAGGGTGTGGTTTATAATAATAAGGTGTGGTTTATATCAAACTCTTTTATATCTAAACACTATTAACTTTGTTTTATTCTTTACCACCATGTCTCTTCCATATTTTTGGCCAATTTCTTTGACAACCTCTTACATTTTTATTGTCAAAACTTTAAAAAATTGAATTTAGAAAATGGGCATAACATTCAAGCATGGAATGAGTATGATGGCCACCAACATAAGAAAGCCTTCTCTGTCATCCAATTTGTCCTCTATTAATTTGAGCAAAAGACCATTTGAATATGGGGAGTTGGTTGCATAGATTGAGCTCACAAATGTCACTTATCAATTTAAAAAATAGTAATTAATAAATCAAAATATATAAATTTATTATTAAAAATTTGTAAAGTTCTCTTTCTTAATTTTAAAATAATTTATAAAATCTATTAAATATTATTTATTAATTAAAAAAAATAACAATATTTAATTAATAAAGCTTTACAATTTTATTTTATAAAATTTTAGTTCAATTAAATCTATTTGTTTATTTCAACCATTCATAGTTGCATATTATATGGCAAGTGCAAAATGATGATTCTTTAAAATACATATTCTTTGCTCTGCCTTTTTTATTTGAAAAAAAAAGTTTTCAATAAATGGAAATGAGAGTAGCATAAGGGAATAATTTTTAGTTGTAAAATTGTATTGTGTTCAAGTATTTGTATATTTATTATTAATAAGTATTTTAAATTTATAAAATAAATAATTATAATCAATAAGCATAATTATTCTAAAATGAAAAAATTAGAAGACTAATGTTATCTTAAAAACACACGAAATGTGTTGCTCGATATTTTTTCTAACTTACTTTTAATAACTAAAATATTAATTACCCCTCTCCAAAATTTCGTTTATATCGTGAGTGTGATATTGACATGCCCTTCATATTTATGAAAAATACCATTTACCCACCTGACATATTCTGCATTTTTGTGGATTTTTTAATTTGGAACATATTGAAAGCATGTCTAAAATTGCATAACAAAATTTATGTTACTGCCCTCTGTTTTTCTCTTTCAGGGGCTTTGATGAGCACTGAATTCTTTATGTAATTCACATTTTTTCAATACAAAAAAATAAAAAAATAAAATTATGATGGAAATGGGAAATACAAAGTTGTATTTTATTGTTAAGAAAATAAATGATATTGATTGATTTTTAAATTTCAATTTATGAAAATCTTATTAGATGGGAATACAATCTATAATCGTTCGACTCATGATGAAGCAATTATCATACACGATTATTATGAAAAAACACGTTTAACTTGCAACATAATATTAACTACATGTTTACGGGCTTCAGTGAAGGTTGAAGGTGGTGTGTTTGACCACAACATCAAAATTAAATGAAAACTATATTAGTTGATAAAAATTATAAAAAAAAACATGTGAATAGTGAATAATGAATCTTAATTAGGGAGGGGTAAATGTGTTGGAACGATAACATTAAAATTAAAAAGAAATTATATGAATTGATGAAAATAAAAGTGTAATTGAAATGCTCTGAATGCAATTTTATATTCTGTACAAAGTAGAAAACAAGTATGCATTGAGATTGTATTAGAGTTTGGAAAGGTATGACCCCAAACTCTCCTCCGTAGTTAGGGACAAGATATGGATATCTCTTCAAGTTTTAGTTAGGAAGGAGCCCAACCGTTGAGATACATTACATGTCTTAATGACTCTCCACACTCTTTCTTCCCCACTAATCTCCACTTGTTACTTACCACATCATTTTTTTTCATCTTTCATATTTTTTTAATTATGGATGTAAGCAAAATTTTTTGTTGCATATAATTGTGTTGCAGCTTGAATAACAAATTTTTCTTTTGGAGATAATGATGCATATATTTTTAACATTAGCAATTACAAATCCTAAATTTTGGGCTCAATATTTCTAAAATTGAGTACATAGAAAAGTAATTTGGTAGAGTAAAAAGAATGCTTCAATGATAAATTTTTAATTTTTTTTATAACATTCACGCATACTTTTTGTCACTATTAACGTGTTGGGGTCACTTTTTCACTAAATCAACGTGGTTGACATGTTGCATACTTAATCCATCATATTATGGTACTTATTGCACTTTCTCACAAAGAAGTGTGTTTGTGACATGCCACATGAACACATTACATCTTAGAATGTCACTTCAATATATAATTATAATTATTAAAAAAGATAATTCAACGAAAATTAATAACTAATGAAATTTTCTCATGAAAGGCTTCAACTTAAAATAAAATAATAATCTAAATAGTAAATTAAAAAATATAAATATATCAAATTATAAATAAATTTATATTTTACATTTAATAATTAATTTTAAATTTATTTTACAAATTTTAGTTTCATTTATATTTATAAATTATATAGTATAAATTTAAAAAATATATTTTATTTTGAAATAAATAATTCAACAAAAATTAATATCTAATGAAATTTTCTCATGAAAGGCTTCAACTTAAAATAAATAATCTAAAAAATATAAATATATCAAATTATAAATAAATTTATATTTTACATTTACTAATTATTTTAAATTTATTATTACAAATTTTAGTTCCATTTATATTTATAAATTATATAGTATAAATTTTAAAAAATTATTTTATTTTGAAATATATATATATATAAAATAATTACAACTTATAACTTTAAATATTTAAATGGTAACTACATTACAACACTCTAGGCAATTTTTGTTTCTTAGTTTATTAGGTTAGGCATCTATTTTCCATGTACATAATTTGAGCCTCCTCATGTCATTCACATAATCTTTCACACTCCATATTTTACACGTGTCATTTTTACTATAATGAGAATAAATTTTTTTCCATAAGAAATAAAATGGAAAATCGTTGATGGAAGAAGTGTAAATTTATAGCTCCACACATGATAATGGGTCTAGAAATAAATCAAAATAAGAATCTTGGAAAGTTATGTTAATATGCACTACGAAAATAACAAATGAACATAAACATGAAATACATTTTTTAGAAATTATTGATAATCTTAACAAGTGGCTTGATTTCTTCTGCATTTTTTGAAGTACTTTCATATTGACATCCTTTCTTAAGTGCCTTAAGTTATTGGTGAAATATTGGTGTGACTAAGTGCCATAATTGTGAAATGTGACCTTTGAGATGTATTCAAACTTTAGCTCTAGGCTACTAGTGTTATATGTAATCAGAATTTAGAGAAATAGAGAATTTGCTCTCAATGTGTAATTTGAATTCTGGTGCTTTTCAATATGGAAGCCTCTTATGTGAAAAATAGTTTTAAATGTGTTTATATAGTCATAGATTTGAAATTCCTTCAAATGGGGCTTACTATGGACATCAATTGATCTTTCCATAACTTTGAATTTTGCAAATTAGCTATTTTTTGGCTAGAGGACAAGATAAGGTGATTAGACAACATAGCGGTGTGCTCCTATCCAATAGGGCATTATTGTCCAATGGGGACAAATAACAATGATAAGGGTCTAGCACAACTTGCTTGATGGTTGAGGTTGATAGTATGATGGATGGATGCATTCTGAGCTCATCAACCAACTTATAAGAGTGATTCTTTGACACACAAAGTGGTTGAAAGTGATCAAAATGGTCCTAAAATAGGTACAGAGCTAAGAGTGTAAAGGAGTGGTCACAAGTGCATTATTTTTAACTTAAATTTTAATTTATGTGCATACTATTTCTCCTCTTTTATTCTAGTAATGCAACGAAGCGAAAGTAAAAGAGTGAAAGGAAAAGTGGATACCTGAACTTACCTGTGAAGTGTAGTCTTGAATGTAGGTCACAAAGTTAAATTGTGTTCCATGCAAACCTACAATGAAACATATGTAACATCAGTCTTTACTTAAGATGAATATAAAAAAGTAAAAGATGAGAAACTAGAGAATGACAAGGAACAAATCCACCTGATTAAGTACGTGAACCGTTGTGTTTTCCTAGTGCAAAAATTGGTGAAAACCTGGGACTATAGAGGGTAGGACCCTTGGAGATTTTATTTGTATTGAATATCTTGGACTAGACTGCACATTCTCCAATCCTCATCAATAGGGAAGTGTGTTTAAGAAATCAAGGTGTCCGTAAATCCATCATCATGTACCCAAAGTAGTGAATTAATTTGGAATCCCTATATGAATATCAATAGATTGTTCTAATGCAAAATTAGTGTAAACACTAGTGCAAATACTAGTGTAAATATTGAACCAACCGTTGCATATGGAATAAAGTTCAATTATGCTAAAAAAATGGCACAAACTGAGTATAATCTAGGTCTAGTGTATACAATGTGGAGAATGACATGGATCTGCCATTCTGTCTATGAAATTTGTGCAAAAAATGAGTAATGAGGCATCCATGTGCCACACACATTCCACAAAACTAATATATGTTATATATATATATTTTAAAACTAAGTAATACCAACTTTGATTTTGAGCAAAACCTATCTGCTAACATAAAACAACATGACACACATGATGCCCCTAAATTGAGCAAATCTAAGACAAAATTGAGTAATTATGGAAATTGAGATTATAAAATAATTGCATACTATCATGGGTAAACTAAGATTTTGATAAATTCTAGAAATGCCTATTGTTTAGGCATTTGGACAATAGTAATGGGAAAAATAGGAGAGCAGTCCTCTCTTGCTCAATAGGGCGCTCCTATCTAAACTCACTTTCTTTGTAATTTTTAAAACTAAAATTATGCTAACTATGTTATAAATAACAAATTATGTTTGTGTGTTGATATGGGAGGTCTCGTCTCTAAGAAAAACCTCTATAAATTACCCCTCTTTTGAGGTGAGTTGTTGAGTTTGCATAATAACTTAACTCAAAATAAAAAGTTATGCAATAGATTATTATGAAATAAAAATGTAAATCACAGTAATAGTGATACCATGTCAAAGCATTGCATCATCATATAGATAAATTGAGCATAGTAGTAATATGAGATGCATGTAGGATCAAACATTCATAGCAAGATTGTTTAGATATATCTTAGAAATTAGTCACATAGATAAGCGATCAAATTAATTATATAACATTGAATTGAACTACTTAGAGAGAAATGCATGATATCTATTATGATATTACAAGGTTTGGTTGGATGCATGATGTCCATCATGGCTTTGGAATTTGAGCAAAGAAGTAAACAAGGTGTCATGGCCATGACACACACAATTAAAGAGTACATGCATAACACATATAGTATGAAATAGAAATCCAAGGGACCACATACAATGGACATGTTCAAAGATTTATTTAAATGTCATCACATACATAGAAATAGAGAATACACACATGAAGACATATTTTAATGTCATCACATGCATAGAAACAAGGAATGCAGGCTTAGATCCACACACAAATGACATATTCACATGTCCTCAATGGAAAAGAGAGAGTGCATACAAGCCATAATAGGGAAAGTAAGCATGATAATATGTGATTAATCAATAAGAGCTAATTTGTAACATGATTAGATTCAGTAATTGAGATAACTAGTAGTATATCAAGATGTTAGTGAGTGACCAATATTGAAATATGTAATGCTATATAAATAATTGAGTTGTGAGTAAGATAAGGTATCCAAAAAGGGATAAAATATGTATATATTATGCCCCCAGTGAACTAGTGGATGAATGCACATAATATAGAAAGCCTATGTGTGGTTTGTAACTTAGTAGTGACAGTCTGAGCATACAAAGACAATAGCAGGGTGATAGACATAAGAGCAAGGTGCTCTTATCACATAGGGAGCTCTTATCCAATTATAATTTCTAAATGTGTAATAGTCATATTACCTACAATTGAGTCTAGAAATTGTGTTCTGCATAATTTTTAGTCACTCATATACATTGGTGAAGCATATATGATACATTTTTTTATAAAAAAAGTATTGAATAACTGTGCACAAATGAACTAATCTATGACAAAGTGAATATAAACATGCACAAGTCATGATTTTTGCTATTTTATGAGATATTTTACTAGTTTTATATTTTTTCATATAAAAGCATGATAAGGGTATGTGCACAAAGTTGGGGGACCAAAAAAGGGCTACCCGTGGACATGATTTTCCTAAAATTTCAAAAAATTGAACTTGTGTAGATAATTTGAAATAACTACACTCAAAATTTTAAGATGCTATAAGAACATGAACTATATCACTTCAAGTCGAGTTTCTAAAACACTATTTAAAAAAATGATTAAGTATAACTAGGTCAAACATCTAAAATTTGAATAAGAACTTTTTTTTAAAGAAAATAGAGTGGATAGATGGCCATGTGTCCCACCATTTTTTTAGCATCGTTTAATATTGTTTGAAACCTTTTGGTGAATATTTAGATAAGATATTCTAGTTTGTGACTTATAGTATATTTTATCAATGATTTTTTAATTAATTTTATAAGTAAATAGATCCTAAAAATTGAAAAAAGTGGATAGCCCCCCTAACTACCTCAAAAAAATGAAAAAGTTTTTTTTAATGTGTTATAATTAGGCCTTGTTTATGACCATATATTTGTTTTTACACTTGAATGATTGAAAAATAGATTACATTAACATGTATAGGCACGTATATTTGTAGCATGTGGCAGCCTAAAAAATCTATAGTTAGAAATCAACATAGTTTATAACTTTAAAATAGTCCAAAAATTATAAAAATCATATATTTGAAAAGAGGAGAGTGTGTTCCTTGTCATGGTAATATTTTTTTGAATTTTGTTGTTGAAATTACTAGTTTATTTGGTGATGGAAGTTGAAATTTGTTATTTTATATCAAATCTCTTGGACTTGGCTGTAGATTGACAAGTCAAAGCCTTTGGATCGGGAATCCATGCCATTTCTAAGCCAAAAGGCTAGGATTTTGAATTCAAACTTAAAATGATACGTGTTATATAGTATAACACATTTTGGGAAAATAATGCATACACATTATACCATAATGCATATGCGTTACAATATAATGCGTATGTAATATGATGTAACACATATACATGATAGTATAATACAATTTAAAATGGTAGAATATAGGCATATTGCCAATAATATGAATACATTATATGTAGTAGAGACAAAAAAATACTTTTCAATGGATATTTTTTTGTCAGGATCCTAATCTCCACAATAAGAGTATATATGATTACCTTGTATTAGCAACTAAACACAGAATTATACCAGAATGAATAAGTAACTAGAATTCACAAATGACACAGAATATGAGAGACAATACACAATCTTGTATTAATACTCATCCAGAAAGAAAATACAATAAAGAAGATGCCACTTCTTCTCACACCTCTCAGAGGCTTCCTACACCTCAAGGGCTCCCAGCAATTCTCAATCAAGATTTCACTCTCCTACCAAAAATGGTCACAACACACAACTCAAACACAGAGTTGGTGTTCACCTCCAACCAGTCAGCAATAACACTGCTAGTACACCAAGTACTCAAAGTACTTCAAGTAGATCTCCCATAAGCTTGCAACAACCTACAACTCAAATGATCTTACTTGGAAGGATCTCTTCCTTTCCTTGAATCCTTAATTACAATACATGCCAATGGGTCTATAAATAGATCCCACACTTAAACAATAACTTAGACTTATAATTTACAATAATTAGAAACACAACTCAAGACTTGAAATAGACTTTACATGCAAACACTCGATTCAATGAACTAACTATTAGTGCAATGAACAGTTCTAGAACTGCCACAGGTGATCGATGTCGGTCCCTATCTGCCTGGAGGTGACCGATGTTGGCCGAGCTCCTGCTGATGTCAATTGCCCTTCTGCACTATAGATGACCGATGTCGGTTACACTGCCGACGCCGGTATCCCTGGAACTCAGCAACCTCCTCCATGTCTGCATAGTTGAAGCTTTTAGTTCCACAACTTAATAATCTCCCACTTGGAGATAAACAGCTGCAACTATACCTATACTTGTACATCATCTAGTTTGTTCCCTTGGCTTTGTATCCCTCTTCAAGATCAGTCTTGAAGACCAACCACCACAAATCCTGTGGTGCACCTCCTGTCATCCAAATCATCTGCCACATCTGCATCTACAAACCATGTAGAAAAGAACTTGACCCTGCATAGCATGTGCACCTGTTGCTGGTCCCTCTCAGACTCCACTGAACTACCCTCTAGTGCTTCTTTCTCAGATTGGCTCCAAACTTGTGACAGCTCCCACTGCTTGGGAAAACTCAAGTCTAGTACATACCATGCACTTAACCTCATTATGTGAATCAGGACACTGTTCATAGAACTGTCTAACCATTAGCGTGCTTACCGGTCTCACACAATCATCTGGAGATAAAATCAACCTGTGACCTTCCATGTCTCTAGAACACACTCATGCCAAAGAATCTTGTTGCTCTTAGATTCCTCACGACACACCTCTGAACTAGCTTTACCTTTATTTTAACAACTCCCTGCATATGTGACTCTGCAACAAGCACAACATACAGAAATAGGATAATGTAGCTAATATTATCCAACCTGGTAAAGAGAAACACAATGGTCAAACCTCCATTGTCTTGCAGCTTACTCAAGACCATATACCCTGGCCTTTTATCTCACGTATCTATTCCCGCTCTTCTTTATCCTAAAAATCCATTCGTCTCTCAGTGCTTTCTTCTAGCTGGCAACTCCACCAAAAAAATCCTGTTTGGTTCTTCTCCAAGGAATCACATTCCTCATCCATGCCAAGCTCCCACTATTTCCTAGATCTACCTGCTCTGCTTCTTTAATAACTTCTTGGTTCTTGACCATCAGTGAGCAACAAGTAGTGTAAAGAAGGGAAATGATGAATTTGAGGCTTACATACCCTTTAAGTCCTCCATATGGGCGCTTAAGACTTCTTGATAGCTTGCTGTCCACCCAAAATCCATCTCAGTGACCGATGTCAGTCACATCTTAGTCTGCATCCGACTGAAGTCAGTTCCATGTGACTGCCTCATCACCAATGTCGGTTCCCCTTGATTGATGCCAGTGTTTATCTGTTTGGAGTCACCGACGTCAGGCTACACATAGCTGATGTCGGTCCCTGTCTGTATGCTGACATCAATTTTCTAACCGACGTCGGTCTCTATGTTTTACTTGTGAGTGATGACTTCTACCTGCGAGCTCCTCTTGGATCAAAACCTTGTCTAAATCTCCCTTGCTCTGCTCATAATTCCTTAGCCCCTTACGCTAATCTCTGTCCGTCATCTTCTCCTTGAAAACCAAGGCTTTCTTGTTCTTATCATGAACATCAGATTTCTCAAGAAACGTCACTTTCTTCTTCTGCATACAGAAATCTTGATCCATGATTTTTAAATTTGAAAGCATACCCTTTGACTCAAGAACATGCATCTCCTTCTTATTCATGTGACCAAGCCTATTAAGCCACATCTTCGAATCTACAGCTGAAGTAGATAACCCAGAAAGAGAATCAGTAATACAAGTAGATAGATAAAGCGTACCTACTTTCTTACCTCTTGCTACAACAAGTGCAGCCTTGGAAACTTTCCAAGAGTCTACTGTGAGAGTTACTGTGTAACCCTCATCACCCAACTTTCCAACAAAAATCAAATTTTGCTTCAGGATTGGGATATGCATGACCTCCTTCAACACCCATGTGTTGCCCGTCTGCAATTTCAGCTTCACTTTCCCTTTGCCAACCATTTGACAAGGCTTACCATCCCCTAAATAAATTTCTCCAAAGTCTCCCTGGACATGTTCATGAAAAAAATTCCCTATTTGGGGATGCATGGAAAGAGGCACCAAAATCTAAAACCCAAGATTCTACTTTATCTAAGAAACATACCAGAGCATCCTGTGTAACAAAATCTACAACATCTACTTCTTCATGTCCTTCATGCTGATCTTTATTCACCCATCAATCTCTCTTTATATGCCCTTGCTTTCCACACTTTCAGCAGGTTATTCTGCCATACCTGGATTTGGATCTCCTGCCTATCTCTGACCTTGATCTCCCATGCTCAATCTTCTCTCTTTGCCTTCCCCTACCTTCAACACTCAAAGCATTCCCCAATGATTCACCTGTGCTTTTCCTACAAATCTCTTCATTCAAGATTACACTCACAACATCATCAAAATTTAAGATCTTAGAAGTAGACACAATATTACTAACTGCCATTACCAAACTCCCAACTTTTAGGTAATGAGCACAAGATTAAGAGAGCCTTAATTTCATCATCAAAAACAATATTGACTGAAGCTAACTGGTTTACCAAACCATGGAAATCACTAAGATGACTATGTACAGATCCACCATCCAACATTCACAAATTAAATAATTACTTCATAAGAAATACCTTATTTGAAGTTGAGGGTTTTTCATATAAATTTGCCAAAGATTCCATCAACTGTACCATTGTCTTGGCCTGTGATAAGTTGGAAATTACAGACGATGCAAGGCTCAACCTTATAGATCCCAGAGCCTTCCGATCAAGAACCTCCCATTCTTCATCCTTCATATCCATGGGCTTTCATGCAAGCCCACCCAACGGTAAGTAGAAATATTTTTGATACAAATAATCTTCTATCTGCATCCTCCATAATTGGTAGTTCTTGCCATTAAACTTATCCATTCGTAGCTTACTTTCTTCTGCCATTGCTATACTCCCACTCAAACAAAAACCCCTGTGAGTAACCTGTAATCAACAAACACTAACTAGATCTAATACAACCTGTTAGTAAACCCAACCAAAAGCTCTGATACCAATTGTTAGGATCCTACTCTCCATAATAAGAGTATATATGATTACCTTGTATTAGCAACTAAACACGGAATTATACCAGAATGAACAAGTAACTAGAATTCACAAATGACATAGAATATGAGAGACAATACACAATCTTGTATTAATACTCATCTAGAAAGAAAATACAATAAAGAAGATGCCACTTATTTTCACACCTCTCAGAGGCTTCCCACACCTCAAGGGCTCCCAGCAATTCTCAATCAAGAGTTCACTCTCCTACTAAAAATGGTCACAACACACAACTCAAACACAGAGTTGGTGTTCACCTCCAACCAGTCAGTAATAACACTGCCACTACACCAAGTACTCAAAGTACTTCAAGTAGATCTCCCATAAGCTTGCAACAACCTGCAACTCAAATGATCTTACTTGGAAGGATCTCTTTCTTTCCTTGAATCCTTAATTACAATACATGCCAATGGGTCTATAAATAGATCCCACACTTAAACAATAACTTAGACTTCTAATTTACAATAATTAAAAATGTAACTCAAGACTCGAAATAGACTTTACATGCAAACACTCAGTTCAATGAACTAACTGTTCGTGCAACGAATAGTTCTGGAACCGCCATAGGTGACCGACGTCGGTCCCTGTCTGCTTGGAGGTGACCAACGTTGGCTGACCTCCTGCCGATGTCGGTTGCCCTTCTGCACTGTAGATGACTGACGTCGGTTACACTACTGACGTCGGCATCCCTGGAACTCAGCAACCTCCTCCATGTCTGCATAGTTGAAGCTTTTAGCTCCACAACCTAACATTTTTACCCAATTTAAGAAATTTATCCCCACAAACATTCTCTACATGCTTCTATAGTACTTGCAAGTTGAGAACAAGAGCTATCAAGAGCTTTTTTTGACCCCATCTTTGAAAATCTATCAATTATCCAATAGGTGATGGATCACATTTGAGAAAGAGAAAGAAGTTGAAGAACAAAACACTTGAGAAAATAGAAGAGGTGAGATTAAAAAATAAGGTACGAATGCAAGCACTTCATTTAAAATAAGGTACATAAACTATCTCTAATGAGCACAATGTTGTAGACCTTGATACAATTGACAATAATGAATTGAATAATGATGAAATTGAAAATAATCAATTCAATAATGATGGAATTGACAATACTGAATTGAATAATGATGAAATTGACAATAATGAATTAGATAATGTTGGAAGCTCACACTCAAAGTATAGTGTTTTTTATTTTGTTGATGATGACTGTATGCATGATGCCTTACCCCCTAGTAATGAAGATATTTTTATGGAAATAAATAATGATGAAATTAACAATGAATTAAATTTCAAGGAAGCATATAACAAGGAAAGAAATAATGAATAAAATGTCATGCCACCATTAATTAGTGAAAGTAATGACAATTTTAAAATACCTTCTCAACAAGTTCCACTAGTAATAACACCTCCAAGAATTATGCATAGTAAGATAAGTAATTAATTAAAGTCGATGAAAATATTTTGAAACCAATTCCTAAAACATTGTCTGACTGCTATTCAAGAAGACTAGCTCAATAAATTTGGGATAGTTTCTTTCATAATTTGACTCATGATACTAAAAGATGTCAATTGTTTATTACATTGATGAAATCGATTAAGATGAGATCTACCATGTACACATTAGGGTTAAAAAAATATAATATGGATGATGAAAATGCATAAATTTTTGACAAATTACATGATGCATATCATACTAGAGGCCCTAAATCATGCAACAAAGATTGTAATGATGCCTGATGTATAATCACAACTTATGCAATAAGTAGTCAAATAGGTAAAAATGATTGATTTCAAAAATAAGCCAAACACTTGATATAAAAAAAACATTAATGAAAACAATTTATAGACGTGAAATACTTAATGAACCCTATACCAATGAGCTTTGGAAATTCTTTGGTCAATATAATTATTATGGAGAAACGTAATAGAATTAAAATTTGAGGAATGATTTGGGCATTGCACCCACAATTTGCAATGACCATGGTTTCTAGTTTTGACACAAGTTAATTATTTTCCATCTCTCCACATGGTCGGACTCAGATATCAAATGCTTTGTAAGGGACTTACAATTTTATCTATTTGTTTATTAAGTATAATGTTAATGGGACATATTTCATATATTTTTTCAAAAAGATTAAATGGATGTAGTTTTTCAGAACTAGAATTGAGTCACGATATGAGTGCAATAAAAATGTTATCAAAAATTTTTGGTCTAAAAAAAATTATACATGCAATTAAAACATGCACCACTATTTCAATTTCCATCTTTTATATTCATTTTCTAATGTTTATGAGTCTATTTACCTATCATGTTGCCTATCTATTGCATGTGAAACATGTCATCCAAGGTTCTTTCTACTACAATCAGTCACATAAAATAATAGGGTGTGGTTTATATCAAACTCCTTTGTATATGAACACTAATAACTTTGTTTTATCCTTTACCACCATGTCTTTTCCATAGTTTTGCCCAATTTATTTGATAACCTCTTACATTTTTATTGTCTAAATTTTTTTAATACACTGAAATGTAGGGTATTAGATTGCTAACCACTTTGAATAATTGAATTTGGAAAATGGGTAGAACATTCAAGCATGGAATTAGTACAATGACCATCAACATAAAGAAGCCCTCTTTGCTATCTAATTTGTCCTCCATTAATTTGATCAGAATAACATTTGAATATGGGGAGTTGGTTGCATGGACTAAGCTCACAAATGTCACTTATTAATAAAAAAAATAGCAATTAAATAGTTAGTGTGTAAAAATTTATTGTTAAATTTTTTTAGATTTTTTTTCTCTTGATTCTAGAACGTTTAAGATGTCACTTGTCAATTAAAAAATATAGCAATGCTTAGTAAAGATTTATATTTTTATTCTATAAGTTTTGTAGTTCAACTAAATCTATTTTTTTATTTCAACCATTCATAGTTGCATACTAAATGACAAGTGTAGAATGAATATTCATTAAAATACATATTCTTTGCTTTATGTCTTCCATTTGAAAAAAAAAGTTTTAAACAAATGGAAATGAGAGTAGCATAAGGGAATAATTTTTAGTTGTAAAATTGCATTGTGTTGAGGTATTTGTATATTTATTATTAATAGGTATTTTAAATTTATAAAATAAATATTTATAATCGACAAGCACAATAATTATAAAATGGAAAAATTAGAAGACTAATGTTGTCTTAAAAACACACTAAATGTGTTGCTCGATATTTTTTCTAACTTAATTTTAGTAACTAAAATACTAATTACCTCTCTCCAAAGTTTTGTCTATATCATGAGTTTGATGTTGACATGCCCTTCATATTTATGAAAAACACAATTTACCCACCTAACATATTCTGCATTTTTGTGGATTTTGTCAGTTGGAATATATTGAAAGCATGTTTAAAATTGCATAACAAAATTTATGATGGAAATGGGAAATACAAAGTTACATTTTTTTTGTTAAAAAAATAAAAGACATCGATCGATTTTTAAATTATAATTTATGAAAATATTATTAGATGGGAATAAAATCTATAATCCCTCGACTTATGATGAAGCAATTACCATGTACACAATCATTATAGAAAAAACACATTTAACTTGTAACATAATATTAAATACATGTTTACGGGCTTGAGTGAAGGTTGAAGGTCGTGTGTTTGACCACAACATCAAAACTAAATGAAAACTATATTAGTTTCAATAAAAATTGTAACAAAAAGCATGTGAATAGTGAATAATGAATAGGGAATAATGAATAATGAATAATTAATCTTAGTTAGGGAGGGGTAAATGTGTTGGAATGACAACATTAAAATTAAAAATAAATTATATGAATGATGAAAATAAAAATGAAATTCTAATGATGTGAAGGCAATTTTATATTCTATATAAAGTAAAAAACAAGTATGCATTAGGATTGTATTAGAGTTTGGAAGGGTAAAACCCCAAACTCTCCTCCGTAGTTGGGGACAATATATGTATATCTCTTAAATGCTTATTTAGGAAGGAACCCAACTGCTGAGATACAATACACGTATGAATGACTCTCCACACTCTTTCTTCCCCCCTAATCTCCACTTGATACTTACCACATCATTTTTTTTTCATATTTCACATTTATAAATTATGAATGTCAGCCAAAATCTTTGTTGAATATAATTGTGTTGAGGCTTGAATAAATAATTTTTTATTGTAGAGACAATGATGCATCTATTTTTAACATGAGCAACTCTGAATCCTAATTTTTGGGCTCAATATTTATAACATTGAGTACATAGAAGAGTAATTTAGTAGAGTAAAAAATAATGTTTCAATGATAAATAATTTAAATTTTTATATTATTCTCACACATTTTTTTTCACTATTAATGTGTTGTGGTCACTTTTTCACTAAATTGATGCAGTTGACATGTTGCATACTTAATCCATCACATTGTGGCACTTATCACACTTTATCAAAGAGAAGTGTGTTTGTGACGTGCCACGTGAACACATTACATCTTATAATGTCACTTCAATATATAATAATTATTATTACAAAAAATAATTCAATGAAAATTAATATCTAATGAAATTTTCTCATGGAAAGCTTCACTTAAAATAAAATAATAATCTTAATAATACATTAAAAATTATAAATATATCAAATTATAAATAAATTTATATTTTAAATTTAATAATTAATTTTAAATTTATTATTACAAATTTTATTTCGATTTATTTTTATAAATTATATAGTATATATTTAAAAAATATATTTTATTTTGAAATATATATAAAAAATAATTACAGCTTATGACTTTAAATATTTAAATGGTAACTACATTACAACACTTTAGGCAAGTTTTGTTTCTTAGTTTATTAGGTTAGGCATCTATTTTCCATGTACATAATTTGAGCCTCCCCGTGTCCTTCATGTAATATTTCACACTCCATGTTTTACACATGTCATTCTTACGATAATGAGAATAAAGAATTTTCTAGAAGAAATAAAATGTAAAAATGTTGATGGAAGAAATGCAAATTTATAGCTCCACACATGATAATGGGTCTGAAAATAAATCAAAACAAGAATCTTGGAAATTTATGTTAATATGCACTATGAAAATAAAAAATACACATAAACATGAAATAATTTTTCTAGAAATTCTTGATAATCTCAAAAAGTGGCTTAATTTCTTTTGGATTTTTTGAAGTGGGTACTTTCATATTGACATCCTTTCTTAAGTACCTTAAGTTGTTGCTAAAATATTGGTGTGATTAAGTGCCTTAAGTGTGAAATGTGACCTTTGAGATGTATTCAGACTTTAGCTCTAGGCTACCAGTGTTGTATGTGATTAGAATTTGGAAAAATAGGGAATTTTCTCTCAATGTGTAATTTGAATTTTCATGATTTTCAATGTGGAAGCCTCTTGTGTGAAAAATGGTTTGAAATGTGTTTATATAGTCATAAATTTGAAATTCCTTCGAATGGATATTATTATGGACATAGGATGATCTTTCCATAACTTTGAATTTTGCAAATTAGCTGTTATTTGATAGGAGGACAAGAGAGGGCGATTGGATAATAGAGTGGTGTGCTCCTTTCCAATAGGATGTTGTTGTCTAACAAGGAAAAATAAAAATGTTAAGGGTCTAACATAACTTACATGATGGTTGAGGCTGATAGTATGATGGATGGGTACATTCTAGGGTTGTCAATCAACTTAGAAGAGTGAGTCTTTCACACACAAGGTTGTTAAAAGTGATCAAAACAACCCTAGGATAGTTACAAAACTAAGAGTGTAAAGGAATGGTCACAAGTGCACTATTTTTAGCTTAAATTTTAATTTATATGTCTACTATTTCTTCTTATTTTATTTTAGTAGTGCAACACAATGAAAGTAATAAATTAAAAGGAAAAGTACATACTTGAGCTTATATGTGAAGTGTAGCCCTGAATGTAGGCCACAAAGTTGAATTGTGTTCCATGGAAGCCTGTAATGAAACATATGTAACATCAATCTTTAATTAAGATGAATAAAAATAAATAAAAAATGAGAAACTAGAGAATGACAAGGAATGAATATGCCTGATTGAGCACACAAACCATTGTGTTTTCCTGATGTAAAAATTGGTGAAAAACTAGGGATTATAAAGGTAGGACCCTTGGAGATTTCATTTGTGTTGAATATCTTGGACTAGAATTTACATTCCCCAATCATCATAAATAGGAAAGTGTGCTTAAGAACACAAGGTGTACTTAAATCCATCATCACATACCCAGAGTAGTGAATTAATTTGGAATCTCTATATGAATCTTAATAGATTATTCTAGTTCAAAACTAGTGTAAATACTAGTGCAAATATTAGTATAAATATTGAACCAACCATTGCATATGGAATAAATTTCAATTATGGTGTAAAACTGGCACAAAATTGAGTATAATTTGGGTCTAGTATATACAATTTGGAGAATGACATGGATTTGCCATTCCATCTATGGAACTCATGCAAAAAATGAGTAATGAGGAATCGATGTGCCATGCACAGTTCACCAAACTAATATATGTTGTATACATATTTTAAAACTAAGTAATAACAACTTTGATTTTGTGTAAAACCTATGTGTTAACCTAGAGTAACATGTTGTGCATGATGCCCCCAAATTAAGAAAATATGAGATAAAACTAAGTAATTCTAGAAACTTAGATTTTAATACTATTGCATATTATCCTAGGTAAACTAAGATTTAGAGTTGGAAATTCCTATTCTTTAGGCATTTGGAAAATAAAAATGAGAAGGATAGGAGAGAAATCCTCTCTTACCCAATAGGGTGCTCCTATCTAAACTTACTTTCTTTGCATGTTCGTAGACTGAAACTGTGCTAACTATGTTATAACTACCAATTTTTTTTGTGTGTTTATCTAGGAGGTATAGCCTCTAAGACAAACCTCTATGAATTCCCCCTCTTTTGAGGTGAGTTGTTGAGTCTGTGTAATAACTTAACTCAAAATAAAAAGTTATGTAATAGATTGTTATGGAATAAAGATGTAAATCTGAGTAATAGTGGTAACATGTATAAACATGGCATCATCATATAGATAAACTGAGCATAGTAGTAATGTGATATGCATGTAGGATCAAAAATTCATATCAAGAATGTTTAGATATATGTTAGAATTTAGGCACATAGATAAGTGATCAAACTGATTATATAATGTTGAATTGAACTACTCAGGGAGAAATATGGCTTTGGAATTTGATCAAAGAAGAAAGCAAGGTGTCATGGCCATGACACACACAATCAAAGAGTACATGAAGAACACATAAAGTATAAAATAGAAATCCAAGGGGCCATATTTAAGGGACATGTTCAGAGATATATTTAAATGTCATCAAACACATAGAAATAGAGAATACATACATAAATACATATATAAATTTCATCACATGAATAAAAACAAAGAATGAATCCTTAGATCCACACACAAATGACATGTTCACATGTCCTTAGTGGCAAAGAGAGAGTGCATATAAGCCACAACATGGAAAGTAAGCATGATAATATGTGATTGATCAATAAGAGCTAATTAGTAACATGAGTAGATTTAGTAATTTAGATAACCAATAGTATATCAAGATATTAGTGAGTGAACAATATTGAAAGATGCAATGCTATGTAAATAATTAAGTTGTGATTAAGATAAGGTAGCCAAAAAGGAATAAAACATGTATATAATATACCCCCAATGAGCTAGATGATGAATATACATGCTATAGAAAGCCTATGTGTGGTTTGTAACTAAGTAGTGATAGTCTGAGCACACTAGGACAATAGTGGGGTGAGGGACACAAGAACAGGGTGCTCTTATCACATAGGGTGCACTTTTACAATTATAATTTCTAAATGTGTAATATTCATATTACCTACAACTGAGTCTATAAATGGTGTTCTACATAATTTTCAGTCACTCATGTATATTTTTGAAGCATATATGATATAAAACTGGATAAAACAAGTATTGAATATCTATGTACAAATAAACTAATGAATGACAAAGTGCATATAAACATGCATAGGTCATGATTTTTTCTATTTTATGAAATATTTTACTATTTTTATATTTTTGCATATAGAATCATGATAAGGGTAAGTGCACAAAGTTGGGGGACAAAAAGAGTCTACCCATGGACATTTAGGAAATTGAAATTTTGTAGATAATTTGAAATAACTACACTCAAAATTTTAAGATGATATAAGAACATGAATTGTATCTTTTCAAGTCTAGTTTCCAAAATACTATTTTATTAAATTATTAAGTATAAGTAGGTCAAACATCTAAAATTTGATTAGAAACTCTTTTTTTTTCAGAAAACAAAGTGGATAGATGGCCGTGTGGCCCATAATTTTTTTAGCATCATTTAATATTGTTTGAAAACCTTTAATGAATATTTAATGAAAATCTTCTAGTTTAAGACATATTTTTTTATTTTATCAATGAATATTTTTTATTGTATTAATTTCTTAAGTAAATAGATCCTGCAAGCTGAAAAAAAATGGATAGCCCCCCCAACTACCTCAAAAAAAATGAAAATGATTTTTTTTTGGAATATGTGTATAATTAGGCCTTCTTTGTGACAATATAATCTATTTTGCACTTGTATGAACATAAAATATATTACGTTAACATGTATAAGAATGTATATTTGTAGCATGTGGTGGCCTAAAAATCTATAGTTAGAAATCAACTTAGTTTGTAACCTTAAAATAGTCTAAAAATTATAAAAATCATATATTTGATAAGAGGAGAGCATGCTCCTTGTAATGGTAATAATTTTTAAAATTTTATTGTTGAAATTCCTAGTCTATTTGGTGAAGGAAGTTAATTTTTTATTTTATATCTAAGCTCTTGGACTTGGCTATAGATTGACATGTCCAAGCATTTTTTTCAAGAATCCATGCCATTTTCGAGCCAAAAGGTTGGGATTTTAAATTTAAACTTGCATGTATGCATTATGCTATAATGCATACATGTTATAGTATAAAACATTTTGGGTCTATAATGCATATGCATTATACCATAACATGTATTTATTATAACATAATGTATACGTGTTATGATGGATTAGGTACATGCTATAGTATAACACACTTTATAGTGGCATCATAGAGGCATATCGCTAATAATGCGTACACGTTATATGCAATAAAGATAAAAATTACTTTTCAATTAATATTTTTTACCCAATTTGAGAAATTTATCCCCATAGACATTCTCTACATGCTTTTGTAGTACTTTCAAGTTGAGAATAAGAGATATCAAGTGATTTTTTTGACCCCACCTTTGATAATCTATCAATTGTCCAATGGGTGATGATCATGTTCGAGAGAGAGAAATAAGTTGAAGAATAAAACACTTGAGCAAATAGAAGAGGCAAGTAAAAATAAGGTACAAATGCAAGCACTTCATTTAAAACAAGGTATATAAACTATCTTTGGTGAGCCAAATATCATAGATTATGATGCAATTAACAATAATAAATTGAATGATGAAATTGAAAATAATTAATTCAAAAATGATGGAATTGATAATATTAAATGGAATAATGATGAAATTGACAATAATGAATTAGATAATGTTGGAAGCTCGCATTCTAAGTATAGTGTATTTGATTTTGTTGATGATGACTATATGCATGATGCCTTAGCCCTCAAAAATGAAGATATTTTCATGAAAAGAAATAATGATGAAATTAACAATGAAGAAAATTTCATGAAAGCATATAACGAGGAAAGAAAAAATGAAAAAAATCTCATCCCACCACTAATCAATGAAAGTAATGATGATTTTGAAACACCCTCTCAATAAATTCCACTAATAACAACACCTCCAATAATTATGCATATAAAACGTAAGTACTTAATTGAAGTCGATGAAAATATTTTGAAACCAATGGCTAACAAAATGTCTTACCACCATTCAAGAAGACTGACTTAAGTAATTTGGGATAGTTTCTTTCATAATTTGATTCATGATATTAAAAAATGTCAATTATTTATTTAATTGATGAAATTGATTAATATGAAACCTACCATGTACACATTAGGGATAAGAACATATAATATGGATAATTAAAATGCATAAATTGTTGAAAATTTACATGATGCATATCATATTATAGGAACTAAATCACACAACAAAGATTGTAATGCTTCCTAGTGTATAATCACAACTTGTGCAGTAAGTAATTAAATAGGGAAAACATGATTGATTTCACAAACAATCCAAACACTTGATAAAAATAAAAAAAATTACTGAAAATAATTTCAAGATGCGAAATACTTAATGAACCCAATACTAATGAGTTCTTGGCATTATCTGGTTGACTTCCACGAAAGGACAAGGCTATAGCCAATGTTTTAAAAGAGTTACTTGCATAATTTTGGAAGGACAATACTAGAGTTTTGCCCAATGCAAGAGATGTAGTCAAAAGAAGTGTTGGTTATCATAACTATGAACTGCATATGCAACATTTCTTGGATATGACTCAAACATAATTTTACTCTAAGTTTTTGGAAAAACATCCATAAATTTATATTATTCAAATATATTTTGAGATGGCCAAACATTTTTATGTAAATAAAAATTACACACGCACAACTTGTTGCTATAGGAAACATGTTTAGTTTGTAATGCACTATGATGTTCTATGCCATATTCATTGTACTTTGCATACTAATAATATTTTGTAGGAGTGCGGCTTAAATTTTTTGCCAAAATCAGCTAGGAAATTTATTCCAACCATTTTTTGTGAAAGATCAGATGGACAGTTCTTTTATAACAAATCATGTTTGGATTGAAATTATAACATTTGTAATGGATTACCAAAACTAAAAAAGTATATCCATGAAGATGAAACAAGTGCAATTGGACATGAATTAATTGGTTTGAGAAAATAAAAATATGTGACTTATCAAGTAAAAGATGGCATGGAATCTAAAAGGTCCGAACTTGTTATAAAACAAATACCTATTTCAGAATTTATGGTCAAATTTAGGGAGAATTTTTATTGATTATTCATGCACCTAATATTACCAATTAAGATTGAAAAATATTAAGGGAGTACCATTTCTATATTAGTGATGACCAATCACATTACACAGAGTACGTGCATGATTATTTTGAGAAGTTTTATGGATAGTTGACTGAGAGGAACATTCATTTCAATTAGCATTACATTGGGTTAGATAATTACATATCGTAATTCAATAATGCACAAATGTTTTATTAGTTGAGCAGGATGTACATTACCAGTGGTTTAGAACATAATTAGATTTTTACTAAGGATAACCATGGAAAAGGGGAACATAATGTTTTCAGATCATGTGTAAAAAGAGCTATTGCAAGGGAGAACTTGAAATTTGATGAGGGTACTGATTTGACTGATATACAAAGTAGGGTTGAATGGTCTAATGAGAATATGTGCCATGGTGCTCAACCAAATTCTACTATTCATAGAAAATTTCTATTAATGGAGGAATAAAAATTGGCAAAGTATTGGGATTGTATGACTGTAATAGTTTCAAGTGATCTCCATTCATTTCATAGCTCAAATGTAGGCTCTTGGACTATTCATATGAGACACTTGGCATGTTTCTATTCTACATACATGGACTCTATTTAGAATGAGTGTGAGTCACAAGAGTGGGTGGATGATTTGAGTTTTCAAGCTCTAATTCCAATCAACATATATCAGGTTCCACAAACATTGCAATTTATAAATATGGCATCGTCACATGACTTTGACAATGTATATGATCTAGTGTAACCAGGTAGAATATTATTCATTATGTACTATTTAATCCCATTATCTATCTTGAAATAGTGTCATTAAAAGTTATTTTTTGTGATATATGCATGTTTTTATAGTTATTGTAGATGAGGACAATGAAGAGGGCCATATTACTACTTATGTCGGTGTGTAGAGGAAAAGAAAATTTGAATTCCATAGTCATACATGGAGAACACATTGAGTATCCTACTAAATTGTAGTATCCATTAGAACTTGGATTTGATTATATCTAATAAAAAATTTAGATATATGATTGTTTGAAGAATTTGAGACACACAAGAAGATACTGCACTATTCAAATTTGGTTCATGCAATGAATATTCAATTGAAAAAATATCATAGGAGGCCATTAAACATGAATCTATGGAAAGTTTGTGAGTTAGAACATGAATCTATTATTTATATTATAAAGATTAAATTAGATGTTAGTGGTTCAATGGATTGATATGTGTAGGTATGTTGAATTCTAAAATATAGATATAATCAATTTTACCAAATGTTTTTGATTTTATAGGTAGTACATATAAATTTCATTTTTAATTACTTACTAATTTTTTTTTATAGGTTAGTGGTGCCATATACGCTTCCACCTTCACACCATTGGCACTGTTAGTAAATAATTTCATATTCTTGAAGCTAAGAGAAGCTTTCCAAAATTACTTAGCATTTGTCTTTGAAATGAGATTACCTTGAATGAAGGCGTAGAAGGATCATCATGGCTGTTTTAAGTGTTTGATGTGGTTAAATGACTTAATGATTTGATCTATATTTGGTTATGGTGGTATATTTGATTCCATTTTGATCTTAACTCATCATGTCCTTTCATTCATTTCTTCACTTGTTCTTCAACCAACTTGTTTTCAACTCTCATGAAGTAGTTCCATTATTATAAGGTAGTTTGAAAGACCTTTAATGCTTCTTTATCTCCATCAAATGACTATTTTATTACTCAAGGAATAGGGGTATAATTTTTGAAATTATTTAAATACTATTACCTAGGATATCATGGTGTAATTTTTTCTCATTTATAATTTATTCCTTCTTACCTACATGTAACTGATTATCAACTCCCAAGTTTCCATTCTCTCATTGCATTAACTAACATATGATTTTAAATGTAGGATCCCCACTTATGGAAATTAATCCACCTTGATAATTTAAATAAAGTTTTTGCATATTTTTAAGTCTTATTAAATTTAAAAATTTGATAAAACACCTCAAATTAGAGACCTCTTTCCTTCAAGAGGTAAACTAGCTCCTCTTGATTCTAGACTACACCAATCCACCTCATTAGTCTAGCCAAGGTGGATAGTGTATAGATAAATATTTTTATTATCAACATGAGGTATTCCATCTTCAAATTTTTTTAAATTCATATCTTTAATCATTCCAACCTCTCACCTTGTGTCATTATCACTTTTCTTGCAAGAAGGTTCACTAGGCCACTAGCTTGCTAGGCCTATTTGGAGGTGGATGAAGAGTAAGATGGTATATCTGAGATTAGAATCATATTGAAACCTATGAATTTTTTTTCTATACTCTTTTACATATTCCATGTCCATTATAATATCCAATAACTTCACAAAGTGATTACCTTCTACTCAACTGAGATCATTTAGGCTTAGAAACAAGGCCATGTTTGTGAACAATCATGTATAACTTCATTTTATTAGATTTTAAGGATGTATAACACATAAAAAATATTAAATCAATCATAAATCACCTTAAAATAAAATTTTAAAGCATTTGGAGTAATATAACTTGACTTATATCACTTTTAGTCCTCTGTAGGTCTGATTTTCCTTCATTTTTGCATGTGTAGTCTAGTGTTTTTCAATTTTATCTCTCCTTAGGTAAAATACATATATTAGAACAATTAAAAATTTATAAAATTTAAATTCATACCTTCAATCCAAATTTCAATTCATTTTGAACTATAAAACCCAAGTTATGGCCCTTTTTGTGCAAACTAGGATCTACATGGCAGTAAGCAGGCCAGTTTAGATTTTTTTTGGTATCTTGAGTTATATAGGGTATAAAGAGATTTTTATTTTTTTATAGGTTTTTAAAAACCCATTAAAAACCATCAAATCATTTTATGTGTAGGACCAATCAATAAAAACACCATAATCATACAATCTCATGCATATAGACCCTCTTTGTGGTTGTGTGCATGCATTTGGGCTATGTAATTGACTTGGGAGGCCTAAATGACATGGAATGGATATATATATATATATATATATATATATATATATATATATATATATTAAGAATATTTTATGAATTTAATATGAACTTAAAAAAGGTATTAATCACCCTGGAATGCTCTTAAATACTTAAGATCTCCAACCATGTACAAACATATTGAAAAATTTTACTTTTTCACCTTGTGTATAGGCCTATGACTGATCATTTCACATTTTTTCATGGTGATCACTTGTTTATAGGATTATTTGGGCCTACACACACACACACACACACACACACACACACACACACACACACACACACACACACACACACACACACACACACACACACACACACACACACACATGGTCTTATAAGGACCTGAACATGCTTGGATTAATCATTAACACCAAAACTCATCTCTTTTTAACTGACTACAGACCTATTCATGTGAGCTAATATGCATGAAAAACCATATTTCAGGCTATACATATAGTATTTTATAATTTTAAAGGTATTAGGTATTGCTATTAATCTCAATATAGTATCTAAATTTTGTCTTGATCATATTTAAGCTCTTACAATCTTGGTATGCTTTGATATGAGTACTTTGTAATCCATGTCAGAATGTGTGGTGGGTTTGTCAGCCGGGAATGAAGGGAAGCCAATAATGTAGTATTATAAATTATCCAACCATATATATGTGTTTTAAGTGCCATTTTTTATTGAAGAATCATTGGAAATGGAGTTCTCAAACAATAACTCAAACCTTGACAACATTAATTGTTAGTGTTTTTGCGCTCTTGAATAATAGTGAAAATGTATTTCCGGGTGGATTTGTACATCATGATCATGAAAGAATGTATAATTAACCTATATATATATATATATATATATATATATATATATATATATTATAAATTTTCACTTTTGGGTATCTAATTTAAAAATTACTATTAGATCTCAATAAGTTATCTCTTCGCTACCAAAAATTTTGTCTCGAAGGTTTGGCCAAAGTGCTTCAGGGTGTAAGAATATTTTTTAGAAACTTAGTGGATGGATATTATGGATCATAAAAATGATTAAATTTTCCAATTTCACTTTCCTAATGTACTCCAACTCTCAATAGACAACAAAAAAGACATAATTCCTAGGAACCAATGAAAAGATTTATAATGAGCCATGAGGGTGTATTTATTCTTGTTTCACATCATTATAAACTCAAATATAAACTTCAATATGATAATAATAGTAATAGACATTATGTGTAGCTATTTATTCATTTTTTCTTTATTTTGATTGAAAATTGTTGCTTTGTTTGAGACCTATTAGACAAGTTTCTGCAATAGATTGATAGGTACAAGTGAGAGCACAGACCCTAATAGAGATTTCAAACTTATTATAAAAGTTTTGTTTGATACCAAGTTAACCCTGAATTAAATTATCTATAATATTTTTTGAGTCTATTCTTATTGAATTTAAAATAACCTTATGTGGCATTTATTGAAGGAATGTGATGCGGGAGCATCAACAAGATGATATAAATTTGTATAAAGTAGTCTTGTACAATTAAATAAACCTTGTTGTGATGGGAAAGGTGGTGTGTCAATGTCTGTTCTATTTACATATGCAATGAAAAATATCTTATAGGCATTAAAAAATAAGGAGAGTCCTAATTTAATTATGAAGGATGTTTAAATTCCATTACATGCACTTTCTTGCCAAAAAGAGGAATTTGAATATTTAAATTATATTGAAGGGCTTTTAGACCTTGTAGATAGTCATTAAGGGTATTAAACCTATTAAAATGGGTCCAATAGGTCATAACCATGATGTAAACCTCCTTTTACCTTCTTGTAAATGTAAATACACCTCATCTTTATCTATAAACTGATGATCAATGTGGGAGAAGGAAAATTTGAAATAAGTTAGGTTAAGATGAGAGGTTGATGTTGGAATAAAAATGAATGAGAGGTGGGGTGAATCAGTCTTCAAAAATTTTCATTCATTTTGACTTAATCATACATGAACCATTCTTACAAGCATGTACATCTTAGCAAGCATAAACATCAAATCAAAAGAGCATGAAACACATGAACATACCATATACATGGAAACCCCTCAAAGTGAAGAAAACCCACTGATGAATAAAATGGAATAAATTCATATAATATAAACATAAATCTTTAGTGAAGTACCCACTTCACATTGAGCACCAACCCCAACTAGCTCAACACCAACTCAGCCAGGCTTTATCAGGTACCCACTTGCAAGTAGGCCCCAACCCCCTAGATGACTCAACACCAACTCAAACACCTAAAAAAATTATAAAATTTAGAATAATTTTTTTTTAGACAAAAAATTATTATATTCTCCTTCATCTCTTCGCTCAATTCTATCCCTCTCAAACTGGCTTCTTTCCCTCTTTGCTCAACTAGCCCTCTTCATGGCTTGATTAGGTCTTCTGACCTTGATCCTCATATGAAGAACCTTTTTTAATATATTTATGAAATATATTTTATGGTACTCATTACCTCCTTATACTCACCAATGATCTATTACATTCTCTTATTCTCTACTCTTCCTCTAAGCACACCAAATAGGCTTCAATTGCCTTGCTTTTATAAAAGTCACTTGATCATATCCTTCTTAGTTGGTCATACATTAAAATAAATTAGGTCATATATGAACAGGTATTTTCATAATAAAATAACATGTCTTAAACATGAATCAATCAATACAATAGGTCGGCCATAGATCAATTAGCCTTTACTCCTCTTTTAGGCTTTAAAGATACCTAATAGGTCTTCTTAATAACACGTTACCGTTTGATATTTATTGAAGCATATTCAAATAAATAAAATGGTAGGAACATATAATATTCAAATATAATATACCTTATTAAACTTTAATTTACGTCCATAACACCTTTTAGGTCTAACTACCATTTGAACCCTTTCTCAAATCACTATTCATAAAAGCCCTGAGCATATATAGAAACTCTATCTTGAACAACTGAGGCATAAACTCAACTTTAAAAAAAACCATGGAAAAAATCACATATTTATAAACCTCATGACCTTAAGGTCATTAAAACTTAATCATAAGCTTCAACTTAGGGTATACAGGCTCAAACTCTTCTCTGCAAGATACTCACTTAGAATTGCTAACTGACTTCAAAACACAATCAAAGAAATATGAACTTTTGACATATAATTGAACCAATTCAAAGGATTTAAATGCATGAATATATTATTATAAAGTTATTAGATAAAAATTCATCAAATAAATCATAAGATATAATGGAAACTATTGGTCTTACAAACCAATCTATTGATCTTATCTATCACAGACTCTACTCAGTCAAACAAGCCATTTTAGATTTAATGTTCCAAACTTTTACACTAAATTTCAAGATTATGAAAATCATGGATATATTATTAAAGTCCAAAAAAATATCATCAAAAACTTCAATCCATAATTATTACATGAAAACACATTAGGAATCATCTTTTCACTTCCACTTGATTTTTTTACTGTCTGCACCACTAGGTTTATTAACAACTGGCCAACTTGGATCACCAAATTTGCACACCTAAGATATGAAACATGTATATAAAAATTCATGAATAAAAAATAAAATTATCACACTTTTATCTTCATCCACTTATCAACTTTGACTCAGTCAACTCTATCTTTTATAACAGATCTTTGAAAAATAAGCACTTTCGTGTAGGGTTTGCTCACTCACCTGAGAAACCAATCACACTTTCAAGTGATTGGGAGAGTTTAATTAAATATAAAATAACTTATCTGACCATACCAAACCATTTTTATCAATTTAAAAATATATCTTCAACATCGGGTCATTGTTAGGGTTCTTTGAGGGTTTTTAGACCAACTTCCAATCTTAATGATCATTCATAAAACTTAGCTCCTATTTATAGAAACCAATGCTTGGAAATTTTAGATATAAACCTTCATAATATACCATTAATAAAATATATTATAATTTATATTCTACATTTTCTAATGAGTACTTTAAAAACCTTTCTGAGTAGACAACTCTTCATTCTGTGCACTTGAGAAACCTTGAAATACTTTTTCAAGCCTTTTCTTACAAACCATGACCTAAAACTTCATGAAAATACTTAAAACAAATTTAATAACCTTTTTAAATATTCACATACTTACCAATTTCATTTAAAATGATCTTGATACCCCATCTTTCCGCTATCTCTCTTTTGCTTTTTATGCCTCGACTTACCAGTCACATTAGGTCTTGATTCTGACCTTCTAGCCACCCTGAAGGCTTTACCTTGAAAATTTCTTATTTTATAATACCTTTTGTGTATGATTAATCAATCTCATACAATTACTATTATTTATATATTAAACATATAATCTTTGGATATTCTTATAGATCTTCAGAGTTTGACTAAAGATCTTCATAGTTGTATACATAGATCTTCATACTTGTATACACAGATATTTGGAGTTGACCTTTTAATCATTTTTAAGGCACTAAAAACCTCATGTACAACCTCAGATATCCTCTCTCATGATAAAAATCTATTAATCATTATTTGGATCATTCACATCTTTGTAGTTCATTTAGAGCATCTTCAAAACTACTTAAACAAATCTTTGGAGCATACAATTTCTTCTTCGGGGCTCATTCATTCATATACCATCTCACAAGTTATATACAAATCATTAAAATATGATTGACACTTGAAATAATGACATGTACTTACTCATGCTGATATCAATGATATTTCTCAAATTGATATCAGAACATTCTTCAAATAGTACTCTCACATTACTGCTTTCATACAACAACAACACTCACTATGCTGTTATAAGAAATCATCATATTTAAACCTCAAATATTACTTTATCATGCATCTACATAAAAACCTTTGACATCAATGACATTATATTGACATCATTGACATTAGATTGACATCAATGACAACACTTATTCTAACAACTCAATAATCAAAGACAATGCTCAACAATCTCCCTCTTAATCAATGACAATGTTCAACAGTTGAGAAGACTATGGTCTTATTACATATCAAGATTCTATGTTTAGTAAAAATGATGAGATTAAATGTAATACATACCTAGCCAAGGTAATATTTAAAAGGCATTTTCATGTACAAATAAAAAGTTGCTAAGGAGAGATAGAGGAAGCAATGAGTAAGGTGGAGACCAAAGGAAAGGTCTGTTATAATAGTTCTCCATTAATGTCTATATGTAACCAGAGAATAATGAATTTGATTCCTATGTATAAATAGAAAATAATTATGAATAAGGTAAGCCTTGATGCTAAGTCCTCTATTTACATCATTAACTTGAATTAGCTAGTGAGAAAAAGGAGTGTTTTATTCCATCTAAGCCCTCTCGGGTTTGTAACAGGGTATGCTATGATACAATCATACATAGGCCATTAGAACTATGTTTTAAGGTTTTCATGAGCTTGATTATACCATTTGTGAAGTGAGATAATTTTTTTTACCTTCCTCTAGAGGTGTTAGGAAGGTTAGATAGCCCTTAAACTGTATGAACAACATCTGAGAAGCTCTCAAGTCCATGGAACTATATAAACTCTAAGACAAACATAATGAAGATAAAATGACCTTAGAAGGAAAAAGATTGAGAGATAAGGTATATAATTTTATATGTACTTGTTTTAAGACCTTATTATTATGATCAAGTGGGTTCCATGTTTCAGAAAACCTATGTATGTCTGATCTAATAGTCTTAATATTACAAAACCTGTAGGGGTTAAGGTAATAAGGGTTTAGTTTAAATAAAAGGGTCATATCTATATATTTAAGCCTTATGAATGCATTTAAACTTTGTGTAAGAGTATGGAGTGTTATAGTTGATTTAAGAAAGAGTAATAGTCTTGGTAAGCTAAAAGGAGCCTGACATGAGGATAAGCCTCATTGGTCTCTAAAAGACCAATATAAGTAGATCTATAAGAGAGGATAAGAAGATATAATAGAGGCTATAGATAGAGTATTATTAGTGGTGAATGGTTAAGTAATTAGATAACTTAAAGTTAGTTTTGCAAATAAATTATTAAGGGTATGGGCCTAGTTTCATGAATTGGTGATAGAGATTGTAGAAGATTGCCATCAAAATATAATTGGGATAATTTAAAAAAAAATAATAAAAAAGTATGGGTGTAAGTTAACTAAGATGTTTAAATGAGGAGGTTCTCAAGTCAAGTATGGATAGAGAATCATACCCAAAAATAATGAATTAATGTCTAAGCTTGGAAAAATCCATTCTAAAGAAGATATATTTTAGAAATAGAATTTAATGGAGAATTGATTGAATGAAGGAGATAAAAATGATTGTTTTTTCCACAATCTAGTCAAATAAAATTAAAACCAAATATCATACAAAATTCAGAGTGAAAAATCTCATTAGTAAGATTTTGCATATAATATGACCAATTATATTATTTCCACTATCACATGGCTTTAAATAATCTAAAATTATCAAATCACATAAAATTCTCAAATGTGGTTCAATGGTTAAACATTACACTTCATTGTTGATAATGGAAGTAAAAAAAACTCATTTTTCATATATTAGTTTTAAAATATAATAATAAAATCCATAAAGGCTTAAAAAATAAAAATGTAATAGAATATCAGGTGAATGCCATATAGGCACATGTACAATTCCAATAATACATAGATTATCATATAGGCATACAAAAAATGTGTACATTGCCATTTAGGCATAAAAAAATGTACATCAAGTAAGACGTGAACTAATCATCAAATTACCTCCCTCTCTTTACCTTCTTCGAAGAAGACCCTCTTTGGGATGCCATGCTGGTAGATGGAGATCCCCTAAATACATTGGATTGCTCCATGGTCTGACTATGGGTCCTAAGCTCATAGCTCACTTACAACTGAACCTATTCAAATACAAGTATTAATTTAAAATTAACATAAAATACATGAAACCAAGTTAAGAAATTAATTTTAAAATAGAATAAAAGAATATTTAAACATGCACTTACTGCAATCTCATGATCATACTCAATCTAATTTTGATGATCAATTAGATCAGTGGCAGGTTGAGATGCATGAACATGCATCTAAAATGAGGAAGAAATATGAGAAGTTTCTTTACTAATCATTTAAATGGGACTCTCATATGTCATGGGACAATCCTACATATACAATAAATTCACATAAGTTATATTTGTTAGGCAAGTATACAATAAAATTATTAAAAAAAAATTATTCTACAATTCAAAATTACAAGTTAATGTGTACCTCTATGAAGGCCTATGTGGATGACATTATTGCAGTAATGCCTATGTCTTTCTTCACTTATAGTGATGTAAGAGTGTCTAATCGAGACATCAACTAAAGGAAAAAGGTCTCACTTAGTTTTCTATAAAGTATCCAAGATATATGGCAATTTTTTCTCTTTTATTAAACCAAGAGTGTAATATTAACTGAAAATTTTACCTCTATATAAGTAAAAGGTGTTGTGATAACACATGTAGATGAAGTCATAGAGGGGATATCAACTATATCTTTTTATGTAAACAATGGCTACATAAGATCAAATCTTACAAATGTGGACTATGACATTGAAGGCATTGTTTCCTCCTAGTACATACAAAATTACATATATATTATTCATTTTCTATGTAGATTAATTGTTAGATTTTAAATTTACAAATATAGCTTCAATTTTACATGACATTTATATAATATATACCTACATCCATGTAGTGAATGATTATTTCACACCAAATGTGAGTGCCAAAAACTCTTCACTCAAGAGTATATCATCCAACCCCTCTAAACCACCAACACCATCATCATCAAAAGGTCCAGTACATATAGCTCCATAAGATCTACTGGGATAGGGTCAAGTATGCATACTAGGTGGCATAATATATTATAGGTACAAACCAATAAGAGTGGGGGGGTTTAATCAATGGTGGAAAACAATCGAATTCTATTTCCAATCCTTTCAAAAACTTAAGCATTCAATACAACCATTCATGAAGAATTTAAGATATTTATACCAATGAACAAATAGATAATGCAAGAATACACACACAACACAAGATTCATGTGGGAAACCCTCTTTGGGAATAAAACCCACTCTAAATCCTGCAAACACATGGACTAATTGTCCTATAAGATGATCATAAACATGAGAATGGTCAAGTCCTTCTGATCAAAATTTATTAAAACACTTGTTTCACAAGGAGCACCTACCCCTAGGATGATCAAGTCCTTCTGACCATCTATTGGTTAAGTCCTAATAAACTTTAGTGAAACACCTATTTCATATGGAACACCTACCCCTAAGATGATCAAGTCCTTTTGACAACTTGTTGGTCAAGTCCTTCTAACTTAGATGTTGAAACGCACATCTCTTGATCAATGATTGACTACCAATATAATGGAGATACAATGTATATCAAATCTCCTCAAATATGCACACTACATAGCCCACACTCTAATGTGCCTCAAATATCAACCACCAAACTTACATAGACATCATATATCCTTCGCTCACACTCAAGGCATCCAAAATATCCTTTTGGATCACTCTAGACCTCTTCGCTCATCTTCAATCTTCAAACCTGAAAAAATATTGTTATGACATAAAAAATATGAAATATAAGCCATACACATAGTCATCAACCTACTCTATTCTTCAATCAATCCACTAGGCACCCTTACTCTCCTTCGCCTCTCAACTCCTACACACTCCTCTTCTTCAAAATCTAGAAATCATCATCTTTGATTTCACTATATATAGAGCCTTCATGAATATCAACTTCTTGGTTAGATATAATAATTTAATTAAACCTTAAGGCATATATAAATCTCAATTACATCTTCATAGGTTGGACATAACATCCATGGGTCACAATTAAGTAGTTATGCCTTTTAATTAGGCCTCATTATCCCTTATAGGTCTCATGGAGACCCATCCATCTCTATGACACTTCTATGAGAAAATTAAGAAAAACTTAAAAATTTAAAAATACATATATCCATTCCACATGATATATATTTCCTCCTTAAGTGACAACATACATCACAACACCCTTCTACTACAACACAATTAACCTAAACATCATTCTATACATACGATCACCAAGAATGAACACATAATCAATTTATAAGCTTTTGATCATACATAATATGGATTGGTAAAACCTCTATAATATACATAGATTGTCCTCATGAATTCTAAAACATTCTCTAATATTTTTTTCATCTTAAAACATCAAAATACCATCAAGAATAACTCAATTACCCTTCTTGGGTTACTTACAGAGCATGAACACATACAAAGTTAACTTTGGAGCTCTATATTTTTGATTATACAAAAAATTAGACCTTATAAACATGTTATATAGATGAACCATGAATTATTATACAAATTTTCCTTTTACACCATGATCAAATTTTGCATATATCAAAAGTTATATCACAAAAACTGTAGACTGGTCTTCCCTTGCAAATGCGAATATTTAAATTCCAATGGTCACTAAACAACTATTAAAATTTGAACACTTTTTAAATATATCATGTACTATCATAGATTGAATTAATATTCATCATTTATATCCCTTGAAATTATCTCAATATTTACCTTTGCTTACTGTTAAACATTGAGCACTTGTCATCATCTTGCTACTTCCTGACAATTTGGAACAAACATGCTCTGTCGATCTCTTCTGAGTAGCTCAATCTTTATCAAGCAGTGATTATCATTATATATATATATATAAATAGATATTATGCCACTTTAAATATTTTCATACCTTTTATATACATTTAATCTTTGACTTGACCCGTAACATTGATCCTCTAACTGCACGAACAACCACGAACCATTGATCTTCTATCCAAGCTTCCTGAATGTGACACTTGTCACTATCATGTTCATTATTTGACATATTTAATTTTAGATGCACCATTGGATTAAGATATTTTATTTAAAATTCACTATTATATCTACTAACTAGCGACCTTAGACTTTAGCATAGTTAAACTTGACGGTCTCTAGCCCATCACAGTTTGCTAGAGTAACTTTGAAGCTTTATAACTTGAGCTAGAAAATGGTTCAAGTGTCCAAATTTTTAGGGGACCTTATAGGCACTATAGAAATTATCTCTATGAATTTATTTGACCTCAGTTGAATTTTTAAGTACCAAAAAATAAATAATTAAATTTTTTTGCTTCATCCATATCTGCATGACGTACAGTGATGGTCTAGCTAACTATAAGAACATAGTAAATTATGTCTGAGAAGCCAACTTTTTCCCTTAATAAATTTTGATGTGCTCAATCACATGTCCTAAAATTTAGATCATATCAACTTAAGACTAATTTTATCACACTATATGACCAACTCCCCCTGACTCATCCATATGTGACAATGGTGATGTCAGTAAACTGCCTACTCAGATTTTTCTATCATAGAACCAATTATGCCAAGATGAACATAATGAAGAATCAAATGAATAAAAATCACTTACACTATCCTTACCATTTCCAGCTATCAAAGCTTGGGGTTGAGTAGACTTCATTGTGCCCATCTGAATTAGCTTATCTTGCTCCCTAGTCAAGTCGGCAATGAATGAATCCAAAGAAGGCATTTTCCATGTAGTGCCAAGGGCACTTTTAGTGGCATGGAAAGTGGAGACAAAGACTGAATAACTTGGACCTAACTTTGCGAGAATAGAAAGTATGAGTTGATCATCTTTCTTCTCTATCCCGCATTCTTTTAATTGCAATCTAAGGGCCTTAAACTTAGTAAAGAAGTCCTGTAGGGTGTCAAAGTTACTAGGACTTAGACTTATGAGTTCGTTTTCGAGCTCATGACCTCTCATCTCATCAAGCTTCCCAAACAACTTTTCTAAGGTGTCCCATATGTCATTAGGAGTTTGGGAGGATTCTAAGTGGAAGAGAAGTTCTGGAGACACGGACAAACTCAGTAACCCAAAGGCTTCATCACTACGGTTGTACCACTTAACTTTTTCAGCATCTGTATTAGGTTCTACTTCTGTACCCATTGTGATCCTATACAACCCTTTGCTTCTAAGAATGATAGACATTTTAACTTTCCATTCATGATAGTTGAAGGGTGTTAGGGGTTTGAGTTGAAAAGAATCCATTTTTAGCTGAAATTAGGTGAAGTTGTGTTGATTGCAAGTTGTGATTGTATGCAGAAAGGAGAATGAAAGTGAAGTTGCAAGTTGTGGAAAGCAATCACACCCCCCCAAAATATTGAGCCCCCCCCAAGTATGCAAGTGCACGCTCAAAAGACGTCGGACTCAGCCGAAAATGCGTCTTAGAGCAATCAGTGCAAGACAAAAGCAAACAGGACGTCGGACTCAGCCGAAAATGCGTCCTAGGAGACCCAAATTTTGGCACTTTATAAACTAGTGCGTTTTTGAAAAAGAACAAGTCTACGCTATGGAGAATTGAATTACAAATACTTTTTCAAGAAACGGCACCCAAAATCGAGCTACCATTTGCAATATTTTAAAGTTACAATTTTCCCGTAAACTAGTGTTTTTACAAAAAAAAGCACTAAAACGTTAAAAAAAATGTTGTCATGAGGAGTGAAAATGGCCTTCCAACCACTCGTTGGATTCGGCACAGAATGAAGAATCCAAATGAGGTTTTTGTGAGGGGGAATTGGCCTCCTACCAACCCGGGCCTCACCCTTCATCTTTGACAAGCGAAAATACAAGATTTAATTTGAAAATCCCCAAATTACAAAATTGTCTAAAAAGTTTATTATTCAGTCAAATTGACTGATTTTTGGTTTATGAAGTCAATTTTAACTGAAAATATTAAATCAAAGACAATTTTGAAGGATGCCACGTGTCTAAGGGTGCCAAATAGGATGCCAAGTAAGGCAGGGGCGTCCAAAAGTGCACAGTCCAGAGTTTGACAGCAGAAAAGACAAAAAAAGTGATTTTCAGACCTGCTGGACGCGCCGTATGGCCTGCTGGTGGCAAGAACTGCTGTTGGAGAGTGAAAACAGGAAGCTAGGTGCAGCAAACAAGAATAAACCAGAGGCAGAGCGCATAAACTAGGCGCAGCAAACAGAAATGGACCAAAAGCAAGGCGCAGAAGTGTCACCAAACAAAAACCAGACCTGATTTGCTGACTTGCTAGATGTTGGATGCCGTACGGCTTATGGCTTGGCTGTAGATTGCTGTTGGAGGGCTCTGGAAAGACAGAAACATGGCAGCAGAAGTGGCGTTGGAGCTGATGTTGTTGAAAGACATAAGCTTGGCGCCTGGACTAGAAGTGTGCTGCTGACCAAAAAGCTTAGAGCTGCTCCTCCCTTTGCTCCACACAACAAAAGACACCCAAATGCAAGGATCTCCAAGAAAACATATCGGAATTGATATATATATTTTTATTTTTGATCAAATAAAAAATGAACTCCACTCTTCTTGATTTCAAAATAAGCTAAAATGCATAAACATACACAAGATTATCGGTTTAGCTCTGATACCATATCGGAGTTGTTGTTGCCAGAATCCGGATAACGCGAGTGCAATGAAGACGTGATCACACAAGATGAACAAGTGCACACCACGAAGATGCTAAAGCAATTTGACAATGACAAGAAGATAAATTGCACAAAACAAAATGGAGAAACCAAATCTGAATTAGTAACATGAAATGGCCAAAATGAAGAATACATATAGGAGAGCTAGAAAGTAACTCCTCCACAAATGGTGGTCAAAGTACCCCAAGAATAGACTCCTCAAAAGGTGGTGACAAGGTGCTAAGAATAGAGAAATAACTCCCATACCCGAAATAGGAGTATCTTATGCCATTCTTATGACACCTTATGACACAAATATGACACACAATCTCCACATAAGCTAGCCTATCCCACGAATGTAGGAAAACTCCATGTATGCACAAATATATGATATTCCCTAATTAATAAATAGGGAAAAATAAAAACCTACACTAATATCCCCCTAGCCATTTTTATGTTTTAGTGATGATATTATTTGTTCTTAATGTTTTTAGTAAGGTAAAAGTTTTTGATCATGTGTGTATGTTATAAATATATGTTTTAATAAAGGAAAATTTAGTCATTTATTACAAAGGAATGGAAAAAAATTTAGACATTAAAATTATAGAGTGATATTTTTAGCTTAAAGAATGAATCTAAACCATATTTTTTTTCCTTTGATATAAATCCAAATGGAAAGCGTGTACCCAAAAATGTGAAACATTATGCTCTAAATGTACTGGATTATCAATAGTACAATTGGAGAAATATGAGAAAGTCTTTTAAAACTTTTCCCCTTATCTTTATAACTAATATTTGATTAACTAAGACATGTGGGTGATATATTTTTCAAGATGATAAGGATGTCACATCCAAATTTTACCATGTCATATTTTAAAGGCACTTGCGACTATCATTATAGAAGCATGATGAATGATGAAAATATTGATTTATTTCATTATACTACATTTTATCTATGTATTATGGTACAAATAGTTTCCTTGATTTGCATATTCATGTAATATAATTAAGGAGATTAATTATCATTCATATAAATGAATTAATATAAATAATTGAAATTGTATATCATTATGTTTCTATAATTTCATATTATGTAGATTTGATATCATGAATGGATAAATATCATTTGTGAATTTGTTTGTGATGCAAGTATGACCCCCTTGGTGTGAGGGTGAGTATAATTAGAGAGAAGGAAATTAGATGTAGACTATGGTAAATGAAGAGATAATCTTGAGAATTGATTTATATTCATTGTATTTGAATTCTAGATGTATGATTTTACTAATTTTGGTATAGGAAGTGACCACTGATAGGTGATGAACGAACTTGTTATTTTTCTCTCGTCATGACTATTATAGTAATTGGTTGCTATAGGTCATAACCATTAATAGGATTATACACATGATTGTTATCATATCAAAAACATATATTACATTGTCCTCTTGCATGTGTTTGTGATAAGATATCATCATCCTTATCATAGGACCCATTGATATAGGTATTGTATTAGATAATAAAGACAATTTAGGCCTTACATGATTATTTGGCCGTGTCACCAAATAAAATCAATAAAATTGAATTTTCATTATGACTCAGGGTCTTGAGAATGGGTACTAATAATCCTAGGTAATATGAAATAAATTTATTATTCTATTTGATCTAAGTGATGGCTAGTAAAAAAACTAACTAAAGTTAATTAAACATAAAACAATAAATAATCTATGTTTTTTTTCCTTTGATTTAGATATTTGGAAGTGGTTATCTATTATGCACTTTATTTATCATCTATGTGCTTAAAAAATCCCTATGCCTTATGAAAATCTACAAGAATAATATTAGTTAAGTAATTAAGTTTCCTAAGTGTAAGTGCATGGAGAGGGGGGCGGGGAAATAGTCAAAAATTCACATTTTGAGTTTTGGAAATAGTTTCATGTATGTAGTTTTTAAAAGTGTGTATGCGATTCTAAGACATAGGCTCGATGCTTTTTGAGCCTAAATTGCATATGCTATTTAATTCACTAAAACTATGTACACAATTTTAACACATTCAAACTCCATACACAATTTTTTAACCTTTGAGGATTTAGTGAATGTAAATCCTATGTTTTTAAAACACTGAGTATAGTAAATAAAGCTAATAATTTGCAATAAATACAATGACTAGTTTTTATAAGATTGATTAACTTTGAGCTTTCTAAAAATAGTAATAAATAGTGCAAGTAAGAACTTAGCTAGAAAATGACTAAGATGGGTGATCTAGAGGTTGGAAATTGAGGTAGAGGCTAGTATGAGTGTAAAAAACAAGATCTTAGTGTCATAAATATCATGGATAATAACACACTAATTGGAATATAGTGCCATTATTGGATATGTGAAAGTAGTGTCCCTATTTTGGTAATAGTGTCCTCTGTGCATAACTATCTTGAACTTCTGAGTGCACTTATGTCTAGATCTGTGAGGTCTGTTCATATGTGCAAAAGTTTTGAAATCTTGTGTATTACCTATTTTGATTGAATTTATGATAAAACCCTATTTTTCCATGTTATTAGGGCATATAGTTGATATAATTTGAAGTGTGTTCATTAGGGAGGTAGACTGGACATCCTTAACACACCACTATGATAAAAGTTGCCTACATATTAATACTCTGAAGAGGGATCAAGCCCGATGTAGTTCTCCCCACCTACGTGTTGGTGCAAGTATAAGTAAATCTATTTTGATAGTTGACTTGAGTGATTTAAATGTGCTTGAGACTAAAAATATGGGTAATATGAGCTTAGGACTATTCTAGATGGTAGTATGTAGAAGTAGGGTAAAATAAGGATTGATAACCTTAATTATGCATAACTTGTTCTGAGTTTGAATGTGTATTTTGTATTAATTTCCATCTAGTTGTTAGAGGGATAAAATTCATGTATTTATACCATTATAATGCTTGTGCAGGTGCTAAAAGAGGTATAGGTTGACCTTGGAGGTTTTAGATTTGAAAATATATTCATTTTGTGAAAAAGGGAGGGAAAAAACATTAACACTATTATTAAAACACTAGCACCATATGGTGCTACTATCTGTATTATGGTGATAGTGTCTTAGTGATAGAACACTAGGCATGAAGGGCCAGGGTGAAAGAATGAGGGTCTAAGATTACCTTAGGGATGACTAGGGATGCCTGTGGCCTGCATGAAGGTTGGATTAGTGTGAAAATAGGTTTGAGGATTAAGTAACACTGTTAGCACTCAAATACCACTTTTCTGTGATTATATTTTCACCCCCATCCACGCACCCCGCGCCCGCCCCCGCCCCCCCCGCCCCCCCTCCCAATTTGTTTTAGAAATGCAACAAAGAAAAATGACTAGGATAAAGGAAAAAGAAGCATACCTAGACTTACCTAAGAGGTGAAGTCTGTTAAGTTGTGTTTGAGTATGTGAAGCATGCTCCAATTCATATCCTTTAAGTGAAACATGCATAAATAAATCCTACTTAAGAGATATCAAAAGGAAATACTAAACTAAGTAAAGAAATAAAATTAAGTTAAATTGGTAAAGGGATAAGAGAGAGGAAAGGAATGAATACACCTAATTGGGTAAATGAACCAATGTATAAAATTGGTAACAAACTATGTGTGTGTGTGTATATGGTGATTGGTTAATGAATAAATTAGATTGATTTGATGGATTTTTCAATCTTCATGTGTGGGTGGCTCAATAACTCAATCTAGTTTTGAATCCATCATTGGCCACCCCTGCTTGGTGGATCATGACTTGTGAATAACTTGGATTGAACTAATGGTGTTTTCAACCATCTCATATAGGTGGATTAAGAAATCAAGTAGGCCATGAATCCATTATTGCTTACACATGTGTAGTAGATGCATCTTAAATTGAAACTATGTAATGTCACTAAAAATGTTTAATTGAGTATGTCGACTTTGTAGCCACTCAGGTATATTATGTGGCTCTAAGCCACTTGGGAATGCCAACCACTATAGATGGAGTAAGGCATGCAACTAGTGTTTAACCTAGAATATGATGTCATATGTATAAAACTTAGAGAATGACATGGAAATTTTCATTCTATCTGATCAAGTAGTGTGTACGTAAGCATATGAAAATAATGTGTCACACACATACCCTCAAATATGATATCTGAGCATAAGGATTTTGGACTGAGTTGTAATAATTTATATATGAATATCTCAGATGAATATGGGAATGGTCATACTACACATGATGCCATAAATTTGAGAAAATTGGTATTAATCTAAGCTAAATTGGGATGAATCTGAGAAAAAATGATAAATCTATAATTGAACCTATGCAAATATATACTATATATACTATACTTTTCTAGATAATCTAGGTTTTTTAAAAATTGAGGCTACTAGACAATAGTGCCATATCTTGGATAGTCGTAACATGTGGTGATAGCGTTCTGATTTAGGTGCTAGTGTCTTTATTTAATTTTTGTGTAACTATGTTGATCTCTGTGTCATTATTTTCCCATTATGTTTACCTAAGTTTGATTTCTATAATTTGATCTTGTGTGCTAAAAATGTATTATGAATGCATTTTGGTAGTATAGTCTATGTGATAAACCCTTGTGAATGCCCCTTATTTTACTGGGATTTTTTGAACTTGTGTAAGAGTTGTCCTTAAAATATAAAGCTCTGTAATATGTATGTTAGTTAGAGCATATATGATATCCGCATAATAATTTGATATAATGTGCATATATAACATCAAAATGTAAGATAATATAAGCATAAGTTTATAATGTACGATGTATGCCATGTCTAGAATTCATAAGGGTGTCAAGATAGATATAGTAATGTACATAACATCAAATTTGAGTAAAAATTGAGTAGCTAAATAGGGGGATGGGGCATATGTCTATCACAACACCCAATTAGGGAGGGGAGATGCATGAGGTCCCTCATGGCATCTAAAATTGGAGTGTGTAATAATCAAGAGACAAGTGTGATGGCCACGATGCATACAATAAATCATACATACAAAACACATGAGGCACACAAAGTAGGCCAAGGGGACACAATACAAGGGACATGGACACATGCCACTAAATCTAAGAAAACAAGACATATAAGGACATGTTCAAATTCACACATACTAAGTAACATGCAATTTGGCTTAGAGCCACATAGAAGGACATGTTCAAATATATACATACACAATCAAGATGGTACACACAAAGACATGGGCACATGTCCAAAGCATATATAATATGAAAAGAAGTGGTGTATAACCATATAATAATGGAATATTCAAATGTCCTTGAATAAAAGAAACACACAAATACAATCAAGTCTAACTAGGAAAGCTAGAAATGAAAGTATATATGAATATGTAATACAAACCTGTGTAAGAGCTAGGATGTACATATACTAAGTCTAAAATAGTAATAGTTGGAAAAGAATTAAGTATAGCATGATCAATATCAATATATAACAATGTTAAAGCTATGATGTAGAGTATATAAAGATAGAATATAGTAATCAAAATTGTGTATAATGTGCCCTCAAATGGGTGAGTGTGTCAAATGAAGAACCTATGTATCAGTGTATATGCCCTCTGTGGATAAATAATAGAAAATATGGATTAGTGTAGTGGACTTGAGTCCTGTAGCAACATAAAAGCACTCGATAAGAATAAGTGAAGCATGTATGCATTATAAAACTGACTATAATAAGATAGATTACATATGTAGTGTTTGGAAAATATAAGAAGTCTAAATATGGCAATGCATACAATTTAGAAATTTATGTTTTCTGATTAAATATTTGAATGTTTTTATTTTTTTTATATATTATATTATTTTTGTATTTTATGGATATAAGTTATGTACAATTAACATGACAATGAAACTATATACAAGGAGTAAGATAGAAGGAAAGTATGTCTAAGTAAATACTGGAAATAAATGAGATAATCTACAATCAAAGTGTAATGTCTCTATAGACCTAAGAATACATCCATGGGATGTGGATAATAAAATGGTGGATCAGGTGGGAGGTTACCCAATGTCAAATACTGGATCTATCTAAACTCAAATAAGTCATCATCATTGTGATTGTCGTACCATTTTATATGTATTATTGGAGCCTTATCCTTGGTGTTAGTCTAGATTTTATGCATATAAATAGTATGCTGCCCTACTATGTAATATGCCTCCCATGTGGTCTTAGGGTAAACCACATTGGACTATAGAGTATATGTAATAACCCCGTTGGGTTAAACATAGAAATATGAGAACTATTTTCTAAAATTAACACATACACCGTATATAGATTTCACTATGAGAATATAAATAGAGATCACATGTATACTCAAGTGAAATAATAATAGATTCACATTACATCTTATATCACATATCTTTAATACATGAGGATGCTATATAAGATGAATATAGAAATTAATACAACAATTCAACCATGACTGATACAACCCTATAACCACTAATATCAATATACAATAATAAGTAAATGTAATTCTTCATGTCAATACTTAATAATATAGTATATAGTCTAATACAATTTAAATAATTAAGATACCTAGCTCCTTGGGGCATGAGTTCCCTAGACTCTCCAGTATCTATGGAAATCTCAAGTGTCATCTCAAAATTAGTACTACTACGAGGAGGGAGAGAATCATCCAAGCACTTTTATACACCAACTATAGACCAATGATACTCCACACTAATCCCATTAGGAAATTGTCCTCTCTTCATGGATGAGTAGATAGTGATTTTTAGGGAATCTAGAGAGACAAGCAAGAACCTATGTTGTATGATTCTAAACTAAACATGTAGTGTACCATAGAAATCTATTATATTACAAGATATGACACAAACATGTGAATCACACTCATTAAATGATAATGTCTCACTAAACATACTTTGACCCAAAGTTTTACAATAATAAATGATAATGATCTAGATCAATCAAATTCATACACACCACTTGATTGGACTGCCTTCATCTGTCAATGTGATACTAGTAAGCCAGTGAATTCCATCTCAATCCTTACTCTGTATCAACAATATAGATTGGTCAAATACAATTCAACCATAATATTCATTTAATTTACATCCTACTTTGCAAATACATCATATAATATTTTATACATAGGAGTAATTAAAGCGTACATTTTTTCCATCAAACACATGAATGAATCTTTCATTAATTTATATCCCATACTAGAATTAATGACTACAATCTATACCACCCAGGTATAATATACATAACTATAGATTTTAACTACCACAATTTGTTTTCAAACATTCTACACCTACGATAACCCATATTACCATAGTCTAGTATTCGAAGACATAACTACTAGTTTTTCTCAAACATTCATAATAAGGTAGTCATAACTACATAAAAATACATGCTTATATTCAAGCAACTGGAAAATAACAAAAAAAATTATAGTTCACATGAAACACAATAATATAATACCATATAATTTGTTAAACTCTCCATGTTTTATGCACGTATACACATAGTCCTTCCAATAATCACAAAACACACTATCATAGTAATAATCAACACCCATACATATAATAAATCAATGTAGCTATGAGTTTGGGCATAACAATTTATGGTATGTACCATCCAAGTATATTATACATTTATATTATAGTACCTTATGATATCCCATACTATCATAGGTTCCTGACTACATAAAACATATAACTCAGACTTATGATATAAAGAATCAAATGATCCATACATATAATAACAATCAGGTACAAGATTATACCACCTGAGTATACCTTAAGTCCAAACTGCATACCAACATTCAAAGTAACATAATTATAAGCACACATTCTGATGTACCATTATGGATTAAATATAACCAATCATTTATACATAAATATGTAATGCACAAAAGAATTCAATACTGAATTCATATAACTATCAATCATTCAATCATAGTAGAGAAATAAAAAACTCATAAAACTATTATGATATTTCATTCCATCAATTCATTTTGTTTCTAGGAGGTTGTTCTAAAATATTATAGTTTCTGATTCCTAATAACTAATGACTTACTCCAATCATCTATTGAACTACACGTATAATCCTTATATACGAGTGCTTATACATCATAATATGCACCAAATGTAAGCATTTCAATGTTATACAATTACTAAACCACGATTTAGTATTTTTAAGCAAGACTACTAGGCCTTGAAATCAAGCTAATGAAGTAGTCATAAATACATGGGAACACACATTTGTATTTAACATTTAGAGCATATAGAGCTTCATTTTCTCAAAAAACATAATAAATATAGTCTATCATTTGTTTGCATTTATGGGTTTATATGCAATCCTTTGTAATTTATTTATAAATAATTATTTTAGTTCAGTTAATACTCCACTTGAGGACTATAACTACAACAATATACCCCTAAGTTTATAAATACACTATTAGGCTCATATATACCCATTTTCCAAAAACAATTTGTTTAACCATAGATACTTAATTTGTTATAATGTCAGAATTCCATATGATGAGTTTTATATAACAAGTGGCCTTAATACACTGCAAGGTTATCTCATGATACCATAATCACTATATTTACTTAAGGCATTATTTCATTCAAAACACAAATTTATAAAAATATGTTATTCCCAAAGACATATGGCTCTATATTTCAAATAATTCTTAGCCCAACCATCCATGACACCATTTGTGGAGCATTCCAACTATGGTTTTGTGTAATTTTAACTGTGGTTTACACACATGGTGATTTCATATGAATGCCAAAATCTTCCATTAAAGGATGTGGTTTCCAAATTAAATCCAAAATTTGTAAATATATTACAACACATTAATAATCTTCTCAGGACCTCCTAAATGGTTATAGTGATATACTCTCAGTAAAATATAACAATATGCCTTTAACATTTGCTCAACATTTTTGGCTTAATAGGAAAATTGGTTTCTAATTCTAGTGATGTTAACCGAGTCTCAAATTTATAATAGTACATCTCATATTATTATTTTAAAATAAATTTTGTATTCACAGGCTATATAGTTTTGGGACTAACCAAAATATTGTTTTCCCTTCCTATAGAGATGACTAGCTTTTATTGCAACGTTTGACTAAATTCATTTAGTCATATGATATCCACATATTGAATTAAGAGGAAATTTAATCACAACTTTCCCATCTTTTTTTTAATTTTTATAGTGACTTCAATAAAACATTATTGCCTCTGTGGCTTCCCAGTGATGCCATTACAGGCACCTACGATATTATATTAACCAAAAACATTATTATTAGACAGGCACTTATGATATTATATTATTGCCTTTGTTATACTGAAAACATTATTGATAATCTGACGCCTATGCCATATCTAAAGCATATCCAAATTACATTAAAATAGAAAGACACCTATGCCATATCTAATGCATATCCAAATTACATTAAAATAGATAGACGCCCACCATACACAGACTATTTTGAACATAACATCCCCTAATAAAATCCTCTATGGCTGGTCAAGGAGGCATCTCAGTAGATTAAATAGATGTTTAGTGACAAGATTGACCTTTCAATTATTTAAGGTAATGCTATAGTAGACATTTTTCTCCATATAACTAGAATATAGTGACCTATTCTTAAGTTTATATATTATACAATTGATAAGTACTAGCATAGCAACTTGTTTAATTATTTTGCTAAATTAATTTTGACTTAAATTAAGTGCCCTTTCACTACTGGTCACACCAAATTATTACGGATTCACATAAATACAAAACTAATGCCTAAGGAAAGGTTTTAACACTCACAACTGATCAATCCACCTAAAAATGACTTACAATAGAAGGCTGGGTGATGCTAATTTACATAGGTATAAGTCATTAATATTATGGCATCCCAATATTAATTATTTGTAAATCAATTTTACCACACATTGATAATTTTTTTTTGGTCAAATAGGCATAACATTACTAGGGATGACGACTCTATATCAAATATATTTTTTTAATATAAACCAATAAACAATGTTTACCAAAATTATCAATGCCTAAACAAATACTTGAAGCATGAAATATGTATGAATATAGATCACCTAGTTCCACATGGTTATAGAAATATATTCTGATTTGGGTATTTATAAATCTTTGGTTATTGATATATACTATATACATCCAACATATAAGTATGTATTTAGACAAACATAGAAGCATATATAATTTTTTTATACCATTCAAAAATACACAAAATTGAATGCTTTACCCACTTAGAAACACTTTTATTTTCTTCTCCCTGATTCCCTTGCTTTTTTCCCCCTGCATCCCTATTCTTCTACTTCTCTTCCATTCACTTTTTTACTTTGTTGCCTCTCCTATCTCCCTTCTTCCTTAATCTTCCTTTATAAAAAGAAAAGGCATGGTTTTAATTTAAAGAGTCTTTTTTAATTTATTTTTGATGTTATTTATTATATTTTTTAAATTCATTTACTTTTATTAAATTAAGAACTTCCTATTTCACATTTGGTTTTTATTATTATTTACTCAATACTTTTATTTATTTTCCTTTTTTCTACTTTAATTTCTAGTTTTTTTTTGTTTTTCCCTAATTTTCCTTTTTCAAGATAAATTTCATTTTTTAATATATTTTAATATGAAATTCTCAAATTTCATATTTTAATTAAATCAAATTAACATCCAATTAATTTCAAAATTTATAAATAACCTATATTTTTAAATTTTCTTTTGTCAAAATTGTTCCTACCATTATTAATTGCAAAACATGTGAAACATGTAAGGACTTTATTTCTATATTTTACCTATTCTAGTAAACATAGAAAATAACACCCCAAACAACTATCAAACACACCATAAACATTTTATTTTTAAATGCATTTCTACTATGTACTATCTATTGTGTGTGTGAGTAGGGTTTCGTCTGCTCTCTTTAGACCTTCAACGTCTCTATCTACATCAAAATATCTGATGATGTTCTCCCTCTGACATGCTTGAGGGATGAATTTTACTGTGTCCACCTCAAAAAATGTAGGTAATTATATTATATCACATGATAAACATAAAATAATAATATAATTGAAACAATACATTAGTATGCTTAAAATGTTACCACATACATTAACCAACTTATAGTATATAATCATGTATCATCATCTAACTAAGAAAGATTATACTATCCTATAGTAGCATAAATTTCAAACTTAGTTAGAAATATAACCAAATCTAAATTTGTTAGCTATAGATATCCATTAACAATCCAACAAGTTTATCTGGTGAGAAATCGGGTTATAACTTCCTTCCCCCTAAAGCTAGTCATCGGCCTCGATAACTCTCATTCAAATATCAATTTTGAATTAGAAAAATTATTTAGCAAAGCAATAACATAATATACAATATCAAATCAAATAATTAATAGGAAATGTACCTATAGAACTCACTGTAATTCCTCTACGCTGCATTATTTCTAGATTATTATTTCCACAAGACCCTGCTCAATGACATTTTTTTATGAAAACAAGGTTTGTGAGAATTCCTTACTTTGATTGTTCTTGTCATGACCATCCTAGGGTCTATAACCATCATACAAGAGTATCCCTTATACATAACTCAGTGAAAGTTATATTGATTTTCCAAAAACATATAAGATCATCATACAAGCCAAAATAAATGATCAAGGAGTGTTCCACAAAATCTTTCAACCCCTCTACGCATTTCTCTAACCTAGAGTGTGTTTTTCTCATTTTAGTGAAAAAATAATTAGGGGACCTAGCAAGTATAATGTGTATGAGTTAATACTATCACTACTCCATGTAGCTCCTAATAAGTATAACATGTCTATACTATCACTACTCCATGAAGCTATTGACAAGTATGATGATGAATAGAAACTAGAAATATTACATCTCCAATGTATAAAAAATCATGGAATACCCATTCATAATATACATACATATGGCTATATGACTAAATATGACAAGTTTTACCTATCAAATCCTATATTCGATAAATTCATCTATTGGATCCAACTCAGTAATAACTGAGTCAATGTGAGACTAAGTAGGATACCATCCTATCGCTTATAACTCACATTCCTAATTCACCACTCTTCCCTTAGGTTTCTACAACTTAATGATCTCCAAAATGTGCACAATGTTCTAAGAATCATAATTCTATGCTAATAGATCATTAAAAGCAAAGCTATATTCTAAATAATTCTGAATGTATAAATATACATATAAGATAAATCATACAATCAATCCTTAATTATATTAAGTTACTACTAGCCAAACCTAACTAGTATCATCTTTCACAGATTAACCTATAGTGTTATATTTATAGTTAAGAGTAAATAATGTTAAAATTAACATAAAATACATAGGTCAAGGATCACACCATCCTTTCAACCTTTAAGGGAACAAACAAAACAATTTCTTCTTGCTTGCTCAACTAGAATGCAAAAAGATAAAATATTATCTCAACCCATAGATTGATAAGGGGTTCCACACCTACTATACCCTACTCACTTCTAAAAAAATGTATGAAAATATATATTCAAACATCATGTTTTAAGCCAGAAAGAGAATAATATCAATTTAATCAAGGGTATATAATATCATAATAATTATAATCAACTTATAAAATTTAATTTATAATTCAAAGTTTGCCACTCCTCATGGTCTTGATCACAAGTTAGGTAAAGTAGTGACTCTAAAGATTCATATTAGAAAAGTAGATAACTATCATCTCAAAAACTCCTACATACTCTCTCAAGCAAAAATAAATAAATAAAAAATATCACAACTCAATGTTGCCAAAATACTACCTACTCACCAAATCTATAAGTAATATATCTCAATCTATTTCCTCAACCAGAATAAATAAAATACTAACCATAAAGATGTATCCATTCATCCAATATAAAAAAAATTCTCTCAACAATAAGTAGAAGAAATTCTCCCACCAACTTCAAGGGAGTGTGGTCAAACAAAATTCAAAAACAATTTCTCACTAAAATCAACATCATGCAACAAAAAAGGAAGATTCATCTCAATAGCATCATAATAATGTCAATGGAGAATGAGATAATACAAACTCATCTCTAAGCTAACTAAGAGAGATGACATTCTTTCCTAAACCACATAACTTAAGGGTGTCAATCCTTAAACAACTCTTAATGCAAAGGAAATCTCAATCAAAACAACTCTAATGCAAGAAGATTCCTACCGTGCTAGGTGGTACCAAAACTAAAATTGGTCTTATAAACTTTACCACTCCTAGGATTAGTGAATTTAAAACATAAAAACTAAGGCATACAAATTTAAGTGAGAAGCATCCCATTCTTATTAATCACTCATAACATAAAACACAAATGATAGAGGAAACTTGATTAATAAGCTAAGCTTTAATCATCCTCAAAGTGTCAATCCAAATGATCATAAACAAGGTAGGATACTCTTATTCACAATTCATGAATTAAGTTATGTACTTACCTACCCAAATCTTGATAACAACCATCAACAATGGGTCACTAAAAAAACTAACTCCTACTACAACTCAAAATGGTACACAAAACTAACTCCTACTACAACTCAAATGGTACACACTCAATGTTTCTAACATACATTACATGAATGTCACATACTTACAAAAGTCATCAAATCATGCAAGAGGATTTATTAAGTCTCATAACTCCAATTATGGTGTAATATGATTTCATATTGAGGCACCACAAATCTAAAATACCAATGCAATACTTTATGTCACTAGGTTCACACCAATGAGTAGAAAGACATGAAAATGCTAATAGACTCATTAGGTCATAGAGTTCAAGCCATAACTCTGATACCACATGTAACAACCTTGCTAGGTTAGACATAGAATTATGAGTTTTTTTTAAAAATTAACACATACACCATTAATATATTTCACCACAAGAATCTAAATAGAGATCATATAAATACTCAAGTGTGATACCGATAGATTCACATTACATCTTATATCATAGATTTTTAAGTCATGAGGATGCTACATAAGATGAATATAGAAAGTAATACAATAATTCAACCATGGCTGATACAACCCTACAACCATTATTGTTAATATACAATAATAAGTAACTATAATTCTTCATGTCAATACTCAATAATAATAATAATAATAATATATAGTCTAATACAATGTACATAATTAAGATACTTGGCTCCTTAGAGCATGAGTTCCCCAAACTCTCAAGTATCTATGGCAATCTTGAGTGTCATCTCAAAAGTATCACTGTTGTGAGGAGGGAGAACATCATCCAAGCAATTTTTCACACCAACCACGAACCAATGATCCCGTGCACTAATACTTTGGAAATGTCCCTCCCTTCATGGATGAGTAGATATTGATGGTGCAAAAATTGAGAGAGATAAGAAAAGTACCCATGTACTTTATGATTCTAAACTAAACATGCAGTGTACCATAAAAATCCATTCTATTTAAAGATATCACACAAAAATGTGAATCACACTCATTAAATGATAATGTCTCACTAAACATAATTTGGCCAAATTTTTTATAATAATAAATGATAATGATCTAGATCAATCAAATTCATACACACCACTTGATCAGACTGCCTTCATCTGTCAATGTGATACCAGTAAGCCAATGAAGTCCATATCACTCCTTATTCTGTATCAACAATGTAGATTGGTCAAATACAATTCAACCACAAAATTTATTTAATTTACATCCTACTTAGTAAATACATCATATAATATGCTATACATAGAAGTAACCAAAGCATACAGTTTTTCCATTAAACACATGAATGAATCTTTCATTAATTTCTATCCCATACTAGAATTAATGAATATAGTCTATACCACCTAGGTAAAATATACATATTTGTAGATTTTAAATACCATAATTTGTTTCTAAACATTCTACACCTATGATAACCCATATTACATAGTCTAGTATTCTAAGACATAACTACTAATTTTTATCAAACATTCATAATAAGGTAGTCATAACTACATAGAAATACAAGCTTATATTCAAGCAACTAGAAAATAATGAAAAAACTTAGAGTTCACACAGAACACAATAATGTAACACCATATCACTTGTTAAACTCTCTAGGCTATATGCATGCATACACATAGTCCTTCCAATAATCACAAAACACACTAATCATAATAATAATCAACACCCATATATATAATAAATCAATATATCTATGATTTTGGGCATAACAATTTACAATATGTACCATCTAGGTATATCATATATTTATATTGTAGTACCCTACGATATCCCATACTATCATAAGTTCTCAACTACTTAAAACCCATAATTTAGAATTACAATATGAAGAATAAAATGATCCATATATAATAGCAATCAATTAAATATGGGATTATACCACATGAGTATACCTAAAGTCCAAACTACATACAAGCATTCACAATAACATAACTATAAGCACCCATCTCGATGCACCATTATGGATTAAATACAATCAATCATTTATACATGAATATGTACCACACATAAGAATTCAATACTTAATCATTCAATCATAGTAGAGAAATAAATAACTCATAAAACCATTACGATCTTTCATTCCATCAATTCATTTTATGTCTAGGATGATGTTCCAAAAGATTATATTTTTTGATTCCTAAGAACTAATGACTTACTCTAATAATCTATTGAAATAAAGGTACAATATTTATATATGAATGCTTGTACATCATAATATGTACCATATGTAAGCACTCTAATGTTATGCAATTACTAAACTATGGTTCACTATTTTAAAGCAAGACTATGAAGCCTCAAAATAAAGCTAATGAAGTAGTCATAAATACACAGGAACACACATTTGTATTTAACATCTAGAACATCATTCTATCAAAAAACATAAAAAAATCTAGTATATCATTTTTTTACATTTAGGGGTTTATATGCAATCCTTCATAAAGTTATTTATAAATAATTCTTTTAATTTAGTTAATACTCCAGTCGAGGACTATAACAACAAGAATATACCCTGAAGTTTATACATACACTATTAGGCTCATATACACCCATTTTCCAAAAGCACTCTATTAATAACCATAGACACATAATTTTTTATAATGTCATAATTCCATACGATGAGTTTCATATTACCAGTGGCATTAATACACTGCATATTTATCTCATGATACCAGAATTACTATATTTACTTAAGGCACTATTTCATTGAAAAGGTAATTTTATAAACATATGTTATTCCTAATGGCATATGGCTCTATATTTCCAATAATTTATAGCCCGACCATCTATGACACCATTTGTGGAGCATTCCAACTATGGTTTTGTGTAATTTTAACTGTGGTTTGCACACATGGTGATTTCATATGAATGTCAAAAGCTTCCTTTAAAGGTTGTGGTTTCCAAATTAAATCCATGGTTTTCAAATGTATTACAATGCATTAATAATATTCTCATGCCCTCCTAAATGGTTATAGTGATATACTCTCAGTAAAATATAAAAATATTCCTTTAACATTTGCTCAATTTTTTTGGCTCAATAAGAAAATTGGTTTCTAACTCTAGCGATGCCAACTGAGTCTAAAATTTATAATAGTACATCCCATATTATTATTGTAGAATAAATTTCATATTTATAGGCTTTGTTAGGTTATGGAGCTAAAAGCTTCACAGGTATGCAAATGGAGGAGGTTGTTGAGTGTCATAGTAACTGATGTCAGTCAGGCCAACTGATGTCGGTCAAAAGTAGACAAGAAGCTGCCAACATCAGTCAGGAATCAATCAACATCGGTCATCTCCAGATAGACAATAACTAACATCGGTCACCTGTGCATTCCAAAACTATTAGTTACATGAACAGTTAGTTTGATGAATAGTCAGTTTGCATGTAAAGACTAATTTTAGTCTTGAGTCTGTGTTTCTAATTATTGTTTGGTTTGGAATCCATTTAATAGACACATGGGGCTATATTGTAATGAAGGACAAGGAAGAGATCCTTCCGAGTGTAAGATCAGTTCATCTGTAGGTTGTGCAAGATCAGGGGAGATCTACATGGTAAGTAAGATCAGTTGATCTGTAGGTGTGTGTGTGTGCAAGGTCAAAGGAGATCTACGGGGTAGCAAGGTCAAAGGATATTTGCAACATAACAAGGAGCAAGATTAGAGAGATTTACTTGGAGTACTTTGAGTACTTGGTGGACTAGCAGTAGGCAATAACAATCATTGGGTTGATTGTCACTGACTGGTGGAAACAACAACTCGGTTATTGAGTTGATTGTGTTTGTAATTGAGAGAGAAAGAACTCTTGAGGGAAAATTACTGTACGCCCAAGAGGTGTGGGAAGAGTGTGATTTCTTCATTGTATTTCCTTCTGGAAGAGTGTTAATACAAGATTGTATTGTCTCTCATATTCTATGTTGTTTCTGAATTCTAGTTACATATTACTTCTGGTTAAATTCCATGTTTAGTTGCTTATACAAAGGTAATCAATTGTGCTCTTAAGGAGTTGGATCCTAACAAGTGGTATCAGAGCTTTGTGTTCTATGCTCCTAGATCCTGATAGTTGGTAACAGAGCTTTGTGCTCTTGGATCTTCACTATTGGTATCAGAGCCTGGTTGAAGGTTCATTAGAGCCTGGTTCAGAGCAGATTAGTGTTTGTTGATTATAGGTCACTCACAGGGGTTTATGTTCGAGTGAGAGTAAAGCAATGGCAGAAGAAAGTAAACTAAGAATGGAGAAATTCAATGGCAAGAATTATCAATTACTGTATTGTGGAAAGAAAGGGTAGGTAAAGAAAGATTGTTGGTTGGTAGAAGATCAACATGAAGGAAATAAAGAAGCAAATGATGAAGGTATTGTTGCACGAGATGCTCTTATATGTTCCTTGGATAAAGTAGAATCTTGGGTTTTAAATTTTGTTGCCTCTTTCCATGCAACCCAAAATAGAGTATTTTTCCATGATTATGTCCATGGAGACTTTAGAAAGATTTATTTAGGGGTTGGTAAGCCTTGTCAAATTATTGGCAAAGGAAAAGTGTAGCTGAAATTGCAGACGAGCAACACATGGGTGTTGAAGGATGTCATGCATGTCCCAGTCCTGAAGAGGAGTCTAATTTCTATAGGAAAGTTGGGTGATGAGGGATGCACAGTAACTCTCACAGTGGAATCTTGGAAAGTTTCCAAGGGTGCACTTGAATTACCATGTGGTAAGAAAGTAGGTACTCTTTATCTATCTACTTGTATTACTGATTCTCCTTCTATTTTATCTACTTCAGATGTAGATGCAAAGATGTGGCTTTGTAGGCTTGGTCACATGAGTGAGAAGGGAATGCATGTTCTTAAGAGGAAGTCTGATATTTTTGACAAACTTAAGAACTGGAAAGCCTTGGTTTTCAAGGAGAAGATGATGGATAGAGATCAGCTCAAGGGGCTGAATAATTCTAAGTAGGGCAGTGTTGATTTGGACAAGGTATGATCCAAAATGAGCTCATGGGTAAAAATCATCACTCATAGGAAAACACAGTTACCAACATCAGTCAGGGGAGAACCGACATCGAACAAGTAGGAACTAACATCGGTCATGTGTAGACCGAAGTCGGTGATGTCAGGCAGGTGGAAACCGATGTCGGTTAGGTAAGAACTGACGTCAGTTAGGTCAGTCACATGGAACTGACATCGGTCAGGTGCAGACTGGGAGGTGACCGAGATTAGTCACTGTTAGAATGAATTTTGGGTGGACAACAAGCTGTCAAGGAGTCTCAAATGCCCATGTGGAGGACTTAAAGGGTAAGTAAGCCTCAAATTCATTATTCCCCTTCTTTATACTATGTATTTCTCACTGATAGTCAAGAACTAGGAAGTTTTGAAGAGGCAATGCAGGTAGAATCTAGGAAATAGTGAGAGCATGGCATGAATAAGGAAATTGATTCCTTGGGAGAGAACCAAATAGGAGATTTGGTAGAGTTGCCAGCTGGGATGAAAGCACTGAAATACGAATGGATTCCTAGGTTAAAGAAAGGAGAGAATGGACATGTGATGTCATGTCCCCTTTTTCGTGGACATTGACAGGCTTGATGATTAGCTTATTATGCGACCTTCGTAGGCTAATATGATGGATAGAGGGTCATAATGGAGCTTGGCTTGACTTTGATTTGCAGAATTTCTACATTTGGTTTTCATTCAGGGTCTTTCAGGCATGTTTGATTGATGCTCCTATTATTTAGGGATATTTGACATGCAGCGGAGCACCTTTATTTTGGTATGGTAATATGCGGAATCACTCCCTGATTCACCTGCTTCGATCGGTTTGAAGATCTGACGTATATTGAGGGAGATATTAATATTTGATTGATTTAATCAAATATTAATTATTTGGTCTCATTAATAATTAATTATTAATTATTAATTATTTGCTCTAATTTTAAATTAGAAACCCTAATGCTAATTTAAGAAAACCCTAATTAGGGCAAGCATATCTTTTTGAGGGTATAAGGGTTTCTCATGGAGGCCATTATTGATTATGCTATTGATTATTGATATTGATTTTGGAGAATTTCTTCTGTGAAGACTGAGCCTAGGGTTCAAGGATTCCATTTGCATTGGAGAACGTTCCCTCTTCAGTGTGTGCAATTAAGAGGCTGTGGAATATTAGCTGATCTATTGCCAAAGTGAGAGATAGCTTCATCCAGAAGTTATCACAAAATTTCAGGTTTGAGAGATAACTTCACACAGAAGTTATCACAGATGTTCCAGGTATTTATTGCTTTATGTTTTGATTCAATAAATTATACAGCTAGAGACATATATCTTCAGATCAGGGGTTGAAAACAGGGAAGTTGTGCTTAATTTGCGGCCGTACAGAATCCGTACGGGTTCGTACAGATCAGTGCAGGAACCGACTTCGGCAGACAGAGGGTTTCAGTGACCGACATCGGTCGACTGAAGACCGACGTCGGCAGAAATCCAACCGGCAGAGACCGACGTAGGCGAGATATCGACCGACGACGGCGTCTGTGTGTCGACACAGAAGGGCCGAGACTTCCCAGAACTCAATTTGCACTTCCAGATTTGCAAAGCCAGGGGTCTCAAGACTGTATTTCATATTTATATGCATATTAGAGGACTGCAATTGTAATAATTTAGAAGGACAAGTGACACAATCTGTAATTTGTTATTAAGAGACTATATTATTGTGATCTTTCTGAATTTATTCAACAGCGATTATATCTAGGTTCAGATTTTTTGTGTTGCTATATTTCCTGTTTGGAAGGGGATATTACAGTGGTATCAGAGCTTTGGTCTTTGGTATCATAGTTTTGTGTCTTTCATATATCTCTATTGGTAGGGGATATTACAGTGGTATCAGAGCTTTGGTCTTTGGTATCATAGTTTTGTGTCTTTCATATATCTCTATTGACAGGGGATATTACAGTGGTATCAGAGCTTTGGTCTTTGGTATCATAGTTTTGTGTCTTTCATATATCTCTATTGGTAGGGGATATCACAGTGGTATCAGAGCTAAATTCCTGCCATCCTGTTGGGCACATCAGAGCTAATGTCTTGCCATCCTGTTGGGTAGCTTGGGTAAAGTATCATGATGACTTCATATACTCAGAGTCGATGGGACTATGATATGAGGAAGTTGAAACTAAGTTTGAAGAGGTTGAATGAATCTCTTTCATATCCTACATCCAAAAACAAACCCGCACGGTATATGACAGCGAATGAGGAGTGGGAGTTAGTACCACCTCGAATTCAGAAGTTGTTGCCTTTTGATCGCTTTGTTAAGCATAGGAGAGAGCACTACAGATCACTTCGACGAGAGAGTAGCATGTCCCATGATTATTATGATTATGAGATAGGAGATAGTGAAGATGAGGATGAGTTTGATGCTTGCACTCAGAGTGTACATGTGTGCTCAGATGTTAGTGCTCTGAGGGTCGATGATCTCTCAGCTATGGCAGAGATTGTAGAAGAGTCCCAGGATCCTATTATTGCAGATGACACTCAGGAGAATGCAGTGGATAGTTTTGAGGACTTAGTTTCACCGATTGTTTCTTTCGATATGGAAGAGTTAGACAGTGATGCTACAGTTGTTGATACTCCGCATGTTGATATGAGCTTTGGAGTTGATTCACAGAGTATGGATGGTAGTATTACAGCGATCAGTGATTCTGAGTCTATTTGTTTGGACCATGCATCAGTGGAGGAGTGTGGGAGACAATCTAGCCAGTGCCATCATGTGTCTAATCAGCTGAGAGTTAGTGAACGAGACATTGCCACCGCTTGTAAGCATTTCGACGATGCTCGTCAGTTGTTAGCAGTTTATGGATGGGGTTCTCCTACTAGCATCGAGCAGGGAGGCAGTTATTTATCCTTGACAGAAATCCACTCCTTATGGGAGGCTATCCAGATTCTGAGACAAGACTATATGCAGTTGGTCACTGACAAAGATTATCTTATAGAGTGGGGCAGCACAGCATATGATTCATTATTGGTCGAGGAAGATAAGGTGAGTGAGCTTACACAGCAGCTAGAGGTGACTTCTGAGATTCTTGAGACTACACAGTTAGCTTATGAGGAGTCACAATTTCATTTGGCTGAGATGACCATGGAGTTAGAGCATTTACAGTCTTCACCAGCCCCAGACTCAGAGATTGATTCTTCTCACACAGATGACAGTGTGGTCCAGTTGGTTGTGCCACCTTTACAGAGAGATCAGTTATGGGATGGATTGGCACCATCTTTTGTAGATGGAATTTGCAGTTGCCAAGTACACAGTCTACAGTATCGACACATCCAGGGCAGTTGTGATTTCAGAGATTGGTTGAGTTGTGTTCACCAGTTTGATTATGGGTTCCTCTTTGTTCTACTTCTGTTGATGTTACAGGTACTTACATTGATTCACAGCAGTGCAGAGCATAACTACATTTGGGATCCAGGTGGATCGAGTAGTTCATTGTTCTGAGATTGCTTGGGGACAAGCAATTTTCGGAGGGGCGGATTGTCATGTCCCCTTTTTTGTGGACATTGACAGGCTTGATGATTAGCTTATTATGCGACCTTCGTAGGCTAATATGATGGATAGAGGGTCATAATGGAGCTTGGCTTGACTTTGATTTGCAGAATTTCTACATTTGGTTTTCATTCAGGGTCTTTCAGACATGTTTGATTGATGCTCCTATTATTTATGGATATTTGACATGCAGCGGAGCACCTTTATTTTGGTATGGTAATATGCGGAATCACTCCCTGATTCACCTGCTTCGATCGGTTTGAAGATCTGACGTATATTGAGGGAGATATTAATATTTGATTGATTTAATCAAATATTAATTATTTGGTCTCATTAATAATTAATTATTAATTATTAATTATTTGCTCTAATTTTAAATTAGAAACCCTAATGCTAATTTAAGAAAACCCTAATTAGGGCAAGCATATCTTTTTGAGGGTATAAGGGTTTCTCATGGAGGCCATTATTGATTATGCTATTGATTATTGATATTGATTTTGGAGAATTTCTTCTGTGAAGACTGAGCCTAGGGTTCAAGGATTCCATTTGCATTGGAGAACGTTCCCTCTTCAGTGTGTGCAATTAAGAGGCTGTGGAATATTAGCTGATCTATTGCCAAAGTGAGAGATAGCTTCATCCAGAAGTTATCACAGAATTTCAGGTTTGAGAGATAACTTCACACAGAAGTTATCACAGATGTTCCAGGTATTTATTGCTTTATGTTTTGATTCAATAAATTATACAGCTAGAGACATATATCTTCAGATCAGGGGTTGAAAACAGGGAAGTTGTGCTTAATTTGCGGCCGTACAGAATCCGTACGGGTTCGTACAGATCAGTGCAGGAACCGACTTCGGCAGATAGAGGGTTTCAGTGACCGACATCGGTCGACTGAAGACCGACGTCGGCAGAAATCCAACCGGCAGAGACCGACGTAGGCGAGATATCGACCGACGACGGCGTCTGTGTGTCGACACAGAAGGGCCGAGACTTCCCAGAACTCAATTTGCACTTCCAGATTTGCAAAGCCAGGGGTCTCAAGACTGTATTTCATATTTATATGCATATTAGAGGACTGCAATTGTAATAATTTAGAAGGACAAGTGACACAATCTGTAATTTGTTATTAAGAGACTATATTATTGTGATCTTTCTGAATTTATTCAACAGCGATTATATCTAGGTTCAGATTTTTTGTGTTGCTATATTTCCTGTTTGGAAGGGGATATTACAGTGGTATCAGAGCTTTGGTCTTTGGTATCATAGTTTTGTGTCTTTCATATATCTCTATTGGTAGGGGATATTACATGTGAGATAGAAGGCCAGGTTATATGGCCTTGAGCAAGCTGTAAGACAATGGTGTTTAAGGTTTGACAGGTGTATGACAAAGCATGGCTTTAGTCAATGTCAATGTGACCATTGTGTTTATTTTACCAGGTTGGATAATGGTCATGACATTATCCTATTACTATATGTAGTGTATATGCTTGTTGCAGGGTCACACATGTAGGAGTTTGCTGAGCTAAAGGTAAAAATAGTTCAGAGGTTTGCCATGAAGGATTTGGAAGCAATAAATAAAATCGTTGGCATGAGTATTTCTAGAGACAGGGAAAGTCATAGGTTGATTTTGTCTCCAGAGGATTATGTGAATAAGGTAGTGGAGAGGTTCAATATGTAGGATGCAGAACTAGTTAGCACACTTATGGTTGGACAGTTCACAAAATAGTGTCCTAAATCACATGATGAGGTTGAGTACATGAGTACTAGACCTGATATTACCCAAGCAGTGGGAGTTGTCAGCAAGTTTATGGCCAATCTAGGAAAGGAGCACTGGAAAGCAGTTCAGTGGATTCTCAGATATCTGAGAGGGACCAGCAGTAGGGATTTATGCTATGCAAGGTCAATCACTTCTCTACATGGGCATGTAGATTCAGATATGGCAGGTTACTTGGATGACAGGAGAAGCACCACAGGATATGTGTTCACTGTTGGTGGAATGGCAGTTAGCTGGATTTCAGAGATGTAGAAGGTGGTTGCAGTCATGGTGGCTAACAAGGATAGGAACCCTACAGAAATGTTAACAAAGCTAGGAACAAAGGAGAAGTTGAATCTTCATTCAAATTCTGTTGGTCTTCAAGATTGAACTTGAAGAGGGATACAAGCTAAGAAACAAAATTAGAAGATGTATAGGTACAGGTACAGGTGCATCTATTTATCTCCAAGTGGGAGATTGTTAGGTTGTGGAGCTAAAAGCTTCACAGGTATGCAAATGGAGGAGGTTGGTAAGTGTCATAGTAATCGATGTCGGTCAGGCCAATCGATGTTGGTTAGGATTAGACAAGAAGCTACCAAAATTGGTCAGGAATTAGCTGACATCGGTCATCTCCAGACAGACAAGAATCAACGTCAGTCACCTGTGCATTCCAGAACTATTAGTTACATGAATAATTAGTTTGATGAACAGTCAGTTTGCATGTAAAGACTAATTTTAGTTTTGAGTCTATGTTTCTAATTATTGTTTGGTTTGGGATCTATTTAATAGACCTATGGGGCTGTATTGTAATGAAGGACAAGGAAGAGATCCTTTCGAGTATAAGATCAATTGATCTGTAGGTTGTGCAAGATCAGGGGAGATCTACATGGTAAGTAAGATCAATTGATCTGCAGGTGTGTGTGTGCAAGGTCAAAGGAGATCTGCAACACAACAAGGAGCAAGATCAGGGAGATCTACTTGGAGTACTTTGAGTACTTGGTGGACTGGCAGTAGGCAACAACAACCATTGGGTTGATTGTCACTGACTGGTGGAAATAACAACTCGGTTATTGAGTTGATTGTGTTTGTAATTGAGAGAGAAAGAACTCTTGAGGGAAAATTACTGTACACCCAAGAGGTGTGGGAAGAGTGTGATTTCTTCATTGTATTTCCTTCTGGAAGAGTGTTAATACAAGATTGTATTGTCTCTCATATTCTGTGCTATTTTTGAATTCCAGTTACATATTACTTCTGGTTAAATTCTGTGTTTATTTGCTTATACAAAGGTAATCAATTGTGCTCTTAAGGAGTTGGATCCTAACAGGCTTTGAAATTTTGGGACTAACCAAATTGTTGTTTTCCCTTCTTATAGCGATGACTAGCTTCTATTGTAGTGTTTGACTAAATTCATTTACTCTTATGATATACACATACCAAATTAAGAGGTAATTTAATCATAACTCAGCTTTTTCTTTATTTTTGAAATGACTTCAATAAAACATTATTGCCTTTGTGGTTTCCCAGTGACACCACTATAGGGACCTATGATATTATATTAACTAAAAACATTATTATCAGATAGGCACCTGTGATAGTATATTATTTCCTTTATTATACTAAAAACATTATTGATAATTTGATGCTTATGCCATATCTAAAGCATATCCAAATTACATTAAAATAGATAGATGCCTAGCATAAATAGACTATTTTGAACATAAAAACCCCTAATAAAATCCTCTATGGATGATCAAGGAAGTGTCTCACTAGATTTGAACAAATGTTTAGTGACAAGATTGACCTTTCGATTGTTTAAGGTAATGCTATAGTAGATATTTTTCTCCATATAACCAAAATATAATGACCCATTCCTAAGTTTATATATTATACAATTGATAAGTACTAGCTGAGTAAATTTTTTAATTATTCTGATGAATTAATTTTGACTTGAATTAAGTGCCCCTTCACTGTTGGTCATGCCAAGTTATTACAGATTCACTTAAATACAAAAATGACACCTAAGGAAAGGTTTTAACACTCACAGCTAATCAGTCTACCTAAAAATCACTTGTAGGAAAAGGCTAGGTGATGCCAATTTACACAAGGGTAGGTCATTAACATTATGGCATCCCAATAGTAATTGTCTGCAAATCAATTTTACCACACATTGATAATTTTTTTTTGGGATATGCATATCATTACTAGGGATGGCAACTCTACAACATATATTTTTCTCAACTTAAACCAATATACAATGTTTACCAAAATTGTCAATGCCTAACCAAATACTTTAAGAATGCAACATGTATGAATATAGATTACCTAGTTCCACATGGTTATAGAAATATATTTTGATTTGGGTATTTATAAATCTTCAGTTACTGATATATATTATATACATTCGGCATATAAGTATGTATTCGGACAAACATATAAACATATATAATTTTTTTATACCATTCAAAAATACACAAAATTGAATGCTTTACCCACCTAGAAATGCTTTTGTTTTCTTCTACCTGATTCCCTTGCTTCTTTTCTCTTTTCATCCCTATTATTTTACTTCTCTTCTATTCACTTTTCACTTTGCTGCCTCTCCTATCTCCCTTCTTCCTTAATCTTCTTTTATAAAAAGAAAAGGCATGGTTTTGATTTAAAGAGTCTTTTTAATTTATTTTTGATTTACTTTATTTTGTTTTTGAAATTCTTTTACTTTTATTAAATTAAGAAATTTTCATTTTGCTTTTCATTTTTATTATTATTTACTCAATGCTTTTATTTAATTTCCTTTTTTCTAATTTAATTTTTAGATTTTCTTTGTTTTTCCTTATTTCTCCTTTTGTAAGATAAATTCCATGTTTTTAATATATATTTTAATATGAAATTCCCAAATTACATATTTTAATTAAATTAAATTAGCATCCAATTAATTTCAAATGATAATTTTAAAATTTATAAATAACCCATATTTTTAAATTTTCTTTTGTCAAAATTATTCCTACTATTATTAATGGAAAAACATGCTAAACACACAAGGACTTTATTTATATATTTTACCTATTTTAGAAACTATAGAAAATAACACCCTAAACAAGTATCAAACACACCATAAGCAATTTATTTTTAAATGCATTTCTACCATGTGCTATCTATTGTGTGTGTGTAGGATTTCATCAGCTCTCTGTAAACCTTGAACGTCTCTATCTACGTCACCCTCTTCAATGATGATCTCCCTACAACATGATTTAGGGATTAATTCTCCTACATCCACCTCACAACACAGGGAATTATATCATATCATATGATAAGCATACACTAAATTAAATAACTGAAACAATATATTATAATGCTTAAAATGTAATCACATAAATTAACCAACTTATAATAATAAATCGTGTATCATCATCTAATCAAGAAACATTCTACTATCCCATAATAGCATATGTTTTAAACTTAGTTTGAAATATAACCAAATCTAAATTTATTAGCTACAGATATCCATAAATAATCTAATAAGTTTGTCTGACAAGGAATCAAGATGTAACAATATATGTACTAAACTTATGGTTAATTTCTATGCCATCATGTAAAATGTGAACCATGTGTCCCTCATGATTTAATGCCAAAAATATATCTTATTGATCAAATTTGGCATCCATCACCTATAACTATGTACTACCAAGTGTAACCTATAGACGAGTGCCCCTGCTCATGATAATCAATAATGTGTTGGCCACCTTGGGCCACATGTAATTACTAGTGTGATATTTCCAATGGAATATTGATAATGTATGGAATGTTTTAACTCCTTTTCCTAATAACCTATGTGATTTATAAATTCCAAAGTGCAAGTATTAGGATCAAAATCCTTATCTATAAACACATGGGGGATGTATCTATTTGTAATAAAATCAAGATAGTTAATGTATCATTCATGAGTATCTATGTCGATGATGACTCTATCGTGGTGCTTGTATATTTAGAGGTGGAGGTTGTATAATTTGAATAGTTCCCTAAGCCTTTATTTTATTCAAATTATGTTGTAATATTGAAAGTGTATCGATATCATGTCCTATAAGTCTATAAAAATGACAAAAGGGTTGAACTTCCTTCTATGACAATCTACTAACAAATTGGTGACAAATTATGGGTAATACCATCAATCCTTTATCAAGTAATATCTATATAATCTAGTGCAGTCTATCCTATGAACTCCTTACCTAAATATGTATAACTAGATCTTTATCCATAGATATAACCATATGTACTAAATGAATGGAGGGATATAAAACTGATTATAACTGAGTAGGGGATCTTTTAGATATAAGATTATGAACTAGTGGTGTTATTATTGTGGGAAAAATTATGAGTTCCTTAGAATCATCTTTATACTCTCCTAGGCCCATTGGCATGAAACTTAATCCACATAAATAGTCATCAATGTCAATAGGTGTTGGATTATCCTCTGTGGTGTCTTGAGAATCTATATCAGAGTTATAGATGTATACTTACCTTGAGTTAACAATTAATGGTATCTATGTTGTGAGAATCCCATCATCTACCTTGGGTGGGGATATTTTTACTATGGGAGGGTGTTCCTCCATCATGGGTGAAGGTAACTATACTGTAGGAAGATCTATAAGAGGTGTAGGAATAGTCTTTCTAGATTTCCCAACCTCATATCTATGCATCTGCTCAATTGGAATCCTATGAGGTGGGGAATCTATGAGAACACAAGGTGTCCCATTTGAATATGTACTTGAGGTAGTAGGCTTAGGGAGTATGTTATATTTGAATGGTTGATTATCTACTAGACAAGTGTAAAAATATATGTCATGTAAAAACTTGATGCATCTATGCAAAGTAGAGGTGTATGAAGTCTATAACATGTATCCACAGTCTCCCAAGTAAGAAGTTGTATTGAAAATTATTAGGCATCACTTGAAAGTGTGTAGGTAGGTTTTTTGGCCCTACTATAATTCCAATGTAATAGTACTCAATATCTATCTAGGAATGTCATCAAACCCTCTTATATTTTTATATTTTTTGAATGGATGCTATATCAACACCCATTATCTATATAAATGTGAGGTTGCATATGTTAATTCTTAAACCATTATCAATTAGAACTCATTTAATAGTGGTGATATTGATTTGTGCTTGAAATAAAAGTGGAAAATTTTGAGTAAGAACTGACTGTGATGGTAAATCCTCATTGGAAAAAGATATAACATCCTCAATGTCCTTAATAGTGTTCATAGAATATACAAAGTAATCTGGCTCTATGTCACAAGACAAAGATGTATGATTTAGTGTTTGAAAAAAAATATATTTGAAATTAATTGCCTTTTTATGTCATTCTTATATGGATATCTTAGCCACTGTGTTTCTAAACTGATCCAGAATATCAAATACTCAGTGCTGATATCTGGGTCCCATTGTAGTGTGATGAGGATGAGGAGGGATGGTGGGATTATTATTTTCCTATATAGGTTGAGGAGGCACCCTATTTTGTCTAGTAATAACTTGAAATACAGGATCTACTATTTTTTGAGGGTGAGTAGTAGAGGCAGGATGGGAGTAAAGATAATCAACTAGTGTAAGTGGAGGTGGAATAAAATGAGCCCTCTAAGTCCTATATCATCGATTAGTAACCAAAGGTAACTCAAAATGAGCCATGTAGAAATGATCCTCATAAGAATGGGACTCACAAGAGGGAGGATCAATGGGTAAAATAAGCTTATCATTGGCATGATCTATGAGAGGAGTGACTTAGTGTGCACTTTATACTAATGGATAGTAATAAGCATGTTAATGAAATAATAAGTGTACCATAGTGTATAAAATGGAATTTGTCAAGATAATCATGATGATAGGATGAAAACTAAAAAGTGAGTAGATGCTATAAATAATAAGGGAAACCCTAATGGTGCACTAGGGTTTTTGCAATAATGTGCTCGAAGTAAGTCAGTTTCACCATTTTTTTAACCTTTTAGAACTTAGTGAATACAATTCCTACATTATTAAAGAGCTAAGTATAGTAATTTAGGGTAATAATATGTAATAAATACAACCATTAATTTGTTATATAATTGACTAACTTTGACCATTCTAAAAATATTAATAAATAGTACAAATAAGAATTTATCTAGAAAATGATTGAGATAGGTGATTAGGAGGCTAAAAACTGAGGTAGAGGATGGTCTGAGTATCAAAAATAGGATCCAAGTGTCATAACCACACCTATACAGTAGTTCCCTAATTATAAACTAGTGCCATTATTAGATATATGGTAGTAGTGTCCTTTGTGTAAGATTGTCTCAAACTTTTGATTGCACTTATGTCTAGATCTACGATGCCTGTTCCTACATGTACAAGTTATGAAATCATATATATTACATGTGCTAACTGAATTTATGAGTAAACCCTAATCATCCATGTTTTTATGACATTTATTTGATATAAGCTGAAAGTGTGTTCATTAATGGGGTAGGATGGACATCCTCAACAACTTGCTATGATGAGAGTTGCCTACATACCAATACTCATAAGAGGGATCAATATCGATGTAGTTCTCCCCACATAAGTGTTGTTCTATGTGTAAGTGAATCTAGTATGATAGTTAAGTTGAGTACTTTGAATGTGAGTACTTTGAATGTGATTGAGATTGGAAATCTAGGTAATCTATGCTTAGGACTGTTGTAGATGGTAGTAAGCATAAGTAAGGTAAAATAGGGATTGATAATCTTAGCTGTGCATAACTTGTTCTGAGTTTGAATGTGTATTTTTCACCTAATTTCCATCCAGTGGTTAGAGGGATAAAATTCATGTATTTATACCATTCTAATGCTTGTGTGGGTGATAAAAAAGGTCTAGGATGACCCTAGGAGGTTTTAGATTTGAAAAGATATCCATTTGTGAAAAATGGAGGGAATAGACATTAGTGCCATTATTGGGACACTAACACCATGTGGTGCTACTATCCTTATTATGGTGCTAGTATCCAAGTGGCATAACACTAAGCACGAAGAGATAAAGTGCAAGAATGAGGGTCTTATACTACTTTAGTAATGATTAGGGATGCTTGTGGCCTATAAAAAGGCTTAATAAGTGTGTAAATAGTTTCAAGTAGCACTCCTAGCACTCAAATACCAATTTTATGTGATTACACATGGTTATAAAGCAATAAAATCATGTACATAATTATGTTATTTTATAACAAAAAAGTGTTGATGCCATTCATTTGACATCAATGAAAACCTTGACTAGGAGATAGTAAAAGAAAATATGTGGTTTACAGTGAGACCACAACAAGAAAAAAAATCTCCAACAACCTGAATTTGATGATGGCATGTTGAAAGAGAGGTATGCAAACATGTTTTAGTGCATTTAGAAACAAAATTAGTTAATTTTGTTACATTTTTTTTGAAATTCTTTAATTTTTATTTTTTAGCACATGCAGAGGCTAATCTACCAAGTGGAAATGAACAACCTGACCCTACTATCCTTCCTAACCCACAAAACCTTCTTATCCATCTTAACCCACAAAACCCTCTTATACCTCATAACCCACGAAACCTTCTTATCCCTCCTCACTCATAAAACCCTCCTAGCCCCCATGTAGTTCCTCAGGCCCCCAAGGTAGTGAAGAGGATTTAATAACCCATATTAATGAAAATACAATCAAACTTGAGAAATTGATTAGGACACTGAGGGATACCCATGGAAATCCATCACTTCCAACACCTTGGGATGTGAATTTTACATGCATTCGCACTACCATGGCCTTAGAATCCACACAAATACTCTTTTTGCAACAATTCTAGCCTTGAGCAACATTGAGAAGAAATATTGTCAAGATGCAAGATCAAGTTAGATATCTCTATCTCTAGGGCCTCCTAGGTTAAAAATGGCATCACCACCATGTCAGGGGTGGTGATTATCCTATAAGACTTCATTTTTGGCATTAGAGTACACATGGTTAGGAGATGGAGTGTAACACAAAATATTTTCAAATTTTATCAAGTACTTATGTTTTTTCTCTTACAGGAACCCATCGAGTCTCAATCTCTCTTAGTGCACACCTTAAAAGGTATACTAAAAAAAGGGTGAGTAGAACATTGGTGCTTCACATGATTATTTTCCCCTATACCACCAATTGCTATCTACACAACCATCTCCTATAAACTTATCTAAGCTTTGCCTCCTCTTTTACACACTCCTCCAAGTGATTCACTACCTTACTAAGTACCTACCCAAGCCTAAAACCTTTTTGAAATTTACCATACAATTTCAGTCTAGGATGACTATATATTCAAATTGATATTTTCACATTATGGGTCTAGGTTAACCTTGGCCAACCTAGATTAGGACCTAAATTGTTTTTATCAAATAATGATACAAAGTCAAATTGGGTCGACCCTGTCGGCTAAACTTTTAGAAAGGTTTAGGGTTAGATTCAACTATATATACACATCCATTTCAATCATTTGAGAAGAAGAGAATAAGAAGAATATATACTATGCATTTGTTTATCCACCATTATACTTGAGGAGCAGTACTAAGGGTTTCAATGCTTTCTTTAGAGATAAGGATCTTGTCTTGTGGAGAAGTCTTTTGGATACATAGAAAAGTTGTTTAGCCTAGAGCTAACTTATATTTATTATCCTTACATACCAAAAAAACCTCTTGTGAATCACATTGGACAATGGAGAGATTGAGACTCAGTGGGTTCATCTTCAAAGGTAAGTATTTCTAACTTTGTTCCTCCTTTTTAAAAGTATATATATTATCATTTGTACTTTTCTTCCATGCATTAAGATTTCCTATACATTGATTTGAGTATAGATATTATATGCATGTTTAATTTTTATGTTTATTATCCACACTTTGTGCCACAAGATTTGCTGAGCACTAGATTAGATTTTAATTCACTTTGCATTTACTTAGTGAATATGAAAATATAGGACCTAGCTAGGGTTATTATATATTGTTACTTAACTAGAGGCTTTGAAACCCTCTCTAGTGATGTTATTATGGTAATAAATCCCTTGGTTAGGTCTAGTGGATCCATCTTGGTCATGACCCCAAACATCTAATGTATTAACAAACAAAAGTGTAAGTAGGATTTATCTTCTTTGAGCTAGGATTGATTAACAGGTCAACTGTATTTTCATTTGTATACATTCTAGTGAACTTGATGTGAATCAAACCCTTATAGGTTTTATTTCATGCATTTATTTTTATCATCATTATATTTTCATTTTTTCTATATTGTATCAAACCTATCAGTATAGTTCTAATAGTCTATGCGTAGGTTTAACACATAATCACTCTAAAATGACTCTATTCTATTTATAAAAGTTTTATCCAAATACATGTGATTGGATCAATTAGCTCAAAACAATATTCTTCTTTAATTATAGGATTGCATACATAGTCAATCCAATTGACTCTTTGCATAGTTATTTTTTAGTATATAGGTTTACAGACATAGTCAAGCCAATCGACTCTATTCGTAAATTATTTTTCAGCAAATAGGTTCTACAAATTCTATCAAGATAGTTGACTCTATTCATAGAATATTTAAATTAACACTTGAGCACCACAATATAAAATTATACAAACTAAACATATTTAAAAACACCAAGGGCAGAGATAGAGCAATCACATAGTACACCTCCAGTTTCAATTGAGGCTCTTAGAATCATGCTCATAGATCATGCCATGACCCATTCTTACCATTTTAATAGATACCATGATCTTTCTAGTTTACTTTCCCTAGAGATGTTATCTACTTCTCTTAAGCCTTCCATATAAATAGCCTCACCTTCAGTTGAGCCTAGTCTACTTTCTACTCCCACTCTACCTTCATTTGAGCCTCATGTTATTTTTTCTCCTAGTTTATCTTTAAATAATCCTACTTTAGTTTTTCCTCCAACCTTACCTTCCCTTGGTGATGACCTTCTTCCTTTGTCTACCTTCCCATGCCTATCCGATGTGTCAACCATCCTTATTGTGATATCCACAAAGTTTTTAATCATTAGACTAGAGACTGTTAATTATATCAGCCACCCTTGGCTTCTCCTTCTACATCTTCCATTAGTAGGACCCCAAAGTCTACTAACTGTGATCTAGGAATTTGACTCAAGAGAGGATGGTTAACATTGTGTTAGTTCCAAAATGAAAAAATGAAATAAACACACTAATAGCTTAAAATATCTAGGCCTAGACACTAGGGAGAGCTTAGCTAATAATCATGAATGAAACACACAACTAAAATATAAACAAAAAACTCTTTTACCTTCCTTGGATGCTCCAAAATGCTTGTTTTGGTGGCTTGCTTAGCTTATGCTCATGAAGTCCTTGGCATTGGAAGCTTGATAACCTCCATCTCTCCTTGACACCTTTGGCTTGTGGCGTGGCTTGGCTTGGAATCAATTTGGCATTATAAAACTAGTTACTTGAAGCTTTTTGGAACCAATACTGCATTATAACTTTGCACTAATTAAGGTTAGAAATGATGTTTTAAGGCCACCTATTAATAGATTTTTTGATTTGATCAGAATCAACCTCAACCATCCATCTCAAGATTGAGATGTGTGGTTGAGGATTAATTCAATTTTTGGAATTAATTTTGTAATTATCCTCATCATGGCATTATAAGAAGGGGAAACTAAGAGGCATAGAGGGCATCATGGAAGGCATTGATGAGGCATGAATCTTGATATTTGTGGCATTTATGGCCTAGGGATGTCTTCCCAAGAAATGAGGTCACTTGATGCAGATATTCAATATTCATTTAAAAAAAAATATTCAACAAGTTTCCATGGAATTTTTTATTATGCCTTAATTTGGGTTAATTAGCTCTTAAGCATGATTAAGCACTTTGTGCACAAATTACCCAAATTGATCAAAATGCCTTGTTATTGGTCCTAAATTTGATTGGATTAGAATTGGAAGTCCACATCAGATGCATTGGATGTGTATTCCCATTTAGAATGTTTTCAAAAACAAATAACAAAGGCACAAGTATTATGCAAAAGATTTGATACGAAAGAGCAGTCCAGAGCATGTGGGTGCAAAATTGTAATTTTGACTCGAAATGAACTGATCAAAGTTAGCTAGCCCATAAATTTCATTACCCCATTTAGAAATACCCTAGCCAAAATCAGCACTTGACTATGTCATTTTCACATTGTTTAGCATGTTATATATTTTTAGGCCAAATTGTGCATTTTAGGTGGAAATTAACCAAAACCCTAATTGAAGGTTATCGATGACTAGTTTTAGGTGTTTAGAATTTGCCCCTATTTGGGAAGGTATTGAAAACTATATGCAAAGAAATATCTTTTCAAATAATAAAAAATGGCCTATATGCCAAAAAGAAGATGATGGTTGAAGAACAAAGTTCCAAATGGTTTTTTTGGGAAGCCTATGATGATGCCCCCTTGAGGAAGTGGCCATCATAATTATTGATGGATGGTCCCTAGAAAAGAAGCAAGAAGAAAGGTAGAATTAACCAATGGTTGAGATTAATCTAAATGATAAAATGTTTGCATGCATTGATGTAAAAAGGATGTTGATTTTACCAAAGGTAGTTATAATCAGGAATAAAAGTCAAAATAATGCTTTACCCATAGGCAGTTATAATTATTAAGTAGACCTACATTAGCTAAAACTAATGGTGCCCCAGTTATGGCTGATTAGCAAGCATAACTCAAGGATATAACCTAGAAAATAGATTAAAGATGAGAGGGTGCAAAGTGATGAAATAGATGAATAGAAGAATGAGATTGATCAGTGTGAATGATTCAGTTGTACCTACTAATTATGAGATGCACATCCTAATCAACAATGATATAATTATAACGGTCATTGGGTTAATTTGATCAAGGGTGGGATGGGAGGATCTGTCAAGGTGCTAAGGAGAAACTTCTGTGGCTCCATTGATTGTAGACCTTCTTGAAGCTAATTTTTGTTATAGCATGTGTTGGTAGGCTTCATGATAGAACATCATAAAGTCTATCCTATGCACAAGAACTAACTCTCAATCCAATAAACACTCAAAAATAATACACCAATGATAAAAACCATGATGCTAATATTAACGTATGAATATGGATAGACTAGAGAATAAAATGCTCAAGGAGTCACCCAATGAACACATATAGACTGAGTTGAGGCAACAGTGCTAAAAGTAACAAACATACAAGCGAGCAAACAAACAAATAAACAAAAAACAAACAAACAAATAACTCAAAATAAACAAACAAACAACATGTCTAAAAAAAAATCAAAAGAAAGCATCTGAACAATGACAATGCCCCAGTAAGGTAAATCAAGGATAACTGACTAGGCTTAGATATGACAAATATTTTTAGATTTTTTGAAATATTATGAATGTTTTTAGAATTTTGAGGTATCTTAACTCATTAGAGAATGAAAATATACCTGCTCACAAAATAGAGAGAGAATTTGGCATAGGTTTCTCATAAAATGGTGAGACCATATGGAAAGGGGGACTGAGGTGACCTCAACATGAATTGAAAATGACCCATATAGTCCAAAAATGACCTCAAGTCATAGTAATTCCATCCACATAAAAGGTGGGGAAAAACTAACCAGGTCTCAACAAGTTCTCAAATCTAGAAAATGGCTAGTCAAATGAAAACAATGATGGCAAAGTGACACAATAATGCATGGTAAACAAGTGTTGCCCCTAGTTTGTCCATATGCAGTTATAACTAAGATACAACTAGATAGGTCAATGATACTAATTTTCCCATAGGTGGTTATAATTAGTATCAAGACTGGTGAAACACTGATTTGCCCATAAGTGGTTATAATCAAGCTCACATAAACAAATGTGGATAGTATGAAAGATATCCTGCCAGATCAACTATCACACTAATTTCATAGACTATCATTGTAAACATGGATTGGATTTATTATTTAAAATTGATTGGAATCCCCCCATAAAAGGTGTGAGAAGAACCAAAGTAACCAAGATCAAAATAAGATTGGATAGGATGACTAAAAATAGGCTTTACTCTAGATGTAAATGGAATGATAGGATGGTATGGTCTTAATAAGGATAATTGTGGTTTGATAATTGAGTTAAAATGGTAGGAGAGTTTCCCCCAAGTGATGGGGTAAATGGATGGGATCTATAATGGTAAATGGATATGTAATAACAATAATGGCATGGCAATGAAATGGTATGGTACATGTTTTTGGCTTGGATATGGTTTTTAATTTTACTGTTCCTATTGATGGGGAGACACACATCCTGATCAATAAATGATACAAATAGAATACTTGATCATGTTAATTTATATCATACACCTTATCTGAATAGCTGCTCTATCAAAAATGGCCTACAGATTTGGTTACCAAGAATGCTTTTATGATATTCATTGGTCATTGATTTTGATTCCTTCAAATGTCAAGACAAGGTATCTTTATAGCCTCTACAAAGGAAAGTGTGGCCATGGATGGTAAATAGGGATAGATAATGGATGGTAGGCTTGATTGTGAAACGGAATGGTAGTTGATAATGGAATGTATAATAGTGGGGAAACAAATGAATATTAGGACTTTCAGTCACACGTAATGTTACTGATGCCAGATTCAACATAATGTTGGTTGTGGTGGGGCTAAATAATTGTTCTCTAGAGAGGACCACCATATTTTTCTATTATTTGATCTTAAGAGTAGCTACCATCTGATTAGGTTGTAGATAGGAAGCTATTTTGATTTTATCTTTGATTTTATCTTCATCAATTAGTGAAGAACTTTTGTGCTCAGCTATTGGTGCCTCAAAGTGGTTTTCACTAATGAAGTTGTCTTGATTGTCCCATAACACCTTCAAGAAGGTTTCACTAAGGAATGTTGACTTTTGACTTTGATTATCTTTTAGCACTTTTTAAAAAGTCTCACTAGAAGATGCTGAGTTCTGACTTTGATTGTCCCCTAGTGCCTTTGAAAAGGTCCTTCTAGGAGAGTGTTCTTCTGCTACATGAATGTTGTCTTGACCTCCTTTCTCTTCTTAAAATACTATGTCACCATTGATGTAGTTTAATAAAGTGTGATTCTATTAGTCTTAATCAACACTTATGGGAGATGGAATGTCAATAATATGGCTATCTTGGTTGATGGTAATGGTTTGTGGAACGGTAATGGAATGGGGAGAGGTTGCATAATCCTCATAGAAGATACTAGGATAATGTGTGTCAAAATTGAAGTAATCATCCTAAAAAATTGTAGAAGCATGAAAAATGTATTCAAATTGATTTGTGAGGCATGTGTAGCTAATTTTATAATAGCCATGAACATATTCTTCTTCTAAATCTGATTTTGACTCAAAGGGCTCTAATTCCAATGTTGAGATTGATGTTGATTATAATTCTGATGCTAAATTTGATGTCAGTTCAAGAATAGAACTTGACTCTAACTCTGATTCTTCATCTAATGGGTACTCTATTACAATGATGTCCTTTTAAATATTTGGTTTTGGACAAGTAATGACCTACGATGGCATAATGGGCTCCACAAAGACTGGTTTGTCAAAGTGAGTCTCCTCTACAATGGGAAAAAGGTCAAGAGATAACTTCTTAGATATTGGCTTGTCAATAGGAGGCCCTTGAAAAATAGGCATATAGTTGAGGTAATCATTTTCCCAAATTCAGTTATAATCATTAAGAAGTGACTCAGTAAAGACTGGCTCATCAGAGTGAGACTCTTTGACAACTGGTATAAGATCAATAGATAATTTATCATAGGTTGACTTATCACAAATGGTTGATTCAATAGAAATATTTTGAATTGGTTGGTTCTCTTGGCCTTTATTTCTAATGAGTTTGAAAATACCAATTTTGAACACAACTTGGTCTTTGAATGATTGGATGGGTTGAGGTTTGGATGGGATTGGTACTATATGAGGAATGACTCATGGTTGGATAATGGTAGGGCCTTGGAAATCATGATTTATTGCATGAGCTAAAGGATAAAGTCCTAAGATGGTAACAATAGGGCATTGTGGGGATTGATTGCTTGCACAAGCTAAAGGACTAGGTCCTGGTATGATGATGGGGCATTATGGAGCTTGATTGCTCGCACAAACCAAAGGTCTAGGTCTAGGAATGGTAGTGGTATTCCTTTGATATTGTAAAGCTTGATGGCTCATATAATCCAAAGGAGGGTTAGGGGTAGCCAATGATCAGATAACAAAAACATGTCATGAAACTTTATTACTTGCATAAGCAAAAGCATCCAAGTCTTCCTCATAAACCATATCATCCTAATCTTGAGTTGGATCATAAGCTAGTTCTTGACTGTGTTCCATGTACTAATTTTTGAAAAGAGGGAATGGATTTGTATCCCAAACAACATTATCTATAGTTGGGTCTTCAAATTCCTCTTCATACCAATCAAGGTCCTAAGTTGGATCGTAAGTTGTTTTGTGACTTTGTTCCAATGAATGATTAACATGAGGCAGATAAAAATCTATCTCACAAACCATATTAACATCATTGGGGTCTTGACAAAAGCCATAAAAGTCATTTTATGTGGCCATTCTATCATAATTTGGATTTCAAGTGACTCCAATGTAAGTGGAGCGAGACATATCCATATAAATGATGAAATCTCCAAAAATAAAAAGACTTAGAGTTTTATAAACTCTGAAAAACTATGTTTAAAGGACACATCGTTCAAACTTGGTCTAACTTGGTCGACAGGGTAGAGTCGTATCTCTAATATGGTCTAAAACTGGAGTGGCATCTCCCAAAATGGTTTGTGCTAAGTCTTGGCATAAAAAAACCTAATGCCAAATATCTAATGTCAAATGTCACATGCACAAATGGTCAAACATCTGAATAAAAACTGACATGTCAAAGGTCTAGGTCAAAATGTTCCAAACAAGGTCTAAAATAGAAAAAGGAAAAGTTGAGTTGCTATGTATTTTGTCCAAATGTGGAGTCAAAATCTAGGCTCAAACAAATAAGCATGTGCTAGGACTCTTGGCCAAACAACATCAAAAGAGAGACTTGAAACAAACACTGATGTGATTTGATTTAATCTAATAAGTTTGGAAATAACTTTGGCATATACCTAACACATAGAATCAAACATAAACATGATCAGTTGGCATAAGGCATAAGACAAAAGGCTCTTTGAGAAAGGTTATATTCTCCCAAATAAAGACATAAATAATGATGAGGATAGGCACTAAATAGATAAACCATCAATAGTTTTCAAACCTGGGTAATCGATTAACTGAAGTTATGCAACCCAAAAGAGAAAGATCTATGTATCAACCCCATAAATTGAGGCCTAAATAAAAATCAATCAATGTTTGGATCTAAACTTGACAAGGTTAATTGAAAACTCAACGTTAAAAACTAAGATTGGACCAAACAAGCTAGACAAGAATAGACAACATTACGGCACAAGATAGAGGTCTAAATGGTATACATAAAATGGTTTGAAATAAATAGTTTTAATATAATGGTAAACATGTCTTGAAATAAATTGAATAGCCTAATGGCGTAAGCATGCTCGAATGATGTGATCAATGTTATGTTTCACAAGACTTAAAAGGCTCAAAATGGTTTAACATGATTTGGGCAACATAACACTACCCTCTAGAATTTAAATGACACACACACAAATAAGTTTAGCAAAAAATTTCAAGGCACAAGTGTGGTGTAAAATGGATATCATAATGCCTCTTTATATAAAAGAGTGATGTATAGACAAATTGGTTTTGACATAGATTATACACAAACAAACAAGTTTTAGTCTCAAAAACACCAAGTAAGATAAATGACCAAAATACACTAAGTATAATTGTCCAAATCCTAACAAGGGTATGACATGTGGGGTTGACTAAACTATCAAGTTTTGAATGTCACTAGGGTAATCAATTACATAATGACTTTCATGCCAAAAAATGCAAAATAAAAACATAGATTTTAGGTCTATATCACTTGGCTTGTTGCAAAAAGGTCTAGTCCTTTTTGCAACCACTACATCCTGCTATTCACTCAATATAGTACGATGTCCAAAGTGCCATTACGTCCTGTGTGCAACTCTAAAAAAGTCAAATGAACTCAATGTCAGGAGATGAAACCCTAGGTCAAAGCTTCCCTAAAGAACTTGCAAGAGGTGATGAATTCCCCTTCACAAGCCAAGATGTATAAAAATAAAGAAAGCATGAAAGTAGAAAGACTTTAGGGTCAGTTTTAATGTCACCCAAACTTTGACGAGTTTCTTGGGAGTGCTTTAAATGACTTTCTTTCTAAGCCTTAGACTAGGCTACTTGTAATAGGAATGGTGTTTTTGATTCCAAGGGTTCCTTATAAGGGACAAATGGAAGAATATACATGCAACATTCCTCTTTTTTCCAAACAAAATTAATTTAATCAACTATTATAAACAATAATTGACAAGTGTGTTTAATTTTAAACCCAAAATGAAAGATTTGGTGGTGTTCATTTGACCCCTTGGTCTTAGTTGTAAAATTTGAAAACATTCACCAAAATATCAAAAAATTCCTTGTTAAGCACTGAAATAAAGTTCCTAATCCAAAATTTAGCATGTAAAAGTGATTTAAACATGTTTTGATTAAATATCTCGCTTGGTCTTATAACAAAATTATTAGCATGTCCTTTAGCTTTGAAGCCCTTTTGAATTTGAAACAAGAAACTTTAGAAAAATAGGTCTCAGGTCTGTGTTTTTGGAAAAACATAGTGACCAATGTCAGTCAATACCATTGACATCGGTTATGACAAATCGAGATCTAACTGATTTCAGTTCTACTGATTGACGTCGGTTAAGCCAAGTAGCCAATATTAGTATTTCTACTGATGTCAATTACTATGTAAAAATTGTGGCATCCAAAAATGGAAAAATAAAGTTAGAAAACCAATTTTCAAGAGTTTTAAAAGCTCAATTTTTTTTTTTAATATTTCAAAAGGATCTCCTTCATGTGTAGGATGCATCTTGTCCCATCAAGCATGCCATATGTGATATAGGAATTTGACTCAAGAGAGGATGGTTAGTATTGTGTTAGTTCCAAAATTAAAACAAAATGAAATAAAAACACTAATAGCATAACATCTTTAGGCCTAGACACTAGGGAGAGCTTAGTTAACAATCATGAACGAAACACACAACTAAAATGCAAAATAAAACTCTTTTACCTTCTTTGGATGCTCTAAAATGCTTGTTGTGGTGGCTTGCTCGGCTTGTGCTCATGCCTCCATCTCTCCTTGGCACCTTTAGCTTATGGATTGGCTTGGCTTGGAATCAATTTGGCATTATAACACTATTTACTTGAAGCTTTTTGGAACCAATCCTGCATTATAACTTTGCACTAATTAAGCTTAGAAATGATGTTGTGAGGCCTCCTATTAATAGATTTTTAGATTTGATCAGAATCAACCTCAACCATCCATCTCAAGATTGAGATGTGTGGTTGAGTATTAATTAAATTTTTAGAATTAAGTTTGTAATTATCTTCATTATGGCATTGGAAGAAGGGGCAATTAAGAGGCATGGAGAGCATCATGAAAGGCATTGATGAGGCATGGGAGGCATGAATCCTAATATTTGTGGCATTTATGGCCTATGGATGTCTTCCCAAGAAATGAGGTCACTTGATGATGCAGATATTATATATTCATTTCTAAGAACAAATATTCAACAAGTTTCCATGGAATTTTTGATTATGCCTTGATTTGGGTTAATTAGCTCTTAAGCATGATTAAGCACTTTGTCCACAAATTACCCAAATTGATCATGATGACTTGTCATTGGTCCTAAATTTGACTGGATTAGAATTGGAATTATGTGTTAGATGCATATTCCCATTTAGAATGTTTCCAACAATAAATGACAAAGGCACAAGTCTTGTGTAAAAGATTTGATAGGAAAGAGCAGTTTAGAGCACATGGGTGCAAAATTGGCATTTTGACTTAAAATGAACTGATCAAAGTTAGTTGGCCCATAAATTTCATTAACCCATTTAGGGATACCCTAGCCAAATTTGGTAGTCGAATATGTCATTTTCACATCATTTAGCATGTTTACATGCTTTTAGGCCAAATTATGCATTTTAGGTGGAAACTAGCCAAAATCTTGATTGGAGGTTATTAGCGTCCAATTTTAGGTGTCTACACTAACAAGTATATTTTTTAATTTCATAGGATAGATAATAAATCTTTGAATCATTACCAAAAACTTTGGTAGTATATTGATACATTGTGTCCCACTATTGTTCAGCCCAAAGATAAGGCTATACCTCCTCCTAAGTTATTACCTGCTTATATTCCTAAAACCTGAGATGTAAACTATCTTTGGCACTAGTGTGGTACCCATCATTATGATCATTTTCATATTCTCCAACAACACATTCATTATCACCTTCATTCAACACCTGCACCATATATTCCTTCTTTCGTAGCTCACCCATGCAAGAAGGCTCCTCTTTATTCACCAATGGCACCTCCTTCTCCACCCATGGATCATCCTTCTTCAGTGTTGGCACCTCTTTCTCACCTTATAGATACCATTCCTATTTAAGCACCTATTCCTCTCCTTAAATATCCTATAGAGGATATCCCTCATGAGCATGATCCTTTAGCTATACCTATATTTTATATTGAGGAGATTTGGAAAGAAGTCTTTGTGTAACTTTCCATGAGGATTGATGAGACTTTGGCTACCATTAGGATGCAACTTCATAGAGATTTTTTTGATGTCATGGATAATATTTGTGAAAAAATTTATTAGTATTTGTGAACATGATATGGTGTTCTTTCACATTGTTATTCATTATGATTTTGGATTGGATTTGTTATCTACTTTTTTATATCTTATACACTTAACTATGTTTCAAATTTGGTTTCACCTATTTATTTTAAATGGATATTTATATTATGATTTATGTATTTTTATATAATTTCATTTATTTTCTATTTTCTATGGATTATTATCATTGTTTTTATGATTGCACACTTTTTTAGTGCATTTATTTTATCTATTATTTTTCATTTACAATGATTGTTTGCTACCTTATCTTAATTAAAACTTAGATACTTATTATTATGACTTGGTTAAACAAACCTTGATCCCTTTATCAATCATTTTTCACCGTATGATCAGTTAGAAATCAAGACATCTCATTTTACTTCTATTTTTTGATCTACTTTGGATCTCCATTTATTCCTTTATTTCCTTTCACATATAAAGCATACATATAGTTGAAACTTGAGATTACATACTAGTTCATAGATAAGCCTAAGTGTTTAGTCAGTCATATCTTTGGATTCTTAGCTTATCTTAACCAAAGTATAAAGCTCATTCATGTGTACCACTTCTATCACTCATGTTATTTATTCCAAATCTGTATGGAGGAGGAATCATAAAATCCATAAAAAATTTAAAATTTAAGTCATTTAAACAAAAGGCAACATGAAATTTCAAAAATAAAATCACACTAAAATATGTGATTTAAGCACATCTCTTATTTCTAATTGAAGCTCAAACTCCACAGTTGGCCTCATGATAGAGTCGAGGTCCATTGAGGTGCGATAGGCCAATAGATTGGGATAGGAGAATTTTTGTGTGTGTGTGTGTGTGTGTGTGTGTGTGTGTGTGTGTGTGTGTGTGTGTGTGTGTGTGTGTGTGTGTGTGCGTGTCTGTGTTTGTGTATTAGTGCTACTTATTTTATCACACAAGTACCCAATCTTCATAGTAAACCGACAAAACAAAAGGCAACATACAATTTCAAAAATCAAATCACACTAAAATATGTGATTCAGACACATCTCTTATTTCTAATCGAATCTCAAACTCCACAGTTGGCCTCATGATAGAGTCGAGGTCCACTAAGGTGCAATAGGCCAATAGATTGGGATAGGAGAATTTATGTATGCGTGTGTGTGTGTGTGTGTGTGTGTGTGTGTGTGTGTGTGTGTGTGTGTGTGTGTGTGTGTGTGTGTGTGTGTGTGTGTGTGTGTGTGTGCGTGCGCGTGCGCGTGCGCGCGTGCATGTGTGTATTAATGCTACTTACTTTATCACACAAGTACCCAATCTTTATAGTAGATCGACAACTCTGTAAGAGGTCCTAAGGAATATGGAATATGTTATGGGAAGGTAGGTCTATTTTAATTTTCTTGTTCATACAATCAACATGAGTCAATCTTCGTATATCACCTATTTGCCTATAAAACTATATGCTTATTGCGAGTAGGTATCCTTTGTATTTTGATGGTCACTAGACTCTTAGTGTCTCTCTTTTATACCTAGTATCCTCATGTTTCCTAAGTTCTTCTCATAGATGTCTATGTCATGATTTTTACATTTTTTATTTCATTACAACATTCTAAATATTTTCACTTGAGAAATAATTTTTTGATAATTGATCATTCCCCTTAGGGTTTCCCTTTGTGAGTTCTAGTGTAAGACCATGGATAGGACTAGGCTCTCTTCACAAATTACCATAATAAAAAAATTCCTTATTACTATTCACCTCATTAGTGTTCCCATTATGAGTTGTAGTGTAAGATCATGGATAAGACTAGGCCTTCCTCACAAATTACCATATTAAAAATATATTTTAAAATCATTTTCACAGTTGTTTCTACCTCATCAGTGTTCTCTTTGTGAATTTTAGTGTAGTAAGACCATGGATAGGACCAAGCCCTCCTCACAATTATTATAATACCTAGTTTATACTATAACCAAGTCACAATGAAATTACATGTGTCAAATTTGAGATAAGTAGTGTTTGATTATGAGTTACACATCATTGACATACTTCCCATCTTAATATTTTATGATTACTTCATATGTCTTTCACTTTTATATTCTTATTTTCTATTGTGTGTACGCTTACAACCCTTTTATTAAATTTTTTATACTTCCTAGCTTGAATTAATGTGATTAATTTAATTTTTATATTTTTTATTTCTTTTTATACTTCCCAAATTGATTTAGTATGATTGATTGACTTAATTATTTCATTTTTATATGATTGGTTTTTCATGTGCCTTCCTTTTTATTACAATATTTTCATACTTCCCAACATGATATAGTGTGATTTTATTTTGTTTTAATTTGGTATAAATATTTTACATGGTTTACAAATATTTTTTACCCTTTTTACCATTGTTGTTTTCTTATATATATTCATCTTTTATTTTTACACATTTCTAATCATGATATAGTGTGTATTACATTTGTTTTGATTACTTATACTTTTAAAAATAATTTTTTCCTTTTTATTTCTAACCATGCATGTGTCTCACATAATGCTAGGAAAAAAACACATCACATATTTACCATAACATATACAATAAAATATAAATACATGTCCTAGAAAGAAAATATATCCATGCATACACATACAAATCTAAGTACAACTCATGAGATCAATGAAATTATCAACGTCAATATATATATATATATATATATATATATATATATATATATATATATATATATATATATATATATATATATATATATAATGTGTTTTATACAATACAAAGTAAAAAATATAATAACTATGGCTTTAAGGCTATGCTCCATCATGTTTGATGGCCTAGACAAGCTACCCATGGATGCCTATGATTGACCCCTATGAATGGTACATTGTAAAGAGGTAGTTTGGGATCTCAATCTAGTAACCTATCCCTATAGATTAGCCACCTAGACCTATACATGTCCAAGCTAGATGGTAGTCACCATGTGCATGGCTTGCTCTTGTGCTAAGTCCTATAAGGCATATGCCTCTATAGTTACCACCCCTATCAATGGATGTAATCCATCACTACATGCCTATATCTAACTTGCATCCTCTCCAACTAGTCTAGCCTAGCTCACTTGGGATAGGGTAGATGGAACCATAGGGTCATCCAAAGTGGTAGGGTTGTACAATGACAACAACCCATCTAAAATGTTATGATGTACAACCATAAATAGGGCTCCCCATCTAACCTCCTATATCATAGGATCTATAAAACCAAAAACCAAATAGACATTAGATCACACATATATCTCAAATCATCTATCTATCATAATTAATAATGTAACTAGTGTTCTATATAAAAAACTTAAAATAATTTTAAAACATTTCTCACCAGTGTCGATATCACTAACCATGGTATCACCATCTACTCACCCATCAATCACCTCCTCCATTATATACCTACACACCAATGTAAAACTAGGTGTCACCACCCAAGCCCACCATGGTCCTCTCCTCAGTGGTCTTTTTATGGACCAACTATGTCCTATAGCTATTATAGGATCCCCTATACATAGCTAGCACTCGCATCTCCTTACATCAATGGTGTCTATCTCCAAAGATATCATGGTGGCCATTAATGCCTCTGCTATGATACCTATTGTGATCCCTCTTTCCCTACATCCACATCCATAATATCTCATCTTGGCTCCACTACCTCCTGTTATCATGCTCAACTAACCCATGGTCTATCTTGTTGAGCCCTGATCATTGGCATCTCTATAGGTACCCATCTGCCTCCTCTCCCTCTCATCTCTATAGCATTTCATGCCCAATAATTAATCACTAATAGAGGACGTGATGGATGGGGAAGTCCCAATCTTTAAGGTATATAATCTACTAGATGAGGATCCACCTGTGAAGTGTAGTGGCCCATGATTTACACATGTGCCAAACCTATAGTAATAGTAGCCCAACTAATCCATATGGTAGCCATGTGAATATATAGATGCCACACTATCTACCCTCATGTGATGGTTTACAATTCTAGAACATGGGACATGGCCCACACTACATGGTCTTACCTCCATCGAATGACCCAAGGAAACCTATCATCGATTGCATGGGGCAACTTAGTTAATTTATACATATGAAACCTCTCATATATCCATGTGCTCAAAAGTATAATTGGTCCCATTGTATTCTATCCTTGAGATAACATCCCACACATATCATGCATTATCTATACCTAGATGATAGAACCAAAATCATACAATGCTCTCTAATCCAAAATCGATAGGCATAAGGTTATCACATACAAAGGTACCTTACTATCTAACTTGTGACATAACACTCATGTTGTCATAAGCCCTATTATAGCCTTCCAGATGTTTGAAATGGTCATAAGATAAACATCAAACAAGATCACACACATTTCAAGGTATATCCTATTTGAGCTTGTATCCCACTGAGCTAAGGCTCATCTTTCATCCTCTAACTCTAGTGTATTAATAATCACCAATGTCTTAGATATTGAAAGTATAAGTAATACATGGACATCCTCCAAAGTAATAGCCACCTAGATGGTTTCCCCCTCTACCTTCTATTGAAAAGTGTTGGTTAATCATGTCCATGATACTGGGAACATGACAATGAGACTGTAATACCTTGGTTTGACTTAGTAGTTCCTTCTCACTGACATGATGTTGTTGTGACTCCAATATGTTTTGTGTTGAACCTATTTGTATGGTATGGATGCATTTCCATGAAACATGTAGGTTTTAGTTAATTGGATTTACTTAGAAGTCTTCAAGGCTATGTCATCTCATTTGTGACCCTGATCAATTATTCTTTATCCTTATGTTGTTCTAATCAATTTATATGTTTTGATAAGCACTTCATCTCTAGAGATGAGCTGATGATGTTTGAAATATATCTAGTATTAGGAGATGGTTTTAGCTTCCACTAATTGGTTATCAACACATCTATATTCATTATTGGAGTAACCATCTATTTTTGAGTTTTTATGATATGATTTTCTTAGTAATTATCCTCAGTGGGTGTGTTCTAGTCTTTGTAGTTACTCAATAGGTGTGTCCAGTGATCTTTCACCTTAGTTTATTTAACGTTGAACTTGTGGTCAACCATTTTTGGTCTCGGTTGGGGACATATTTAAGTTATTATTAGTCATGTTCTACCTTAATACCATTCTAGTATTTTAAAACAAATTATACTTATAAAACTATTAATAATAAAATAAATAGAAATTAGATTTAATTTTATGGAGTAAATAAGATTTAAATCTCATGAATAAAATTGTTAAAAAAGTTAAATAAAACAATATTAAATAAAAAAAATAAAAATATAGAAATATATTTGATTTCCTTTATTCATTTATTTATTTAAAAAAAAGGAAATAAGCAAATTAATTAAATAAGGAGGAGAGAGAGAAGCTTAGTGGAGGAGAATTAATAGAGCCTTACAGATGTTTAGTGGCTGATTAGTTGTTTGGTGGAATCATGATGGGAATTACAAGTAGCCTAGGTACACCATAATGGTGGAGAGGAAGTTTTAATGGATTTTCACGTTACTATAGGGAACAAATGCATCATTTCTCTCTGACAGAGAATTAAATGCCATGTTGAGTGGAAGAGGGTTTTGAAAGGAATTGTACTATGATTAAGATCTCAAGAGTGGAGAAAATAGGGGAGAGTCATAATGGTTGTAGGAATGGTCGAATCGAGGAGAGGAGAAGAAGAGGATGAAGGAGAGCTCGATAATGATGGAGAAGCAAACAAGAGATTCAATAGATTAGGCAAGGGACTTTTCCTTCTTTTTAAAATATAATAATTTTTCTAAAAATATAGATAGATTAAACACTGAATAAAAGGCTTTAGTGTGCTAAGATGTAATCTTTCTCTAAGAATCTGGTACTTTCCTATAGATTCATTTCAAAATGAGATTTGGTACCTATGTTTAGATTTATTTCAAAATGAGGATTATATCTATTTTTACAAATTATACCAACTGTGGCTGCATAGCATTCCTTTTAAAATTCCCTGATTTGTCTACCCTTCACCCTTTTGGCTTGACTATAATAGATTTATGTTTAAAGAACAAATATAAAATTTGTTTTCATTGAAAATTGCCATGCTGGGAGGTATACCAACTGGGATCAAATTGACAAAGATTTCACAATACAAAAAAGTTTTTTATTAATTATTATTATTTTTATTAAATAAATAAATTTTAATTTATATATGGGGGGTGGAGATGGTGGCTGAGTCATCCGAGCCCCCTCCCATAATAGAGAGGGGAGGGGCATAGGCCAATCATCCAACCTTGACCCCTATTATGGGCAAGGCAAGGCCTCAGCCCAACTACCAGTCGAGGGCCTTTTTATTTATTTTTTATTTTATAAAATCAATAATAAATAAATAAAATGAAAATCTAATTTTTTTAGATTTAATTTGTATAAACAAATATATATATATATATATATATATATATATATATATATATATATATATAAATTAAATCTAAAAAAAATTAGATTTTCATTGTATTTATTTTAAATATTAATATAAATAAATAAATCATTATATTCATATATGAATGCATAGGTACACATATTTGATGTTGATATTTATATATTATTATGAATATATATAAAAATAAAAGTGATTAAAAAATAGTGTTTATATATAAGAGCAATATTTAATTTATTGACGCTAGATCATTTATATTGATATGTAATTGATAGTAAGTATATAGTATTTGTATAAAAGCATGTGAATGAAAATTGTGAGAACAATAAGGGTTTTTATATATGGATTAGATAAGAACACTTGGATATATAAAGAGATGCATATAATTTAGAATAATACTTTTAATAGAAAATTAGAGGTTTCATGATTATGGGTTTTCATCTGCACAAATTTATATAAGAATATACACTTAAAGATGACCAAAATAATAATAAGTTTATACTATTATTATATCAGTTAGAGGAGTTTACAAGTGGAGATTCAAGTAGATGATTTATTTAATATTGGTAATATTGTTGCAATTAGATGGGTATTTAGGAATGTAAGGTGTTTGAGATTTGTGGGGTTCCCTGTATTGTGTTTTTCGATGTGAAGCATTAGTTTAGCAGGTGGTTTAGTATGTTGCTTTTGTGGTTGTATAAAAGTGTAGTTATTTCATAATTATGTTGGAAATTGTTAGGCTTGGTGTGGTATTGACATTAAGAGTAATGTTTGCATGTTTTATTGGCTTGTATATATAATTATCATAAGTTTTGTTTAGTTGATAAATTTTTTATTTAATCTATTTATTATTTTGGAAAAATAAAAGTAATTAAGAGAGGAGGAGTCTCTTGCTCAGCTTTTTAGTTGACCCTTTTGTTGACCATGTCCTAATGTAGGTGGAAGAGATCCAGTGTAATAGTTAGGAAGATAATTTAGTAATTAGGTTAGATAAGGTTGTAGAGTAAAATTGAGTTGTTGTATTGTATTAGTATTCTATCCCAAGTTTTGAAAATAAATTCATGATAGGCCAAATTGGATTTAGTTATAGGCATTGTTTGTAATTGTAAACATTAAATGTTATAGTGGTAGCCTTAGCAAGGTTTTTTAGTGATTGTAAATGAATTCTTAATGATATTTTTTCATTGTAAGATTGATATTTAAAGATTAGTCAATTTAACCTCTTGGTATCGAAAAATTCTTTGGAACAAGTTAAGATGATTAAGAATCAGGAAACTGATACAATGTGGAGATTATGTAGGTGGATTAATTTATATATGATATTCATTTGTATTTTATATTTGATACAATTGTATACCTTTGGGATACCATTGTTCTACCATTCAAGAAAAAAGGGGGGTCTTTTGTATTAAGGCATAAAAAGTCTCTGTTTAACATTTAATCCATTTTGTTGGTTTAATGAATGCCACAAATTTTTGATCTTATATGTTAATCTATAAGAAGAGAATTTAAGACACTCAAAATGATTGTAATGAGATTTATAAATGCAACCAATTTTTTTTTTAATTCAAGCCTTTGTAACCTAGTTTAGCATTTTTTTAAACCAAAGGTTGTACCATTTAGTTTAGAGATTTATATTTGTGTAGCAACATTTTTATTGATTTTCAATGTCATTTTATATTTCTAGCAAGATCATCTTGAACCTTGTTTGACGTTGATTATCTCTAATTTTCTGAGTTAGGTTCTATGAAGTCACTCCCAAAATGGGGTTGTATAATTAACTAGTTTGATATTTATAGAATATGAAAGATATAACCTATATATTTGAGTTTAATATCATTATATAAACCTTCTTATTTTATCTATATTATAATTTAGTATTTTTGGTGCACCTTCTTCCAGGGGTAGTTAACAATTTATGCACCTACGTTTTGTTGTCCAACTTGCAAGGCCGTTGCAAAACCAAACTGGTAAAAATAATAAATGGAGTCACTCCCTAAAACCAAAAGTTAATAGTGATTTATTTTGGATTTAAATTTTCTCCATAAAATTCATTAATTTATTTTGGATGTTTTTACTATTTTTAGTAGCCTAATTTTGAAACTACTTTATTCTAGGATCTGCTAGGTAAGATAGTTTTCTATGATAAAATCATTTTGGAACACTGAGATATTTTAGTGCTTATCTTCTAAAAGTTAGTTTTATGGGTTATTAAGGGAAACCTATAACTTATGTATTTGGGAAGTGGTGTCATAAGTAATTTTTCTTTAGTATGAATATTTTACCCATCCCCATTTGATAGGTAAATTAATGAAAGTGTGACTTAGTTTTGAGGTGAGTGAGTTGACCTTGGTTGCCTGTGGGTTGGGAAATTCTATCTCAATATGAGTATTTTATCTCGTATAGCATGTTTATGAGTAGTGTAGAGTTGGATTTGAGATGTAGCAACTTAAGAGTTTATTTGTTCTTTTAAGTTGCTTTCTTGCAGACATGAATTCTTAAATGTGTGTAAACTTAATGCATGTGAGTTCAGTTATGTTATTTTGATGAAATGTTAGTTGAGTATGTTTAGTGTTAAGCAAAGTTAGCATCACACAAGAGAATAAAAAAAATTGAAGTGTTTTTATTATTTTATTTGGTTAAAATTTTGGGCATCACATTTTGGTATCAGAGCCTAGGTTTGACACCAGGAGCTCTAGAGAAACTACGTTTGGGTAATTATGATGAATTAGTGAAACTTATAATGATAATATTTATGTTTGGTTGTACTCACAATGAATTGATATCTTAAATTTAACTGTGCGACCATATTTTTTATGCTTAGGTGAAGTTTATTTAAATTTGGAATTGATGATTTCATTGACATGTCTATATTTCAAGTTAGCATTTTGTATAATATTTATTGTTTGATATATATTTATTTATATATGATTGATCTTTAATGTTGTATAAATTGTGTATTTATTATATATATACTTAAGTAGTATTTTATCTTAATACACTTCTTTAGTAATCTAGTATTTTTGACTGACCTGTATAAAGGTGGTCTAGAAGATTTGTTTCTATAAGCTCTTGCTAGGGTTTGAATACATTTCCATAAGAAATTATGTTTGTATATACTATGATTTGAATATAGGAAAGATTGTAAAACCTACCTTGATGTGTCTTAATTTGGTTTTCAACATCCAAACACCTTGTTTACCTTCAGTTAAGAATTAATTATGCATGTGCTAGCTTAGACTTATTAATTCCCCCAAATGTTAGGGTTAGATTTATTACATTTACCTTTCATTGACTTAATTTTAAGTATATTTATTGAATAATAATATGATATGTTGTTGATTTTAGGTATAAAATTATGATATTTCCCAAGTAGTTTGGTGATGATAATGTTATTTGGTGGTGAATAAATATCATCTACCTTTAATAATTATAGTGATTGATTATGTGTAGAAGTAAAGTAATGAGATTTCCAAGAGTTTTATTACATGTGTATTACATAGATGAATCTTGAAGTTATAGTAAATGTGCTGAAGAGATTCTTTCTTAGATCCAAGTTTGAATTTATACAACTCAACCAATTTTGAAATCATAAATAACCTTATGGTGTTAAAATAAAGGTGGTAATAATAGGACTATTACATATTTTTTTATATAGATGAAGCAATACTTGTTTAAGATTAGTCTAATCCTTTAGTAGTGATAGATGGCCTATGAGTGTTAATAACATTAACATAAGAGAAATTATTTCAGAGCTTTAGGTAAAAGTAAATCTAAATGGCTACTCCTCCCCCTTGTTCAACAAGCTTTTGATATGGGTACACCTTGATTTAGTAGTATATATGCTAGTTGCCTACAGGATATAGTTAACATTGGTTGTGGTTTCCAAAATTTTGTGAATGATGATCTTTTAGGTGACCCTTTTCTTTTACATTGACCATTGCATCCTTTTAATAGTCCATGTTATGCTAACTCATGAAAAATCTAGTAGCATGCAATACCATATTCAATGCATGCATCAAGACCTATAAAACCCTATTTTATTCATATTATCACACCCTAGTTATGGATTATGAAAGCTTGGTAATTTGGAGTATGGATTGATGATTAGTATAGTTGATGTATTGATTATCTTAGTGAAATTGCTTATTCATATTGATATTTTTGGTAATTATAATAGATAATAGCTTTCAATGATGAGCACTCAAACATACATACCATTTTCACTCAGTAGAACATCAGTGAACTATGATTTATACTTGTTAACCAATTGTGCTAGTGTAACCACCGAGACTCTTGCATTAGTGATAAGGTTATATAAGCGCTATCAACACATATTTATAATTTACATTAGAATAAGACAACCAAAATTGAATATAGTGCTATTCTTAGAAAACATTGAATTGAAAGAAACGACCAAAAATGACTATTATCATTTGATGAGAGATTTATTTATCAATTGGTTCAAAGATCTTGGGATAGTAGGCAAATTTTATTCATATTTTGGCACTGGATGTGAGGCATGAGGTTTACACTTGGTTTATTTATACACAGTTACATCATCTCTTTTTTGTTGGGAGGCATAGGGAGGATTGCTTTTACTTTTGTTTCTCCTACCTTTGGGAGGTAGTCAAACCTTGTTTTATTACCTCTAGTAGGTAATCATATTTCTCTTATGGGAGGTATATGGAGGATGATGTGATGTTTTCTCCTACCTTAGGGAGGTAGTCAAGCTGATTTTGTTCTCTTACCTCTGGGAGGTGATTTAGTTCTATTGATTCCTTCTCCCCTTGGGTGACTTTCATAGTCACATATCACGAGTCTTTGAAATTGAAATTTCAATTAATTGTTATTATGGAGTTTTTGACATTTATAAGTTATTTTGAATTGAATTTATAATTAATGGATTTATATTGATTGCAATGGGATTTAAATTTTGATGATTTAATATTTGTGATTTGAATTTATTTTTATTGGCACCAATTTATTTAGACATTTGATTTTGATGGTTTTTTTAAGAATTTTTAAGTCATTAATATTTCACTTGATTGGATGCAATTTTTATTATTTTATCAATTGCTCATTCAAGATTATTACGATGTTTTAGTTTATGACCAATGCTAGTTCATGAATTTTCTTTGTATATGTTGTAATGTGCATAGTGTGTGTAGTTTGGGGGAGAAGAAGTGGCTTGAGAAAGCTATTGGGTCCAGATGGGAGCCTGTGTGGGGCAGGTTCATGACACCATCCTTCCCAACCACCAAACGTGGTGTGATTATTTTATACATATATTATTTCAGCCATTTTAGAAGCTCTAAGGAGGCTAGGAGGTCTAAGGAGGGAATAAAGAGGTTTTGGGAGGTCTAAGGAGGTTTGGTGAGATGTATTTGATGATGTAAATTATGGGGATTATTATTATTTGCACACTAGATTGTTCTAGCATATATGCTTTCTTATATGACTTGGTAGTCATTTTCATTATTGCTTGATAGATAGTTGGTGTAGTATTATCTTGTTATGGATCGATATTTGTACCTTGGTTGATAGTGATTCATATTTATAGTATGAAATTTTATACTTGAGTAGAGTAACTGATTGATCATTATTTTATTTATTTATTAGTATATTAGAGCAATACAACATTAGATTACATATCAATTTTGGTTATCAATCATTGGATATTTTGGTAATAAACCATTTGGTTTTGTCGATGTTTTTAGATATGGTTGTGTTTTTATATATAGTTTGAGTGGGTGCAACACAATATTGTAGTGGAATGGTAATTATAATCTTGTTTAGCAAGCTTGATAGTTCATAACATCAGTTGATCATGAATTTGACATATGAAAACTTGTTGGGGATCAATCAACAAAATTGATTACTATATGAAAGCAATTAAATGCAGAAATAAGCCAGATAGATAAGTAACTAGAATAAAAAATAACAAAGAACAAGAGATACAAGAAACCACCCTAAAAACTTGTATTCAACTCTTTACAGAAGGAATTACAATTGAAGAAACTTCTTTTCTTCCACACCTCTCTCGAATGTATAGATCTCTTCTTAGATTTCTTTCCCTCAAGAGTCCTCTCTCTCAATTACAATCAACTCCACAATCTGGATTGATTCACATATACAATCTGTATCCTACTTCTATAGTAGTGTCTTTCACTCTACAGTATTGTCCAATAAACTATGTGGATCTATCCCTTATATATAACATTAGAGATTCATGAGCATGCACTTACAGCCATTAGATGCATCTCCTAATCAAGGGCTCTAATCAGTTCTACTCAAAATAGAAATACAGACTTACAACCAATAGTTCATCCTCATCATGAAAACATTCTGTTCTCGCACAAAATTAGATTCAGGACACACACAGGTGACCGACGTCGGTTCCTGTATGCCTGCCTGTGACCGATGTCGGTCGACCTTCTACCAACACCAGTAGCTTCTAGTCTACTCATGACCATCGATGATGACTATTGATTTCTAACAACTTCTATAAGCACTCATGGGGTGAAGCTTTTAACTCCACACCTTAACAATATCCCACTTGGAGATAAATAGCTACACCAGTACCTGTACAACAACATCTTCTAGCTCCTCCATCTTCAAGTCAATCATGAAGACCAACGAAAGTTGAATGAAGATTCAATTTCTCCTTTGTTACTGGCTTGGTTAACATATCAGCAGGGTTCTTATCTATATGGATCTTTTCCAACTTCAACTCACCATCCTCCAATACCTGTCTAATGAAGTGGTACCTAAGCTGTATATGCTTTGTTCTTGAATGAAAGGTTGAATTCTTAGCAAAATGAATTGCACTCTGACTATCACTATATAGTCTACAATTCTCTTACTCCTTTCCAAGCTCTTCCATGAACCGTGTCATCCATATCATCTCTTTACTAGCCTCTGTGACTGCAATATATTTTGCTTCTGTAGTTGACAAGGCAACAACCTTCTGCAACTTTGATATCTAGCTAACCACCGTTTCACCTACAGTGAAAACATATCCTGTGGTGCTTCTCCTGCCATCCAAATCACCTGCCATATCTGAATCTACATAACCATGTAGAGAAGCATTTGAACCTCCATAGCACAAATGCCTACTGCTGGTTCCTCTCAGATATCAAGGATACACTGAACTGCTTTCCAGTGTTCCTTTCCTGGATTGGCCATATACTTACTTACAACTCCCACTGCTTGGGCAATATCCGGTCTAGTACAAACCATTGCATACATTAAACTTCCTACTATGGAAACATATGGAAATTTCCTCATGTACTCTACCTCATCATGTGAATTAGGACACTATTCTTTACTCAACTTAAAGTGTCCAGCCATAGGTGTGCTTACCGATTTTGCATCCTACATATTGAACCATTTCAACACCTTGTCCACATAATCCTCTTGAGACAAAATCAACCTGTGATTTTTCCTATCTCTCTTAATGTTCATGCCAAGGATTTTCTTTGCTACTCCCAAATCCTTCATGGCAAATGTGTGAGCTAATTTCACCTTAAGCTCAGAGATATCCTGCATGTGTGATCATGCAACCAGCATATCATCTACATACAACAATAGAATAATATATCTACCATTATCCAATCTCTTGAAATACACACAATGGTCAGATTGACATCTACTGTAGCCATGCTCAGTTATAAATTTGTCAAACCTCAGATACCATTGTCTTAGAGCTTGCTTGAGGCCATACAAGTTTTTCTTCAATCTGCACACTAGCTTCTCCTTACCTTTGACCTCATATCCTTCTGGCTGATCCATATATATTTCTTCATCCAAATCTGCATGAAGAAACGTTGTCTTAACATCAAGCTGCTCAAGATGTAAATCCTCAATAGCAACTAAAGACAGTACAGTTCGTATAGAAGTCATTTTAACAATAGGAGATAAAATCTCACCAAAATCAATACCTAGTTTTTATGCAAATCATTTCACTACTAACCTGGCCTTATATCTCATCTGTCCATTCTCACCTTCCTTCAACCTACAGATCCATCTATTCTTCAGTGTCTTCTTTCCTGCTGGCAACTCAACCAAATCCCATGTTTGGTTCTCTCTCAAGGAATCAATTTCCTCATTCATGCCTAGCTCCCACTGACTCTTGGATTCTACCTGTATTGCTTCATCAAAACTCTTTGGTTCTCCACCATCAGTAAGCAATAAATAGAATAATGAAGAGGAATATTGAATTGGAGGTTTACTTACTCTTTATGACCTCCTATTGGGCATTTGAGACTCATTCACAACATGCTATCTACCCAAATTCTCTGACAGTGACCGACCTCGATCACTTCCAGGCCTGTTATTGGCTGACGTCAGTTCTGCCTGATCGACGTCGATTCTTGCCTGGCTGATGTTGGTCACTATCTGACCAACATCGATTCCTGTACGACCGACATCAGTTCCTACCTGACTGATGCTGGTCTCTATGTTTTTCTTTCTATAATTATTCTTTCTTGTGAGCTCCTTTTGGACTTTCTCCTTGTCTAATTCTCCATTGCTCTACCCAGATTGATTCAACTTCTTGAGCTGATCACTATACATCACTTTTTCATTGAAAACAACATCACGGCTCCTAATTATCTTGTTAGTTCCTAGATTCTAAAACCTGAATCTGAACTCATCAGAGCCATAGCCAATAAATGTGCACCTCATAGACTTAGCATGCAGCTTCTTTCTATTTTCCTTATCAACGTGCACAAAGGCTTCACAACCAAAAACTTTGAGAAATGATAGATCTACCTTTTTACCTATCCATGCCTCTTCTAAAATTCCACCATCCAGCACTGTAGAGGGTCCTCTGTTAATCAGGTACACTGCAGTATCCACAGCTTCTGCCCAAAACTCTAAGGGCAATCTAGCATGCAATCTCATACACCTTGCACGCTCCATGATTGTTCTATTCATCCTTTCAGCAACTCCATTTTGCTGAGGTGTTCTTGGAACAGTCCTTTGCCTGTGGATCCCATGCATATAACAATACCAGTTGAACTTGTGGCTGCAAAACTCACCACCATTATCAGATCTAAGGCACTTTAATCTCCTACCTATTTCATTCTCAACCATAGCTTTCCAAATCTTAAATGTGTCAAAAACATCAGATTTCTTCTTAATACAATAGACCCATACCTTTCTTGTAGCATCATCTATGAAGGAAACATAGTACTGAGATCCTCCAATAGAAGCAACTTGAGCCGGTCCCCACACGTCTGTGTGAACAAGCTATAATTTGTGTTTCTTCTTTGTTGACCCAGTCTTGAGAAAACTCACTTTCTTCTATTTTCCAAAAATACAGTCTTCATAGAAATCTAGATCTATGCTTTTCAAATCTAGAAACATACCTTTTGACTTAAGAATTGTCATTCCCTTCTCACTCATGTGGCCAAGCCTTTGATGCCACAACTTTACATCTACATCTAAAGTAGATAATACATAAAGAGAATTATCAGTAATATAATTACATAAATAGAGAGTACCTACTCTCTTACCTCTGGCCAATACAAGTGCACCCTTGGAAACCTTCCAAGATTCAGCTATGAGTGTTATTGTACAACCCTCATCCCCTAACTTTCCTGTAGAAATCAGATTCCTCTTCAAGCTAGGAACATGCATGACATCTCTCAACACCTATGTGTTTCCATTCTGCATTTTTAGTTGCACTTTTCCTTTGCTAATAATATTACAAGGCTCATCATCCCCTAAATAAACTATTCCAAAATCTCCATGGACATAGTCACTGAAATATTCTCTATTGGGGGTTACATGGAAAGATGCACCAGAATATAAAACCCAAGATTCTATATTATTATGCAAAGAGAATATAAGAGCATCTTGTGCAACAATACCTACAACTTTTGCCTCTTCTTTATCATCATGCTGTCTGTCCTCTTTAGGCTTTGACCATCAATCTTTGCTTATGTGCCCTATCTTTCCATAATTCCAGCATTGTGGCTTTCTGCCATTTCTAGATTTGGATCTTCCTCTCATCTTTGACTTAGATCTTGATCTCCCTTTTTTGCCCTTCTCTTTTTTCTTTCCCCTACTCTCAAAACTTAAATTGTTCCCTGATGTCTCCTCTGTGCTTTTCTTGCAAATTTCTTCATTCAAGATTACACTAACAGCATCATCTACTGTTAAAATATTTGAAGCAGATGTAGTATTACTAACTGCCATTACCAAGCTATGCCAGCTCTCAGGTAAAGAGCATAAGATTAATAGAGCTTTAATTTAATCATCAAACACTATTTTGACTGAATTTAATTGATTTACAATTCCATGGAAATCATTTAGATGATTAGATACAGATCCACCTTCTTGCATTTGCAAATTAAATAACTGCTTCATAAGATATACCTTATTTGAAGCTGAGGGTTTTTCATATAAATTTGCTAAAGTAGTCATTAACTCTATCGTAGACTTTACCTATGATAAATTAGATATCACAGTAGATGCTAGACTCAATCTTATTGATCCAAGAGCCTTTCTATCAAGAACTTCCCATTCTTCATCATCCATGTCTTTGGGCTGTTTTGTAGTCCATCCTAACGGTAAGTATAGATCTTTTTGATACAGATAATCTTCTATCTACATTCTCCATAATTGATAGTTCTTGCTATTAAACTTCTCCATTCTAAGTTTACTTTCTTCTGCCATTGCTTCTCCCACTCAAACAAAAATCCCTGTGAGTAACTTGTAATCAATACACACTAACCAGATCTGAACCACTTGTTAGTGAACCAAAGCTCTGATACCACTTGTTGGTATCAAGCTCTTGAACTTGCAACCAAGCTCTGATACCACTTGTTGGGGATCAATCAACAAAATTGATTACTATATGAAAGCAATTAAATGCGGAAATAAACCAGATAGATAAGTAACTAGAATCAAAAATAACAAAGAACAAGAGATACAAGAAACCACCTTGAAAACTTGTATTCAACTCTTTATAGAAGGAATTACAATTGAAGAAACTTCTTTTCTTCCATACCTCTCTCAGATGTACAGATCTCTTCTTAGATCTCTTTCCCTCAAGAGTCCTCTCTCTCAATTACAATCAACTCCACAATCTGGATTGATTCACATATACAATCTGTATTCTACTTCTACATTAGTGTCTTTCACTCTACAGTGTTGCCCAATAAACTATGAGGATCTATCCCTAATATATAACATTAGAGATTCATGAGCATACACTTACAACCATTAGATGCACCTCCTAATCAAGGGCTCTAATTAGTTCTACTCAAAATAGAAATGCAGACTTACAACCAATAGTTCATCCTCATCATGCAAACATTCTGTTCCTTCACAAAATTAGATCCGAGACACACACAGGTGACTGACGTTGGTTCCTGTATGCCTGCCTGTGACCGACGTCAATCGACCTGCTACTGACGCTGATAGCTTCTGGTCTGCTCATGACCATTGACCATGACTGTTGATTTCTAGCAACTTCTGTAAGCGCTCATGGGGTGAAGCTTTTAGCTCCATACCTTAACAAAACTCTTCAGACTTATGAAATTTTGTTTGGAGGGTACAACATGGCAGAATGTTTTTAGTTGATAGTTTGGCTTAGCATTGCATAGCTAAGTGGTATTATAATAATTATAGTGACTCCATTTTTTGACAATATATTTCTTAATTATATTATACCATGGGATGGCATAGGGGTTATTTGGAATAAGAAACTTTATGTGATAGTAATTCAGAGTACTCATAGGAGCATTTTGTGTTAGCACATTATATCACCATTTAGAAAGTAGCTATTTGCACTTTGAGATATCATTTGGGTTCACTTGGTAGAGGATTATTACTTATTTGGAATGTAGTGAATTCCACTACATGTTTAATGTGGAAGCATCGAGGACTATGCCATTTTTTTGAGGGGTGAATGTAATACCCTGGTCTGACTTAGTAGTTCCTTCTCACTGACATGATGTTGTTGTGACTCAAACATGTTTTGTGTTGAACATGTTCATGTAGTATGGATGTGTTTTCATGAAACATGTAGATTTTAGTTCTTTGGATTTCCTTAGAAGTCGTCAAGGTCATGTTAACTCGCTTGTGACCTTAATTAGTTATTCTTTATCCTTACAGTGTTCTAATCAATTTATATGTTTTGATAAACACTTCATCTCTAAAAATGAGCCGATGATGTTTGAGATAGATTTGGTATTAGGAGATGGTTATATCTTCCACTAATTGGTTATCAACACATCTATCTTTGTTATTGGAGCAACCATCTATTTTTGAGTTTTTATGATATGTTTTTCTCAGTAATTGTCCTTGGTGGGGGTGTTCTAGTCTTTATAGTTACTCAACAGGTTTGTTGAGTGATCTTTCACCTTATTCTATTTAATGCTAAACTTGTGGTCAAATATTGTTGGTATTGGTTGGGGACATCTTTGAGTTCTTGTTAGTCATGTTCTACCTTACTACCATTCTAGTGTTTTAAAACAAATTATACTTATAGAACTATTAATAATAAAATAAATAGAAATGAGATTTATTTTTATGGAGGAAATAAGATTTAAATCTCATAAATAAAATTGTTAGAAAATATAAATAAAAAATTATTAAATAAATAAAAATATAAATATAGAAATATATTTGATTTCCTTTATTCATTTATTTAAAAAAAAGGAAACAAGTAATTTAATTAAATAAGGAGGAGAGAGAAGCATAGTGGAGGAGACTTAATTGAGATTTACGGATGTTTGGTGGCTGACTACTTTTTTGGTGGAATTGTGATGGGAATTACAAGTGGCCCAGGTATGCCATAATGGTGGAGAGGAAGTTTTAATTGATTGTTACATTACTACTGGTAACCAACACATCATTTCTCTTTGACATAAAATTAAATGCCATGTTGAGTGGAAGAGGGTTTTGGAAGGAATTACACTATAATTAAGATCTCAAGACTGGAGAAAATAAGGGAGAGTCATAATAATTTTAGGAATGGTCGAATGGAGGAGAGGAGAAGAAGAGGATGAAGGAGAGCTCAGGAGTGATGGAGAAGCAAACAAGAGCTTCAATAGATCAGGCAAGGGACTTTTCCTTTTTTTTAAAATAAAATAATTTTTCTAATAATATAGATAGATTAAACATTAAATAAAAGGATTTAGTGTGTTAAGATGTAATCTTTCTCTGAGAATTTGGTACCTACCTATAGATTCATTTCAAAATGAGATATGTTACCTGCGTGTATATCTAGTTCAAAATGAGGATTATATCTATTTTTAAAAATTATACCAACTATGGATACATAGTATTCCTTTAAAAATTCATTGATGTGCCTATCCTTCACCCTTTTGGCTAGACTATAATAAATTTCTATTTAAAAAATAAATATAAAATTTATTTTCATTGAAAATTGCCATGCTGGGAGGTATACCAGCTGGGATTGATTTGATAGAGATTTCACAATACAAAAAAGCTTTTTATTAATTATTATTATTATTATTTTATTAAATAAATAAATTTTAATTTATATATTAGGCGTGGAGATGGTGGTTGAGCCATCCCAACCCCCTCCCATAATAAGGAGGGGTGGGGGACAGGCCGACCATCCATCCCTGACCCCTGTTATGACCAAGGCAAGGCCTCAACCTAGCCACCGCCTGAGGACCTTTTTAAATTTATTTATTTTTGTTTTATAAAATCAATAATAAATAAATTAAATGAAAATCTAATTTTTTTTAGTTGTAATTTGTATAAACACACACACACACACACACACACATACACACATATATAATTTAAATATTAATATAAATAAATAAATCATTATATGAATATATGAATGCATAGGTACACATATTTGATGTTGATATTTATATATTATTATGAATATGTATAAAAATACAAATGATAAAAAAAATAAAGTGTTTATATATAAGAGCAATATTTAATTTATTGACACTAGATCATTTATATTGATATGTAATTGACAATAAGTATATGGTATTTGTATAAAATCATGCGAATGAAAATTGTGAAAATAATAAGGGTTTATTTACATGGATTAAATAATAACCCTTGGATATATAAAGAGATGCATATAATTTAGAATAATACTTTTAATAGAAAAAGTAGAGGTTTTGTGATTATGGGTTTTCATCTACACAAATTTATATAAAAATATACACTTAAAGATGACCACAAAAATAATAAGTGTCTAATATTATTATATCAGTTAGAGGATTTTTCAAGTGGAGATTTGAATAGATGATTTATTTAATATTGGTAATATTGTCGCAACTAGATGGGTGTTTAGGAATGTAAGGTGTTTGAGATTCATGGAGTTCCCTATATTGTGTTTTTCGATGTGAAACACTAGTTTAGTAGGTGGTTTAGTATGTTGCTTTTTTGGTCGTATAAAAGTGTAGTTATTTCATGATTATGTTGAAAATTGATAGGCTTGATATGGTATTGACGTTAAGAGTAATGTTTGCATATTTTTTTGGCTTGTATATATAATTGTCGTAAGTAAGTTTTGTTTAGTTGCTAAAATTCTTTATTTAATCTGTTTATTATTTCGGAAAAATAAAAGTAATTAAGAGAGGAGGACTATCTTGCTCTACTTTTTGGTTGACCCTCTTGTTGACCATGTCCTAATGTAGGTGGAAGAGTTCCAGTGTAATAGTCAACAAGTTAATTTAGTACTAAGGTTAGATAAGGTTTTAGAGTAAAATTGAGTTGTTGTATTGTATTAGTATTCTATCCTAGGTTTGGAAAATAAATTCATGATAGGCCAAATTGGATTTAGTTTTAGGCCTTGTTTGTAATTGTAAATGTTAAATGTTATAGTGGTAGCCTTAGCAAGGTTTTGTAGTGAATGTAAATGAATCCTCAATGATATTTTTGTATTGTAAGATTGACATTTAAAGATTACTCAATTTAACCTCTTGGTATTGAAAACTTCTTTGGAACAAGTTAAAATGATTAAGAATCAAGAAATTGATACAATGTGGAGTTTATGTAGGTGGATTAATTGATATATGATATTCATGTGTATTTTATATTTGATACAATTTTATAGCTTTGGGATACCATTGTTCTACCATTCTGAAAAAAGTGGGGTCTTTTGTATTAAGGCATAAAAAGTCTTTGTTTAATGTTTATTCCATTTTTTTGGTTTACGAAATGCCACAAATTTTTGATCTTATATGGGAATTTGTCTGAAGAGAATTTAAAAGACTTAAAATGATTGGAATGAATTTTATAAATGCAACCAAATAATTTTTAATTCAAGCCTTCATAACCCAGTTTAGTGTTTTGTTAAACCAAAGGTTGTACCATGTAGTTTAGAGCTTTATATTTATGTAGCAACATTTTTATTTATTTTAAGTTTTATTTTTTATTTTTAGGAATATCATCTTGAACCTTGTTTGACACTAATTATCTCCAATTTTTTGAGTTAAGTTCTGTGAAGTCACTCTAGAAATGGGGTTGTATAATTAGCCAGTTTGATATTTATAGAATATGAAAGCTATAACATATATATTTGAGATAAAGGAGAGGGATAATATAGTTCAGGTCACTAACCAAGAAACAAAAATGGGAGCTCAAGTTAAGGATGTTAGTAACCAAAATGAAAGCCCTGTTGAAACTAAGGAACATAAATGAATGGAAAGGGAGGATCACATAGAAGAAGCTGGAAACAGTCCAAAAAAGAACATAGAAGATTGGAGTGATAAAAGGCAGAATGACGAAAGGCACCCACCTATGAGATTGGCCAATTGCAAAGCAGATGCTATCCTTCAATTCGATTTATGGATGTATAAGGAGATAATGGAACTCAATAGGAAAATGGAAATAATGGAAGGTAACCAAGAGGCAGTTTGGAACAAAATCAATAACATGGAAAAGTAGATGAGGGATATTCCCATCAAACTAAAAGACTATGAGAACAACCTAAGGGAAATCATTAAGGAAAGTAGAATGAAGATGGAGGAGGTTACATCTAGCACATGTGCTGCTGCTATAAACATTGGAAAAAGAGCAGGTGAGGAAATCAAATCCTTGGAGGGGCCTAGCAAGAGAACTAGACAGAGCTCAAGAAAGAAAGCAATGCAAGAGGGAGACACGTCAGTGGCTAATGCCATTTAGGACACTGCTGTGAAAGGTAAGGAAGCAGTGAAGATGATTTTGGAACTAGAAGAATAGATCCTGGTTCTTTTAGTTGGTTGTGATATCTGGTCTCGTTACCTAGTTTTTTGTATTCTCTTTACTATGGAGTTTCCAGGTCTCTGTAAAACCTAGGATCTGTCTTTTGATTTTATTTTTTGGTGGTTTTAGGTCTATGTAAAACCTGATTTTGATACTTCTTTGAAGTAGGTTTTAGGCTTTGCCTGTGGACGTTACTGTTTTATCCTTCTCCCTTTGTTTCAGGGTTTCGGGGTCCCTTCACAACCTATTTTTACCTTAATCTAAAACATATATATTTGAGATTCATATCAATATATAAAACTTCTTATTGTATCTATATTATAATTTAGTATTTTTGGTGAACCCTCTTCTATGGACAATTAACGATTTATGCACCTGCATTTTGTTGTCCAGCTTACAAAGTCATTACAAAACCAAACTGGTAAATATAGTAAATGGAGTCACTCCCTAAAACCAAAAGCTAATAGTGATTTATTTTGGCTTTAAAATTTTTCCAAAACTTTCATTAATCTATTTTGGATGTTTTTACTATATTTAGTAGCCTGATTTTGAAACTAATTTATTTTGGGATTTGCTAGGTAAGATAGTTTTCTATGATAAAATCATTTTGGAACACTAAGATATTTTAGTTATTATCTTTTAAGAGTTAGTTTTATGGGTTATTAATGGAAACCTATAGCTTATGGATTTTGGAAGTGGTGCCAGAATTAATTTTCCTTTAGTATGAATATTTTACCCATCACCATTTGATAGGCAAATTAACGAAAGTGTGACTTAGTTTTTAGGTGAGTGAGTTGACCCTAGTTGCTTGTGCATTGGGAAATTCTATCTCAATATGAGTATTTTATCTCGTATAACATGTTAATGAGTAGTGTAGAGTTGGATTTGAGGTGTAGCGACTTAAGAGTTTATTTTTTCTTTCAAGTTGCTTGCTTGTAGACGTGAATTCTTAAATGTGTGTAAACTTAATGCACATGAGTTTAGTTATGTTATTTTGATGAATTTTTAGCTGACTATGTTTGGTATTGAGTGAAGTTAGTGTTGCAAAAGAGAAGATTAAAAAAAATTGTAGTGTTTTTATTGTTTTATTTGGGTGAAATTTTGGGCATCACAGAGATCAACACTCAAAGGGATCCATCTAATCTTCATAATGATCCCAAAGTTAAAAGTGATTAGTTGATCCCTATCCATGTTTGCTAACCACTCCAATACATTTGATAGCCACAACACATCCACCATGTACCAGACTATCTAATATCTCTATAACATATCAAATAATAGAGGATGTATCAGATCTCGATGTCTTAATAATTAAAATACATTCTTAGACATTATAAAAACTTTAAAAATTAACTACTTCATCATCTTGTTTGATTTAGTTTTATAGTCTTTCTATTTTTCTACACCATCATCCCATTTGATACTGAATCATACCTATTATAGTATTGTTGTACTGCATCAGCCCATTAGTACATAGCAACCCTTTTCTTTTAGACTGTATTGACCTATTTGATACTAAATTATCCCTTTTTCAACTCTAGCATACTTTATAGAACATATTATATGAAGTATCCTCCCTTTGTCAAATTAAATCGACTGCATATTACTAACTGCATCAGCCAAAGGGTACTATGTCGATCATCTTCCTATTTCAAACTATATCAACCTACTGCTATATAGTCGACTAACTTTAAAAATACTATGTCAGCCCACTACTATGCAATTTGCCCCTTATTTCTCTCTTGCCTTACACATTGAGTCGATAAGGTTGACTATGTTCTTTATCTGCAATGACCTTTTGATCATTTACCATAAATACCTTAGGCATTTATTGGTCTGATCTTTTCCTACCCAGTACTTTATTCTACCTATAGTCTATCTAAAAATTTCTTAGGGTTAGTTTTAGTGTTTAGATTTTGCCTACCATTCAATTTTCTCTATCTAGCTTTATTTCAAGTAAAAATTTTCAAAAGTTTGAAATTTAATCTTTCTTACTTATGCTTCACTCATTGTGGCTACTAGGCATCCTCCACATCATAGCTATCGTCTCCTCACCATGATTGCTCTCTAGGCTCAAATTGGGTCTCTTAGAGCACTATTTTCTCATAATAGTAAAAATAAAAAATGAATTATTTTTTCATCCTAATTATATTTACTATTCAAAATTATTTACCTACCAAATATTTCCCACTAGATTCTATTTTTCAATCATATCTTTGTTTCTACTAGATCTTTTTTTGAACCATAAGATGTTCTAGAATCTTGACATTATAGAGAATCTTTTCACATAGTACATGTATATTTTGCAAAAAATATAATTATTTTTCCTTTTTTTCTAATTTATATAGGTTCTCCTAATGTTCCCTACATTGGACACCACATTTCTTCCACTCTATTCCTTATCTAAAACACTAAGGTAAGTAAAGGTATGCATTTTTCAATTTTGTCCTTTCATTTATCTTACTTGTTTCTTACTGAAATTTACTTAGATTTGAGTGGGGCATATGTATACACATAATATTTTCAAACTTTATTAATTAGTAATGATTTTTATCTTACAAGAACTCATTGAATCTTAAGATTTATAAGTGAACACTTTAAAGGGTACACTAGGAAAGGGGTGGACAAACCATTGGCGCTTCACAGGATTATTGTCCCCTATACCACTACTTGCTATCTGCAAAACCATATACTATACACTTCCCTAAGATTTATATCCTCTCTCACAGACTCCTCAAGTAATTCATCACCTTAATTACCACTTACCTAATCCTAAAACCCTTTTTAACATTTACTGTAGATGTCAGCATGGGCTAACTCTGTATTCAAATTGATATTTACATGTTATAGGTCTAAGTCAACCTTAGTTGACCTAAATTAGGACTTAGATTATTTTTATCATCTAACGATAAAAAATTGAATTGGGTTGACCCTATCAACTAAAATTTTAGAAAGGTTTAGGGTTAGATTGATCCATATATACACATCCATTCCATCATTTAAGAACAAGAGAAGAAGAAGAATATATATTACACATATGATTATCCACCATTATACTTGAGGATCATTGTTTAGGGTTGAAATAATTTCTTTAGATATATAAATCTTGTCTTATGCAGAAGTCTTGGATACATAGATAATTTATTTAGCCTAAAGAAGACTTATCGTTGTTATCCTCACATACCACAATAACCTATTGTGAAGCACCTTAGCCAATGGAGTGATTGAGGCTCAGTGGGTTGGTATTCAAAGTTAATTATTCCTAACTTTGTTCTTCCTTTTTTAAATTAGATAAATGAAAATTTATGATTCCTTTCCATGCATTAGGATTTCTTATACATTGACTTGAGTATAGATCTTTTACGCATGTTTAATTTTTATGTTTATTACTCCCACTTTGTGTGATAAGTTTTAATGAGCACTATAATAGAATATTATTTAATTTGAATTTACATAATTAATATGAAAAAATAAGACCCAACTAGGGTTATTGCATAGTGTTGTTTGACTAGAGGCTTTGGAACCCTCTCTAGTGATGTTATTATGGCAAGATATCCCTTGGTTAGGTTTAGTGGATCCATATTGGTTATGACCCCAAATATATAATATACCAAAAAATTAAATTTTAAGTAATATTTATCCTTTCCAAATCAAGATTGATTAATAGGTCAATTGCATTTTCCTTTATATACACAGAGCACCCATTCTAGCCTCAAGATGGTATTTTCCTAGATATAAGATGCAAGCCACAGTTGGAGATATCTATCTTTGGGGCCTTATCAATGGTGTATATTAACCTCTAGGACCAAATTATTGGCATATAAGTATTCTTATTTAGGATATGAAGCACCTATTTTGGCCTTAATATGATATTTCCTTAGATGTAAGATGCAAGTCATAGTTGGAGATCTATATCTCCAGGGCCTCTTGGCTAAAAAATGGCATCGTCACCATATTAATGGTGGTGATTAACCTCTAAGAACTAATTATTGACATATGAATACCCTTGGTTAGGATACATATCACCCATTTTGGCCTTAAGATGATATTTCCCTAGATGCAAGATGAAAATCATAGTTGGATATGTTTATCTTTGTAATCTAATGGTTGAAAATTGACATCACCACCACATTAAGGGTGGTAATAAATCTCTAATACCATATTATTGGAATCTAAGTATGCCTAGTTATGAGAGGAAACACCCAATTTGGCCTCAAGATGACATTTCCCTAGATGCAAGATGAAAGTCATAGTTGAATATTGTATACACATAATATTTTCAAATTTTATCAGTTACTAATGCTTTCTCTCTTGTAGGAACCCATCGAGTCTCAATATCTCTCAGTGCATGCCTTAAGGGGTGTACTGAGAAAGGGGTGGGTAGACCATTGGTACTTCATAGGAATGTTATCCCTTTACTACCACTTGATATATACACAACAATCTCCCAAACACATTCCCCTAAGATTTGACTCTTCTTTTACACCCTCATATAATATATTTCCACCTTCATTAGCCCTTCCCTATCCTAAAATTCTTTTTGATAATTTATGATACACTTTCAACCCCATTGACCCTATAATTTAAAAAAATATTTTAGGATTTAGGTCAGCCCTTGACTAACCTAAACCAATACAGAGTTGATTAGGTGAACCTATCAGCTAAACTTTTGAAAAGGAATAGGGTTAGATTAAATTACATATACACATTCATTTCATCATTTATTAAAAGAAGAGAATAAGAGGAGATATATATTATGCATCTACTTATCCACCATTCTACTTAAGGAGCATAGCTTAGGGTTTCATACTTTCTTTGGAGATATGGATCTTGTCTTGTGAAGAAGTCTTTTAGATTCATAGATAGGTTGTGTATCCTAGAGATGATTTATCATTATCATCCTTACATACCACAACAACCTCTTGATTAATACCTTGTCCAAGGAAGAGATTGAGGCTTGATGGGTTCATCTTTAAAGATAAGTATTCCTAACTTTATTCTTCCTTTGTAAGAGTAGATAGATTAGACTATGTACTTATTTTCCATGCATTAGGATTCTGTATACATTGATGTGAGTATATGTCTTTTATGCATGTTTACTTTAAATGTTTATTACCCTCACTTTTTGCCAAAAGATTTGGTGAGCACTATATTATACTTTTAATTTTCTTTTGTCATTTATACATTAGTGAATACAAAAATATAGGACCTAGTTATGGTTATTGCATAGTTTTGCTTGAATGGTGGATTTGGAACCCTCCTTAGTGATTTTATTATGGTAAGAGATCCCTTGGATAGGTCTAGTGGATCCAACTTGGTCATGACCTTGAATATATAATGTAACAATAATCAAAAGTATAAGTAGGATTTTTTGATGCCTTTAAGTGTATCAAAGGTGCTTTTAGTGTTTAAATAACACTTCTCATTTTAGAATTCAAATAATTTAGATCATGAGTTGCAGGTTGTGGTGATCAGGTCACCTATGATGAAATAACAACAAAGCAAGCAGACTGTTCCACAATATTTATATTGATTAGTGGTTGGGAGCCACTGTGGTCCAAAATATATGCAAAGTATGAAGCATACATGCTATCATTATTGAATTATGATCAAACCCTAAAATAAATATTAATATAAATGAATATTTACAATAGGGGCTTAAACTAGAGTGATTTGGTTAAAAGGAGTAAAAAGGAAAGGTAGGTTAGAAAGAATGTGACTTTTGATCTTTGTCTCAAACATGATGACAAGGATTAAATTATAACTAAACATGCATTTAACCAATGTATAATGTAAAATATCATATACTCAAATTTCATTACACAGTAGATGAGAATCTAAGGATAATATAAAGAGATAAAAGTAAGAATTGACTTTTCTTTAAAGATCTACCACTACAATTAAATAACATTTGCACATCCTCTTGCAGAGCAAATAAAATGAATCAAATTCAAAAACTTTCAACTAATATAGCATTAGCCTAAACTAGCAACCCTGTATTGAAGATACATGTTGAAAATTCTTAAAAGCCTTCAAATATAAGACCTAGAATAGACAATTGAGAGAGAAACCATGATAACAATTCACATAAATAATTGACACAAAATTTTCAATATTCCATACTTATATTAAATTGCTCCAAAAGTTACAAAATAGCTTTATCTCTTAGAACTCGCCCCCTTTTTACAACAAATAATTCTATTTTTATAGAATGTAAGGAAACATATCTATCTATTGCATCAACTTAAAAGTGTACAAAGTAAGGACAAATAACTTTTTTACAAAATATCTAGAATACACTATAGTTTTCCAAATGACCCAACCTTTAGGCAATTGTGCCAACAAAATTGCACATGCCCTTACAAGAGAATATTTAATTTTTTTTAATATTACAAAATTCATATAGAACATAGTATTCCTAACTAGCTAGTGGGCCTTGTGTTGATGTAGTTGTTTGCTTCTACTGAAGGATCTTCAATCTATAGTATTGGTCACTAATAAACTAAATATCAATTACTGGCTTTAAGAAAATATCCTATCCATGGTATTCTAAGTCTTTAAGGTCCTTCTCAACCTTTTCCATAGTTTGTTTGATGCCCCTAACATCTCCTATCTTTTCCTTATAGGAGAGAAGTAGACCTATGACCTTTATATTGCCTTCAACTATTTGGTTTTCTCCTTATTTTCTCACTTCTTTCATGAATTTCAAGGTCCTTTATTTGAACTCTTCATCCCCTATGAGACCTAGTGGGCTGAGGGTTGTGGGTTCTTTGATAAAGTTTTCTAGGATATAAGACATTTCACCTTCTAGTTGCTTGAAGTATTTATCAAGGTTCTCTATATCCTTGTACCAACTATTCAGGGCATCAATTTTGTCAAGCAATATGGCCATGGTGATATTCAAATGTGCCTTACTGATAGTCCTAAAACTTGGGACTAGATTCTTAGATAGGGCCTTAATCAATTCCCTCATTTAGAAGATTGTAACCTTCTATTTGCCAACTTGTCCTGTTGCTTTAGAGATTTTCATCCCTATTTCCTTTTGTCTTGTTTTGGCTATTTTAAAAGAGTTGAATAGTCCCACCATGACATCTTCAATTTTATTGAACTTGTCCTCATGTATGGACAACACAACAACCTTTTTCAAATTCTTGTTTTCTTGCAGTAGACCTTTGATCATTGTTTGCAACTGATCACTTTGATTTTTGGATACTTTTAGGGTATTTATTCAAATATCTTGTCCTATCCTATCTTTTGTCCAGCTACTAGAGTTAGATCAATAAATGGTCAACATTTTGTAAGGTGAACTCTTCACCTCTTACCATAGCCGTCTTCTCAACCACTCATTCCATGTTAGTAGATTCTTTATTAAACTTGACTCCTACTGATGATTTATTCAATTTTAGAGTAGGGATATCTACTTGTGCCTCACTTAAATTTTTAGGAGTATCTATTTTAATTCCACCCAATCCTCTAGAGGCAATCATCTTTCTCTCTTTCTCTTGTTGCTATAATTCTATAATCCAAGTTTTAAGTTCTTCATGAACATACATGTTCATTGACTTTGTGATTTTCCACTGGTGGTACATATTTGGTATCTTTTATAACTTCCCATATAGAAATCACTCAAGAATAGTTGGTCGATGAATTGGTTTCTCATCACAAAAGATATTGACCTCACTCAATGGATGAGTGAAGGTTAGTCTGGGTTTCTTTAGTCCTGTAGAGACCAGTGCTAGTTCAAAATTTTTTTGGTGGGGGAGAAATGGGGTCAGGTCTAGTGCCATCTCCTTGCCTTTATCCTTTTTTGCCTTTGATTTTTCCTTAGTTTGGGGCTGAGGTTGTTTTACTTTTTCCCCTTCTTCATTTGAACCATAGGTGCTGACCAATGTTTTTAATGCATCTTCCACTATTTCACCTGGATCTAGTGCAATTAAATATATAAAATCAATAGGAGACTCTAGTATTTTAGGCTTGGCTAAAGATGATGCCCCTTCACAAGGTATACTTTCCTTAGGCCTCTACTCAATCTTCCCTTCAAGTTTTTGTGCAGCTTGTATCCTAGGTTATTGTGTTTCTATATGTTGTTATGTTGGAGGAGGTCCAAAATATTGATCCCTTAATATGTGGTACTACTTCAGACCAAGTTTCCATATGTCATCATTTCCTTTTTGGTCTCTCATCAACCTTGCCTCTTAGTTGATGTTGAGTTTCTTCAACTTTTTTAGGCATTCATAAAAGGATGAAGCTCTTGTGTACATATTATCATAAGCACTTGGGTGATGATCATAAGGCACATTTATTTGTTTGGCCTTTAAATTCTTGTTGACCCTATCATTTGGGTCCCATTTATACAAGTCATCATGCTAAAATTTGAAAGAGGCTCTATGTCTAGTAGCATCTTCAATGTTTTTCCAATACTAGAAGATGATCATACCAATGGCCAAGGGTAGAATATGGAACAAGCCTTTTTTTCTCTCTATAAACACCATCTATACCATTTCATATTTTAAATGCAACTTATTTATTTGCTAATTTATTTGGAATGTTGACTATTAACCTTAGTGGAGTGTATTATGTTCCCTCAATCTAGATGACTATGCAGTCTATGTAAAACCATATGTCCCTAATGATTTCAATGTAATTATTTGCTAATGCACTGATCCTTAGTATAAGGTTCCCTGTTAAGGCTTCATTCAAATGAGGATAGATGAAATCACACATAAAATGAATATGTTCCCTATATTTGAAGATATGTAGCTTGGAGTAAAACTAAGTTACTATCTGTGTCCTCTTAGGAGACCATCCCTTAGAGTTAGGGATCTCCATTATGGAAATCAGGGCATCTAGGAGGTAAGATATCATATAGAATTCTTTCCTAGTCCCTTTCTTTATTGTGAAGATCTTTCTATATAAGGGTGTGCTAATAAGCTCACCAATATGGGGAGTTAGCTCATTTTAAATCATAAAATAGACCATGGGCACCAATATGCTATCAACATAAGTGGTTGTAGGACTTCCATAGAGTCTGTTCATTAGGGTCATTATTAATCTAATTCTAGGTCAAAATTGGTTAATGGGAATGTTCCCACTAGGGCCAAGAAACACATGGTTTCTAGAATACAACCATGGTGTTAGGATGGTTTTGAGGTCATTTTTCTTAGCCCATTCAACAAGTGTGGGAACATCACCCAGGGCTTAGGGATCTTGTATTATTTCTCAAATGTAATGGGGGACACATAAACAATGCATTTACAGGTATGATTAACATGTCCTTTTAAATTTTACACACTTCAAAAATAGGGAGAAGGACATCAATTTAGTGAAGTATCTTTATTTTAACTACTACATGGTGAAGGCTTATCATTTTCATTTTAACCAAGTTATAATACTTTGTCTTAAAGGATGCAATCTTATCTTCTTCTTTGGTTATGGATTGTAACTCCTCAATTATCCAAAAGATCTAGGAATAATTATTTTCTCTAGTTTTCAAGGACACGGTGTCGATTATTATGTCTTTAAATACCCTTCCTTCTAAATCCATGGTCAAATATAGCTCAATGTCCTCTCTATGTTGCCTTTGGGTTTCCATGACTATGAGTTTTGAAAATTTCTCACCACTGGTCTATGAATTATCTCTAGATTAGTTTGCACTCGCTTAGACAATAATTGGGATCTTTTTGGCTCAACTATGGGGCTTAGGGATCTTATAGTAGTTCTCAAATTCAATGGGGGAAACATAAACAATGAATTTATAGGTATAATTAGCATGCCCTTTTAAATTTTACACTCTTTAAAAGTAGTGAGAAGGCCATAAATATAGTGAAGTACCTTTGGTTTAACTGCTACATGGTGAAGGCTTGTCATTTGTGTTGTACCAAGTTATAATACCTTGTCTTGAAGGATGCAATCTTCTCTTCTTCTTTGGTTATGGGTTGTAACTCCTCAATTGTCCAAAAGATGTAGGACCAATTATTTTCTCTAGTGTTTAAGGACATGGTGTCAAGTATTATGTTTTAAAAACCCTTTTTTCTAAATCCATGGTCAAATATAGCTCGATGCCCTCTCTATATTGCCTCTAGGTTTCCATGACTATGAGTTTTGAAAATTTCTCACCACTGGTCTATTAATTATCTCTAGATTAGTTTGCACTCACGTAGATAATAATTGGGATCTTTATAGCTTGACTATGTGGCTTAGGGATCTTGTAGTAGTTCTCAAATGCAATGGTGGACACATAAACAATGTATTTATAGGTATGATTAACATTCCCTTTTAAATTTTACACTCTTTAAAAATAGGGATAAGGACATAAATATAGTGAAGTACCTCTGGTTTAACTACTACATAGTGAAGGCTGATCATTTGTGTTTTAACCAAGTTATAATACCTTGTCTTAAAGGATGCAATCTTCTCTTCTTCTTTGGTTATGGGTTATAACTCCTCAATTGTCTAAAAGATCTAGGACCAATTATTTTCTCTAGTGTTCAATGACACGATGTCAAGTATTATGTCTTTAAAGACCCTTCTTTATAAATCCATGGTCAAATATAGCTTGGTGTCCTCTCTATGTTGCCTCTAGGTTGCCATGACTATGAGTTTTGAAAACTGCTCACCACTAGTCTATGAATTATCTTTGGATTAGTTTGTACTCACTTAGACAATAATTGGGATCTTTCTGGATTGACTATTCTTAATTCAAGATCAAATTAGGGATTTAAGTAGAGGCTAGGGATTTTTTTATAGATTTAATGGTGATGGTTTACTTAGACTTTAGTGAATTTATTCCTTGGATTTTATTTAGACCCTTGAATTTATATGTTTGATTTTATGAGCCCATAAAATCTCTAGTTTTGTCATCTTGTGCCCATGTGGCATCTATGTGCCATCATGCTGGAAACTTTCATGTCACTTTTCATGATTCCTTTAAAGAACTAGTTGTTGCCTTTTAAAAATTTCCTTTTGATTTTCACCATCTGATCTTCATGCACAAATCAATGTGGATCGATGATCTTGATCCTAGGACTTACACATTATTGGTCCTTATCTATATCAATTTTTATAGTTATGCTATTTGGTAGTTCTATGGGACGTTAAAGCTTTTCCTTTTGTCATTCTGTGTGCTAACATACTTTTTCCACATGGTGGTCTTGTGCTTGCCAAAAGATTTATTGAAAAGTCCATCCTAGTTTTGTGTTTTCTGATCATATATGAGCCATAGATCCTACAAATGTACAAGAACTTTAATCACTATCAGGACATATAAATAACTTAGGATAAGTAATTTAGGCTATAGTTCTATTTTATGTTAATAAACATGAAACCAACTTTAGACCAAAGTATTTAGGCTAAGTTTAAAACATATTAAAAAGGGAGCCCCAAATAACAAAATGATCTAATGCAAAGTTTTAAGCTAGTGTTTTATCGTGTTAATAAACATGATAAAACTTTAGATTAAAATTTGAAGATAAGTTTTATGGCAATGAGACATTTCATTAAGCTAAGTTCATAAGGCTTAAAAGACCATGGGGCACATATAGACTAAGGTTTTGGTCAATGTTAAAAAACATGATTAGATTCTAGCATGATATTCAGGCTTATCCTATGCAAATCTAAACCTAGTTATAAGGATCTTGATTTTAGACATGGTTTTAAATAAACCAAATTAATCTATGGAAGACCAATTTTGACATTGAGATGCAAGTCTTGAATGCATTTATCTTTTGAGTGAAATTAGTTGTTGAGATAAATTTTGATGGTCTCATGGACATTAATGATGGCATCACGGGCATCAATGACATTCATGCAAACATCAAAATTAAGTTCTAATAACTTTTCATATGGGGCTAAAATTTGACGGCCTCATGAATGTTAATAATGACCTTGTGGTCATCAAATTATAGGTGTGAGAGCATCAAATTTAAATCCTAAACATAGTTGGTCTCACAAAAGCTTGGGTTAAATATGATCCATCAGATTATCTCCCATGAGTAAACACAAATTATAGATCATGATCTGAATAGACACACTCTATTGGTTACTATAATCATAAAACAAATCGAGTTAGCTCAGGGATATATATAAAAATTAGACTAAGTCATAAGCCTAAGTTTTTGAAACATAATAAAATGATAACCCTTTGAATGACTAAAAAATATAACATAATATATTATCCCAAGGTCTTTTTTATATTGAGTTTGAATGTGGGAGTGCCACATGGAAACTTCATAGGCCTCTTGAGCTTTGACTTTATTGACCTTGTGAAGAGCTCGTAGAGAATTGATCTTTGTGCAAGCTCCCATGAGCCATTGATTGTGATCTAAGTGATTGAGAAAGATTAGCTTGATGGATTAAAGCCTTTGGTGTTGGGTCTCTTTCATTTTGTATGATTAATGTTGCCTGATGAAGTGTGAATCGTAGATCTTATGAAGAAGCAAAATACTTAAGTTAGAGCTCGAGACAATGTAAAAAAAAGGTTAGACTAAAGTATTATGGCTAAGGTCTCATTTATGTTAAAAATAATAATGGGGCCTTAGGATTAAGACATTAGGATGGTACTAATATGGACCATGAAACATACAGTGAGGCCAAACTAGGAAAGTAAAGGACCTTGCAAACTTGAAAGTTAGACCTAGTTTTAAAACAAAATGGAACATAAGAGGGTGAAATATAAAGGGACACAACTTGATTTTTAGGCTAGGTTTTGGTCATGTTAAAAAACATGACTAAGTTTTGACATAAAAAGTAAACTTAGTTTATTACATTCTTTAAAAGTGTTCCCACCAATTCTGTTCTAATGAATCTTGAATTTAAACTGAAGGATCTAAGCAAGGGTTTTTGAAGGAGGGTTTTAAGGCATTAGAACATGTATTTAATTTTGAGTTTCTACAGACCAAAGGCTAGTAAAATCCTAAATTTAATCCATAAAATTCAAGTGTAATTCACTCAATGAGGGTCCCATGAAACCTGTAACTGAAGCATAAAGATCCACTATTAGCAATATTAGGTGAAGTTAAAGTGGGATCATGAACAAAAAGGCCACCCTTATTAGGCGTGGATGATATTCAAATACAAACAATCTAAAAATCATGTTAAATTTTTAGTGTTAAGGTTCAGATTTACACAAGGGTCCCTATTTTTCATAATTGGGGGTATGTTGACCTCAACAAATGACAAATTTTAGGGGAAACATAACAATATAATAAAATTTAGAGACTCTGATTTAGACAAATAACTAGGTCACTTATTCCACTTAACCAATGCCATTATTAAGATTATTTCATGGTTGAAACAAACCTTGTATCTTCAGAACTAAGATTGAATTTCAAAACATAGCCATGCTATATGTGTGCTTTGATTCCACTTACTATTTGCCATGATATTTAGGGGACCACTTCTAGGTTTCAAGTCTTTAATCATTAACCTTGACTTGGAGCATGTTTAGATACTCATTAAGCATCATGCTCTTAGTTTAGGGAAGACTTGTTAATTTTTCTACTGTCAGGCAAGCATCTATATCCCTGATAGAGATGCCTTTGGCTCCACTCACGACCTTGCTCTACTACTATCTAATTTTCCATAGCCCTAGTGGAGATTACCAAAATCACCTTTGCTTGAAAAGTTTTTTTTTAATTTTACAATAAGCTACTATTTTTACATTTTTAGATCTTTTGGGCTTTCTAGCAAAGGTTGGGAACTAGGATAGCCAGGTTTAAGGATTTGGTCAAGTGTCTAATCTTCAAACCATCACATATGGTTTCAACCTTTGTCCAACATAAGGATATTTGTTAAGTGCAAACATGACTATGCTTTGATAACTTAAGCTTTCATTCTACTTGTACAATTCTTCTTAAAACCAATTTTAGATCAAAAAAATGTTTAAGTCTTCATGGAATAGTTAGCCTACTCATTAATCCTTCCAATTTATTTAAATTATAAAATCAAGCTCATATTTCTATCCCATGGTCATCACATGCTTAAGATCCATACCTGCATTTTTGAACTTGAGGAGTTCTGTGAGCAATCAAGTGGACTTTGAGCTAAAGACTATCCAAAAGAACTTATTAAAAGCAAGGAACAAAGAAAATAGAAAGCAAACACACAACATAAAGAGACAAATCAACAAGAAAGGAAAAAACAAGTACATATATACAAACTTATGTACATACAAGGGATAGGAAGGAAAAAAACAAAAGGGAACTAAACTAGCCTACCTACACTAATTCTAATCATCCTTACAATATTTACTCTATGAAGATCTCAAGTGGAGAAACATAAAAGTAATGTTTGAAATATTTCCCATTGGTGGGTAGTGTGAACTCTTCTCCTTGTAGATCTTTCAGTTTAAAGGTGTTATCTCTAAGTATTTATACAAATTGATAGGGTTCAATCCATAGAGGTGCGAATTTACTATGTTTACCCTTGGGCTCAGATGCCTTATCCCAAAAAAGAACTAAGTCTCCCTGCTTGAACACCTTGACCTTTGATTACTTTTCAAACCATCTTTTCACTATGCTTTGGTGCCTACTAAAGTTAGGAAAATCCTCTTCTTGGGCATCCTCCATTTGGATTAAGTCAAGTAGTATTGAGTTTGAAAATTCTTGGTCTTCCTCCATATTCTCTTGCATAAACTTGTAAGTTGGTAGCTTAAGAGTGATGGGGAATATGGGCTCTTGACCATATACCAATAAGAATGGAGATGATTTAAGGGCCTATTTGACTCTTGTTCTATCTTCCCAAAGGGCATATTTGAAGAGCTTATGTCATGTTCTAGGTTTTTTTGTAGTATACTTCTTAGTGGATTTCATCAAGTTTTTGTTTGTTGATTTAGATACTCCATTACCTTGAGCGTAATGGTTAAATGAGAAATTGAGGATAATACCATTATCATATGCCCATTATATCATTTTTATGGATGTGAATGTAGACCCATTATCACATACCAAAGAGAGTGGAGTCCTAAATCTGGTGCATATGTTTTCTTCTACAAATTTGATCACTTCATTTCTACACTATTTGGTATCTACTTCTTTAGTCCATTTGGTGCAATAGTCAGTAGCTATAAGAACATATTTGTGACCTTTTTATGAGTTGGGATTGATGACCCTAATGAAATATCACCCCCATTATTCAAAGGGTTTATCAACCATCATTAGTTGTAATGACATTTCTGCTTTTTACTCTTTTATACTGAAAGTGTAGCATGAATGGCATTCCCTCACATGCTTATGAACATATTTAAAGATGGTGGGAAAATAGTAGTGAACCCTAAGGATCTTGTGGGATATGGTTAGTCTAGATGGATGTCCACTTCCAAACTTTTCATGAAACCTTCTCATGATCTTGGATGCCTCTTCTTTGGATACACATATTAAGTACACACCTTCAAAGTTATTTTGGTAAAGGATTCCATTATTGATCAGATAGTGAGTTGATTTGATCCTTAGGGATATTTTCTTCTCCTTCATTATTCCTATAATACACATGTCATTAATTAATAAGAGAATGATGGGATCATACCAGTCATCAAGTTAAAAATTTTGATGATCAACTTGCATAATACTTAGTTTGGGGCTAGTATTAACAATCATTTGAATTAGACGTTGACACCTTACCAATTTTACAGTCTTCATCTCTATGTCATATTATTTAAGAACACACATCCAATTGCCTCTTCACTCTCCAAGTTCACATTGGCTTAGCATTAACTTAGTGGCTAGGTCTGGCAGAATGGCATGCACTTTATTCTTAAGAATGTAATGCCTAAATTTCTTGATGGCTTTAACTAATGAAAAAGCTTGTTTATCAATTAAAGGATAATTTAACTTAGAATTTTTCAAATTAGTGATTATGAAAGTAATTATATGGTCACACCCATCTATATTTTGAGTTAAAATAGCAGTAATGGTGTGATCAGAGGCAAAAGAGTAAAGGAGAAATTTCTTTGAAAAGTCTGGACTTATCAAGACCGGGGCTTGACTGATTGCCTCTTTGATGTCCCCAAAGGCCTTCTTTGATTATTCATTCCATGAGACTTTATCATCCTTATTCAACATATAATTTAATGGTTTGAATTTTTTACAAAGCTAGAAATGAATTTTATCACAAAGTTTATTTTTCGAAAAAATGATTTCAATTATTTTATACTATTGGCAGTTTTCATCTTTGATATAACTTTTATTCTTTCAAGATCTATATAAATTACATATTTAATTATAAGTGACATAAAAAATGCTTTTTATTGGGTTTGAGGGAAATTCCATACCTTCTTCACCTTTTAAATACCCATTTTAAATGCATGAAGTGGTCTTCCTTATTCTTAGAGAAAATAGTTAGATCATCCATGTAAATTATGATGCATTTACCAATAAAAATTTAGATGGCATGGACCATGGATCTATAGAATGTAGCTCCTATGTTAATCAACCCAAAATACATTATATTATAGGTAATGGTACCCCACTTGGTTGTAAATGTTATCTTCATTTTATCTTCCTTGTTCACCAGCACCTAATTATATCCTAAAACACCATCAAGGCAAGACATCATGGAAGAACCAAAAAATAATTTTTATTACTTGGTCAAGAGATGGAAGAGGATAATTATCCTTTTTAGATGCCTTATTTAGATTCCTAAAATCAATACATAATCTAATTTCACCATTCTTCTTCTTAACTGGTACCAAATGGGCAACCCATGTAGAGTGTCTAATGGGAAATAAAACTCTAGCATCCAATAACTTCTTAACTTCTTTAAGAATCATGGGTTCTAAAATGAGATTTACATGCCTTTGATTTTTCCTAAAAGGTTTTTAATTCTATTTTAGAGGTATGGTATGGGTGATGACCCTTGGATCAAAAATCTTGAAGTCATCGTATGACAAAGCTATTACATCTTTGTACTTTGTTAACAGTTCCTTGGCTCATTTGTTTTCAACACTTGTACAAGATTTTCCAATGTTGACCCACTAAGGTTGATCTAGAGGTCCAAGATCAATTGCATTGTAATCTTTCTCATTCATTTTAGGAACATTAGAGGCCTCAACTAGCTTATCCTGATCAAATAACTTTTATAAGGAAATCATTCCCTTGGGGATCTTATTATCATTTAGCTGATTGAATTTGCCATAAAATTTATCCTCAAGGGTGGTTTGATTAGCCTCATCAATGATTTGGGCCTCAAATTATCCTAAATTGGTCATGAAGTTTAGGATTTATTGGTCATCATTAAAGACCTGTAGATAGTTTACATTGTTTGGGATAGAAGGACAAGGCACCAACTCAATGCTAAAGTTTGGTGAGTCTTAATCATGCATGAGATTAGCTATAGTAGAGGCTAGCTCATCAAAAAATTTATTTTATTCATAGGGATGGAAATAATATTTAAAGTATCAAAAGACTCAATTAAATCCTAGACCTTAAATTTTTACCTCTTAAGGTATGACAATTTGCACTGATACTTGCTCTTTACCTGATTGACTAGTAGTTTTGAGTCACCATAAACTAGTAGCTCTTTGACTTTGTTTTTGGTGGAAAATTATAGTCCTAGGATGAGAACCTCATACTCTATGATATTTTTGGTACATGGAAATTAGAGTCTGTAAGAAGTATGATGTTTCTTACCAATAGGGTCAGTTAGAATGATACCTACCCCAGACCTAGATTTACACTTAGCACCATCAAAATGCATCTTCCACAATCGAAGAATGATATGGAAAGGTTTAGGATCACCTACTTTGGTGGTTTCAAGTGTCAATACCCCTAAATCAAAGTCAATTATGTTGAGTCTTTCAGTCACCAAATTGTATTGCATGATCATATGTTTCATTCTAGGCTCTCTTTCAAATCTAATTTGGTTTGGAATTCCTTTCCAAGGTAGCCACAAATGTGAATAGTCTGTGGACATATATCCATTAAAATTCTTGGTCCATTCACTAATCAATAGAAAATCATAAGCATTAGGAATGTCAACAACTTAGATATCAATAAATTTTTGAACCCTAGGTTCAGAGTCTAGCTGTATATGAACATTTAATAATTCCCCAATCACTTTAACCCTATACTTATCTAATTGGGTGACAACCCTTTCAGATTTAATGGAGGTCAAATCAAGTGGTTTATAAATATCTATAGGCATGATATTTGTAGAGGCAACAGAATCCAATAAACAATTATGTAAGTTCTTACCAAACATTCTAATCATAATCAAGAAGGGTGGAGACTTTGTCTTTACTTTGTATATAACAACATTGGCATTATCAACTTTGGGTGGCTTTCCAGGTTTTTTGGATAAAGACTCCAATAATAGATCCCTTTGCTCAATGATTTGTGTCAATTCATGCAATGTTATTTTATCCATTATTTTATTCATGTCCTCTATAATATTATACCTAGTCTTATTTGAAGAAATAGATGCATCAATACTTTGTTTAGAATTGCTTACCTTTGGAGGTTCTGGGTTATTATCTAATGTAGTATCTAGAGGAGTACCAAAGTTATTTGGAAAATTTAAAGTATTAAAATTATGCCTCCATCTATGTTCCTTAGAGGGTAGGTCTTATTCAAAAACTACTGGAAAGTATGTGATCTAGGCAATAATTTAGGTGACAATTCGGGTGACGGTTCTACCCCAATTGATGACAAAACTTCTAGGAGCCATAACTTTTACACTGTAGCTCTAATTGACTCCCTATTTAAACCTCTAGAAAGCTAATAATGAGGATAAAATATTGAGATGGCATTGATATTTTCTCAATGGTTTTTGACCCCCAAAAATCCAATGGAAGTGCCCCAAATTTCAATTTTAGTAGTGTAGTCTAAAAATAGTAAGTTTATAAAAATAGTAATTCTTCAAATTTTGTATTGTTTTAAATCATGGAAGTCAAACCACTTAATATCTCTTGAGATTGGTGACCTTACACATCCTCCTCCTACTTTCAAAATGTGTATAAATGAAGATGTCACCTGAAATAGAAATCAAACATCTCTTCCCAGAGATAAACATATAGTTGAATTGTGATTTTGAGTAATAAAACATCTCTTCTTAGAGAATTCATTGTTACTATGTTATTTTTGTGTGTTATTTAAATATATATCAATAAAAACTTCTAAGTTTTGGATCAGTAGTATCAAAGTGGTTTGTCTTGAGAGTGTATGACCCTGAGGACAAAGTCAGGCTACAAGAAGCTTGGGTGGAAAATAATAGAGCTTCCAAACTATCCACCTATTTGATCCAAATGACTTAAAATGGAAAATGACACCAAGACATTGATCCTTTCAAGGAAATGGTGAATGAAACCTTCCAATGGAAATAAACATAGATTCTACAACAATTTGCCCAAATTCTCCAATAACTCATGATGGGAAATTTTGGCTACTCATCTCCACTTCCTAGCTCCTTATCCATGGAATGTCATTTTAGTGCCCCAACACCATTTAAGGTTTAGGTGAATTTTGATATTCCTACTTTTGAAGGCAAAATCAATGCTGATGTAGTAGAAAATTGGTTGGATCAATTATCTTCCTATTTCTCTATAAATAAATTCATGGATGGAGAAAAGATCACTTTTCTCTTTTGAAAGCATCATTACCCATGAAAAATTGGTGGGAAGTATACAAAAAGAGGTTTAGTACATATGAAATTTGGCCTTGAGGTGGAACCTACCTAGAATAATTTAATGGAAGTGGTAAAGGAACAATACTATCCCATTAGAACATATGATGATCTGTACATATAGTGGCAATAACTTTTTCAAGGTAAGGACCAATCTATTCAAGATTACACAGACATTTTTCATTCTCTATCTGCAAGATTGGGCATCCAAAAAAGTGAGAAACATAAGATTCTCAAATATCATGGTGGACTATAATGGTACATATGGGGGGAAATGGAACTCTTCAATTTGGAAACCCTCGATGAGGTATACACATTCACAATGAAGATTAAGTAGAAGCATGGAAGGAATAATACGAAGAGTTAGCCTTAAAAATGGAAAAGTGATAAGGAAGGTCAAACATGAGGCTAAAATTATAAGCAAAAGGAGTTTCAAGATAAGAAACCCCAGAAGGGGAAGGCTATAAAATGGTGTGATTACCACAAAACTAGAAATCACTCCAAAAAGAATGTCGAGCCATCAAGTCAATACATTCTGAGTCATAATACTCAACATCTACTACTCTATCTCATACATAACCTATAGTCGAAGATGATTAAGAAGAGATTGTAGATGCTGATCTTGATACCATCATCGCTTCATCATAGACATGTGAGGAAAGGCTAGATGACAAAGAAAGATGTTTCACTCCAAATTATGGGTAAAAGGTAAGCCTTTGCATTTCATTCTTGATAGTGGGAGTCAAAAGAATTTAATCTCTACTAAAGTTATGAAAATTCTAAATCTATCCATGAAGCCTCACCCAAGCCATATAGTATTGGATGGTTGAGCCCAGGGAGAGACCTCTGTGTCACCCATCAATGTCTTATTTCATATGCAATAAAACCTTTCCAAGATGAAGTCTTATGTGATGTGGTCAATCTAGATGTTTGTGATGTACTCCTTGGTCAGTCGTTCATGTATGATCAACATGTCATATATGAATCACAAACTTGAAGAATCACCCTCACTCTTGGAATGTGGTGCTATAGGGTACTAGAGGTACCACCTCCCACATCTATCTCCCTGATTAGTGCCAAAAAATGTAATAGATTGGTGGAGAAGATAAAGTAGTTCATTTTCATGGTAGTCAAACCACACAAATCCAAGAAGGTTGATGTTGTAGTCTTGACTACACAATCAACACAAAAAAAGAAGCAGATGGGACAAATCAATAGGAGAATATGATGACTTATTTAAGTCACCCATAGGAGTTCCACTACATTTCCAAGTAAATCATTCTATCAATTTGATCTTAGGATCACCTTTGCCTAACAGTCTGATATATCATAGATTAGTTCTAGAGAATGATGAGCTAAAAAGATAGATTCAAGAATTTATTAAAAAGGGTCACATCAGGCCAAGCTCTTCACCCTATGGTAGCCTAATTATTTTGGAACCAAAGAAAGATGGAACATGGAGGCTTTACATTGACTATTGAGCCCTGAATAAAATCACTGTGAAGAATCGCTACCCCATCCCTAGGATTGATGACCTACTGAACCAACTCCATGGTGCGAAGTTCTTCACCAAAATTAATTTCAAATTTAGCTATCACCAAATTCCAATTGATCCCACTGATGTTTGGAAGACTGCATTCAAATCTAGGGAGGGGCTCTTCAAATGGTTAGTTATGCCTTTTGGCTTAACTAACACACCTAAAGCCTTCATGAGGATGATGGATGACATCATGTGACCCTTCACCAACTCATTCATGTTTGTCTACCTAGATGACATACTCATCTATAGCATAACATGGGAGGAACATTTGCAACATGTTCGTAAAGTGCTTCAAACTCTTTGGGAGCACAAGTTGTATGCAAATATTAACAAATGCACATTCAGGATGAAAACAATTCAGTACCTTGGGTACATTATGAATGAGGAAGGGGTTCATGTTGATCTAGAGAAGATTCAGGTTATTCAAGAATGGCCTACACCAGGGACCCTCATATAACATTGTAGCTTCTTGGGTCTTGTAAATTTCTATCACAAGTTTGTTCTTATATTTTCACATGTTGTTTGGTCACTAACCCAAGTGACTAAAGGAGGAGTTAAATCTATATTTCAATGGGGTGAAATAAAACAAAGGGAATTTGAGAATTTAAAGAATAGACTTTGATTAGCTCCTATTCTTGCCTTACCAGATTTGCATCAACCTTTTGAATTGATGATAGATGTATTTGAATATGCCATAGGAGCTGTCATCATGTAACATGGCCATCCTGTTACATATCACAATGAAAATTTCACTGATATAGTCAGGAAATCCTTGACATATGAAAAGGAGCTCTATGCCATTATGTAAGCCTATCAATAATGGAAAAACTACATCTTGGGGAAAGAGACAGTCATCCACACTGACCACAAACCAATATAATTCATCCAGATGTAGAGTAAACTATGAAATGAGAGGCACCAAAAGTGGGCCACCTATTTACAACAATTCTATCTAATAATCAAACACAAAAGGGGAGTTTAAATATGATTATTGATTGTCTAAGCCACCCACCAATTACTACACTCATAATAGTTATTGACCTATGTGGACATGAGACTGCCATTTGGAGTGATTTGTATGAAGCAAATCCTACATTTATTGATACATATTAGGTGCTTCAAAAAGGTAAACATGTTTCTAATTTATATTTGAAAGATAATGTCCTCTATCATATGGGGCACATCTATGTTCCAATTATAGAGTAATAGAAGATGATATGGGAAGCACATTTCAGTAGGACAATTAGACACTTTTGTGTTGAAAAGACATTGGTAGTTCTTCAAAAACACTTCTACTGACCCCATATGTGAAAGGATGTGAAAAGGTATCTCAAATATTTCACCCCATGTGTGATAGCTAAGCCAATAAATAAGAATCAAGGATTGTACACACCATTTCCAGAACTAACTAGGCCTGGGGAATCTATCTCAATGAAGTTTCTCTCAGGTTTGCCCACTTTAAAACATGGCAAAGACTATATTTTTGTTGTAGTTAATCAGTTTTAAAAAATGGCTATTATGATTACTTGTAAGAAAAATATATCTGTTGAAGAAACTACTCAACTATATTTTAGTCATGTATGGCTCCATTTTGGTCTCCTGAAGTCCATTATCTTAGATCAAGATAGTAGGTTCCTGAGCATCTTTTGGTCCACTCTATGGAAGATGATGGATACTAAGCTGATGAAGTCCAAAACCTTCCATCCATAGACTGATGGTTAGATAAAGGTGGTGAACTGCTTGATTGTTTACATGATTCAGATGTATCACTCCAAACATCCATGCACATGGGATGAAGGGCTTCTTTTCATACAACATGGATACAATCAAGCCCTACATAACTTGACCAAGCACAATCTATTCCAAGTATGCTTTAAGTTCCAACCCATGACGCTAATTGAGATACTTGTTCCATTCTCCACCATAGAATACACACCTCATAGAAGATCTAAAGTAGCAAAAGCAACAAATTTCATTGAACAAATGCAACACATACAATAGAAATTTCATGACATCTTGGAGAAGATGAATTAAAAGTATAAGCAATGCCATGACAAACATAGGATTGTACACCATTTTACTATGGGTGACAAGGTTTGGTTGCATATTTAGAAAGAATGACTTGTAAGCCCACATATAAAAACACAACCTCTATGATATGGTCCCTACACCATCACCAAAAAATTTGGAGAAAATGCTTTTGAGTTCAACCTACCAGCCTACCTTGGCTTGCATCCAATATTTAACATGGAGCTCCTCAAACCATATCATCCACCTCTGTTGGATACTTCATTCATAGTAGAACAACTAAAAATTGATGATATTGATCCACAAATTTTTTCTCTAGTGGAGGAGTATTAGATTATGGACACCTAGATGAAGATAACAAGAGGACACTCTATTCCACTTTATCGAGTGGTCAAAAGGGGCCAACTTAGCTACCAAGGTCAGTGGCTCACAGAGAATTAAATTAAGACACAAATGCCACACCTAATGAGGACTATTGATGCAATGGGGACAATTACTTATCAAGGAGGGTGGAATGATCCAAGCAATAACTAGGTGATAATTTGGGTGATGGTTCTACCTTAATTGATGATGGAACTTTTAGGAGCCATAACTTTTGCACTGTAGCTCCAATTGACTCCTCATTTAAATCATTAGAAAGATAAGAATGAGGAGAATGTGGTGAGATGGAATGTATCTTTGATTAATGGTTTTTGACCCCTAAAAACCTAATGAAAGTGCCCCAAATTTCAATTTTAGTACTGCAGTCTAAAAATAGTAAGTTTCTAAAAATAGTATCTCCTCAAATTTTGTATTGTTTTAAATCATGGATGTCAAACCACTTAATCTCCCTCAAGATTGGTGACCTTCCACGTCCTCCTCCTACTTTAAAAATATGTATAAATGAAGATTTAACTTGAAATGGAAATCAAACATCTCTTCTGAGAGATAAGCATATATTTGAATTACGATCTTGAGTAATAAAAAATCTCTTATCAGAGAATTCATTGTTACTATGTTATTTTTGTGTATTCTTGAAATATCTATCAATCAAAACTTTTGAGTTTTGGATTAGTATGAACTTCAAGAACATCATTAAGTTTATTATATTCTTGGAAGGGGAAGTCAAATGTCTCCACCATGAAGGCTTGGTTAGCAGATTTAGAAGATCTAGATGTACCTACACCATTGTCTTTATTAGGCACTACCTCATAAGTGTGAAATTATTCCTAAAATGCTTTAAATGCTTTTTATAATTCAATTCAATCTATTTCCCCATGCTTGGTAGTATAGTGAAATCTATAATAATATGTTAATGCAACATCAATAAGATTGATGTCTATGTCTTTCTTATCAGTAGATGATTTATTTTACTTATTATTTGGAAACTATCATTCTATAATTTATTATTGGGTTTATTAAACCTTTGGAAAGAAAATTTTCTACCAAAACTTGCACCAGTATGACTAACCTATTTTTTTAATTGAAGAAAGTTAGTTTTAAGATTTTTGGTCATCTTGAAAATAGAGTCACTTTCACTCTTGGGAGTTTTAGAGTTATGAACTTGGTTAGTGCCAGAGGTTGGTACTAATGCCTTTTGATCATTTGGATTAAACCTAGTGGTATCATGGCTCAAGAATCCTAAGCTTTGATTTGGGGTATCATATTCCAAGGTTAATTGGTTTAACATAGGGATTTGATTTAGGGATAGCCTATTCTGATTGTTGTTAGGAGATATATTCAAGGTGGGCATATGTGCATTAACATTAGGGATATAATAATCCATTTGTCTTTGAGGCTGCATTTGATCATTAATGATCACTACTTCAGAATAAAAATGAGCCATGGTGTTGATGACTAAAAGATATCTCTTTAGGAACACCAAAGCCATATGATCTATTATATCTTTATAGATTTATAGAGCTAAAACCTCATCAGGTTTGTAAGGATCTATGGTCTGGCTATGAATCTTTTGAAACCTAGCATTAAATGATCTTATAAACTCATTATCATCTCTTTAGATGGTGGTAAGTTTTTGGTATAGGATATGGGGGCTGATAACCTTGCCAAATTAGTTGATAAAGACATTGTTAAAACCATCCCAGCTGATAATGTAATTATCAGGAAAATTAAGAAACCATTCATAAGCAACAGCCCTATATGTAAAAGGAAATATCCTACATACTACATCTTCATGGGTAACATTTACCAATCATAATGAAACTTTGAATGATTTAATGTGTTCCTCTACAATTACAACACCATTTGGATTAAACATTGGCAAATATTTCTCAATATTGTGAGGGAGATCATGTACTACACCTGGTATATTAATGGAAGAATCACGTAACCATGCCATACCTTGATGATAGTTAAATTCAAGAGTACCTTAGAGAGGTGAATTTGGCAAAGACTTTGAATGTATACACCTACCTTTGTCTCATCTAGCTTTCCTATGGATCCCTACTTCAAGCAATGGTTCCCTTATTTCTAAATGTGATCTCGATCTGATTTTAGGCAATTATAGATTGAGGACTTTGAATTCTATTTGAAATATTATGTGTCAATTTAATCTTTGCAAATAACTAAGGTTAAACTTGCACATTGAGTAAATTTTGTAAAGATTCACGCAAATAACAATTAAAGACCAAAATATTCAACTAAACTAGCTTAAAGATATGTCTAAATATGTAAATATGAGTTATATTTATAGTTCTAAGCTTGAATGAGTCCAAATTTTCAAAGGATCTATGAATCTTTAACTAAAATGGCTATTACTAACCCCAAACCTTCTAAATTGACAAAGTTAAATCTATCTTTACCACAATCATGTGTATACTTTCAAAGAACATTGATCTTTGTCTAAAGAAGCACAAAGATGGGTTAAAAACCATGAATATCACTAATATTTACACAAATATGTTAAGACAAACACAAATCTACAAAGAATAGCATGGTCTTTGATCAAAACACATCAAAACTAGTAAAGGTCATACAAATTTACAAGGATTTGGCCATTCTTTTAGCACCAATGGAGCTTTGAAATTTTGATGCCTCTATGTGTATCATAAGTTCTCTTAGTGTTTAAAAAACACTTCTCATTTTATAATTTAGAGCATGAGTTGTAGGTTGTGGTGATCTAGTCACTTGTGATGAAATAATGACAGAACAAGTAGACTATTCCAAAAAATTTATATTTATTGGTGGTTGGAAGCCATCGTGGTCCAAAATATATGCAAAGTATGAATAATATATTCTATCATTAGTGAATTATGATCAAAATATAAACTAAATATTAATCTAAATGAATATTTACAATGGGGGCTTAAACTAGAGTGATTTGGTTAAAAAAGAAGTAAAAAGGAAAGGTAGGGTAGAAAGAAATTATGTGATTGCTGATATTTGTCTCAAGCATGATGACAAGGATTAAATTCCAACTTAACATGCATTTAACCAATGTATAATGTAAAATATCATATGCTCAAATTCCACTACACACTAGGCGAGTATCTAAGGATAATATAAAGAGATACAAGTTAGAACTGACTTTGCTTTAAAGATCTACCACTATAATTAAATAACATTTACATAAAATTTTGTAGAGAAAATAAAATTAATAAAATTCAAAGACATTCAACTAATCTAGCGTTATCCAAATTAGAAACCTTTTATTAAAGATACACATTTAGAATTCTTAAAACCCTTCAAATCTAAGACCTATAATAGACAATTGAGAGAGAATCCATGATAACAATTCACACAAATAATTGAGACAAAATTTATAGTATCCCCTACTTGTATTAATATCCTCCAAAAGTTAAAAAATATATTTAGCTCTTAGAAATCCCTCCCTTTTTACAACAAATAATCTTCCTTTTATAAAATGTAAGGAAGCATGCCTGACCGCTACATCGACTTACAAGTGTACAAAGCAAGGACAACTATCCTTTTTACAAAAATTCTATAATACACTATTATTTTCCAAATGACCTAACCTTTAGGAAACTATTCTAACAAAATCACACATGCATTTACAAGAGAATATTCCATTTTTTTAAAATATTACAAAATTCATATAGAACAGAGTATTCCTAACTAGCTAGTGGGCCTTGTGTTGATGTAGCTATTTGCTTCTATTAAAGGATATCCAGTCTATAGTTTTGGTCACTAATAAGTTGAAGATCAATTACTAGCTTTAAGAGAAGATCCTATCCATGGTATTATAAGTCCTTTCTCAACCTTTTTCATAGTTTGTTTGATGCCGCTGACATCTCCTATTTTTTCCTCAAAGGAGAGAAGTAAACCCATGACCTTTCTATTACCTTCAGTTGTTTGGTTTTTTCCTTATTTTCTCACTTCTTACATGAATTAAAAGGTCCTTTGTTTTAAATATTCATCCCCTATTGAGACCCAGTGGGTTGAGGGCTATATGATCTTTGATCAAGCTATCTAGGATATGAGAAATTTCACCTTCCAGCTACTTGAAGTCTTTAGCAAGGTTCTCCATATCCTTGGACCAGCTATCTAGAACATCAATTTTGTTAACCAATATGGCCATAACCATATTTAAATGTGCCTTATTGATAGTCCTAAAATTTGGGACTAGATTCTTAGATAAGGCCTTAATCAAATCCCTCACTTGGAAGCTTGTAACCTACCATTAGCCAGCTTGGTCTATTTCTTTAGAGATTTTCATCCCTATTTCCTTTTGTCTTACTTTGGTTATTTTCAAAGAGCTAAATAGTCCCAGCGTGATGTCCTCAAATTTCTTGAACCTAACCTCAGGTATGGATAACACAACAACCTATTTCAAATTCTTGTTTTCTTACAGTAGACCTTTGATCACTATTTTCAACTGATCACTTTGAGCCTGGGATATTTCAATGATATTTTCTTTAAATATCTAGTCCTATCCTAGATTTTTTCTAGCTACTAAAGTTAGACTAAAAAATGGTTCAACCTTTTGAAAGGTTAAGTCTTCACCTCCTACCATATCCTTGTTCTCAATCACTCATTCCATATCGGTAGATTTTGGATTCAACCTGACTCTTACTAATGATTCAATCACTTTTGGGGTAGGGATCTATACTCGTCCCTCACTTGAAGTTCTAGGAATATCTATTTGAATTCCACCTAATCCTCTAGGGGTACTCATCTTTGTCTCTTTCTCTTATTGTTTTAGCTCTATATTCCAAGGTTTGAGTTATTCATGAACATAAATGTTCACTGACTTTGAGATTTCTCATTGGTGGTGCATGATTGGTATATTTTGTAACTTACCATATACAAAGCACTCAAGAATAGTTGGGCCATGGATTAGGTTCTCATCACTAAATATATTTACCTCACTCAATGGATGAGTGAAGCTCAGTCTGATTTTTTTTGGTCCTACAGAGACTAATACCAGTTCATCCTTTCTTTTCTATGGGGGAACAATGGGGACTAGGTCTTATGATATCTCCTTGCATTTATCCCTTTTTATCTCTAATTTCTCCTTAGTTCGGGGATAAGGTTATTCTACTTGTTCCCCTTCTTCATATGACCCATAGGTGCTGGCCAATGTTTGTAATGCATGTTCCACTATTTCACCTAAATCCAATGCAAGTACATATATGTAATCAATAAGAGACTCTAATCTTTTAGGTTTGGCTAAAGATGATGCCCCTTCACTAGGTCTACTTTCCTTAGGCCTTTATTCAATCTGCCCTTCAAGTTTTTGTGTAACTTATATCTTAGGCTGCTGTGTTTCTATATATTGTTATGATAGAGGAGGTCTAGAAGATTGACCCCCCAATAGGTGGTATTACCTTAGACCAAGTTGTTATATCTCATCATTTCCTTTTTGGTCTCTCATCAGCCTTACCTTTGGGTTGATGTTGAGTTTCTTGAAACTTTTCAAGACTTCACAAAAGGATGAAACTTTTGTGTATATATTATCATAATCACTTAGGTGATTCTCATAAGGCACATTTATTTGTTTGGCCTTTAAATGCTTGGTGAACATATCATTTAAGTCCTATTGCCTCAAATCATCATGATGTAATTTGAAAGAGGCTCTATGTCTATCAACATCTTCAATGTTGTTCCAATAATAGAAGACGGTCCTTTTAATGGCTAAGGGTAAAATATGCAATAAACATTCTTTTTTCTCTCTACAAGCACCATCTATACCATTGCATATTTTAAATGCAACTTCCTACTCAATTAATATATTTATAACATGCACTGGTAACCTCAATGGAGTGATTTATGTTCCCTCAATTTGGATGACTATGTAATCCAAGTAAAACCATATGTCCCTAATGGATTCAATGGAATTATATACCAATGGGTTGATCCTTGGCATAGGGTTCCCTATTAAGGCTTCATTCAAATGAGGATAGGTGAAATCACATATAAAATAAATATGTTCCCTATATTTGAAGATATGTAGCTTGGAGTAAAACTGGGACACTATCTATGTCCTCTAAGGATACCATCCCTTAAAGTTAGGGATCTCAATTATGGCAAGTAATGCATCTAGGAGGTAAGACATCATATATAATTCTCTCCTAATCCCTTTCTTGATTATGAAGATCTATCTACATAAGCATGTGCTGATAAGCTCACCAATAGGGGATTTAGCTCCTTTTCAATCATAAAATAGACTAGGGGCACCCATATGCTGTCAACATAAGTGGCTATGTGACTTACACAAAGTCTGTTCATCAAGGTCATTATTACTCTAATTTTAGGTTAGCATTGGCTGATGGGAATGTTCCCACTAAGGTTAGAAAACACATGGTTTCCAGAATACAACCATGGTGTTAAGATGGTTTTGAGGTCATTTTCCTTAGCCCATTTAATAAGTGTGGGGCATCTACTTGGCGCTTAGGGATCTTGTAGTAGTTCTCAAATGTAATGGGGGACACATAGGCAATGCATTTACAAGTATGCTCATGAATTAACATGCCCTTTTCAAATTTTCACTCTTTAAAAATAGGCAGAAGGACATAAATATAGTGAAGTACCTTTGGTTTAGCTATTTCATGGTGAAGGCTTGTCATTTGTGCTAAAATCAAGTCATAATACCTTGTCTTGAAGGATACAATCTTCTCTTCTTCTTTGGTTATGGGTTGTAACTCCTCAATTATCCAAAAGATCTAGGACCAATTATTTTCTCCAATGTTCAAGGACATGGTGTCAAGTATTATGTCTTTAAAGACCCTTAATTTTAAATCTATGGTCAAATATAGCTCAGTGTCCTCTTTGTGTTGCCTCCAGGCTGCCATGACTTTGAGTTTTGCAAATTACTCACCACTAGTTTATGAATTATCATTAGATCAGTTTACACTTGCTTAGATAATAATTGGGCTCTTTCTGGATTGACTATGGTTAAATCAAGATCAAATTAGGGATTTAAGTGGAGGCTAGGGATTTTTTATAGCTTTAATGGTGAAAATTTACTTAGACTTCAACAAATTCGTGCCTTGGATTTGATTTAGACCATTGCATTTATACATTTGCTTTTTTGAGCCCACAAAATATCTAGTTTTATATTTTGCCCATGTGATGTCTATATGGCATCCTACCAGCAAATTTCATGTCACTTTTAATGATGCCTTTAAAGAACTAGTCATTGCCTTTTAAAATTTGTCTTTTGATTCACACTATCTGATCTTCATGCATGGATCAATGTAAACCATTGATCTTGATCCCAGGACCTACACATTATTGGTCCTTGTTTGTATCAATCTTTATGATTGTGCCATTTGGTAGTTATATGGGACTTTAGAGCTCTACCCATTGCCAGAATACATGTTAAGGTACTTTCACCATGTGGCAATCTTGTGCTTTCCTAGAGCTTTGTTGAAAAGTTTATCCTAGTTTTACACCATTCAATATTCTTGTTCATTCATATGCGAGCCAGAGATCCTAAAAATGTACATGAAATTTAATTAGTATCAAGACATATGAAGAAATTAGGCTAAGTACATTAGGATATAGTTCTATTTTGTGTTAATAAACATGAAACAAACTTCAGACCAAAGTATTTAGGCTAAGTTTAAAACATATTAAAAATGAGGCTGTAAATAACAAAAGGAACTAATGCAAGGTTTTAACCTAGTGTTTTATTGTGTTAATAAACACAATAAAAATTTAGATTAAAATTTTAAAGCTAATTTTTATGGCAATGGGACCTTTTATTAAACTAAGTTCATAAGGCTCAAAAGATCGTGGGGCACATATAGACTAATGTTTGGGACAATGTTAAAAAACATGATTAGATTCTAGCATGATATTCAAGCTTAGCCTATGAAAATCTAAACCTAGTTATAAGGATCTTGAGTTTAGACATGGCTTTAAATAAACTAGATTTATCTATGGAAGACCACTTTTGACATTGAGATACAAGTCTTGAATGCATTTATCTTCTGAGTGAAATTGACTCTTGAGCTAAATTTTGATGATATCATGGATGTTAATGACGACCTTTTGGGCATCAATAATGTTCATGAAAAAGTCAAAATTAAGTTCTAATAACTTTTCATTTGGTACTAAAATTTGATGACCTCATGAACATTAATAATGACCTCATTATCATCAAATTATGGATGTTAGAGCATCAAATTTAAGTCCCAAACATAGTTAGTCCCATAGAAGCTTGGGATTAATACGATCCATTGGAGTATCTCCTGTGAGTAAGCACAAACCATAGATCATGATCTGAATAGATGCACACTATTGGTTCCTATATTCATAAAGTGGATCACGTTAACTTGGGGTTGTATATAAAAATTAGAATAAGTTATAAGCCTAATTTTTTGAAACATAATAAAATAATAACCCCTTGAATAACTAAAAAATATAACATAATATCTTATCCCAAGGTCCTTTTGATATTGAGTTTAAATTTGGGAGTTCCACGTGACAACTCTATGGGGCTATTGAGCTTTGACTCTATTGAGCCTATGAAGATCCCACAGAGTGTTGATCTTCGTATAGGCTCCTAAGAGTTGTTGATTATGATGAGTGATCAAATGAGATTGGCTCCATAGATTAAAGCCTTTGGTGTCATGTCTCTTTCATTTCATTCAATCAATGTTGCCTGATGAAGTGTGAACCATAGATCCTGTGAAGAAGCAAGATACTTAAGTTAGACCTTGGGACAACGTAAAAAAAACTTAGGCTAAATTCTTAGGGATAAGGTCTTATTGATGTTAAAAAACACTAACATGGACTTAGGACTAAGATGTTAGGCTAGGTACTAATATGGACCATGAAACATAAAGTGAGGTTGAGCTAGGAAAGTAAAGGACCCTATAAACATGAAAGTTAGACCTAGTTTTAAAATAAAAGGGAACAAATGAGGGTGAAATATAAAGGGACCCAACATGATTTTTAGGATAGGGATTGTTCATGTTAGAAAAAACTACTAAGTTTTAGCATAAAAATTAAACTTAGTATATTGCATTATTTAAAGTGTTCCCGCCAAATCTAATCCCATGAAATTTGAACATAAACTGAAGGATCTAAGCAAGGGTTTTCAAAGGAGGGTTTTAAGGTGTTGGATCATGGATTTAATATTGAGCTCCTATAGACCAAAAGATAGTAAAATATTGAATTTAATTTGTAAAATTTAAGTGTAAGTGACTCGATGAGGGTCCCATAAAACTTGCAACTAAAGTATGAAGATCCATTGTTAGAAATATTAGGCAAAGTTAAAGTAAGATCATGAACAAAAAGGCTACCCTTATTAAGTGTGGATGATATTCAAATACAAAAAAATTGAAAATCATGTCAACCTCTTAGTGTTAAGGTTCAGATTTGTACAAGGGTCCCTATTTTGTAGAAATGGGTGTATGTTGAACTCAATAGGATTTATCTTCTCTGAGCTAATATTGATCTATAGATCAATTAAATTTACCTTTGTATATATTCTAGTGAACCTGATGTGAATCTAACCCTTAATTTTTTTATTTTATGCCATCATTTTGTCTTCATTTATATTTTATATATCTATAGTATTGTATCAAACTAATCGATATAGTTCTGACTCTGTGTGCATAGGCTTAACACATAGTCACTTAAAAATGACTTTGTTTTGTCTATGTAGGTATTCATCAAATACAAATTATTGGATCAAATAGTTTGACACAATATTATTCTTTAGTTCTAGTTTAAAATACACAATTAAATAGGTTGACTCTATCTACTATTTCTTCTGCCAACATATAGGTCAAAAAACACAATCAAACAAGTTGACTCTATTTGTTATTATTTTTTAGCACACAAGGTTTTGTAGAACTTGGTTGAACCAATCGACCCAGCTTATAGAATTTGAAAACAATAATTAAGAAATACAACATAAAAATTTTCAAGTTAAATCATATTTAAGCCCACAAAGATTCCTTTCTCATCTCTCTATATCATTTTAGTTCTTCCTTCAGTTCTATTTTTCACAAGTTAATAGTCTTCAAAACTTCAATCCTACAACTAATTAGGTCGACCTAGTCGAATTGGTTCTATAGTCTGCCTTTTGTCTGAGAGACATAGTTAACTTATTCAACTCTATTCTTAAAGACCTTGATTTTATAGAATAGCAAAAACCTAATATAATATATTATGTACTATTTACATATATTATTGCCTAAACTGACTCTATACTATTATCATTCAGGAATTAACATATATTTATTAATAATTAATTCACACTTCCTTTTGAATTGTTTATGTGCTTAGAGTAACTCATATAATCTAATTAGGTGGTTTTTTAATTACCACTTTAGTTACACTATTTTATTCTTTTTCACACACTACCACACCACTTAACACTCAAAATACATTAAAAATTTGTCTTCCCAAGGCTTACCTACTTGGATTTCATCACCACGGGAAAGTTGACTTGGTTTTCTATTCAAGTATAAATATGTGGTTAATGGTATATATTTGAAATGCACCCAACACCCTTATCATTGTGGTATTATGAAGTGAGGGGGTATGTCTTATTACCAAGCCAATATTATTGCCAATACAGATCCCTTTTAGCCCAAATGTCTTGAAACTAACCATATATATCTTTCTAGTTCCCTATTTCAGTTAACTCTCCTATCACATTAAAATCAAACTTTATAATAATCTAATAACACTTAGGGTGACCAATTAGTTAGAATTTACTTTTTAGTTGATTTCTTTCTCTTTAATCATTGTGTGTTGTATTTAAAAAGCATTGGCCAACATTGATGTAAATTTTATGCTATGTACCCCATTTAGATCTATCACATTAATCCAATTATTTGTGTGTTTAATTTAATTCTTGCTTCAAATTTATCTTACAAATTTTTTCCCTATTTCAAGATACTATCGTCTTAGTCAATAAAGTCTCTTATAAACTATTATACCTTCCTTTTAGTAGTACACACTTGATCTACATGACTATGTGTTCTTATCCCCCTATTTAGTTCTCTATTTAATAGTACATAGTTGATTTTCATGACTGTGTATCCTTATCAACTTGTTTGGATTTCCTATCTGTAATACATAGTTGACCTGAATGATTGTGTGTCCTTATCTATCTGTTCTCTTCCTTGAGTTATAGAACATAGTTAATTGATTCAACTATGCATCTTATTTTTTGATTTTGTCTTTACATCATCATCATCCTTTTTAACCTTTCTCTTTCATCATGAACTTCCTATTTGAGGACAACACAAATTTGAAATCAATATATATGATGAACTTTACTAATCCTAATAGGTTTCCCCATAAAAATCTAATGGCTTACACTTTATATGAAAGTAATGTACATGTGGCCACTCTCACTACAAATTATGGGACTCCTCTTTATGCTTCTTTAGTTTGTAACCCTATTTTATCCTTAGAATATTATACTAAATTAAAGTATACTTTGGAAATGCTTTTCTTCATTAATGAATTTCCTCAACATCAAGGAAAAGACCCTTCCACTATTTATATCCTTATAATAAGTGGTCAAGAAGAATAACCCCATTGACCTTCTCCCACATTCTCACATAGATTTTAGGGGTGATAGCTTCTTTTATTCTCAACCTCTTCCTTCTCTTTCAACTCCTTATCATAATATGACCTCTTATTCCTTGATTTTTATTCTACCTCCATGCCAAGTATATCTACTAACATAATAGGTTCAACATCTAGTGGGTCTTTTCCAAGACCCCTCCTTATCAATAACTCCACTAGTGCACCATTTTATACTAATGGTAATAATGCCACTAGTACTTCTTTTTATTCTAATCCTTCTACTAGTGCATCTTTCACAATACATGCTAATCATGCTACCAGTTCCTCCTTTTCTACCAATGTTTCTCAATCCACCCATGCCATGCATGCCATTACTCATAGTGGTACCCAAGCCATTCATACCAATGCTAATGCTTTACATTCCACACACATTAATCAAAACACCACTCAAACCCATCAACTTTTGTTACAAAATCTTAACCAAATGAATGCTTTTCAAATTAATAATTCCAACTAAATGATGCAAATACATAATCACCTTATACACCTCCAAAATCAACCTCAATAAGTTACATAGGAAGTACACAATCAAAATTCCCCCCACACCCCTTAGTTTCTCCCATGGTAACCTCATCCCCCAACCACCTCTTGTTAAAAAAAATAATTAAACATATTCAAAATGAACCTCTTACACCTCAAATTGCCAATATAGATATATGAGGTATCACCCCTACCATTAGCTATAATGGGTCAACTGATCTTACCTTACATTTAATAAATGTTTGAAAATCTATACAAAGATTAGGTCAAGTTAAACACCTTTGCCACTACCAAAATATTATAAAAAACCCTTTATGGAGATGCTTTATATTAGTATAATCAACTCAAGTCTCATTCTATCACTAGTTTAGAAGATCTAGCTATCACTCTAGTATAAGAATTTCAAACTAGTGACCTCTCTAAGAATACCTTGGCTCATCTTATCAATTGCAAGTAACTTGAGACTGAAATCACACAATATTTCATCAAATGATGGAAGACCTTATCTAATAAGTGTGAGCACAACATGATAGATGATAACCTTTTTCATCTATTCACCAATGCTCTCTATCCTAAGTTTCAATATCAGGTTAGGAATCTCTTTCCACGAACTTTAGAAGAGGCCCTCGACCAAACAAAGTGCAAATATTTTCTCATAAATTAGTTTGAGCCATCCTAACCTCCTATGGGCACCCACATTCTCATAAAAAATAAACATTATCATGCTCCCAATTATGGTGTCACCTATTCCTATGATACCATTCATAATATTCAAGTTATTACTCTTGGACCTGTATGGAGTAAGATTCCTATTTAAACCACACCCCTAATACTTAATTTTATAAAATAAACAACATCAATGTTCATAAGCCATTATACTTAGCAAAACTCCAAAATCATATACCAATGCCTCTTCCATGAGATTTTGATCCCACTCACCCCATGAAATCATGGTATGATCCAAATAAATTCTATTAGTTTCATGCTATGGATTTCCTCCTTGATACCAAATTTTATCATGATTCCCTCATTCATAAACATTAACAATCCCTATGACATTGCCTTCAAAGCTCACAAAACACAAAATAAAAATAAAGATTTGAACCAAGCTAATGCTCATATAGCCATTTAAAAATATCCTCTTCCAAACCATCAAGATAATAATGACAAGCCCACCCATTCCACCAATAACATTTAAAGTCTTATAGACCAACATCTTGAAGAGAATGTGGTTAATATGACTAATATGTGAAGAGTCGTTACTTTCATCGATTCTTATCCTATGCACCAACCATATTAAACTTTTCATGTTATATAAGATTCTTCCCCAACTCACCTAATAGAAATGGCACAAGAAGACCTCATCTCTTTTGAAGAATAAATTCCAATACCTCTATTAGATAACACCTCTCATATTATTTATACAAATTTCCCAACCTCTTTACCCATCAAAAACATCATTCAACCTTATAATACTACTTCAAATCAATCCTAAGATAAACCTAAATCAACTACCCTATCCTCTTATGACAATCAACTAATTTTTCCCAAAGCTAAACCATCAATGTCCTATCAACACAAGTTTACATTCACTTGTAATCATCCTTCCTAGGAGCTTCCCAGCATTACCACCTCTATCCAATTATCCACCCATTAGTTATGATGAATGGGACCCTATCACAGAGCTTACCAATATACCATCTCAAATCACCTTTATTAAACTCATGCACACTTATTTTCATCATCTCAACCACCTTATGCAAATCCTATACAAAATGAACATCACCCATTCCCCCTAGTAGGATGTGTAAACACCTAAAATTGGCCACTGATAACCTCTAACCAAGATTTTTATCAATTTCTACCCAAAATGCACAATTTGGCATAAAAACACTAAATCACATTAAAATATTTATTACTAACATATTCAAGTGACAATTTTAGATAAAGTATCCCTAAATGGGGCAATGCAATTTATGTGCCAGCTAACTTTGATCAGATCATTTTGAGTCAAAATGCCAATTTTGCACCTGGGTTCTTTGGATTGATCTTTCCTATCAAATATTCTTCACAAGATGCATGATTTTATTATTTTCTATTGGTAAAATCCTAAATGGGATAATGATTTCAATGCATCTAACATTGACTTATAATTCTAATTCAATCAAATTTTAGACCAATAACAAGGCATTATGATCAATTTGAGTAATTTGTGCACAAAGTGCTTAATCTTTCTTAGAGATAATTAATCCAAGTTAGAGCCTAATTAAAAATTCTATGGAAAATTGTTGAATACTTGTTTTTAGAAATGAATGTTTAATATCTGCATCATCAGGTGACCTCATTTCTTGAGAAGACATCCCTAGGCCATAAATTCTATAAATATCAAGATTCATGCCTCCCATGCCTCATCAAAGCCCTCCATGCTTCTTAAGTACTCCTCTATACCAAATATAGATGAGCCTATTTATCAATTTTAATTATAAAATTAGATTAATCCTTAGCCACACATCTCAATCCTAAGATGGATGGTTTAGGTTGATTATGATCAATCTCAAAAATCTATAAATAGAGACGCCATGAACATCATTTCTAAGCTATTTTGGTGTAAAGTTATTATGCTCAAATATATTCAAAAAATTCATGATTAGTAAAGTTATACTGTATAATTGATTACAAAGCTTCAATAAATTAGTTTTACTATGCCAAATTGATTCCAAGCCAAGCCAAACCATAATCCAAAGGTGCCAAGGAGAGATGGAGGTAGCCAAGCTTCCATTGATGAGGACTTCATGAGCACAAACCGAGCAATCCACTACAACAAGCATTTTGGAGCATCCAAAGAAGGTAAAAGAGGATTTATTTTGCATTTTAGTTGTGTTTTTTATTCATGTTTATTAACTAAGCTCTCCCTAGTGTCTAGGCCTAGAGATGTTATGCTAGTTAGTGTGTTTCTTTCATTTTATTTTATTTTGAAACTAACACCATACTAACCATCCTCTCTTGAGTCAAACTCCTAGTTAACATAATGACACACCTGATGGGACTAAATGTATTCCACATATGAAGAAGATCATTTTATAGCTTTAAAATCTTCATTTGGATCATTAAAACTCATGTAAATTGATTTTCTAACTTTGTTTTGCCATTTTTCTTTGTCACAAGTTTACACAGTAATTAACATCAGATAGTAAAACCAACATCAATTGGATAGATATCATCAGTCAATATTGGTCTAACTAATGTTAGTTTGATAACCATCATCTATTAGCCAGTGTAACCATCATCGATTATATTTGATGTCAGTCACTGTGTTGTTCTTAAAACATAGACCTAAGAGCTCTTTTTTTAAAGTTCATTGTTTCAAACCTAAAAGAGATTCAAGGATAAAGGACATGCTAACATTTTTGTTGTAGGACCAAGCTTGAAATTTTCTAAAAACATGTTTTAGATCACCTTTTTCATGGTTAAAAATCAATTAGGAACCTTATTTTGGTGTTTAACAAAAATTTAGATGTTTATGGTGAATGTTTTCAAACTTTGCAACTAAGACCAAGGGGTCAAATGTACACCACCTCATTTTCCATTTGGGCTTAAAAATGAACTCACCTTTTCAAGATTTTTATATTCACTTAGTTATTTAAATTAAATTTTTGTTTGGAAAGAAGAGGGATGTTGCATGTATGCACTTCCATTTGTCCCCTTTAGGGAACCCTTAGAATCAAAAGAACCATTCTTATTGTAAAAATCCTAGTCCAAGGCTTAGAAAGAATGTCATCTAAAGCTCTCCCTAAAAACTCATTAAAGTTTGGGTGATCTTGAAAATGACCCTAAAGTCTTTCTCTCTTATGCTTTCTTTATTTTTATGCAAACTTGGCTTGCAAGGGGGATGTCATTACCTCCGATGAGTTATTCAGGGAAGATTTGACCTAAGGTTTCATCTCCTATCATCAACGTCACTTACTCCTTCTGAGTTACACATGGGATGTATTTGTATTTGGACATCGCACTATCCTAAGTGAATAATAGGATGTAGTGGTTGTAAAAAGACTAGACCTTTTTACAACTAGCCAATGTCACGGTCACCTAATTTTCATGATTTTCTTTTGCATTGTTTGATGTGAAAATCATTATACAATTGATTCCCATATTAAAATTCAAAACTTGATAGTTTTGTCAACCCCACATTTCCATACCCTTGCTAAGATTTGGACGATTATACTTAGTGTATTTTGGTCATTTTTACTTGGTATATTTTGAGACTAAAAATTGTTTGTTTGTTCATAATCCGTGTCAAAATAAATTTTTTTATATGTCACTCTTTTGTCTAAAGAGGCATTATGTTGGAAATTTTACACCACACTTGTGTCTTGAATTTTTTTTCTAAACTAATTTGTGTGTGTGTCATTTGAGTTAAGGAGGGTAGTGTTATGTTGCCCAAAACGTGTCAAAACTATTTTGCCTTTGAGTCTTTTGAACCATAACATAGATCACATAATTTGAGCATGATTACACCATTAGGGTACTAAATTTGTTTCAATACTTGTTTCACTTGTATCGGAAACCATTGTTTCAAACCATGTCATGTATACCATTTGGACCTTTTTCTTATGCTGTCATGCTGTCCAATCTTGTCTAGCTTGTTTGGTCAAATTCTAGTTTTCAACATTGAGTTTTCAATTCACCTTGTCAAGTTTGGATCCAAACATTGATTGATTTTTATTTAGGCCTCAATTCATGGGATTGATACACATATCTTTGTCTTTTGGGTTGCATAACTTTGGTTAATCGATTACCCAAATTTTAAAACTATTGATGGTTTGCTTGTTCAGTACCTATCCTTATCATTGTTTGTGCCTTTATTTGAGAACACACAATATTCCTTCAAAGAGCCTTTTATCTTATGCCTTATGCCAACTGATCATGTTTATGTTTGATTCCATGTGTTGGGTCTATGTCAAAGCTATTTCCAAACTTGTTAGAATAAATCAAATCATATTAGTCTTTGTTTCAAGTCTAGGTTTTGACACCATTTGGCCAAAAGTCCTAGCATATGCCTATTTTTTGAGCCTAGATTTTGAATCTAAATTTGGACAAAAGACCTAACAACTCAACTTTTCCCTTTCCTAATTTAGACCTTGTTTGGAACAATTTGACCTAGACCCTTGACATGTCAGTTTTTATTCAGATGATTGACCTTTTATGTGTATGACATTTGACATTTGATGTTAAATTTTTTTATGCCAAGTATTAGCAAAAATAATTTTGGAGATACAACTCCAATTTTAGACCATTTTGGAGATACAACTCCATCTTTTGACCAAGTTAGACCAAGCTTGAACCATTTGTACTTGGGATAGTTTTTAGAGTTTATAGAACTCTAGGCCTTTTTGTTTCAGATCTTTCATCATTTATGCAAATATGTCTCTCTACACTTATGGTGGAGTCACATACAGTCCAACTTATGATAGAATGGCCACACAAAATCCCACTCGAAACCCCGATAGAGAAAGATTTTCTAAGGAGTTTTATTATTCTCCTGACAATACTCTATATGGGGAACATAGTCAAAATCCATAAAATCCAAATCAAAACCTTGATTAGCATGAAGAGGCTTGTGAGGAAGACTTTGAAGACCCAAATACAGATAATGTTGTTTGGGATATGGATTCATACCCTCTTTTCAATAATCGATCCATGGAACATAGTCAAGAACCAACTTATGAGTTAACTCATGACTGGGATGATATGGTTTATGATGAAGACTTAGATGCCTTGGCTTATGCAAGTAATCAGGCTCCACCACATCATACCATTTCTATTCCAAGACTAAAATATCCAAGGAATACCATTACCATTCCTAGACATAGTCCTTTGGCTTGTGTGAGCAATCAAGCTCCACAATGCCCCTTCATCATGCCAAGACCTAGTATTTTAACTTGTGTAGGAAATCAAGCCCCACAACACCTTATCATTACCATTTTAGGAATTCATCCTTTGGCTCATGCGAGCAATCATGATCCATAAGTCCCTACAATTATCCAACCATGAGCCATTCCTCATCCAGAACTAATCCCATCTAAAACTCAACTGATCCAATCATTCAAAGACCAAGCTATGTTCAGAACTATTATTTTCTGACTCATTAGAAACCAAAGCCAAGAAAACCAACCAATATAAGATGTTTTTATTAAATCAGCCATTTGTAATAAGTCAACCTATGATGAATTGCCTATTGATCTGATACCAATTATTGAGGAGTCTCACTCTGATGAGCCAGTCTTTGTCAAGTCACTTCTTAATGATTATAACTTCCTTTGGAAAAATCATTACCTCAACCATGTGCCTATTTTTCAAGAGCCTACTATTGATAAGCTAGTCTCTGAGGAGTTGTCTCTTGACCTATTTCCCATCCTAGAGGAGTCCCACTCTGATAAACTAGTTTTTGTAGAGCCCCTTATGTCATTACTTGTCCAAAACCAAATATTCAATAAGACATCATTGTAATAGAGTACTTATTAGATGAATAATAAGAGTTAGAGTCAGGGTCTATTCTTGAACCAATACCAGATTTGGCATTAGAATCAAAATCAACATCAGTCTCAACATTGAATTTAGAGTCTCTTGAGTTAGAATCAAATTTAGATACTAAATATGTTCATGACTGTTACAAAATTGGTTACACATACCTTATAGATCAATTTGAATACATTTTTTATCTTTCTATAGTTTTTGAGGATGAGTAATTCAACTTCAACACAAGTTATCCTAGTATCTTCTATGAGGATTATGTAGCCTCTCCCCATTCCATTACCATTTCACAAGCCATTACCATCAACCAAAATAGCCATATTATTGACATTATGTCTCTCAAAAGTGTTGATTGGGATTGATAGAATCACACTTTATTGAAATGAATCCATGGTGACATAGAAATTGAAGAAGAGTAATGAGTCCAAGACCACATTCATGTAGCATAAGAATACTCTCCTAGTGAAACCTTTTTGGAGGTGTTAGGATATAATCAAAGTTCTAACTCATTATGTTCTAGTGAATTTTTTTTAGAAGCGCTAGAAGAAAATCAAATTCAAAAGTCAACATTCCTTAGTGAAACCTTATCAAAGGTACTACAAGACAATCAAGACAACTTCATTAGTGAAAACTTCTCTGAGACACCAATAACTGAGCACAAAAGTTCTTCACTACTTGATAAAGACAAAATCAAAGATCAAATCAAAATAGCTTCCTATCTACAACCTAATCAGATGGTAGCTACTCTCAAGGTCAAACAATAAAAAAATCTAGTGGTCCTATCAAGAGAACAAGTCTTAGGCCCCACCATAACAAAAATTGTATCGAATCTAGCATCAACAACATTACATGTGACTGAACATCTTGATCTTCATTTATTTCCCCACCATTATAAATTATGTTATCATCTACCATTACATTTCACAATCAATCCTACCATCTATTATTTATCCTTGTTTACCATCCATAGCCACACTTTCCTTTCCAGAGGCTACAAGGATACCTTGTCTTAATGTTTGAAGGAATCAGAATCAATGACCAATGAAGATCACAAAAGCATTCATATAAACCAAATATGTAGCTAGTTCTTGATAGAGTAGTTATTCAAATGAGGTGTTGGATAGTAATTAACATGATCAAGTATTTTGTTTATATGATTTGTTGATTAGGACGTGTATCTCCATCTCAACAAGAAAAACATAATCATATGCCATTTACCACATACATGCCAAAAATAATTACCATACCATTTCACATTGCCATGCCATTGCTGTTGTTACATATCCATTTGCCATTATTGAATATTCTTTATATTCACCCTATCACTTTGGGTCAAACCCTTTTAACATTTTATCCATCCTATTATTATATTCCTATTTAGACCAAAGCCTATTTTTAGTCATCCTATCCAATCCTATTTTTGTCTTGGTTCATTTGGTTCTTCTTGTACCTTTTGTGGGGGGATTTCGATCAAGTTTCAACAATCAATTAAATCTATGTTTATAATGATAGTCTATGAAAGTAGTGTGATAGTTGATCTGGCAAGATATCTTTCATCCTATCAAGCTTGTTTAAGTGAGCCTAATTATAACCACCTATGGAAAAATTAGTATCATTTACCTATGCCATTATATCCTAGTTATAAATACCTATGGGAAAACTTGGGGCAACACTTATTTACCATGCATTACTGCATCACCCTGCTATTACTATTTTCATTTGACTGGCCATTTGCCAATTTTGAGAACTTGTTGAGACCTAGTTGGTTTTTCCTCACCTTTTGTGTGAATGGAATTAATGTGACTTGAGGTTATTTCAAGTCTATATGGGTCATGCTCAATTCATGTTGAGGTCACCTAAGTCCCCCTTTCCATATGCTCTTGCCATTTTGTGAGTAACCTAAGCCAAACACTTTCACTATTTTGTGATTAGGTATCTTGTCATTCTCTAACAAGTTAAAATACTTTAAAAATCTAAAAAATTCATAATATTTCAAAAATCCAAAAATATTTGTCCTATCTAAGCCTAGTTAGTTATCCTTGATCTACCTTACTGGGGCATTGTCATTATTAGGATGATTTCTTGTGCTTTTGTTTTTAGGCTTTCTATTTGTTTGTTTATTTCAAGATGTTTGTTTGTTTGTTTATTCGCTTGCCTATTTGTTTGCTTTCAACACTTTTGCCTCGACTCAGTCTATATGTGTTCATTGGGTGATTCCTTGAGCACATTATTCTTGATTATATCTATATTCATACGTCAACATTGTCATCATGGTTTTTATCATTGGTGCATTATTTTTGAGTGTTTTTTGGATATAGGGAGTCAATGATTATGCATTTTTCAACCAAGTCTTCATGATGTCTACCATCACATGCTACGACAAAAATTAGCTTCAGGAAGGTCTACAATCAATGAAGCCATAAAATTTTCTCTTTGACACCTTGGCAAATTCTCCCATCCCACCCTTAATCAAATCAACCCATTAACCATTCTAGTTGTATCATTGCTAATCAAGATGAGCATCTCCTCTTTAGTAGGTACAACTAAATCATTTCTAATGATTAATATTATTCCTCTATCTATCTCTTTCATCACTTTACACCCACTCATATTTAATTAGTATTTTAGGTTATATCCTTGAGTTTTGCTTGCTAATCAACCCTAATTGGGGCACAATCATCTTTAGCCAATCTAGGTCCTCTTAATGATTATAACCACCTATGGGCAAATCATTATTTTGAATTTTAACCCTCATTATAACTACCTTTGGGAAAATCAATATCCTTTTTACATCAATGCATGCAAGCATTTTCTCATTTGGATTAATCTCAACCATGGGTTAATTCTACATTTCTTCTTGTTTCTTTTCAAGGGACCATCCATCAACAAATGTAACAGCCACTTCCTCTAGGGGGCATCATCATAGGCTTCCCAAAACCATTTGGAGCTTTTTTCAACCATAATTTTATTTTTGGCATATAGGCCATCTCTCATTATTTGAGAAGACATTGCTTTGCCTATGGTTTTCAACATCTTCCCAAACAGGGGCAAATTATAGACACCTAAAACTGGCCACCAATAAGCTCCAACTAGGCTTTTGACCAATTTCTACCCAAAATGCATAATTTGGCCTAAAAACACTAAAGCACATTAAAATATTTGACACTAACATATTCAAGTGCCAATTTTGGCTAAAGTATCCCTAAATGGGGCAATGTAATTTATGGGTCAGCTAACTTTGATTAGATCATTCTAAGTCAAAATGCCAATTTTGCATGTAGGTGCTCTAAATTGATCTTTCCTATTAAATATTCTACACAAGATACATGCCTTTATTATTTTTTATTATTTCAACGCATCTAACATTGACTTCCAATTCTAATCCAATTGAATTTTAGACCACTAATAAGGTATTCTGATCAATTTGAGCAATTTGTGCACAAAGTGCTTAATCATGCTTAGAGATAATTAATCCAAGTTAGAGCCTAATTAAAAATTCCATGGAAACTTGTTGAATAATTGTTTTTAGAAATGAATGTTAAATATCTACATCATTAGGTGACCTCATTTCTTGGGAAGACATCCCTAGGCCATAAATGCCACAAATATCAGGATTCATGCCTCCCATGCCTCATCAAAGCCCTCCATGCATTTTAATTGCTCCTCTATCCCAAATATTGATGAGCCTATTTATCAATTTTAATTTTAAAATTGGATTAATATTTAGCCACACATCTCAATCTTGAAATGGATGGTTCAAGTTGATTCTGATCAATCTCAAAAATCTATAAATAGAGAGGCCATGAACATAATTTCTAAGCTATTTTGGTACAAATTTATTATGCTCAAATATCTTCAAAAAATTAATGATTATGAAAATTTATAGTGCAAAATTGATTAAAAATCTTCAAAAAATTAGTGTTACCATGCCAAATTAATTCCAAGCCAAGCTAAGCCACAAGCCAAAGGTGCCAAGGAGAGATGGAGGTAGCCAAGCTTCCATTGATGAGGACTTCATGAGCACAAACTGAGCAAGCCACTACAACAAAATCATTTTGAAGCATCCAAGGAAGGTAAAAGAGGATTTCTTTTGCATTTTAGTTGTGTGTTTTATTCATGTTTGTTAACTAAGCTCTCCCTAGTGTCTAGGCATAGAGATGTTATGCTAGTTAGTGTGTTTCTTTCATCTTGTTTTCATTTTGAAAGTAACACCATACTAACCATCCTCTCTTGAGTCAAATTACTAGTTCACAGGATGTGAAGCTACTTTATCTAGGTTAGAAGATATAATCTTGAAATAATGTGAAGATATGTCTATACACGTTGAGGAAATAATGGACACTTCTCTCTCTCAAATTTCCTATTGCTTATATGATCCCAAATGAGATTTTTATTTTTTAAGATGATCCTCCCCTCTTTATAATCATTCAAATCAATGAAATCCAAGTTAAGCATGCTCTAACATATGAGGATTTAGGTACTTGTGTTTCCTCTCTCAACTTCATTAAAAATCTTGGATATTCTAAGTGTAATCTTAAGTCCACATTCAACACATATCAAAGTTATGATCATAGGAAAATTCCTCCTTCAGGATATGTGTGGCTCCCTATTACCATCCTACATGTCATTATTCAAGTGAAGGTTATGATCTTAAATTTCCCACTTTCCTATAATATCTTGCTTGGTAGGTCATAGATTCATCGCACGAGGGTTGCTACCTCTTCTACTTGATAATGTGTCAAGTTTCCTTACAATGGTGCTATCTATAGAATTCAATGCAACACCAACCCTTTGTATTTTAAAAAATTCTAAGATTGAGGTGTATTCAAAATTCCAACCCTTGAAACATTATCAATTGTTCCATTTTGACAATCTCAACATTTTAATTTCCTTGTCAATTCTATGCAAGGTTATCATGATGACAATGAGCCAGATGAGATCAAACTCAAGATAAAAACTTTATATATCTATCCTCATATCATTTCAAAGCTTCCACCATCTTTAAAGCCACATTCATGTCAGCCACCTAGCAATGACATCCCCATAGTCTTAAATAAGACTCAACATTCTATTCACCATGTAACCTATGATGAGAAAGTCATACCTACTCGTGTTATTGATCTTCATTCACCTGACTATGATGATGGTTAAACTTGAGATGATCCATTCTTAGGAGGTCTTGTTTAGGATAGAGATGCTAAGATTCTTCATTATCATTCTTCTTTGTTTTAGTATTTTTATTCATCTTATCGCATTCCATCTTATATATAGTTACTAATTTTAGAATTATTCCTATTATTTACAAGGTAGAGATGGAATGTTCACATGGAATACCATCAGTTCCTAAATAATTTCTTAGGATCATACTTATGGATTGTGTTATGACTAGACCCTATCACTTCACTAGATACCAGGTTCCATCTAGCTTGCTTCCCCTGAGATGCTTGTTACTATCATTAATCCTTCCATGCATCTTGCTCCTCCCTTAGCTGAGCCTAGTCTAGATCCTATTCTCACTCTAACTTAAGTTGAGTCTCTTCCTACATTTACTTCTATTTCTCCTTCAGATGTGCCTCACCCAATCTCTCCACTAGCCTTGCCTCCCCTTGGAGATGGCTTGCTTGATTTACCATAGCTTGCTCCTTTGCCTACCCAATGGGCTGATCAGTCATACTATGACATTCATATAAATCCTAGGCATTAGACTAGAGATTGTAAAATATACCATCCTTCCCTGGCTTCTACTTCCACTCCTTCTATTAGTACACCCATAAATTCTACTAACAAACATATTTATTTCTTCCACAACATAGATAATCATTCTTCTACCCATTATCAAAAGCTTAAATAATATAGCAACATCTTACATCATACTCGTCCTCAGCCTAAAAATAAGGCTATACCTCATCTTAACTTATTATCTGAGTATATTACTAAATATGTAGAGGTATTTTTTCTATGGCATCAATATGGTACCCATCACACTAATCATTACTACATCCTCCATCAACATCTTTGGGATCACATTATCACCATTCTTATGTCTATTATTCCTCCTCCCATATGTTATCCATGAAATACGGATCCCACTTCTTCCCCCATGGTTCCTCCACCTATGGTCCCTTCTCCCCCCATGGTTTCTCCATCCATGATCCCTTTTCCACCTGTGGTTCCTCCACCCATAGATCCTCCTTCACCTGTGGTCCCTTCTCCATCGATGGCTTCTTCCTATGCCAAAGATTCTATTCCCATTCATTTTATTGAGTATCCTATGCATGATGGTCCTCATGAACACGATGCTTCAATCATGAATATATTTTATATCAATGAGATTCAATGAGACCCTCACTATAGTTAGGGTCCAAATCCATAAATATATATTAGATGTTATGAATAATGTTTGTAGATAGATTTACTAGTACTTATGAACACATCATGGTGTTCCCTTACTTTATTCTTCATTTTTGGGTTAGAAGTGTGCTCTATTTTTATACTTATCTAATTTATATATCATTTGAATATGTGTCAAATTCTTTCTTCATTTATATATCTTACATGGTTCTTTATATTCCACATTATGTGTTGTCTATGGTGTCATTTTATTTCCTTATGATCTCTTATGGATTATTTTCATGACTACATGCTTCTTTTTATGAGTTCATTTATTTCCATGGATGTCTTGTTCTTTTCTCATATTTGTTTGCTATTTTATCTCCAAAATATGGATAATTATTATTGTGACTTGGTTATACACACCTTGTTCCCATTAGTAATCCTTATTTAGCATGTGATCAATTAGAAAACATGATCATCTCATTATAATTATTTACATTACTAGTCCACTTTGTATCTCCCTTTATTTCCCTTATTTCCTTTTGCAAACTAAGCATACACATAGTTGAAACTTGAGATAACATGTTGGTTCATATGTAATCCTAAGTGTTTTAGTCAGTCATGTCTTTGGATGCTTAGCTTCCTTTAGCCAAAGTCTAAAGCTCAGTCTCGTGTATCACTTTATCTCTCATGTTGTTTAATCCAAGTTCATATCGATGAGGAATATTAAAAGCCATAAAAATTTAAAATCCAAATCATTTTAACAAAAGACAATGATATAAAAGGCAACATTCAAAATTTCAAAAGTCAAATCACACTAAAAGACATGATTGATAGCACATATCCTTTATTAATCGAAGCTCAAACTCCACAATTGGTATCATGATAGAGTTGAGGTATATTGGGAAAGGAGAAAAAAATATCTCTTAATGTTACCTGATTTCTCACATAAGTACCCAGTCTTTTCAGTAGACTGACAACTCTATAAGAGGTCTTGAGGAATGGAGAACATGTTATGAGAAGGTGGGTCCATAGAAATTTTCTTATTCCAACAACCAACATGAGTCAATCTTAGTATCTCACTTATTTACATATAACTTTGTGCTTATTGAGAATGAGTATTCTTAGTATATTGATGGTCACTAGCCACTTAGTGTCTTTTCTATTTCTTTAATATACCTCATGTTTCCTAAGGTCTTCTCATAGACACCTACATTATGTTTTTTACATTCCCTCTTTAATTTATAATAATACTAATATTCCCCTTGAGAATTTTTTTTTTTTAATCTGATCACTCCTTTAGAGATTTCATTTATGAGTTACAGTGTAAGACCATAAATAGGACAAGCCTTCCTCACAAATTATGACATTTCTAACATTCCCCTTTAAAAATATTTCCTCATTGTCTCCACCTCATTGGTGTTCCCTTTGTGAGTTGTAGTGTAAGACTATGAATAAGACCAAGCCTTCCTCATAAAATTATCCAATACCCAAGTCATAATGAAATTACATGTGTCAAATTTGAGATAAGTAGTGATTGATTATGAGATACACGTCATTGACATGATTCCCATTTTGATATAATATGTTTTATGCTTACTCCATTGATATTTCACTTTTATCTTCTTATTTTCTGAGTGCATGTAAGATTACAACCATTTTCTTAATTTTTTCATACTTCCTAGCTTGAATTAGTGTGATCAATTTAATTTAATTTCTTTCCAATTTCATTTCTCTTTTATACTTCCCAATGTGATTTAGTATGATTGATTGACTTAATTATTTTTTTTACACCATTTGGTTTTCATGTGCTTTCCATTTTATTTCATTATTTTCATATTTCCAAACATGATATAATTTGATTTTACTTATTTTAACTTGGTGTAAATCTTTTACATGGTTTTAAAACATTTATTGCCTTTTTTACCATCTTTGGTTTAGTATATTTAGTCATGTTTTGTTATTACACATTTCCCATCGTGATATAGTGGGTAGTACATTTGTTTTTGATTACTTATACTTTTCCAAGTCATTTTTGCCTTTTACTTTTTAACCATGCATGTGTACCACATAATTCTAGAAAAGAAAATACTCCACATATATTTCCCATATCATATACAAAAAAATATAAATACATGTGCTAGAGATAAATATATACATGCATCAACATCTACAACTAAATACAACTCATGAGATAAAATCCATCTATCAAAATCAATATCTATATATATCATGTGTTTTATACAACACAAGGTACAAAATAAAAAATAGCTTCAGCTCTAAGGTTGGGCTCCATCCTGCCTATCTTATGGCCTAGCCACACTACCCATAGATGCCTAGTACTATCTCCTTTGAATGGTACACTATAATGAGAAAATTTGTGATATAAAACCTACTACCTATCCCTATAAATTAGCCACTTGGGCCTACACCAATCCAAGATGGATCATGGTAGCCATGTATGTTGATCTCTCTTAAGCCAAGGCTTGCTAGGGTTATGCCTCTCCCTCTCCCACCCCCAAAAGTGGCCACAATCCATCCTTGTATGTCTACACCTTATAGCCTCTCCCACCAGTCTAAACTAGCCTACCTGGGTTGGGGCAAATGGTACCATAGGATCATCCAGTGTGGTGGGGTTGTACAGATCCAACAACCCATCCAAAATGTCATGGTGTAAAACCATAACTAGAGATCCCCATCTGATCTCCTTCATGGTAAGATCTACAAAACCAAAACTAGATAGATATTAGATCACACACACAAATATATATATATATATATATATATATATATATATACCATAAAATCACATGTAACTAATATTATATATCAAAGCTTAAATCAAAATTATAATATTTTTCACTAGTGTTGGTGTCACCAACCACTGTCTCCTCATCTGCTCACCCACTGAGCATAGTCTCTCCATCCACTCATCCTCAAAGTGCCTCCTCCATGGATTACCTTCACACTAGTGCAAAGTCAGGAGTTACCACTCATTCATGTTATGACCCTTTCCTAAGAGGTGTCTCTATAGACTATCTATGTCCAAAAATGATTGTTCGGTCATCCTACACTAATGCCATTACCTATGCCTACTCTTACTAGTGGTGCTTCTATCTATGGTGTGGCTAGGGTGGTCTCTATTGCTACTATGATGGTGCCTATTTTGGTACCTATTGTAGTGCCTACTATGGTGGCTACTATATACCTACATCTACATCCATCTCATCTCTTCCTATTATCACCTACTTCTATGTTTGACTAGTCCATGGTCGAGCATATTGTGGCCTAATCACAGGTATCTCCATTGGTACTCCTCTCCCCCTCAGACCTATAGCATGTTGTGCCCAAAAAGAAGACATTACTAGAAGGGCCATTGGGTGTGGGATTATAAACTACTCTAGAAAGCATTACACTAGATGTAACTCTACCCATGATGTGTAGTGGCCTATGATCCACATCTATGCCAACCCTATGACCATAATCAATCAACTAGGCCATATGGTATCAATGTGCATGTAGGGATGCCAAATGATATCCCCTCATGTGATAGTTTACAATGTTAACACATGGGGCATGGACTGAGCTACATGGTCCTACCTCCATCTCGTCACTTGAGGTAACCTTTCATCGACCATATAGGGCAAACCAACTAGTTGATACATAGGAAACCTCTCATATATCCAATAAATCAAAAAGATAACATGCCCTATGGTATTATACCCTCTAGATAACATCTCATACATATCATTCATGAGTTAGACCCATATGACAAATCCAAAGCTGTACAGTGCTCCCTACTCTAAGATGGATTTATACAAGGTTATCATATATAACAATACCTTTCCATCTGACTTGTGACATAACACTCATATTATCACAAGTCTAATCATAGCCTTATATATTTCCAAAATATCCACAATATATATCTCAAATAAACTAACCCTTAATCTAGGGTATATCTTATCTAAGTACGCCACCCACCAAGCTAGTGCTCACTTCTCTAGATAATCTAGTATCCCAGTGATCACCAGTGACCCTCCTATGGATAGTCTCAAAAAAGAATGGACATATTCTAGCATGATACCCACCCCTATGGTATCCCAATACACCACCCATCAAAAAGTGTTGGTCAACCATTCCCATGCTCCAAGTAACATGACAACAAGATCAATACTAAGTGGGATGTACCTCTTCTCCATGATACCTCCAAAGCTTAGTGTGACCAATCACACTCTATCCAAATCTATCAATTAATCTAGTAGGTTTGATAGCCAGGATGCATCTATCAAGTAATAATACCTCTGATGTCTCTAAAAAAATCAAACAACAAAGGATGTATCAAATCTCCATGTCATAAATAATCAAAATACCTTCTTAAAATTTCAAACATTAACCATTTAAATTAGTTGGTTTGACTTAGTTTCTCAAACTCCTATAGAATCAACCCCTTTAATACTAAATTATCCCCATAGTTTATTTGTGATACTAGATCAACCTCCTTAATTTCTAACTAGATCAACCACATCAATACTAGATCGGCCATTTTCTTATTCTTAGATACTATATCAGCCCTATTCTACATAGTCGAACTCTTTTAGAGATACTACATCAGCTCTCTTACATAACATAAGTCATCCCTATCATACACAGTTAGATTTTACACCTTCCTAACTAAGTTGACCTATTGCTATGTAGTTATCCCCTTCTTAACATACTAAATCGACCCACTACTATGTAATCAACCTTCTTCTCCCTATCCTTAAGAACTAAGTCGACCTGGTTGACTCTATTCATCCACAATGGTGATTTTTTCCCCATTTATCATAAATGACTTGGGTATTTATTGGTTTGACTTCTTCCTACCTAGTACCTTGTTTTACCCTTAGTTTATATAAAAATTTCTTGGGATTCATTATGATGCCTAGATTTTATCTAATAGTCAATTTTATATTCTTAACTTAATTTCAAATAAAAATATTTAAAAATTTGAAATTTCCAATTGATTACCTATATTGCACTTGCTATGGTTGTTATGTGTCCTCCTCATCTTAGTTATCATATCCTCACCATGATGGCTCTTTGGTCTCAAACTAGGTGTCTCAGAGCTCTATTTTCTCAAAAAAGTAAAAATAACAAATGAATTATTTTTTACCTTATTTATATTTACTATTTCAAAATTATTTATCTTTCAAGTATTTATCACCATATTTCATCTGTTGACCATATATTTTTTTCTACTAACTCTTTTTCCAAACTATAAAATGTTATTGAATCTTGACAATGCAGAGAATATTTTCACATATTATATGTCTATGTTAAATTTTTTTTGGTTTTTTTATTTTTTTTGCTAACTTTTACATGTTTTCCTAATGTTCTCTACATTGGACACCTTCATATTTCTTGTATCTCCTTCTCTATCTATAACACTAAGGTAGGTAAAGTTATGTGTTTTTCAATTCCATCCTTTCATTTATTTTATTTATTCCTTACTAAAATTTATTTAGATTTAGCATTATGTGTTGTTATGTTCTTTTCCTAAAGCACCATCCCATTTTACACCTACATGACACATTATGATATTTAAGTGGGGGCATATGTATACACATAACATTTTCAAACTTTATCAATTACCGATGTTTTCTATCTTGCAGGAACCCATTGAGTCTTAATCTCTTTGAGTGTATGCCTTAAGGGGTACATTAGTAAAGGGGTGGGTAGACCATTGGTGCTTTGTAAGATTGTTGTCCCTTTACTACGACTTTTTATCTACACAACCATCTCCTAAAAACATCCCCCTAAGCTTTGCCTCTTATTTTGCACCTTCCTCTAGTCATTTTTCACCTTCATTAACCTCCCTTAGCATAAAATCCTTTTTGATGGTTTATGATACACTGTCAGCCCCATTGACCATATACTCTAATTGAAAAAACTCATTAAGAGTCTAGGTTAGCCCTTGGTTGACCTAGACCAAGACCTAATTTGATTTTATCAATAACAATATAGAGTCTATTGGGCCGACCTTATCGATTAAACTTTTAGAAAGGACTAGGGTTAGATTCAATTATATAAACATATTCATTTCATAATTTATTGAGAGAAGAGAAGAAGAAGATATATATATTTCACATATGCTTATCCACCATTCTACTTGAGGAACATAGCTTAGGGTTTCATACTTTCTTTGGAGAAATAGATCTTGTTGTATGGAAAAGTATTTTAGATGCATATATAGGTTGTGTCTCCTAGAGTTGATTTATCATTGTCATCCTTATATATCACAACAACCTCTTGTGAAATACCTTGGCCAATGGAGTTATTGAGGCTCGGTGGGTTGGTCTTTAAAGGTAAATATTCCTAACTTTGTTCCTCCTTTGTAAGAATAGATTGATTAACATTTGTAATTCTCTCCCATGTATTAAGATTTTGTATACATTGATGTGAGTATATTTATTCTATGCATGTTTAATTTTAATGTTTGTTACCCCCACTTTGTGACACAAGATTTGGTGAGCACTAGATTATACTTTTACTTTGATTTTGTCATTTATATATTAATGAATATGAAAACATAGGACCTAGTTAGGGTTATTGCATATTTTTGCTTGATTGGAGGATTCGGAACCCTCCCTAGTGATTTTATTGGGGGTAAGATATCCCTTGGCTAGTACTAGTGGATCAATCTTTGTCATGACCCTGAATATCTATTTTATCAACAATCAAAAGTGTAAGTAGGATTTATCTTCTCTGAGCTAGGATTGATTTATAGATCAGTTGTATTTCTATTTACATAGAAATATCTCTATCTCTAATGCTTCGTAGATGAAAAATGGCACTATAAAAATATCAAGGGTGGTGATTAACCTCTAATATTGAATTCTTGGCATCCAAGTATGCTCAGTTAGGAGATAGATTACTCATTCTGGTCTCAAAATGATATTTCCCTATAAGGCAAAATTATTGTTTTTAGGCAAACTTTGGATAGGTGTAAAAAAATCATAAGTTGTATCCATGAATCAAAAGAATGGTCACATATGTGTCAAATTACTTACTTACAACCTAAATCCCTTAGATCAAAAATCATTGATGTACTCATGATAGAGGATTCAATGATCAGTCTTAAAATGCATCTTTTTTGTAGTTAAGAAAAAGTATTTTCCTCTAATAGACATTTATAATTTTAGAACCTCCATTATGAAATCCATCATTTCTAACACTTTAGGATGTGTAATTTACATGTGTTATCACCACCACAATGTAATAATCCACATGGATATCCTTTTTTCAACAATTCTATCCTTAATCAACATTAATAAGAAATGTTATCAAGATATCAACTATAGTTAGAGATCTCTATCTTTGGGGCCTCATGACTTGAAATTGGAATCACAACCATGTCAGGGGTGATGATTAACCTCTAAGACCCCATTATTGACATTCGAGTTTACTCGGTTAGGAGTCAGGCCACCTATGCCAACCTCAAGATGATATTTCTATAGATAACATAAAATAGTCAATCATCTAAATGAACTAAAATATTCTCTTAGATTTAAAAATATGCTATTAACAGTGCCAACCACATGAATATGGAAGCTAATTTTACATTAATAACCTATAAAAAATATGTTAATATATAATTAAATTAAAATTTATATGTAATACCTAAGAAATAAATAAATTTTGATAAAATTAAACACATTTGAATTTGAGAATTCAACATACATTGGGATTTAAATATAAGGAAACAATAGGATCAATTATATTATTTATATTAGAAATAAATTGCTTCATGATCAGATTCATGAATCTTCCATAGAGTCCTTTTTAATAGTCTACGTCGATATTTTTGGAACTGAACATTTGTTATATGAACCAAATTTAAATTATGGAGTATCTTCCTATGCACTTCATAGTCTTAAAATAACTATACATTTGAATTTTTGATAGGATAACATCAAATCCAAATTCCAATAACTACCATAGACCCAAAAGGATAGTGAATGTTTTGCCCATCTATGACCGCAATAGTCAATTTCAATTTTTCCTCTACACATTGACATAAGTTGTAGTATGTCCCCTCCTCATTATTCTCACCTAAAATTATTGTATAAATATTCCATACATCATAGAAAAACATGATTTAATAACATGATCTACTGATATATTTACCAAATTCAATACATGAACCACATGTTAAATATATGGTAACTGGTTTCACTAGATCAGATAAGTGGTTAAAGTCATATGATGATGTTATATCTATAAGTTGTAATTTTGGTGGAACCTAATAAGTATTAATTAGAATTAAAGGCTTACAACTCCATTCATCCACCCATTATTATGACTCACACTTGTTCCAAATAAAGTCGATGCATTTAGAACAAAAACATGCCATGTGCCTTGCATGAACCATACAAAAACCTTTGTTTAAACTAAAAAATGAGTGTAACTCACTCTATAATATTAATATCATATAATCTAAATAACTTGCTAATTTTTCATCCTCCATTAGCGAAAAATATCTATAAATAGTGGAATTTTGTTGAGCAACATGGCTCATATTTTCATTACACCATTCAACTAAGTTTTTTTGTATATGTCAAATCAATGATCTCTTCACAATTTAACTCTTCTCATGTGTTAGTGTAGTATACTATTTTCCTTGTATTTATTATTATGGATTATTCCTACACTTGTATTTAGCTTGCTTATGTATTATTTTGAGGTCACTTAGGTGTCATAAATGATTTAATTAAGTTGCACATACACATGGAAAAGTTGTAGTCAAATTGGTGGGTAAATACACCTTTACCCACCAATATTGACATATGGAACACACAATCCATTTGAAAAAAGTCTTGTGTTCACACTACCAAATGTCTTGGCTCTATACCTCCATTTTACCTATAAATATGCCTCTCATCTAAGCTATTTTTTAAGGAGTTATGAATGCAATATTATTATAATTTTTCTCTATTTTGATTTCAGTCTCAACAATGGAGTTCTGCTTCTATTTGCTTTGTATTTATAGTTCATGTATTTTATTCTATCAGTTGGATCTTGGACAAATCCATCATGGTATTAGATATCTTTTCTAGTAATGAACATCATTTTTTTTAATTTCTTGAAATCTTGAGTAGTTTTTTGAGTTTGTATTCTAACTAAGATTGTAAAGAAGAAACCTATAGATCTGTGTGTATCATCTACAGTCCTTTCTTCTCTAATTGATGAACTTCATCAGTATTTGAAATTATTTCAATTGTATTGGACATATAAGTAACCTTTTTTAGATCTAAAAGGAGGATTAAAGATGGTTGGATAAAAGACTAGATCATTTTTTGATAAGGAGGCAAGATTTACAAGTTATTATTTTTTCAAATCCTTTTTTTTAATTAAAAATGAATGTTATTTTTATAAATAAAAAAAGTAGATAATCACTCATAATTTTTTTGGGTTTTATTTTTCTTGGTTTTCTCTTTCCGGATCATTTTGAAAATTTTAATTTCATTAAAAATTGTGAAAGTTATCACAATTTTACTGACTATGATACAATTCAGAAAATTGCAAAAAAAAAAAATATTTTTGATGATGGAGAAAATTTAAGGATTTTTATTTTAATTATTTTTTATAAAAGCAATATTTTTATGAGAAATCATATTTTAAGGAGTTATTTATCATTGTTTTTCAACACTTTATTTCATGAAGACAAAGGGTGAGCTCCTGTTTTGGCAGGCAGTCAAACCCCCTCAAAAACAAAACAAAATTTATTCTCCTTTGCTTAACTCATAATTTAACACTCTTTTTCTCCTCATGGATATTTTTTTGTTTGAGCCTGATGTCTATTTTTTGTGATCTTGCACTATCACTTATGTAATAATTGTATATATTTCTCATTTTTGGATGAGTCTGACATCGATTTTATATGAGCATGCATTGTTGTTTGTGCCTTTAATGCAAAGGTTTCACTCATTTCTACACCAACCACTTTGTTGCTATTTGTATTTTGTGATAGTAAATAATACACTATACTTTGCAAAAAACCTTAGATATTCATCTTGTTGATGTGTGTATTTCATGATGGTGATTATTACATCAAATCATGCAATTTGACAACATCGACTATATCTTTGTGGTTTATTATGTGGATCTGTACTTATAATTCATTGTATCTAAGTGCAGATTTACTGTGTAGTATCTTATTTTTAGTGTATGCATCATCTATCCTTAGTAAATGAGTTAAAGCTTCAATAATTAACTATATACTCATGTTTATCACTATCTTTACCCCTACATGATATCTTAAGATTTGATGGGCTTTATTGTTCAAAAAATTTGGTGCCCATTGTATATACACTAAAGCGTTGATTGTATACACACTAAAACATAAAGTGCCAAACCTTTATAATTGGGGGGAGGGGGTTTATTTTTGATAGTTTTACGGGGGGTTGTTGAGTTCCTTGCCTTCTCTATTGCTCATTTAGTTTCTACTTACATTGCATCATGGATCACAATTTGGTTTCACTTCTCACTCCATTCAATTATCATGACTAGAAATCTAAAGTGCAAATTTTTATAAGAAGCAAAGGTTTACATATTATAACCATGAATATGGAAATTGAATTGGAATTTAGTGCAAATAAAATTAAGTGGTATAATAGGTGTGATTAAGCATATGGTCTTTTGTGTTTATCTAGTTCTTTTGACTTACTCTTTCACATTGAATCTGCTAAATCACCACATGAGATTTGGAACACTTTGGAACAACTCTTTGGGAAGTAGGATGTAATGAGGGGTCATGAGCTAAAAAATGAGCTCATTAGTTTGATTCTATGAAATTTTGACACTATAGAATACTTTCTCACCAAACTTAAATCGCTTAGGTTGCAATTAAAATTGTGTGGTATAGAGAAAAAGGATGAACAATTTATCCTCTCTATTATTTCCAAGTTAGGTCTTGACCACTCAATTTTTGTCTCTACCTTTCATGCTTTGAAACATGCCCTAAGACCTCCATGGAGTATGCCATACCTAAATGATTTTTCCAAATAATTAACTAGGGAACAAGACAAACTCATCCAAATGGGTACATTGAAGTCCTCCAAATCACATGCTTTGTTGAGTCATGACAAATCAAAAACTTTAATAAATAAGGAGAAGAAATAAAACAAGAAGGACTAAGAGTAAAAAATGGGTCAAAAATTAGATACTAAGCCAAAAGTATCATATGAGTCCTATTATTTAGGTGGGAAATCTAAGAAATATAGGATCACATGTTCCTATTATAAGAGAACTGGGCATGATGAAACAAAATATATGTAAAAATAGATTGATCATTTAACAAAGATGCTTGAGAAAAATAACTTCAATGTCCCTGATACAGTAAAATTAACCTCATCAGCACAAGAGTCTTCTAAGGAAAACTAAATTAGTAAGGGGAAAGGTAAGGGCAAGGCCCTTGTTACAGTAACATCTCAACCATCCACATGGGTGATTGATTCTAGTGCCTCACATCATAAGGCTTCTTCATGAAACTTGTTCTCATCCTTAGAGCCATGTTTTATGCCATATATTCTAATAGGTGATGATACTTATGTTGAAGGTTTTAGGAGAGGATTTTTTGAAGTTAATGATGGAAAATTTGAAAATGTCTTATGTGTTCCATCACTATCAACTAATCTCCTATCTATTTATCAAATCACCCACATTGGATCAAGCAAGAAATTTGAGTTTACTCTAGATTTTATTATGATTAAGGAGTTGAATAGTAATACTATAGTGGCCATTGGGAAATCAAATCACCAATCAAGGTTTTACACCTCAAATTTTTCTCTTAATTACCTTTATACTGCATTACTCACTCATTCTGATGGAGTGAGCAAACTATGGCATGAATGATTTGGCCATCTAAACTATCACTACTTGGAACAACTCAGTCAACAAGATATGGTAATAGGGTTGCCTCATGCTTATTTTTATGATGGTGTTTGTGAAGGTTTCATGCTTGGTAAACATCCCAAAGAGAAATATGACAAAGTCAAATCATGGAGAGCCATTGAAATTTTGGAGCTAATTCATAGTGATGTTTCTGGATCATTTCCAAAGCCTTCATTCAACAAGGCTAGGTACATGCTTACCTTCATTGATGAATTATCTAGGCATACTTGGGTGTATTTTATTCAACAAAAGTCTAAGGTCTTTGACCATTTTAAGGATTTTAAGGCTCTTATTGATAAATAGTTAGGGAAAACCATTAGAATTTTGCACACTAATAATGGTGGTGAGTATGTTAATAATCTCTTTGAGTAGTTCTGTACTTCAAAAGGGATTGATATACAATGAATATTTTCATATAGTCATAAGTATAATGGTGTTGTATAACATGAGAACAAATCTTTGAATGAAATGGCAAACTGTATGATACACTCCAAATCACTTAAACCAAAATATTGGGCAAAAGCTATTAATTGTGCTTGTTATATCCAAAATCATGTTCCTCATAAAGCATTGAAAGGGATCACTCATTTTGAAGCTTGGATAAATCAAAAACTTTAAGTTAAGCACTTTAGGGTATTTAGATTGACAATTATGGCCCACATTCCTAAGAATAAATGTAAGGCCATGGAACGTCAGAGTAGGACTTACATATTTATTGGGTATGTAGAAGGTATTAAGGGATATAGGCTTATTCATCCTACCACACATGAGTTTTTCATTGAGATGAGTGTACACTTTTAAGAGGGCCATCAAAATCCACACATGACACTTCTCCCTCCTTTTTGGACTCTTTGGGATATGATGATAGTTTAGATGATTCAAATCATCTAGATCAAATACCTATTGATGAATAATATTCTTCTAGTTTAGATGATAAGGATAGTGATAGAGATTTACCTCATTCTATTCATTGTCAAATTTTTTAAGTCAAAGAATCTCCCCTTGATTCTCTGATTTTAGGTCCTCTTTGGGCTAGATAGACTCTACAGAGTATAGGTGATTGGGATGGGAATCCATTAGATGTCAAATGAACTCATTCATAATTTTAGGGTGTTCCACATGTTTTAATTGCTTATGATTCTAATCCACAATAATTTTATGAGGCATATGGAATTCTTGAGTGGGATACTACTATGCATGAAGAGTATAGTTCCTTAATTAGGAACCACACATGGGATCTAGTATCACTTCCTAAGGGAAGGAAACTTGTTCGATGTAGGTAGATCTGTCAAACAAAATTTGTAGTAGATGGGTTGATGGATAAGCTCAAAGCATGATTAGTAGCAAAAGGATTTTTACAAGTTCTTGGCATAGACTATACTGAAACATTTGCTCCAGTCACTTAAATGAACTCTATTTGACTCACTCTTTCCATTGCCATAGATTATCATTAGGATGTTTATCAGATGGATGGAAAGAGTGACTTTATTCATGGTGAAATTGAGGAGGAGATATATATGGAACAACCACAAGATTTTGTGGAATATTATTCCTTAGTTTGTAAACTTTAAAAATATATCTATGGCCTCAAACAGGTCCCTCAAGCTTAGTTTTCCAAGATAGATTCATTTCTTCTCACATTTGGGTTTACTAGATGCAATTTTGATCCAAATGTCTACATCTTGTGGTAAGATGATTCAATATTAATTTTGGTTCTATATGTGGATGACCTATTGATCATAGGGAGTTATTCATCCTCTATAACAACATTGAAAATTTCTATACATGATAAATTCTCTATGAATGACTTGGGTTTATTGAATTACTTTCTTGGTATTGAGATTTCATAATCTAACTCAAGTGTTACCATTGTGTAATCTAAGTATGCTCTAGATTTTATCACATGATTTCACATGGGTACTTGTAAGCCAACTCCAATTCCCTTTTTTTGGAGTCAAACTTGAGGCTGAGTATTCTTTTCCATTGGTTGATGTTGCCTTGTATCAAAAACTAGTTGGTAACCTCATCTATCTGACTCACACTAAACCTGATATTTCATATATATTGGGCATGGTCTCTAGGTTTATGTAGACACCACATGAGCTGCATTAGAAAGTAACCAAATGGAATATCTACTACATTTAGGGTACTCATAGTTTTGGGATTCATTATGGAGTAGGCATTGATATTGAATTGATTGGATACATAGATTCAGACTAGGTTGATGATATTCAACATTGTAAGTCCACTTCAGGATATAATTTATCACTTGGTTTAGGACCAATTAGTTGGTCTAGTAAGAAGAAAAATGTTATTTCTTTATTATCTACTGAGGCTAAATATAAAGGGGCTATCAATGCTGCTACTAAATCTATTTGGCTTTAGGGTATTTTTACTGAGTTTGGTATACAGTTCAAATGACCCACAATCATATTTTGTGATAATCAAAGCACCATTTAGATCTATAGGAATTTGGTCCAACATCAATGGACCAAGCACATCGAGATTTATATACACTTCATTTGGGATCTCATTTATGGATAGGTCATTGATCTTAAATTTTTCTAGACTACAGAGAAAATCATTGATAGCTTCACCAAACCCTTCACTAAGAGTAAGTATATTCACTTGCATTCTCTTCTTGGGGTATGGACTGGATCAGCATTATCTTTAGGGGGGTCTTCTAGTCCTCTTCTTCTTTTCTCTATTTTGGGGGGGGGATTTTTTTCCTATGGGTTTTCTCCTTTTCCTCCACTTTGTGAGAGTTTCATTTTACTTTGGTACCTCATTAGGCCATGTTTTCGGGACCTAATTTTATTTGACCACCTAAGCTATGCTTAAGAGGGGTATTAGTGTAGGATATTATTTTCCTTATATTTATTATTATGGATTATTCCTACACTTGTATTTAGCTTGCTTAGGTATTATTTTGAGGTCACTTAGGTGTCATAAATGTGGTAATTAATGTGCACATGCACATAGAAAATGTTAAGTAAAATTGGTGGGTAAATATACCCTTACCCACCAATATTGACATATGGATCACACAAACCATTTGGCAAAAGTCTTGTGTTCACATTGCCAAATGTCTTGGCTCTATGCCTCCATTGTACCTATAAATATGCCTCTCATCTAACCTATTTTTTAAGGAGTTATGAATGAAACATTATTATAATAATATTCTATTTTGATTTTAGTCTCAATAATGTAGTTCCACTTCTATTTTATTTGCATTTTCAGTTCATGTGTTTGATTATATCAGTTGAATCTTGGACGATTTTGTCATCTTACAATCACTCTTTTTACACATGCTAATATATCATCATGCTTCCATTTTTCCATTGATTTCTTGAGTGAAACTCCAAATATGTTGTATACTAATGATCACATGCATCCTAGTCATCCAATAGAACATCCATGCATTCTTAAATTATGACATGCAATTATCTAACCAAATATAGTGTCGATTGAAAGTGATGTTATTTTCACTCAAATTACCATAAAACATTTAAAAACAACCTTGAACATACTTTGAAGAATGTGTTTGATCATTTTTGACATAAAAATGTTAATTTCTTAATATTTTTTTATCATGATCTATACTGTCAAGTGAATGCATGAATGATATATGCACAAAAATGGAAAGCTATATTGAATTTTAGTATTGTGACTAAACTCTCTTTATGGTTGTAATGTGTAATTATATGCAAATTCAACTAATAAAACAATAATACCAAATATAAATGTGTCTTTACTGAACTTGAATTATTCATCTAGACATCGAGCTGTGTGTGTGCCTTGCATACTCATATACAATTTCCTCCTTAAAATTTGTCCATAAATTTAGAAATAAGTTCTGTAATAAGTTCACACCTTTTAGATTCATTTCCATCATTTAATTGATATGTCATAGATTTATATTTACTAAAACCAACCAATTCTTGTCTAATTTTGTGTGTACTCTCCTCATGGGTAATTTTTTTTAATTTTGGCAATCCACCACAAATGCTGCAAGTGTCATCCAAACATGCCATGTTATAAAAAAATTATCCATTTGATCTTTCACAAAAAATGGTTGGAATAAATTTCCTTAATAATTTTGGCTAGGCTTCCATTTCATACTCCTGAAAAATGTTGTCAGTATGCAAAGTACAATGAACATGACAAAAAATATCATAATGCATAAAAAATTCAACATGTTACCTCGAATAATAAATATTGCATGTGTGATTGATTTTCACATAAAAGGGTTTGGCCATTTAAAAATATCTTTTACTAATATAAATATGTGGATAGTTTATAAACAAATTTAGAGTATAATTATGTTTGATTCATATCCAAAAAATGTTTAGGATGTGGTTCACGGTTATGAGAAGCAAATCTCCTTTTCACTACATCTCTAATATTAGGTGATACCCTTGTGTTGTCTTTCCAAAATTTTGCAAGTAAATATTTTAGGTTATCAGATATATCCTTGTATTTAAATGGGAATCTACCTGATAATACCTACAAGTCATTTTTATTGACAACATCAAATCTTCTACGTCTCCTAATCGCTTTCATTAGTGTTTTTCTATTTATGTGAAATACTCGACTTGTTTGTTTAATCAATCATTTATTATTTGTTTAAAAACTTACCAAAGGAGTTTTAATAATATGTCAATTAGTGTTACCATCTTTAGTGTATTTCTTCACATTTAATTGATGGTATGAATTATGAAAATTTTCAATAATTTCCTTGTTTACACCATCAATATTAGATGTTTTTAGTCTTAGAGTGTTCATTGTAGGTCACATCTTAAGCACTTTCATATATTAGTTTGAAAAGGGTTATCACCCGATCTAATTTTACCTTTGGTATCCTTTCACACTTATTCACTTTAAGCTTACTTAGGACTTAATTATGTGCACATATGTTTAATGCATAATTAGATGCTTAATGATGTTCACATGTGTTTATTTCACAATCTAGTCACTCCACTATAAGTGGACCACACTCCACTTTGAGATGTTGACATACCCACTATGGGTTTTCTACCACTTTTTCACCTACTTTGTTATGTGCACATAAAGTTGACATACCCATTATGGGTTATATACCCCACTCTCGCTTTCATATATATTGTGCACTCTAGTAGTGTATTTGTAATGGGGAATGTTGAATGTAGAGTTAATATATTATATTTATACAACTCCTTTTATTCATTTTGAATCAATTCATCTCTTGAATTTGTCTTGAACATTATTTATGCATCCTTTATAAGAATACAATTTATTCTTATCAAGATATGATCTTGTGAGGAAGAGTGCTTCCATCAGGCCTTAAAATCTTGTTAGGATATCCCAGCCTAATCTTACATGGTATTAGAGAGGGTGATTTTTTTTGGGTAGCCTCTTAATATATATTATTATCAGACTAAGTATACTCTTCTCTTGCCTCATATTTGGGTGGTCTTGAGAATCAAAAAGTTGTGCAAGAAATTCTAGTTTATGGGATGGTTTATTATTTGTGTTTTTTTTGTTGAAGTCATATTTTTAGATCTCCATAAAACAAATATGAATTTTTCATTACATATAAGGTGTCTAAGAAAGTTAGATCTACCCCATATTTTATCTCAATTAGACATTTGAAGCCAGATCTACCATTTACAAATGTAGATTTACGTTTTTTATCAAAAAAATATGTCTATTATTATTCACATAGATCTCTAATTGTAAATCATTATGCCAAACAATTTTTGGGTTTTGTGTGCCTAGTTTTCAACTTTTGAGAATAATTTTAAATCCTAAATTTAATTTATTAACAAAAAAATTATTACAATTTTACTAACTGTTATCCATAAAATTGATTTTTTTAAAAGTTATATATATATATATATATGTGAGTTTTTTTATTATTTTTTTCACATATTTAAAAAAAATATATCAATCCAATATATATATATATATATATATATATATATATATATATATATATATATACACATCTATATATTTGAGTTTTTTACATAATTTTTCTCATGACAAAAATAAAATCGCACTTTGAGATTTTTTGACAATTTTTTCTCATGCCAAAAATCAAGTTACATAAAAGTGGCCACCTATTTTGGTCATCCATCATAGTAAGTAACAATACACTTTATGGCCCATAATTTTGTTGATAAATCCTGGTAGGTGAGGCCCAATCTGATAGGTGGTCATACCCCCTCATGGAAAGACTTATATTTTTTTAAATCAGTGTTCTTACCTAGTTTACATGCCCAGTTGGCATTGTATCATCTTCATACAATGTTCACATTCTACTGGACCATCCTTCATTCAGTACATTTATACAAAGTTTAGGTCTCCTCAAGGCCAATTTCTTAGCACCTTGAAAATTTTAATGGAGACATCTCAAGGCCTCTTTCTTGGTACCTTGAGTTGTTTTTGTTATTTTTATCATGACAAAAAAAAATTCTCCTCCATTGCAAATGGGTATCTTATCAAGCACTTGTATGTCAAAACCCATACAAGGACCATTTCATGTCTCATTATTATATATTTTATTTGTATTTTCCTTGATTATATCTTTGACATCTATCACACCTATTACCAAACTCTGATTGTTTCAGAGTGACTGGAGTATCCACAAGATGGTGTTCTAGTAGTGGTTGTATCCACTCATACATATCTTTCTTTGTGTACTTATTGGAGTTATTTTAGTTGTTAATTGGGTTTGTGGGATAATTTATCCATCCTTGTTATAGATCCATTGCATCTTTAATATATTCTTCATAGCTTGATGATCTTTGGGTTTCCTTATCACCACTTTTACCAGTTACATCAACATAGATATGCGTTATCATCTTCTCCCAGTTTAACATTAAGGGGGGGGGGGGTGTTCTAGAAATGCTTCCTCAAGTTCATTTCACTAATTATTACCTTGAAATATATTTTTTACTTTGAGTGATCTACATATTTAACACCATTTCCTACATCAGTTGGTGATTGTAACAACTCAAAATCCATGCATTTTGGTAAGATGGATTGGTATCCATATGGACACTCAAATTCAACACTACTATATGGAGAGTCACATGACCTTATTACTTCATCCTCCCATAGAGGGATTTTATTCCTATGGGTTTTCTTCTTTTCTCTTATGCTTGATGGGATCATTTTTTACATGGGTACATCATCAGGTCTTTTTTTTAGGACCCATTATTTTTTGCATATTTTTGGTTTACTTTCCTCTAAAGTTTCACTTAAGCAAGGTGTTGGTGTGAAAAGGGTTTTCATCCAATGTAGTTTTACCTTTTGGTTCCTTTCACACTTCTTCACTTTAAGCCTACTTATTACTTAATTATGTGCACATATGTTTAATGCATAATTAGATGCTTAATGATGTGCACATGTGTTTAGTACACAATTTAGTCACTCCACTATGAGTGGAACACACTCTACTATAGTATGTCTACCACTTTATCTCCCACTTTTGTTTATTAACATAGTATTGACATACCAATTATAGGTCGTCTACCCCTTTGTTCCCCACTTTGGTGTGTGCATATAGTGTTGACATACCCACTATGGGTTGTCTAACCCACTCTCTCTTTCCTATATATTGTGCACTCTAGTGGTGAATTTATAATATGGAATGTATAATGTAGAGTTAATATATTATATTTATGCAACTCCTTTGATTTTAGTTGAATCAATTCATCTCTTGCATTTATCTTGCACATTCTTTATGCATCCTTAATAAGAATACAATTTACTCTTATCAAGATATGATCTTGTGAGGAAGAGGGATCCCATTATGCCTTAGAATCCTCTTAGGCTATTTTATCTAAATATTACATAAAAAATGTAACAAATAATTAGTATCTTCAAGTTCCATTTAAATTTTCAAAATGTAAGTCCTAAATTCTTTCAGCTTTTCTTCTCATATGGTGCCTAAATATTTTTTAGGCATTGGTTTCAAAATGTTTTCATGAATATCAATTAAATACATGGGTCATATTTTAAAAATCATAGGATGTGTTCTTAGTGGTAAAATTTAAAACCATAAAATTTGAATGTGGATTTGCATTATAATGGAGTATACTATCATAATTGACAATTGTACTTTCAAAATTTAGTATACTATCATTATTCATTGCATCATTATTTATGACATTCAATTTATTATTGATAGTATACTTACTTGCATGAATTTTTTGCATTCATTGACTTTGATTTTTTGTATTCACTTCTAATTCCTCCAATGTTTTATGATTAAAATTCTTCTTTTTGATATTACAAAATCCATCACCCATGATTTCACAAAGTTGTCAACTTTTGAGGGTGGGGACAACAATCCAATTATTAAAAAATAGACCTAATTGATGTGTAGTACCAAGTGGATACAATGATAAAGTCATTAAAAATAGACCTACACTCTTTATTCAACCATTATTAGACAAGTTTTTTTACTTTTGATGGTTGGGACATACATCAAATCAGTAAAAAATAGACCTAAAACATGTGCAAAATAAAATAGAGTAGAGTATGCAGGAGATAGAACTTTTGATGTGAAAAAAATGATGTTGATCATAATTTTTTTATTAGTATAAAAAACATGGTAATACCACATATGTTGTATTAGGTGTATGCACAAACATCCCCAAACCTAAACCTTTAACACTACACCCTAAAACTTATACCCTAAACATTAAACCCTAATCCCTAAATCATAAACCATAAATCCTATAAACTAAATTGTAAACCCTAAGTGCTAATCCATAAGCCCTAAATCCTAAACTTTAAACCTTATACCATAACCTTAAACCCTTATCCCTGGTCTAGAAGCCCTAAAAACCCTAAACCATAACTTGTAAATTATTAAAACCCTAAACCAATCATTTGATCCCCAATCACCATAATTTAGACTAATAATTAGGTTCATAGGGATAAATTTGGCCCAAATCACACCACTAACTACCCCAATTGACTAATTCACTTAATTTATGATGAAATGGGGGATAATCAAACATAAAAACACAATATGTACTCATAAATAGGTTTAAACAACTCAAATTATTTGTAATTACCTTCATGGTTGGGCCCTAAATACTACACCCTATACCATAAATATTAAACCCTAATCCCTAAACCATAAACCCTAACCCTATACCTTAACTTATGAACCCTAAGCCTTGAACCCTAAAACCTAAACCTTAAACTGTAATCCCTAAACACAAAGCCCTAAAAACCTTAAAGCATAAATTATAAACTCTTAAAACCCTAAAACAATCATTTGATCCCTAATTGTCTTCATTTAAACTGAGAATTAGATTCACATAGATAAATTTGGCCCAAATCACACCACTAGCTACCCCAATTGACTAATTCTCTCAATTTATGATGACATGGGGGTTAATCTAACCCAAAAGAAATTTATGTACTCATAAATAGGTTAAATCAACTTAAATTATCCTCAATTGCCTTCATGGTTAGACCTTAAATCCTACACCCTACACCCTAAAAATTAAAACCTAAACCTTATATCTCATACCCTAAATTATAAACCCTAAACATTAAGCCCTAAGCCCTAATACCTAAACCCTAAACCTTAAAACCTAATCCCTAAACATGAATCCCTAGAAACCTTAAACCATTAATCTTTTAAAACTCTAAACCAATCATTTGAGCCCCAAATACCATCATTTAGACTAAGAATTAGGTTCACATGGTTAAATTTGGCCTAAATTGCACCACTAACTACCCCAATTAACTAATTCACTTGATTTATCATGACATGGGGATAATTGAATCCATAAACACATTTAATGCTCATAAATAGGTTCAAGTAACTCAAATTATCCTTAATTTCCTTTGTAGTTAGACCCTAAACCCTACACCCTATATCATAAACTTTAAACCCTAAGCACTAAACCCTTAACCCTAAGCCTTAAATCATAATACCTAAGCCCTAAAACCTAAAACATATATCCTAATCCTTAAACCCTAAACTCAAATCCTTAAAAAACCTAAACCATAAATTGTAAACTCTTAAAATTATAAACCAATCATTTGATCCCCAATTACTATCATTTAGACTAAGAATTAGGTTCATAGGGATAATTTTAGCCCAAATCACACCTTTAACTACCCCAATTGATTAATTTTCTCAATCTGTGATGACATGGGGCTAATCAAACCCAAAAACACATTATATGATCACAAATAGGTTCAAACAACTCAAATTATCCTCAATTGCCTTTACGGTTAGACCATATACCCTAAACCTTAAATCCTAATCCCTAAACCATATAACCTAAATTTTAGACTTTAAGCCCTAAACCCTAAGCCCTAAGACCTATACCTTATACCATATACCCTAAAAATTAAACCTTAATCCCTAGAAACCTCAAACCATAAATCATAAACTCTTAAAACCCTAAACCAATCATTTGAGCCTAAATTACCATCATTTTGACTAAGAATTATTTTCACAAGGATAAATTTGGCCTAAATGACACCACTAACTACCCTAATTAACTAATTCACTTGATTTGTGATGACATGGGGGCTAATCAAACCCAAAACCACATTATATGCTCACAAATAGGTTCAATAAACTCAAATTGTCCTCAATTGCCTTCATAGTTAGACCCTAAACCCTACAACATATACCCTAAACCTTAAACTCTAAGCCTTAAACCAAACTTTAAAACCTATACCCTAAATTATAAACCCTAATCCCTAAACTCTAATATGAATGTATGGACTTGTAAACACACAACCAAATGCATGTTTTTGACTAAAAACAACAAAATGCAACTTCAGCCATACTAAACACTATGAATTTTATCTTTTTCTTGAAAATATTAATACAACATCGACTACACTCTTCTCTTTCAAAACATATAACTTTTTTATATTTTTATTACTTTAATATTGTTATCTATATTTATTTATAAGCATGTCCTTTTTTAGCGTTATAAGCCACAACTATACATGTTCCGTTGTTTATGTATCTTTTCATTCATTGATTCAAACTGAAAAAAATTATATGGTTGAAAACTAGACATAATTCTATACACATTCTATAAAAAATCTATTTTTAAATATTTTTGAGGTAGTTAGGGGGGTCACATGGTCAACTATATATTATTGATCATTCTTTAGGGTCTTGATTTGTGAAATTAGTAAAATATAATTATTCATTAAATTAATTTAAAGAAATATAGCTTGTAAACTAGATGATCTTATCTAACTTCCACCAAAGGGTTAAAAAAAAACTAAATGATACTCAAAAAATGATGGGCCATACGAAAATATATCTACTCTAATTTTTCTAAAAAATAGTGTTACTTATTCAAATTTATGATGTTTGACCTACTTGTACTTGAAATTTTCAAAAGAAATTAGTAGTTTAGAAACTAGACTCAAAATGCTATAATTCATGTTCTTATGACATCTTCAAATTTTCAGTTTAGGTGTCTCAAATAGTCTATACAACTTGAGGTTTCTTATTTTTTAATAAAAACATGTCCACTTAAGACTTTTGCCCCCCTAATTCCATGCTCTTACCCCTAATTTAGATAATAATTATTAAAACATATTTATGAGGAATGTGTATAACCTCTTTCAAGTAACCCATTGTGCATAATATTATGAGATCATGATTGGTAGTGAAAGGCATGGCATTGACATTATATGATTATAATTGAAGCATGACATGGATTTGGGATTATATGATTATGATTGGAGCATTGGAAATGGGGATTATTATTATACATACCTCAAGGCATTGGAAATATGGTTGGTTATTGAATCTAATTCTTCCTCAATGACATCAAAACACATTTTAAATCAACCATTATTTTCTAATATTAAAGGAAACATTGAATGGAAATTAAAATCCTCACATGGGAAGTAATTATAATTAAAAGTCTAATGATTTTAAAATGTAAAAATATAAGTACAATATTATCTTAAAAACACACTAAATGTGTTTCTCAATTTTTTTCTAACTTGATTTTAGGAATTAAAATACCAACGACCCATCTCCAAAGTTTCATGTCTATTGTTAATGTTATGTTATGATTTTTTTTTAATTTGCTTTTAGAAACTAAACTAATAATGACCCACCTCCAAAGTTTCATTTCTATCATCAATATTATATTGACATGTGATTCATATTTTTGTTATAATAAATATGGTGATTAATTCACCATAATCAAAATAAATTGTAAATGCAAGATAGTTATGCTATAAAATGACTCACATAATATTCTAGATGTTAGTTTTTTGGTTGGGTAAGATATGACTAGTATATTATTATGATCCTATTATTTAGGCATTCTTGTTAGCTAGTTTTTCTCTTCTTATGAGCATATTAACTTGTATAATAAAGTATTTATATTATTCATCTTGTTATCTAAATAAATTCATTATTTTTATTATCATTTGGTAATAGATCATTTGTAGATATCTGACCCATGCTTAGGTAAAGGATGAATAAATAAGATCATGCTCTCATTCTCCCAATATTAGACTGAATGTGGAGTTGCCAAAATAATGGAGTGATTTAGCTTCTCCACCTGAATTCTTCACAAAGTCTTCAGCCCTCACTGTGGACTTAGTTGTTAGGAGATAACTAATTTTGTTCCTACTTTGTCTATTTTTGTCGTTGCCTATTTTCACATATACTATTATGTCTTTCAACTAAAAAATTCTTCTCTTATTAGCACAACTACACATAACTCACCATATACCAATTTTGGTGAGTTGTTTTAATGAATAAAACCACTACCAACTATTGCATCTTCCCTCACATCTAATGTAACACCAAATTTTATGCAACCTACCTCTAAAAAGAAAATAACTAGACTACTCAACATGTTAAACTGGTTGAGGAGGAAGATTAATGACCTTTGAGTAGTATTTAGAGTTGTTTTAGAATGTTGGATTATGATATATTAAGGCATATCATGCATTGAAGGTATAATTTATAATTTAAACATTGTATGACCAACTCAAAATAAATCACTCCATTGTATATTGAAGGACCTATACTATTCCAAACAAAACAAAATAAGGTTGGTCATTTGAATTGTTTTGGTTTATAAATTAAATGTCATAGTTTATAATCTTCAAGAATTGAATAAAAGTTCCAAATCATCATTTTTATAATTAAAACCTTGTTTTATATATTTTTTTACATAAAAAACTTATTTGGCAAAATTGTGGTATTTACTAGGAGTGTGGTTTTCTTTCCAAATCAAATTTTTAATGTTTATATGAAAGTTTGTCTTTTTTCATTGAAAAAATGTGCATAGGCGGGTTAGTTGGAATATTTTTTAGTAAAGAGTATGTGAGAGGTTCAAATCCCCCCCTCAAATCATATTTTCAGAAGATTTTAAAAAAAAAATCCATTATGCCAAATTTGGCAATTCTATCAAAATTAGTTGTAGCTAGCCAAATTTAGCTAGAAAACTATTTTTTCTCAAAACAGGCTAGAGAGTCCAAACATTAAAATAAAAAAATTATTTTAAAGGGGAGGGGATATTATTTTTATTTTTTAAATGGAATTAGTGTTTTTTAAAAATTGTAATATTTTTTTCAAAGCATAGTAAAATAATTTATTTTTACAAAAAATAGTTTTGAAATAAGCAAAAACACAAAACAATGCATTTTGCACAATCACAATGTTTAGTGAAAGTTATGCCTTTTACTCAAATTTATGGTTAAAGATATTGAAATTGAGTTACAACAAACATAGCCTAATATAGTTATAACAAAAATGTATGGGAATCATCCCTATAAACCATCGAGGAAAAATAAGGTTAAATATTTTTGTCTACCCATCCCTTCATTACCTATTCGATTCAATCAAAAGATGTAAATATTGATAGGTGGAAATTATAAATATATAGGGAAGTTATGATCACATATGTAGAATTACATCTAAGGTGTTAATTATTGGGCTAACATATTTCAATAATTTCTAGGTACCATGTATTATTCTCTTTCATGTACCATCGAGCATATAAAAAGGGTGAGCTTATTCCATATATTGATGGGTTTATAGGAAGGGAACATATATAAAAAGGTTTAATATATAAATTTGATGGTATATATAAAGGGAGACATTGATGCCTAGAATGATAAAGAACTGATCCTTCACCTTTTGTTAGATACTTAAGATTATACATAATTGCTGAAAATGGCCCAGTTTTTTTTTGCCAAACTCATAGATTCTACATGGTGATAACTATGTTGCTTGAAAAATGAAGTTCAAGACACATCTATAATTTGAATACATTTGGCTTGTTTTTAGATGCACATTTACTGACATTCCTTTGACACTACTCAATAATGTAAGTTTGATAAGACAAACCAAAAGCCAAAGTTGATTATAATGTTTGGGGTATCAAATTGGGTACAACCCCATATCCATGAAACTACTATAGTTAAGGAAGCTTGGGATAAGATATAAATAGTACATGAGGAAAAAAATGAAAGAAAAATTCTCCATTTATAGAGTCAACTTCATTCACTCAAATGAAAGTTAATAAAAATGTGGAAGCTTTTCTAAGATGTGTTGTAACCCAAAGGGCTTTCATTATAAGCATTAGGCGAGAAAGTGATAAATAAATATTTTGTACCTATTATCTTGATATCACTATCACCACCTTGATTATCACTAAATAAAAATCATCATTAGATAAATTCATCAACATGTTACGATAAGATGTTTCCATGCATGCAAAATAAGGATCATAAGAACATGCTCTTACCTATCATCAACAGAAAGGGAAGAGATAGGTCAAGTAATCTAAAAAAATACAAGGTCATTAGAAAACACCATAAGGGAATAAATAACATAAATTTTACCTCATTTATGGAAATAAAGGCTATGACCTCAAGGATTGTTGGTATAACTAATTCACACAGGGCTCAAGCAATAAGAATCCCAATAACCAATAATCATCACATCCATAAAAAGAATAAGGTCAAAATAAATGTAATTGGAAGGAGAAATCACATTAGCAAGGAAACATTATTGAATAGGAAGATATGCACTCTGATGAGGACTTCCTATATGCCACACAGTCTCATGAAGAATTAACTTCATAAAGTTATATTTGGTATGTTGACTTTGGTATAACTCAATAATGACTGCAAGACAAGATCAGTAATATAATATGAATGAGACCTCTCCTAAAAATCATGCGTCTTTGGGTGATGATTCATCCTATTGTGATCAAGGAATTGGTAACATATCCTTATCACTTGGAAAACATGCTTGTAAAAAAATTAATGTCTTGTATGTCCCAACATAAACAAATAATATACTCTCTATTGGTTAGTTACTTGAGTACAAAATCAAGGTTAATTTTGACTTCAAAGGTGGTAAAAAGATGTGTTTGATCAAAGATAAGTCTAAAACACTCAAAATTATTCCATGATCCTCTAGAGTTTGGAAAATGTTCCAACTTGACTTTATTCAGTTGAATAATCAGGCACTTATTGTTAAGGATTTAAACTCATCCAATTCATGGCATCATAAATATGGACATGTGAAGTTTAGATACTTAAATATACTAGGACATCATAACATGGTGTGAGGACTTCTTATGTTGAATAAACATACCAATATTTGTTCTAGTTGTCTAGTAGGGAAATAACATAAAGCATCATTTGGTCAAATTTCCTCAAGAGCATCTAGGTAATTATATCTAGTGCATACCAATATATATAGACCAATGAGATCTAGTAATCATAGGTTTCAATATTTTATGCTCTTTGTTAATGACAACTCACAAAAAATGTGGGTATATTATCTAAATACTAAAGACAAATCCTTCAACACTTTCTAAGAGTTCAAATTAGTTGTGTAAAATGAAATTGGTCATAAAATCAAAGCTCTTCACTCAAATTGAGGGGGGAAATACACCCGTATAGAATTTTTCACTTATTTGAAAGAACATGGATTTTGTCAATAAATGACTCCACCATACATTCCTCAATAAAATGTTGTTGTAGAATAGTTAAATTGTACCATCATGGAAATGGTATGTTGCATGATTGAAGATTCATGTTTCACACACACACACACACACACACACACACACACACACACACACACACACACACACACACACACATATTGGGAAGAATTGGTACAAACATCAGTCTATTTGTTGAATATGTCACTTAATACATCTCTTGATAATATGACTCCACACAAAGCTTTGATAGGGCATAAACCTTCCATCACTCATCTCCAGGTTTTTGGATGTAAGAAATACATGCATGTTCCTAAAAAGAAGAGAAATAAACTAGATAAAAAATCTCTGAGTTACATTTTTATAAGGTAGAGTGAAGAATCATTGACCTACAGACTTATGGATCTAAAAACAAGAAAAATACCCATAAGTAGGGATGTATAATTTGATGATAAAGGTAAAATTTATTTTCCTTCCACACATTCAATTTATTAAATAATCAAACTTGAGATAGTTATGACACCATTGATGGTGAAAAAGATGATGGGGATGATTATTTAGATATTATAGATCTACCACTAAGGATAATTGAATGTATGCCTAAATGGTATACAAGTACAATACGAGATGCTGAACTAGATAGAGTTCTAGAAACATTGACCATTATACCAAGGACTCATAACATGACTCAAGAAAAGGTCAATTTGGCCCTAATGAGCATATTTTCAGAATTAGTAGAGCCTTTTGTGATTCAAGAATCCATAGAATCAAAACCTTGGAAGGATGCCATGAATGCAACATTTCAATCTTTGATGAAACATAACACATGATAACTTGAAGATATTGCACAAGGGAAAATTCAATTGACTATACATAGGCCTTCAAAACTAAATAAAAAGTAGATGGAAGTTTATGTATCCCAATTTTATTTCCTTATTAAGATTGACAATTTCAATACTAATTACCATCTAATTTAATATAATAATTCACTAATTAATCCCTTACATCATTGTTACATCTAACATTGCCTATTCTCCTTAGTCAATAATATAGTCCCCTTTAAATATATTTATTATCCTATACTAACCCTATAACATACCAAAAACTAATTAATCTAACTAAGTCCTCATTATCTACTAATTAATCCCACTTGTCTAATATTTGGGAATTTAAAATCACTTTCCACCTACCCTAGCTTATGAGTAGCCTCTCCTACTCCACTAGATTATCTAGATCCCCTTAATCACATGAATAATCACCCACTAATCATGATTATACATCTAAAATGACTCCATAGGCTTCTACCTCTATAACATTCCCTCCTCTAAAATCATCCAAGGAATTTTTAATTCCTTAAATAATTCTCCACCATTTATCTTCCTACACCCAACTTTGAATTTTGTCTATTGATTCTCCTTCCTTCCACTATTTAAATCATCCACCCGTCCATTGCCAAAATAACCATGAAGTTTATGATAATCTCATTCCAAACTAGTCTACTTATTAAATTTATCAAGACAATATCGTGCTATCATAAAATCTTGAGTCTATTTGTAAGTAATCCAATAATCCTTGGAGAATCTATTTGAATATCTTGGAAGGAAGACAAAGAAAAGTAAGGTGATGGTAAGATCATTCTTATAAGTTTTGATTGATTATATATTCTTGCCCATTGATGTTTTTTATATATTTTGGGTTAAGTTACTATATATATTATATTAAATCCATAGCTCAAATTTTACAAGCATACAGGAATTATTGACAAACACAAGGCACAACTTGTAGCAAATGGATATGATCAGAAAGAAAGCATTTACTATGAGGAGAAATTTGATCCTATAGCTAATATCAAGACTATCAGAATGATATTTTCTCTAGTTACATAGTTTTAGATGGATAATTAACCAAATGGATGTGAAAAGTGCCTTTCTAAATGGAGATATACAAGAGTAAGTTATATGACAAAACTAGAATGTTTTATAACACTTGGTAATGAAATAAAAGTGTGTAAACTCATGAAATATTTGTATTGTATCAAACAATATCCTTGAGCTTTGTATATAAAAATCAATGAGCATCTCATTCAACATAGATTCCAGAGGAATCCTTATGGTCCAAATATATACCTCAAACAAAAAGGGGATATTTTGATTGTTGTTATATATGTCAATGATGTAGTCATCACTAGTAGTTCAGTGAATATGATTGATGTAACCAAGAAATATTTCAACCGATCATTCAACATGATAGATCACACTCTTCTACACTATTGTCTTAGACTAAAAGTATGGGAAAATGAACATCACATATTTGTGTCACAAATGAAATATTACAAGATAGTGATTGATAAATTTTGGATGATAAATAGTAAACTATTGCTACACCTATGGAGACAAGTCTTCAATTATCTTATATAGATCCATCACCACAAGTGAATACAACTCTCTATCAGTAGTTGATTAGTAGTCTTGTTTACTTGACATATACTAGGCCAGAAATTATCTATGTTATCATCTATTTCTTATGGTTGATGAAGGAGATGAAGATATCTTACTAGAAATAAACAAAGTGGATAATCAAATATATAAAGGGTACAATGAAATTCAACATAAAATACAAGATGAATGATCAATTATTCATAACTAGATATTCAGGATTAGATCATGCAGGTAATATTGATGATATAAAATACTATTTGAGATATGTGTTATTTCTAATAGATGGTCTTATATATTGGGGAGATCAAGAAACAAAATTTTGATTCTTGATATTCTATTGAAGTAGAGTATTGTGCTGAGAGGAGCTATCTACAAAGCGATATGGTTAAGTCACATACTGAAAAGATTAGGATTACCATATAAGTAACCTACCATCCTGTATTATGACAATGAAGGTGTTATTAAACTTTTTTGAAATCTAATGTTTCATGATTGCACAAAGAACATTGAGGTATAAGCACATTTCATACATGAACATGTTCAACAACACAACATCCAAGTCTAATTTTTCTTGACATAAGAACAACATGAAAATGTCTTCACTAAGTCACTTACACGGGACAAATTTGAGGCATTTAGATAATCTCTCTTATTATCTTAATAAGATGGGATTGTTAGATCAAATATGGTGGTTAATTTAACATAATCTAAATAAATTGTAAATGTGAGGTTGTTATGCTAAAAATGATAAATATAAGAATATTTTAGAATTTGATGTAAAAACCTAGTGGCATGTAAAATAGACTTAAAGACATAAAAGAGGACCCAAAATCCATGAATAAAATGGGGAAACAAGTTAAAATAGACTTTAAAATAAAAAATACCATGATCATCGAGAAAGGGTCAAGAACTACAATCATTATTGACCCTTTTGGTCTATCCTATCTCGGAATGAAAATAACTTCAAAATGATAAAAGGGTTTAAATATCTCCATTTTTAATTGTGACTTAATTAATATGGATGGAAAAAAGAGACCATAAAATCATAGAAAATCATATATAAAAAGAAGAAAATGTAAAAGACATGCACCACTAAGAATTTAAATTTTACCTAAGATTTATATAAATAAATTAGCTAAAAACTATTTTAAAATAAAAATTGTGCCAAATTTAAGTGCATACACTATTTTTTAGTTCAATTCCATGGTTTAACAATTTGAATGAAGAGCATTTTGTTTTGTTTACTTCTAGAATTGACTATTATATCAAGAATAAATTTTCTCTAATAGATTTTTTTTTAAATGTTATAATTAAAGACATTTTTTTATTAGTATTGATACTAGGTTTCTTTGCATATTCTTGTGAAATTATATTTATCTTTTTTATATTAAATTGGTAAGTAATTTTTATTAATATTTTTAGGTTCGATTTAATCTAATTTTTATTTTGGTCAGAGGAGGGGTATATTGGAATTATTTACAACATTTTACTTGTATACTTTTAGAAAGACAAAAGCATTATAATTTTCCTTCTTTATTTTAACTAGTTTTACCACATGGTTTATTAGAACATGTCTCCAAAGTTTATATTTTTATTCTTATTTAACAAGTTGGCGTCATTTTTTTTTTAATGACAACTTTTTAAAAACGGAAAAAAGATAATTTATGATTTAAGATTACATAATTTTAACTAAACTTATATATTTCAATTAGTAAAAACGTGTTTCCCTTTAATTTTAAGAGAATTTTTGTTTTATAGATTGTTATACTTAGTTTTTTAAATCATTTTTTGAAAAATTACTATGTTTATATATATATATATATATATATATATATATATATATATATATATATATATATATATATATATATATATATATATATAAATATATAAATTAAAAACTTTGAGGAAGGTAGAGCTTTGATGATATGAGAAAATTTAATAATGGTCATATTAAAAATTTAAATTTTTTTTAGTACATGTTTTACTTTTCAAGGAAGTTTTGAATACTTTTTATATTATTTTAAAAAGGATATGAACTTTTCCTTTTTATTTTGGGTTTACAGTGTACGGTTTCCTTTAATTTTTAAAAGAGTGTGCTCCCATTTTAACCTATATTTCATATATTAGAATAAGTCTTCTTAATTACTCAAATTTCATAATAATAAGAATTGTTAAATCAAATTTATCTTCCCTAAAATAACTAGTTTTTATATAAAAATCATCTTATACATATTTCATTTGTAAAAAGTCTTTATGTGCAAAGCCTCTAAAAATGAATTGACCCAAAGGTGAACAAATGATTATAATATGGTGGACCCAATTTGAATATTAAATGAATTTGTAAAACATATTTAATTAGTTCAGTGTGAATTAATGATTAGTTTTCATATGCAAAGTTAGAAATCATTTGAAAAATCATAAAGCAATCTAATATTGATGTCTTGTGAAGCCTTTTGAAAGAGTTTTTTAAGAATTAAAAAAAGGGGGTGGGGAAAGCTCAAGTTAATATTGGGTTAGTATTAAATTGGTTTAGGTAAACAAATAATTATGGAACTACCTTGTTAAGGCAAGAAAGTACAAAAGGCTTAGAAGGCTCAAATTTTATTTTCTCTCAACTCATGGAGAGAGAAGTTGTAATTTTATGTATATGTATTTATTATTTAATATTTTATTAAATAAAATGAAATAAATATGATGAGATAATGTTTTTATATCTGAGTTTTGATATTTTATGTTTATGTAATCATGCATTGTATTTCATGTACATAAAACTATTAAAATTTTGTACTTTCATAATTTTATGCTAATTTTGGGTTTTAAAAACTTTGCATTATGAAACCAATGAATGGGGTTTGAACTAATACGTATAATGAGATTATAAAAAGGACTTCGTAATTATATATAAAAAAATTAACTCTCTTCTCATTTGTTGTTTGTATTTCCAAATTCTTGATGGGAAAATATTTTAATCCATTTCTTTCAAAACTTTGTTATCTAGGTGATTTTTTTTGTTTAATTAATTATAAATTTTTGTATACACTCACATTTGGTTAGGAAAACACAATTATTATTTATTTTGTAACTTTGTATTTAGAATGTCTTACTACTTAATTAATATCCCCTTGGTGCGTGATGTTTTTAGCCTTATGTTTCTTTTATCATTATTTCACACTGATGTTTCACTATATTTTTTAAAGTTTTATTATTCCATGTCATTTCATATATGATTCATCTGAAAGGGGAGGTCTTGTCCAACACATTTTTCTAAATTTTTACAAAGCACACTTCATTTGGGTCTATTTTTATGACCATTTTACATTTTTTGGGTTGGTTGGCATGTCAATAGGTTTTTTAAATTCAAAATTTGGAGTTTTCTATTTATAGGGTTCCCTAAGGCATTTTACATCTAAAACTTATCTACCTAGCAAAGCACAAAAAATAAAAAGCATATTATAGTTAGCTTATCATTTGTATAATTATTTTAAGTTCAAATTATACATTTATATTTTATGCTTGGACCAAGACGAGGGCCTATGTGAAGAGATTTTAGATTCACACTGCATATGATAGAATCACACACACACATTAAATGGATAATTGCATTATCTTGAGGTCTCTATTTTAGGGCTACATAGGCAATGCTCAATTCGAAGGGGTTCTAAGGCAAGCTTGGCCATTCTAAATTTTGCAATTTTCTCCCTTTTACATTTGATCTCCATTCAATTTATGTGCAGGAATTAGCTAGAGCTTTTAAATAAGATAAGGCAAATACAAGCAAAATGGTGTGATTGCACATCCATGAAGGTTGAAACAAATGTACACAAAGATCTATGTAGATCATTAATTTAAATTTTTATTGCAAGAGTAACCTAGATAATAGTGTACCATAAGGAATACATATTAGGGTGCCAATGTCTAGATCCACCAGTCTTGTCCCAAGTAGTCCCAAAAATCACATCAACATATTTTAAATTATCGTAGTAGGCCTTATAGTCAAATTAAAGTCACCTATAATCTACATTAAAAAAAAAAAATTGTTCTTCCCTCTCTTTATTTCTAGATCAAACTATAATTGCTCATACCATTGATTATTTACAAGTAGATGCATATTTGAATGCCCATTTGAATATTCATCTAATTTAAGCAACTAATTTTATTATTAGATTAAATTATATTAATCATACATTTGATAAAACATATTGGTGAACCTATTTTATCTCTTAAACATAGCCAAACCATAGCTTTTAACCCTAGGGGATCCTTCTAAATTTTATCTCCCTAGGGTTATAAATTAAATTCTAATTTCCTTCTTATGTTGCACTATGTGTTAGTATTAATTTCTCTTTATCCTATTGTTCTCATTTTAAATTTTGATAAATTTAAAATTGATAATAAAGAATCTCTACCCCCTCTGATTGGTTGATGCATTCTTAGTCATTTCTTACAATTACAATGAAGAATGGACAAATTACCAAGATTGTGTGATAGATACTGATGATGAGTATGATTATTTGTATAATAATGATAAAGATTATTTTTTTATAATAATTATGAATAATATTATGCAAATTATGATCAAAGTGTTAAGGAAAGTAATGGAGATTCATGTTCTTCCCTTACTTCTTCCATTGTATCTTTACCAAGTCAAGTGAAATAAATTATAAATGTAAATCCAAAGGAACCTCTTATTGGTGATGCATTATTTGATGATACACATAGGTTATCAATTTTTTTTTCTACATATATTTTCACAATTTAACAATATAAAACAAAGAAGATAAAAACTCCATTGCATGAGGAAAATTATGATTGTGCATCTCAAAATTTGCATTCTAGTTATAGTAATGTTCAAGGTATTTATTATCCTATCTCCCCTTCAGAAAAGGAATTTATTTACATTTCTAATGTTGATCAGACAATTAATTATTGTATTACCATTACATGCTTGGTGTTGTGATAAATATTGAAACTATAAATGCATCTCCTATCCTTTCTCCTTGTGATAGTGAAAGTGTTGTTATTTAAAATGTTCATAATGGAATGTGATGACACTATAAACAATCTTCTCTTGATTATTATTTTTTTTAAATTTAGAATATAAATAGTGAAAGTCAAAATTCAACTTCTATTTCTTATGATGATATTTTGGATAAAATAGAAAGCACAAATCCATCTCTTACACCTTCTTCTAGTGAAAATGAAAATGTACTTATTTCAAATGTTGATTCTAAAAGTGAAAAAAATATGATAATGATGAATATTAAAATGATGATGATTATTGTGTATAGTGAAGAAAAAAATGTATCAACAACACCTAATATTATTTATACTTTACCCTCCTCCCATGTTGATAATGATTGTATGTTAGATAACAAATCCAAACATAGCTTTATTAATAACAATGTGATTGCATGTCATGAGGATATTTTTAGTTCTCCATTGAAAGATAAAATATGCAAGCATGTTGATTCTAGTGATGAGAATAATAGTGTTATTTATTATATTTTAGTAGAATGTCAAAAATTAATTATCAACTATAAAAAAATGAACCTATCAAGCCTAAAAATCCTAAGGTAGAATCTATCCTATGCTCATTTATCTTATTCAAAATTGTATAAAAATGGCCAAATTAATAATAAAATAAAATTATTAAATGATCCAATTAATGATTTTAATACCAATTAACAAGAGGTTATTTATCTATTATATGATGTTTGTGCTTTGCAACATAAAGTACATCAAATTACATTAGAAAGTAGGGCCTATCATTCTTGGGTCAATTTGAATGCCATACATTGTAACCCTATAATTTGAAATATCTTGTATGCACCATTATAATGTGATTTCAAGATATCAACATTTTCTAAGTTCAATGGAAGTGGAGATCCCTATTTATATCTCAAATCTTATAAAAAATCCATGAATGGTGTAATGATAGTATGATATTATTACAATTATTTCCAATGAGTTTAGAGGATGATGTACTGAATTGGTTTCATCATTCACTACTTAATGAGTCATTACATACATATGATGAGTTATAAGAAGTCTTCCTTATGTAATTTATTAAGAATAAGGGACCCAAAAATAAATATGAGTGTTTAATTAGTTTACAGCTCATATTTATTATTGCCTGCATGATGGACATATGATTAATCATAGCTCAAATAATTTTCTACATTATTCTTAGATAAACACACAATTATAAAATACCAAATTTATATCATATACAATTAAAATTAATTACAATCATCTTATATTCCAATATGCCAAATCCATAGAATCATAAGAAATTCAAATATACCAACGTAATTAATATCCTTATATAAAAATAGTTCTCAAATAACATAATGTGTAATAAAGAGTTCATATAATGAAATAAACAACACAACACTATATAATAAGAGCACATTCCACATGAACCTTCTCATCCATGTCAACATCCTTTATATATACCAATATAGGAGACATAGAATTAGAATCCCAAAGATGACCTCGTGTCCTAGATCATGACTTCTCTCTCCTCACTCGATCCTCATACACAACCAATAATGACTTAACATCAACATGATCTCTCTATAATAGTACATACTCATCCAATAGTCTAAGACCTAGAGTAGCAACTGAATCTAGTAGAGGTATCTAAAGTATTTCCACCTATTCACTCAATTTATCTCTCTCTATAATCTCAAATGTATGCAATAGTAGTGATTGTAGTTTGATCAAATAAAGGTGCATGAACTCCAAAAATTATTGTGGACCATTTAATAAGACTAACATTTAAAATATCATTAGGAACATGCCATGTTAACTCTCACAATGAAGACTCAATTATCATCACCCAATAATCCTCATCACTTTCATAGACATAAAATAGAAAAGTATTAGTTTTCATTCATAAAATAATTTAAAAAAACAAAGGTATGATAAAAAAAATAAATTCAAACATCTCATACCTCTAAAAACTCTCATAGGCATTAGGTCTAACACATAATCAATAGTTCTAGCTCCTCCAATAATTAATAATTGAGACCACTTATGCTCTATCCATCATACAATATAAGCATATGTACACCCAATGCCATACATACAAGATGTATATAATAAGATCCTTACATCTGATGGAATGGGGAGAATATCTATTGTAAATGGCCTAATCATGTCCCCTAGTGTCACTATAACTCAAACACTTTGTTCCCACACCAATGAAGTTGGGGGCACAACCAATCATACACTAAACTACCATGTAACTCTTTCATATGAAAATTTATTAAAGACATTCAACCACTGATCACGATACCAAAAACTCATGCAGATCTAACATGACTATGTGCCATATTCTAGCCACCTAAAAAACCCTCTATAAATAAGCGAGTCAATAGTCAACTCATATAATATCCTCATATATTACATGTTACTCTGATCATGACCATACTCTATGCTATCCCATCTCAATGTAAATACTTATGGATGCACCCAATCAATACGTGGAATCCCCACCAATTGAGTAAAAACTATGTGATCATAGGACCAAAAATATAGAAAATTGATTGAATTGATCCTACCACTAAACTTCTCATATGTGAATGTATAGATATCTTGATACAAGTGTGTTGACATGGTCCAATCCCAATAATAATGGTCTTATGCTGCTCTATGTCCTAGATGATGGTATGTGTTTTGTATGAGATGGATACCCCACCACCATCCATTACTACAAATAAAGCCTATACACCAACAAGAAAAGTTTGCACACACAAAAAATTAGATAACACAATTATAGACATAACAACATTTGAATCCATACCTCATTAATGACACTCATGAGGTCTACTTATCAAGTATATGTATTTAATATATTTGGGAGCTAACCCCATTTCATCCTATAACACTACCCTCATACTAGTCACTAGTACTTTAAGTATCCACCATACATTCTTTAGAGTAATCATCACCTCACCCATATGTAACTAGAATGTCCTCATACATAACCCAAGCTTGATCTCTTAATGATAGACTTCTCATCATTAGATAGGGGTAGGGCATGGAAAATAAACATCATTTGACCCCATATAAGTCCCTACAATGAAGATTCTCCTATATAATATTGAAAACCCAATTTTTTTGTTACAAACCAAAAAATATAACACCTATGAAATTATATTCAATATGAGGACATCTGTTTCAAATTTTAAGACTCATTGGAAAAATTATCATCCTATGTATAACAACGTGGGACAAGGTCATTTCATTTGGAGAGAGTTGCCTCAGATAAGGATGCAACTGACCTAACTTTGACAAGGCCATAGTGGCTAAAACAAGACCTAAAACATAAATAAAATGAAATTTAAAATTACCCAAAATAAAAGTTTCCAAAAATGTAATGATTCAATTTTAACACTTACCAATCCAACATTCTCGTCGGCCTAAATTAATGCCTCCACCTCCTCAAATCAGCTGCAGGTAACAACTCACTTTTGGGGCATCTTTAAAACTTAGAGCTATGTGTTTATTATTTAAAATTTTGAAAAATTCAAATTATATATGCATTTATACCTATTCCATACTCCTAAATCATGGGATAGTTTTATCAAGATCTAGGGTTACTCAAACTAAATTGTCAATATCTTATAACCCATAACTCTATTTCTAAAACCACTTCTTCAATGTATAATTGGTCACAAATTCCTTTGTATTACATATTTATCATTCTCACTTTAAAATTTGCATCCTCCCAATATTACATATTTCTCATTCTCACATTAAAATTTTCATCCTCCCAATCACTTATTATCAGATTTTCTATAGAAATTACTTCATTGATATGTTTATAGAAATCAAGTCAATTCTAAATATACTGACAAAAACTACTAATAAACATTATAAAAGCACAACTAAGATCATCACATAAGGCACAACTAACTTTTTGTTCAAATTATTGTTGCCATTTTAATCCCTCTCACCAAAATAGGGGCATACAAACACTATTCATATACACTCAAATACACAGGGTGCAATTAGCTCAGTACATACCTAATACATGTCAAGATTTGACTTTGATTACATTTCAGACTATTCAATATTATTTAGTTTTGGGTCACACAATGCTTCAGTACATAGATTTTACTCAGTATGTATGTACTACATGTCAGGATTAGAATCTAACTAAATTTCAAACTACTCAGTATATTTCAATTTTGGCTCACACAATGCTTTAGTACACATAATTTTATTAGTACATTACAATTAGTTAGACATAATATATAACAACTTATACACAATTTTTATACATTATGATAAGGATATTTCATAATAAAATAATACTTAAAATATGCTCAATTGGTTTCAAATTTATGCATAAGTTTTCTCTTCAGATAGATTCATTACTTTAAGACTATAGTGGAAGGCATTAGTGTTCAAACAAGGTGTTGTGTTCTATATTTGCAAAGAATAATTATTTTAGGTTCTTACAGGTTATCACAATTTGATACAATATTTACTTAGATAGGCATATAAATTTTAATCACTTTCAAAAGATATCACCAAGAATGGAACATGTACACAACGTATGTTCACATTTTTGGTATAATTTTTCTCAGTTTTTATAGAAGGTATGGTAATGGGGGCATATGCATAGTGCATGTCCACATAAACACATAAATAAATAATCACTAATACAGATCTCTAGCTCAGATTATATGGATCAGTTTGCTCAGTTATTAGATTTGGGGCATGATGCATGGAAAATGGTCTCAATCTGTTAGTTTTGAGCCATATTCTATAAAAATGATGGAAATACATGTCATTCTCTATGCTTGTTACACGAGACTTAGTTTACATAAAATAATTTGCATTAATTTTTCACTAAAATGAATATCATAACCATCTTCAATGGCTGATTTAATTTTATGTTACACCAGTAACCTGTATCTTGAGTTGTGTTGGGATAATGTCAAATAAAATTTGATTTATAAACACATCTCTACATAGAAAATATTAGGTTCAAGCACGAGTTGGCTCCTCATACCACACTGGTATATTCAAATTCAACACATGGACTCCACATAATGAGTTTGTCTCCATAGACATCATTTGAAGTCTTGTTCAATTCTCTATCCAAAAAGAGAACAAGAGTAGAGACCATCTTCTCTCTATGTGGGTTAATCACATTAAACCCATGGCATCTCCATTTTTAAGTGAGCACATGCAACACAAGTAAATATAGATACAAATTTCTTAATTTTACTCTAGTAATTTCATTTTATTACATTAATAAAATAAGGGTGGGGGGCATGTATAAACCCAAATTTGGTCAAGAAAACACAAATGTTATGTATTTTATGACTTTATATCTATAATATCTTAATGTTGAATTAAGAACCCATTAAAGCATGATGATTTTAGTCTTATGTCTCTTATGTCATTATTGCACATTGATGTTTTACCATATTTTTTGAAGTTTTATTCTTTCATTTAATTCCTTATCAGATTCACAGAAATCCCTAGTACTCTTTCTCCTTTCTCATATTGTCTTCTTTTTTTAGACAAGACCACCTTATTTAGATTATATGGCTCGATTTGCTCAGTTATTAGATTTGGGGTATAATGCATGGAAAATGGTCTCAATCTCCAAGTTTTGAACCATATTATATATAAATAGTTTAAATACATGTCCTTCTCTATGATTTTACATGAGACTTAGTTTACTTAAATAATCACATCAATTTTTCACAATAATGAATCTTATAGCCATTTGCAATGGTTGATTCAAATTTTTTTCCACTAGTACCTAGTATCTTGAGTTTTGTGGGGATAAGGTCAAACAAATATCAACTTATAGGGACATATATAACTAAAAATATTTGGGTAAAACATGGGTTGGATCCTCAAACACATTGGTATACTTAGATTCAACACATGAAATCCACATCATGGGTTTGTCTCCACAACATCAATTGAAGTCTTGTTTAATTCTCTAGCAAAAAAGATAAAAATATTAGAGACCATCTTCTTTTTTCATGGGATGATCACATTAAACCCATGTCATCTCCATTTTTAAGTGAGAACATATGACACAAGTAAGTGTAGGTATGAATTTATTATTTTTACTCTACTACTTTCAATTTATTATATTATTAGAATAAGGGAGGTAGAGGTGTAGGGGGAATATATACACCCAAATTTGGTCAACCAAAAACAATTATTATGTATTTTATGACTTTGTATATATAATATCCTAATGGTGAATCAAGATCCCATTGGTGCATGCTGTTTTTAGTCTTATGCCTATTTTTTCATTCTTTCACATTGATGTTTGACCATATTTTTTGAAGTTTTATTCTCCCATGTCATTCTTTATCAAAGTCATAGGGATCCCTAGTATTATTTATCATTTATCCTACTATCTTATTTTTTTATATAAAACTACCCTATTTAGACTATTGCACTTTGGTAGATTGTTTGAAAGGGGTGGTATTGTCCACCACATATTTTAGAAATTTTTACAAAGCACACTTCATTCATGTCTCTTTTTTTGACCATTTTACCCTTATTTGAGTCGATTTGTACATTAATGGGTTTTTGAAATTAAAACTTTAGAGTTTTATATTTATAGGGTTCCCTAAGACATTTTACATCTAACACTTTTCTAACTTGCAAAGCACATAAAATAAATATTATATTATGATTATCTCAACATCTATATAATTATATGAAGCTTGAATCATACATCTAGATTGCATTATTAGACCAAGAGGAGGGCCTAGGTGAAAAAGACTTAGATTCACACCACATATGATCTAGTTAGACACACACACATTAGAGGGAGAGATACATTGACTTGAGGTCCTTATTTTTAAGATATGTAGGAAATTCTTAGTTTAAATGGGTTCTAAGGCCATCTCTACAATTATAAATTCCTAATGTTTATCTCCCATTTGTATTTGATCTCTATTTGGTTTGTGTACAGGACTTGACTAGGGTTTTTAAGAAGAGAAGGAAAAATACATGTCAAATTATATGATCACACATCCATGATAGGTTGAAACACATCTACAGGAATATATATACAGATCATTATTTTACTATTTTATTGTGGGAGTATTCTAGACAAAAAAACACCATAAGGAAAACATATTGAGGTGCCACTATCTCGATCAATTGGTCTTGCCCTAGGTAATCACATCAATAGATTTTATATTATTCTAATTAGCCTTAAAATAACCTATACTTTGCATTTTTAGAAAATGGATAAGTTTCCCATCCCTCTTTTCACTTTTGGATCAAACTTTAATTACTCATATCATTATTTTTTACAAGTAGGTGCGTATTTAAATGCCCATTTGACTATTTAATTACTTTACTTAGTTGTTTGTCTTATTAGATTCAATTTTATTAATCATGAATTTAATAAAATAGTTTCCTAATATCCTCTAATTATCTCTCCATTTCCATATTAAGTTTTTATTCTTAGTTAAAATCACTCAAAAATTAAAAAACCCCTATTGTACGATGGAGCCACCCTTTTCAAACACAAAGGAAAATCACTAGTCAATCAATGATTTTTCCAATGCCATAGGTTTTATGCCACTTTAAGTTGAGAAAGTTAGTAAAACAATCCAAGAAAGCAAAATGAAATAAAATATTTCTAATACTTTTTGGTGAATCCATTATAGATCAAAATGCCTTGTGCATTCATTTTAAAAAAAACTCAAAGAACCTACCTTAGAATGGAGTTTGGTGACTCTATTGAAAAGTGGTACATAGAACCCAATCATGCCTAAATATGGAATATGAAATGAATTTGTCTCCTTCCATTTTAAACCCATATCATATTTACCAAGATTTAGTTGAAAACTATAAATATTTGAGGCTTCTAAATATTTGGTTACAAACAATATATGACCAGTTTGTAGAGAGTTAGTGGTAGAAATATGAAGAGAATAAGAAGCTACATGGGAAGTTTTCAAAACCATTACTAGATAAAATTAACTGATATAATGATCTTAAAATCAAATCCCTATGTAACAATATAGATTGATTATTACAATAATAAAAAGGGCTAATTTAGATCCTATTTATGATCATAAATCCTTACATTCGATGCAAAAAATACAAAAAAGGTGCAAACTTTTATAGACACAAAAGAAACAACTTTAGCTTAAAATAGAAAACATGTAATGACATAAAAATTCAATTGATAATATGAATATAAAATCTCAACCTCAATCATGAAGTCTTAAAATTTGCAGAAGCCATGAAAAATAAGTATGAACTTATTGCATGAAGCCAACAAGAAAATATCAATTTATCATAAAAAGTATCTAAAGCTTCCAATACAATTAAGTTTTTATTCCAAATCAGTACTTAGAAGCTTATGTTGAAGACTTCCTTTGTGATTCACCAAATTCTTTCCCTGTCAAAATTGTCATTAGAGAAGATGAAGCTATTGAGGAATGTAAGCAATTAGTAGACCTATCATTTTCTATAATTCCACCTTAGCCTTTGATAGAGTGTTGTGAATATTTTTTATGTAAGTAACCTATCACAAATAATATTCTAATATTATTACTAAATAAGACATTTTTGGATAACTTTTTTCATAATTTAATTCAGCCCCTTCCAAAGAACATGAATGAAACAATAAACACCATACGCTACAATTTTTGGATGTAATGTGTAATAATTTTAATTACAAACACAATGAATTTGTTAAAGTGTTGAATATGTATACATAAGGAGACAATGAAGAGTGTCATGTGGACACCAAAGACAAAAAATTAATATTGATCTTATTTCAATGAAAATAAGAGAGTAATGCTATTCTATTTGTCAATAAAAAAGAAGATATTTGTAGTATCAACCTAGAAGAATCAACTAGTCAATATTTCCCAAGTCAAATGGTATAACCATGCCAAATTAAATAATGGAAAATAGTGTCAATTTCATCGATATCACATAATCTTGATCGTAGTAATCAAATAATCGAACTATTATAGTAGATAAAGTCTTAGATAGTGCATATTGGTAGAGTCGGTGCATGAATATTAGTATAATGTGAATAATGTATATTTAATTAGATGAATTTTCATGGAATATTCACCTCAAATGTGTATAAATTTGAATTATATATAAATATGTAACCTCTAATATTTAAAATATGTATATTATGTATCACAAATCTAAAAAAATCTGTCCCAAATGTGTGCTAACTATATATAATTATATCCCATGTGTATATCTGAATCATGTAAACTGAATCAAATTATTACAATTTTGTCAACTATATGTATGTATAATCATTTCTCTATGATATATCCCTATTAATATCACCCCCCTCTTTTGAGGTGAGGGGATGGAAAAAATTGATAGTCACCTTATCTCAAAAGGATAAGATAACTATATTCTATTTGTGTGAATCATGTAGTAAATAAGCATATATTAGTACCATGTTGAAGTAGATATATCAATGAAGATCATAATATGCATGCATAACAAGCCCTAAGATGCATGATGTGTATCATGGAAACATCTAGAAGATAACAATCTCAAAAAATAATCAAGCACACATAAAAGTGCTCAAATTTTGTGCAAAGAGGGTTCTAAAGAGACTAAAAATAAAGGGCATGTTAAAATGCCACACACTCAAGGGGAAGGCAAATGAAAAATTCCACATATCAAAGAAATAATAAATACTCAATCCTCTATGGCCAAAAATAAAGGAACATATTCAAATGTTCTATAAGAAATAAAAATAATCAAATAAGATGTACACTAAAGTAAATCATATGAAGAGATGAAGTAAATGAAATAGATGCAACTATCATAAGCATTTCATATTATTCCATGTATACATATGTTATCAAAATGTCATGTAGAATAGCATATCAATTACACTATGAAAGATAGAAACATAAGTATAGGCATGTGTAAATATCAATATATAAGCTCAATGTGATGATGGAAATGATCACAAACAATAGAACCTATGTCAATCATGATCATACAAAAGTAAGATGCCACAAACATAATGTGTCACATAGGAAAAGGAAAGGTTGTACATCAACATGATCATGTATAATGGATCTCATGTATGTTTTTATCACACTCAAAGACATATGAAACATATGTGTGTATATAAATGATATGTCATATACTAACATAAAGTAAACAACATATATAAAATCCAGTAAACATGTGAAATGATAAATATTTTTGTACTTTTGCTTTATTTGAATGTTTTTGTAATTTCTTGAATATTGGTTTTTTAATTTTTCAATTTTTTAATTTTTTTATTTTGATTTTTAATCCAATAAGTCCTCATCCTCAAAGAGGATAGGATCACCTAATAAGATATTTTATTGACATCAATATTTATACTGAGTTATTGTTACATCTTCGGTGTTTATTTACATTTCTTCACCTAAAATATTTGGTATTAGTTTATTACTATATCTGTCATGTTGGATTTGAACCTCTTTATCCTAAAAAGTAAAATTAAGTCACATATTAGTAGTATTCATTATTGCATTCATATTGTCCAACCAATGTTATCCAAAACAAAATGTCATATGCAGTTCATAGTCTAATACCCATATACTTGTAGTGAAAACTTTTGGTCCACATGCAATAAGCAACTGAATGTATCCATGAGATTCTAGAAAAAATGAAAGTGTTGTAAATATTATATAATATGTTTGAACTATTGTAAATAAGAAATGATACAAAATGTTTCCCAATTATTGATATCAACCTCAATATGCTCATAATATGCCCCATTATATTTATAATAATGGTTAGATCCTCTTGTAATGGGTACTCTTTAGTATACCCCTTTGTACTTTTCACTTGTGAATTATTTGAAATCAATAATCTATTTTATTATTCTGGCACAATATGCATATGCCATTATTTTTTGTACTTATAAATTTTATTTTTTTAATGCCTCAAAATTATATGTATCATAGCCTGTGGTTCTATGATATTTTTTGTATTTTGATCCTTTTGTATAGATAAGCCTACCCCCTGATCTGTGTCTAGTAGGTGGTAAAGATATCATATTGTGCTTATATAGTATATAAATAATTATGTCCAGAGCATATTTTGCTATGGTGATCTATAATATATGTTGTGGTGACCTATGAGAGGATTCCACATTATTCACATTATGTGTTTAAATTTTTCCCATGTAAGATTGGATTAAATCTTTTAGCTAAGGTGGATAAATGATATAAAAAATATCCACATGTTCATTTGTTATTTTCCCTTGCCCTTATATGAATTTGATTTTATTTCTTATGGTGATGAATTTAAATAGTATGTATTGGGGACCATAGGTGTGAATATATCATGTGAGAGATGCTCAAGTGGATCAAAGCTAAGTTTACATATTTTCTTATCAGTCATTTCATGAAGAAGCTCATCATCACTATCATAATAATATGAAACCTTACCATCTTGTTGTTTGGAGTTGACCCATAAAGGAAGATCAAATGTTTTATTTTATTATAGTTGTGATATCATTGCCTCCTTTGGTAATTATTTGAATTCCTTATCCTTATGTTCATATGCATGTACTGAGGATGTTAGTGCCTTATAAATATCATGAGAGACATGATATATCTTACTTGTTTGACCTATTTCATAAGTTATTATTTTTTTGATTGGAATAAATTGTTTAGGTGGTACTATTTGAGGAACTTCTATTGTATTAGAATGTAACATTTTACAAAATTTAAAGGGCACATCATCTACATGCATGGTCCATAATGTCCCATCATGTATAAATTTTATACATTGATGTAAGATAGATGATACAAATTCCATAATACGTATCTAAGGTCTACATAAGACTAAGTTCTAATGTAAATATTGAGAATTACTTGTTAGAATATTTAATGATTAAGTGGGATATTTTAGAGCCTTAGTTTACTTTGGTGTGTAATTAAATAATAATAATAATAATAATTTATTATTTATTAATATGAGGTTAAAAACTCATGTAAATAATAAAATATTTATTTTTATTACTTACCAAATTATTGTTAAATGATCCTCAGAGAAGGATGAACCCATTGGTTATAATGGTCACCTCCCCCCATTCCTATTATAAATAGGGTTTTAATCCTAATATAATTTACATCGGATTCACTTAATTGTATATTGGTGATTAGGTTATATATATGTGTGGAAAATATATTAAAGTGTTTTGTGAAGGATTGAGAGGAAGTGAGAAGTTGAAGGCTTTGTTTTGGGGTGAAAATTTTCTTAATTATATTAATATCATCTTTGTGGGTTGTTTTACCTCTCAAGGTTTTCCTGTGTTAACTCATTGTCTAGTGTGTTATATGTAATTTTGTATTCATGTTCATATCTAGATTATATCATTTACTATTCAATATACATTACATATTGATTTTAAATCATATCATGGTACTAGAGCCAATAGGGTGGATTTGATTAAGCAAACATATTAACAATTATCATGTATCAAATTAAAGAGGATTTTCCAAGTAATTTTCAGCCTAAAGAAAGAGTGTACAACCTTCAGTATGACATTGAAGGCATTTAAACAAATTTTCTTCCATTAAAAAAAATTGTTTGGCATCATGGAGTAGTCTAAACAATTTTATTATAGATCTAAGCACCCAAATACTATTTTTAAGATACCATAATCCATCCAACATCCTAAGATTAGTCTTGATCATGGTTGTATAGCCTTGTACAGCTTAAGAAGGAAAAAAATAGAATAAAATCTATTGTTACTCTTTTAAATCCTGGTTCTAAATTTTATATCTCTAAATCATTGTTTTTATCCTCTTAAGTCACCTGCATAGCCTGTAAAGGCTTCTTGAATTAGCCATTCAATTTATTGATGTTTTTGGTTTGCCTAGGTACCCATTGTACAACTTTGTACAATAGCCAAAAGCATAAAAAATTAATTTTATCACCAAGATCAGATTTTGATTGTTTAATATACTTTATGGTATGGATTTAGGAAGGTTTACAAAATTTTAATGTCCCTAGTGGCTTATTTAATTTATTGTGCACCCTCAAGAATATTCCCGAGCACTATTAATATATAGTAACATGTTACAGGTGAGGGTAAATTTATATATTTTAAATATTTATTTTATTTAAATCCTAAATTTTCATACAATTTTGGTGGCCCCCACCTTTCTTTAAAGCATTTTACTAAATGTTAAAAACTTTTTTTTTTTTTTTTTTGAAATTTACATGCGCGCACACGCATGCACGCACACAGACACAGACACACACACACACACACACACACACACACACACACACACACACACACATAGACACACACACACACACACACACACACACACACACACACACACACACACACACACACACACACACACACACACATTAATGCATGTTTATTCTTATCTAGTCTCCTAAAAGGGTTGGTGTTCCTCATTTTATTAAAATCTTGTAACTAGGGTAGTCCAATATTCAAAACTCATTAAAATAAATTTTTTGAATAAATTTTGACTTTTATTAATTTAATTAAATTAAATTTCCTTATTTGGTTTGCATGCCAAACTTCTCACATGTAAACCCTGCTTTAGTGTTGTATTTTGTTTGACATTTAACCTAGTGAATTATTTGTCAACCATAACCATGTAACCAATCATTTTATAGGTTTTGTCACTTTAAAGATGCATTTATGTGGTCCATTTTTTGTTTTGAAGCCTCCTATTATATTTTTTATAGTTTTTTAATAATAATGTTTAGATAGTTATTGGATTACAACACTTGCGACATATAATGCATTTTGCTTCATTTTTTATTACATTGTTTGCCATATATTTGAACAAATATTACTTGTTTACACTTTTAACTTGTATTATTATCAAATAAATTTAAAATTCACATTAAAAAAGGATTCAATTTTAAGCATTATCTAGTGTTATATTATCATTCTTAAAGGGAAGCTATGGCTTTGCCTATCTTTGTATTAGATAAATATCAAATAATTAATAGATAAAAATAATATATGTAAAATCCACATTAAAGTATAATTTATGGCCCAAAGGATCTATAACATTGTCTTTGGGACTGGAAAATCTTTGTCAAGATGACATGTTACCCTTGAGCTTTCAAATGTGTTTTTATATAAATCGTAAGAAGCCATGTTGATTATCTTACAGAGTGTTAAGGATGATTTATTAATCCATATCAGCAATCAATATTCTCCTAGTGATTCTTGAATACTCTTTGAGTCTATGCATAAAGGCACTCGTCTCTCTAAAATTATTAAGTTGATCCTTGAATTGCCTACTACATCTATGAAAGGTGATGAAAAAAGTGTTAACTTTGTTGTTAAATTAAGAATACTAAAGCTCAATTAGATGGATGTGGTTGTAATTTTATTCAAGCTAAAATTTTTCATTTCAATATTCAACTTAATATTCATTAAATTTTCACAATTTTATTTCAATTTTAAATTCAAAGTACTAAACAAAGCAAGATATCCCTAACATCACTACCTTGTTAGCTCTTTTAATTCAAAAAGAGAAAGTGATATCTAATTTTTATTTTAAAGAGAATTCCACTTTGTCACTTCTCATTCTCTATTCTATTTCTAAGAATAATGGAAACCAAAAACCTAACCCTAGTTTTAGTAATGGCAAAAATGAGAACAAGAAATATGACAATAAGAATCATAAACCTAAATTTAATAGGAATTGTAATATGTGTGGTAAATTTGATCATAAAAGGAAAAATTATTATAAAAGAAAAGATAGAGTTAATAATAAAACCTCTAAAAATAACAAAGATAAAATCTAATTAGAACCATCAAAAAAATAAAAATCAGAATTAAGACAATAATGTGAATCATAATACTAGCATTATTACTTTGTAGAAGCCACTAAGCAAGGAGAAATATGTTTTTAAAATGTTGTTACTAAATATGTTTTATATGTACCTAAACCTAAGAATTTTTCTTATCTTGTTCTCAACTTACTAATGATAATTTTATTGTAACTTTGCTTAAAGATAAGTAGTCCATTATGAATCAATATTATTCTTTGATTGATGAAGGCATTCAAAATAATGGTTTATACATTTTTTTTGATTCATCTATATGTTGTATTTCACTGCATAGTAAAAAGTAATCTCAATTATGGCATGGAATATTATTAAATGTTAATTTTATAATTTTACATGATATGTCTTCTCATAATCTTGTTGTTAGTCTTATTTTGTCTCTTCTCATCATGAAAATTGTAAATGTTGCTTATGTGATAAGCAACATACTAATTGCTTTCACAAGAATTATGATATGAATTCCTCTCATCCTTTAGAATTAATTCATAGTGATGTTATAGGACCTATTGAAGTTGTATCTTTTTATGTGTCCTTATATATTTTTACTTTTAAATATGATTATACTAGAATGATCTAGTCATATTTCATTAAAAATAAACCTGAAGTGTTGTCTAAATTTAAAGAATTTAAAGATTTTATTAAAAATGATTCTAACTTTTATATTAAGAGATTAAGATCTAATAATGGTGGTGAATATATTAGCAAAGAGTTTGATTATTTTTTAATTATTTTTGATATTCAAAGAGAATTAATAAATCCCTATTCCCCTCAACATAATGGTATTGTTGAAAGAAAAAACTGCACCATTATAGAAATGGCTAGAACAATGTTTTACTCTACAAATGTTCCTAAGCTATTATAGGCCAAAGCCATGGATACTTGTGCACACATTATAAATATATTCCCTACTAAATATTTTCATTTTTTAATATGCCAACATACATGTATCCTCATGGCATATCATTTTCCATTATTATTGTGTGGTTGTTACTTTAAAGATACCAACTAAATTGATAGTATCTACCATACAATAGTATTTTTTAGTAAAACTATTTAGTTTGATTCTTAAAAAATGTTAATTAGAGTTATATTGTATTATATATATTATTTTTAGATAATAAAACAAATCAAAAATATGTAGACATTATATTGTTTTCAAAATGATTACATTTATTATTATTTTCAATTCATATGAGTTAACATTGAAATAAATTATATACACAACATCGTGATTCATTTAACAAGATGATTTTCTTCATTTATTGCATTTGGTAAGAAGATAATGTTCAGTAAGAGAGGATATTTTGTATTTCAATTATTAAGATGCTTTGTTTTGATAACTGGGGCAAGTTCATGCTAAAATTCTTATATCTTTTATTTGATAATAAGATATGTTATGAAATGCAAAGTGTAAAGAAAGTTTGTATTATTAATTAGATCCTTATCATTAATTTACTAATAATTTATGTTCATACATGTCTAGAATTATTTTTTTAGTCTCATATCTGTTTGATTGGATGATAGCATTTCATGCTAAAATTATCCATATTTGATGTATAAGAGCTTATATACCTCAATCTTCAGTTAGATCCAACTATAGATCATTGGAAAACTATAAAAAAAAATATTAAAAATTGATTTTTTTTTTAAAGATATCTAATATTTGGTTAACTTGAATTATTGTATATGTATCAAATGACAATTGGGGGTAACCATCTTGTCAATATTAGCGATGTCTAATAATGAATTTCATACAATGATTTATGTGTGTCATTAACTTAATAATAAAATTAATGAACTATTTTCCCACAAATAAACATATGTATTCATTTATCTTTATTATATGGTTATTGTGATGTTGACAATACTATAGATCACAAATCTACTTCTATATATATGTTTAAATTTTGTGGAAGTGCTATCACTTTGAGTGTAGTAAAAATCAAACTAATGTATCTATATCCTCTATAGAAAAAAGTAAAAAAGTGTTATAGAATTTGTTAAAGAAGTTGTGAGGCTATGAAGGTTTTTAGGAGAAATTCATTTGGATGTTTATCATATTACCACCCTACATTATGATAACCAAATTTGTACAGATTTGATAAAAAATATTGTGAAGCACCAATGAACTAAACATATTGAATATCATGTACATTTTATCCAAGATAAAGTCCTCAAATGTGATATTGATCTGCATTTTTATCCTACAAGTGAAAAAGAGGAAAATATTTTCACAAAACAACTTGGTACTACCAAGTTTTTTTAGTTTTATGAAATATTGGACCTCTCAAAGTTTTCATCTAGGGGGAGTGTGCATGACAATGCCACTTCTTAATGTCCATGTGTTCCTTATTATTCTTTATACTTCTTGTCATTGTAAAGCATTGTAAACTTCATGTGGAACTTATGTGATTTGAATAAAATTTGTGTGAAATTTTTAATTTTGTACCCAATACATAAAGGAGTAATTTGTAATAGAGTTCCTTATGTTATAAAAGAATTCAAATATACTTAGATGATTATTCATAAGAAACTATAAGATGTAGTCTCATGATCATGCTAACATAGACTTAATTTATAGTAGTTTATGGATTATAATTCCTTTTATTTTAAAAGGTAATGTTTTTCATGATGAAATTTTTTAAATCCTTTAAATATATACATAGTATAGTTCTTTTATTAAGGTGGCTATGACAAACTATCCCCACTTAGCATTAAGGGGGAGTGTTAGAACATTTAATGACTAAGTGGGCTATTTTAGAGTCTTAGTTTACTTTGGTATGTAATTAAATAATAATACTTTGTTATTTATTAACATGAGGTGAAAACCTCATATAAATAAATAATAAAATATAAATTATTTATTACTTATGAAATTATTGTTAAATGATTCTCAGAGAAGGATGGACCCATTGGTTACAATGATCACCTCCCCCCATTCTTATTATAAATAGGGTTTTACCTCTAATGTAATTTATATCTAATTCATTTGATTTTATATTAGTGATTGAGTTATATTATGTGTGTAAAATATATTAAAATGTTTTATTAAGGCTTTAGTGGACATCAAAAGTTGAAGGCTTTGTATTGGGGTATAGAGTTTATCAATTAATAAATATCATCTTTATATGGGGTTTTAACCTCTTGAGGTTTTCAAACATTATATTATTGTGTCATGTGTTATTTGTGCTTTGTTATTCATTTTCATCTCTAGATTCTATCAAGTGATATTTAATATACATAATAAATGGAATTCAAATCTTATCATTACTTGGAAATTATCTCATACCATTTTTAGGCCCCAATGTCAAACCTAATGTAATCTGACCAATGGGTGGGTTGCATGAATTATAAAATCCTTTGATATGTATGTGTAATTTTTGAAGAAGATATTGACTAATATCCATTATCTATAAATTTTTTTTGCTACGGATATTTAAACCTAACCACTTTCAATGAGTATTCTCTTGATTCCCCTATTTTAAACATTGTCTTTCATGAATAAAGGCAAATTTTGATCAATAACATCCTTTGAGTGTAGATTTGTGTAATCAAAAGTAATGAGATTTGTATTATTTTTAAGATATTTCATAATATTCATAAAATAAGCAGGTTCAATGTCATTTGGTACTTGGGTATCATGAAAGGATTCATATAAGATATCTTTGTAAATAGTTGATTACTTGAACAGTTCAAAGATTAATATCTTAGCATGGGTATTACTTAATTATTTAATCATGTCATACCGTTTAGATTTAATTACTAGCTTAGGCTTAATAGGAACCTATTGTACATTAATAGATGGTTAAATAAGTTGGGCACCTTCTCCTTTTCATGTAGTAATGGCATGGACTGTTGAATCTAATATAAGTTATGGGTAAATAATGAGAGTGAGATGGTAATTATCACTTAGATAGGACTTAGGTAGAACAAAAGGTTGAGAACATGCACATTAGCACCTAGTGAAGTAGGATATGGGCTCAATGGTATTGTAATAAGAATTATAAAGAGGGATGGGATTCTTATCTTATGTTAAATATTTCTATTTATTCATCCCAATCTGTTGAATCCATTTGAGCATAGTGTTGACTAATGTAACAATGTATGAAATACAATAAGTAATTATTATCATGGTGCTTTTAACAAAGGAAAAATTATGATATATATTTATTTTTTTGAACATACTTTATTCCTTTGAAATTTGAAAGAATTATGATTTTTGAAATATATTTTAACAATCAATAAATTAGAAAATTAGAAAACCTTAGGGCACTCTAGGATTGAAATTAGAAAGACTCAGAGGTTGGGTTAATAAATGTTTAACCCATTTTGGAAATAAGGATTAATATGAAAGATAGTAGCCTAATAAATTATAGAGTAAGCTACTTTAAAAATTAGGTCAGTTAATGAATTTATATTTTAATAACATTATGATAATAAATATTAAATATAAGCATATGATAAATATAGAAAGTAAAACATTAAATACTATAATAATAGTGATACAAAGTATAAATTATACTTATATTACACATTATTCATAAAAAATATGATTAATGTGGGTGTAAAAATAGACTATATGATTATTCTGATCTAATTGTCAGATTTTAAAAATTAGCTATTTTGTTAACATGGACACTTGCATCACCCTACTCACACTTGCATTTATATTATTGTCTACGCTTCAACACATATATCCTATAAAAAATATTAACTATTGACTGAAACTTACACTTGGGTCTTTTAATATTTTTGGTTGCCTTTCAGATTATGTGTTCAGATCATGTGCATAGGCCTTTAATATAAGAAAATATCTCAAACCTTAGATCCTCATCTTTATGTTGGTCAATTTACAAAAAATGGGTTAGTGGGATAATGAATTTAAGCTAACCTTAAGGAACTCTTTGTTAATGACCATTTCCTACATAGCCAATACTTCGAAGAGGGCCTCAAACAAATGTAGTTCTCCCCTATGTGTTGGCTTATGTGTGAATAATAGTGTAGAATGATATGTGCAAGTACATGTAGTGAAATAGTTTATAACTTGATATATACTACTCATGGGTTTTTATTTGAATGCTTCATGCATATAATATGATTGTTACTATGATTGATATAAAAGTAGGGAAGAATAAGGCAATAGAACTTAGGTTTACAATTGATTGAATGAGCTTGAATAAATTATTGTTTTGTCTTTGATAGATGATCATAATGAGTGGGATTTGTTTCATATTTACATCACACCGTTTAAAATTATCTTATAGGAGGGTTATTTTAAACAAATAGGCTAACCCATACATGTCGAAAGATTTTCAATTTTGAGTGTTTATAAGACATGGACACTTGCATTGAAGGATTGACAGTATCATTGATGCTAATTTTTAAGTTTGAATGTAATTATCTAGGAACAAAAAAGGTTGTTGGATCTATGTAACTGACATGGAAGGATATATATTATAATTCAAACATATTATGGGCCACAGATGATCTAGATAATTAGAATAATAGGCTAACCATAAGATAAACATTTTGGCTAGTAAGGTGGTGAATGTGAGCCTATCATCTATCAGGAAGGTCAAGAACTAAAGGGTAGATCCTTGAGTGATATTTGTCAAGTGTACAATACTATCTTAACATATAAATCTATATTTAAGCATCTATAGTAGGCATAAAAAATAACATCATGTAAATATTTATAGGAAAATGTAACCTTATTTGAGGATGATATAATGAGGGGAAAGTAATATGGCTTGATTTAGCCTTGTGAAGGGGGACAAGGCTATGTCCCTAATGTGATAGGATAAAGAAGTACCCAAAATATAAACGAAGTACCCCTATATGACTAGATGTAAGTAGGATAATGTAATGTTATGATATAAGAACTATAAAATCAATAAGTATATGAATGTATTAAGTTATATATACATAATATATAGATGATAGAATCTAAGATATAGGTAAAGTTATGATTCTCCCAATGGCATGATAAAGTATGGAAATATGATATGATCCAATGTAGAAATGTTCCCCTAGGTGGGCTAAATATATCAATGAAGCTCACACACAATAGTTTTATTATTTACAAATATGTATGGTAAAGACCATGGAAACATAGGAAATAATCATAGTATATTATAAGTAGTAGTAGCTTGCATAATGTGGATCATGGAACCAAAATTAATATATCAGATAATATAAATAAAAAAATAGGAATAAACATGCAATCACATGTAGAAGAGGAAATAATTGAGCTATAAATATGACCCAAAATTACTTAGTGACATGAAATGATGAGTAGAGAACCATCTATGGACAATAGTGGATAAGATATTGAAAAAAAAACACACAAAATCACATACAAGTATGAACACACACATGTAAGAAACTAAGAAATCATAGGGCACATAAGAGAACACACGATGTATCCATGTAACATGAAAAATGTATGTAATAGTAAGATATGTATACTCATTATAGGCATCTTTATATGATACATGAAAAGTAGTAATGATATCACTTTAGATCCACTATAAATAGATGACTCTACTATAATAAATTACATCAATGTGAGAATGCTCTTGAGTGTGGAAATAAATGTAGTCACTTAAAGAATATAAACACATGATAATATGTAACTTATATATTATTCATCTCACACACTCAAAGAATATTGTGGGAATAATGTGTGTTACATGTGTATTTAAACCTATAATAGAGGTAGATAATCATGATATATATCCATTTACAAAGATAAAGGGAAATATTTTTTGGGGTTTTTTATGTTTTTCAATGTTTTTTCATTTGATGATTTTATAATAAGGAAGATAATAAAAAGAGGAGACCAAAAGGTATAATTAAGGAAAATTAAATAAATAAATTAGAGAAGAAAGGGGTTGAAATAAGTGGAATATAAGGAAGACAAAAATTCAATCCAAGGGGTGAAAATTTATAGAAATGAATAAGAGACGGGTTATAAGCAACCTATAAATTATCCCAAAAAAATTAGTGAATTATAGGGGGAAATTTTTGGATATAAAAATGATCATGAATGGGAAGTATACACAAGTGTTTGGAATGGGATAAAAAAATTAAGGATTAAAAGGCCAAAATAACATAGAAAGCAACCTAAATTAATGGCTATAAGAACATCAATGTAAACAAAGGAAAGAGCCAATCTGTTAAATATATAAGAAGCATGAGGCAAGGAAAAAAATCAAGGGAAGAAGGCATATGAAAGTAATGACATATAGAATAAGGATGCAAATTAATATAAATTATATAAGGATTTATCAATGAAGTGCATAAATTAGGATAACATAGCTAACTGATGTTCCCATCTATTCATATACAAAGGAATGCCCACAATCATTAGGAGTTATATGTATCATTAAAATAATCATATGATGTAAGATAGATCATGAAATCATGGGTTGTGTAGTAATCTAAATCATCTTCAATAATATAATCATTGTGTGAATGTGATATAAGATCTACCTTAATATTTTAGAAACAATAATGGATTATATTTCAAATATTTCTTTGTATGGATAAATAATTTTTACATTTTTGACCAACAATTCATGAATAATGTTGTGATAAGACTACCTTAAGGTGTGGATGAATAGTTATTATATCTCTTGGTAGTAAAACTAGAGGAATTATGGCTCTTGGATCCATAACTCAAGGAATTAGAATTGTAAATGGAAGAACTAAAAGAATTAAAATTGTAAGTGGTGAAATTATAGAAAATATCACATTAGGTTAAATTATTTTATTTTTAGGAAGCACTTTAGGTAATATCTCACATTATTTTTTCTGGTGGATGGGTAACTCATAAGGTACACCATGAATATTATATAATTTATTATCATGCACAAATTTGAGACATTGATATAGTGTGGACATGATTTAT